>JARYTF010000008.1:0-711052 GCA_031081905.1 Debaryomycetaceae sp. ZIM 2471 | reverse complement strand
TGAATGTTGTAGTCAGACAAGGTTCTGCCATCTTCCAATTGCTTACCTGCAAAGATCAATCTTTGCTGGTCTGGTGGGATACCCTCCTTGTCTTGAATCTTGGACTTGACATTGTCAATAGTGTCAGACGACTCAACTTCGAGAGTAATGGTTTTACCGGTCAATGTCTTGACGAAAATCTGCATACCACCTCTCAATCTCAAAACCAAGTGCAAGGTAGACTCCTTTTGAATGTTGTAATCAGATAAGGTTCTGCCATCTTCCAATTGCTTACCTGCAAAAATCAATCTTTGCTGGTCTGGTGGAATACCCTCCTTGTCTTGAATCTTCGATTTGACATTGTCAATTGTGTCAGACGACTCAACTTCAAGAGTAATGGTTTTACCGGTCAATGTCTTGACAAAAATCTGCATACCACCTCTCAATCTCAAAACCAAGTGCAAGGTAGACTCCTTTTGAATGTTGTAATCAGACAAGGTTCTGCCGTCTTCCAATTGCTTACCTGCAAAAATCAATCTTTGCTGGTCTGGTGGAATACCTTCCTTGTCTTGAATCTTGGACTTGACATTGTCAATAGTGTCAGAAGACTCAACCTCGAGAGTAATGGTCTTGCCTGTCAATGTCTTAACGAAAATCTGCATCTTTACTATCTATATCAATATGATATCCCAGTGTATATGGTCTAATATGTATGTGTTAAGCGCTGCTACTAAGGGTGGCGATTTCCTTCCTTTTATACTAATAAGGCGGCTTTGTTCGACTCCCCCTGGATCACGTGTTGGGTACACTTGAGGAGTCATTCAGTACAAACATAGGCGATAGCAGAAAAAAAGAAATTCAACCTTGGCGGCACAAAGCAAGACACCCATCTTTAGTATGGGTGTATGGGATGCATTAATGCTCCGATTTTCCAAGAAGCTTCTCCGGGTTGGCGATTGTGACGCTAACAAGCAGAGAAAAAAGAAATTCTCACCCGGATTTTGCCATACATGCAAGGTGAGAGCCAGGCTGGTAGCGGTAAGCGGGTGGCCAACGGTGGGGGGGCCTGCCCGGCGGTGGGGGTTGTCAGCGGTAGCCATCGCCATGGAGCAAGGATGAGTTTCATCCAGCGTATGCGACCGAGCGGTTGCGAACCGGCGGAAGGAGCGCGCACACGAGTCGAGCAAAACTGCGTGGAATGGGAGCAGACGCAGAGGTTTATGGGTGGCTTGTAGGAGGTGAGGACAGAGGATGGGAAGTAGGGTATAGGGTGTAGGGCATGGGAAATAGAGAATAGGGATTGGCGGCATAAAGGGGCTAGCGACATGAGGGATTAGCGACATGTAGGCAGTAGGGACGGCAGATAGTCGTGTGGCTCCGCCAGCGGTGGTTGGATTGCATGGCGCCTTAGCATGCAGTGTTGCAACCACTAGCAAATTGACAGCACCTGGCACGGATTCGCAGTCAAAGTGCCAGGTGACCGGCGGAAGACAGTACCAGTAAGAGAGGATCGGTGGTGATAAAGGGTGTGTATTAAGTTTGATGGTTCGGCAGGGCGAAATTACGAACAAAACCTCGTGAAACTTCATTAAATGGATTACGGTGCGAGCAGGTCGCACATCAGATACGGTAGAAGGGGTTATTAGAATGGCTTGATGGGGTCCTGAGCAAGCTCTCGCGCGACTCCTCTAGAAGGGGAGTGAGCATGTTGGACTCCTTGTTGTGGTATGTGCGTGGCACGTCTAGACTCGCGATTCGTCTATTCTCATTTGAACCTCTGAAGCGGTGAGCCGGTTCTCGCGAACCGCTCCGCAGCGAAGCAGTGTTGGAAACAGGCGACACTGGTTCTGGCGGAGATACTGTATCATGCATATTGTCAAGCGTGTTGGAACGTTTGAGACCAGGGATAGAGAGATCAGATCGAAGCTTGTGAATATTGACTCTTAGGTGTTGGAGATCGTCTGCGTCCTCGCAGTAGTGCACAATTGAGCTGGCTTTGAAGCGAACGGACTCCTTGAACCGTCTCGGCAAAGATATGTATTTCAAAGGCGTTACTAGTTGAGCATTTATCGCACGCACCCAGGAGACAAATCCGTCGGAACCGTTTTGCATTAAGTAAAGGATCGTCGATAGCGTCTTCAATAGTTGCAAGTACACTCTCTCACTCGAGCTGAATGAGGCAGCCCGCGACACATCGTGTCGGTTGGCATTCGCCGACGACCACGTATGGGCCCGCTTGGGGCTTCTAATTGTCTCTAGCACACCTGTCAATCGTTTTGTGAGCACTGTTCCCACAATCAGCATCTGCTTCTTATTGAATGTGAGCATGGATATTTCGATGAGCTCATGGTTGTACGGGCCAAGGGACTCGTTGCTTGTCGCTTTTTCCGTTAGTATTGCAGCTCGCGATGATCTTCTATGTGTCTGACCTTTCAAACAAATGGGGACACTTCGAGACACGTCTACTTACCATTCTTTACCTTCGACTCCGTCAGATTCGTGAGGTTCTTGATGGACTTGAATAGCAGATTGGCCATCGTTCTCCGAATCAATGGTTGTATTGTTGTGAAGTATAATATGTGATCATCAATCCTTCTTCATGCACACAATGCTTAGTTTTGACAGCTGTTGAGCTAACTTTGCAATCGGCTCTACCGGATAAGCTGTAATAGACACTTGAAATCACATCTGCCATATACACAACAGAGGGTGATTTTACGAAGTAGCACAAAAGTGACACCAAAATTTTTCTATTCTAGATATCTGTGATCGGAAATAAATCATAAGACAAACAGCAAGCAGGCATTTTCAAGCTGTGAGTAAACGTCGACGGCGGTATCTACGGGATTAGGTGCTGTAGAACTATACAAGTGATAGGCGTGCAATCAGTGGTCATTAAAGTGAAGAGAATCGAAAAGATTACATAGTAAAAGGGCATAACAGTGGGAGAAGAAGGAAATATGATGTATTAAAAGCCAGTCAGAAAAAGAGAAGTAAAACGATAGTTATTGATCAGATACACAAGATTGCCTATTGTTGAGTAACAAAGAAGCATCAGCATTTCCCATAGAAAGAAACACTGCGCGCAAGATGTCCAACGAGACGGATATTCTGATAAGCACTATAGTGTCCAGCGACGCACCACAGAACGATTTTGTGAATCCTTCCTCTGCTTCTTCTGCTAGCAACACGGATGGGACGTCTTTCGTTGATCGGGAGGAGGAGAAGCCGTCTTTCAGTTACGATCTCGAGGTCTTCAACTTGTGCAAAAAGTACCTCAAGGAGAAAAATCATCACGGATTAGCACTCATAGCAAGACAGAAAGGTATACCCCCTTTTTTGAGATTCAAGGTGTGGCCCATTTTATTGAAGTACCACCCCTTCGTTGTCAATCCATTCATTCAACCTGACACAGAAGTGATAGACGAAGTTGACAATAACGAGGAGAAGAAGACAAATAGTGAGGACGGAGGTGGCCGAAGTAGTAGTCTGTCTTTCTCCAGCAAATCTAATGATTCCAGCAAGCTGTCCACACCAGGAGAATCATCAAAAGAAGATGTCAGAGCAAGCATTAGGAAAGACCTCGACCGATACGTCAAAAGATTGAAGTTCACATCAGACGTTGAACTCTCCGATACAGAATTACAAATATTCGATATCATCGAGAATTCGGTCTACAAGTTTATCTCAAAGTGGGGCAAGATCATAAAATACGATGAAGCGTTGTCCTGGATTGCATTGAACTTAGCCGAGTGGTTCCCTCCTATAAATAATACCCCGTGGGTTTTAGTGGGTAGGGAAAATTCCAATAAAAATACGATAGTGAAAAGCATTTTACAAGATTACTCCTACTACATAGATAGTATCGAGGGATTGCATGATGATTTAAATGCTTTGATAGACGACCAGGTTATCGTTAATATGTCTTTTCATGATGTATACGAGAGACTAGTCTTAGTGCTTTTGCACTCTCCGGAAGAGAAGCCTAATACTCAATCGAACAAGAAAGGCAAAATGGAGAAATTCTTATTGCCGATAAATGGTGGTACTATCGAAGAGCGTGTGTCGTTTTTCATATACTGCTTGCGTAAGCTTTTACCAGAGTTATCTCAATTCTTTCTGGAAGAACATATCTTGAATAAGTTTGGTAACTACGATGACCAATGGTTGATATGGTGGTTGAAATATTGTGGCTCTAAAGTGTGGAACAAGTTTGATAGGGGTAGAATATGGGATAGGCTATTGGGATGGAGAGCCCAAAATCCCAAAAAGGGTTTGGACTATTACATGGAGAAGTTGAATTTTGATAAAGACATTTCCAATAAAATGGGTGCGGATATTTTCTGGTCGGTATCAAATGAAGAAGGAGATGGCGACACAGAAAATGAAGGCGACCTAGGTGAGAGAAGTAACTCTTTCACCAGTTTGATAAAGAAACTAAAGGAATTGAACTACTCGAACGTTTCGAAAAAGCTGCAGTTACAATCTTCATCTCCAACTTCGTCTGCTCCTGTGGATTCTTTTCCTGATATAACTATCCCGTTCGCAAAGGTTGATCCGCATGTGGAGCTTATCTTTATTTCGTTAGCTTTATTGAAAGCGCAAGAACACACATTGGTAGAGCTTGACCAGCACGAAATCCGACAGTTTCTATCTCGATTACCAAGCAAGTCTTACAAGTATAAGCAAAAGAAACAACATACCCAATCGGCAAATATCATTTCTAATGACTCACTCACCAACCACACAGTTTACTTCATAGATAATATCATTGTAGAGTCTGGTGAGTTATGGAGGAAGTGGCAATGGCTGGAAATGAATTAAAAAATTGTACATTTAATATACATTTATTGTATTTCTTCAATATTTTCTTAATTATTGCAAAATCGCAGTGCGAACTGAATCTCTCTATTTAACGTTCTTTCGACAAATAGCAGTGAGAAGACCACACTGTCCCCTACTTATTCGAGACAGATGGTAGGTGACTGACCACCACATATCAGCATAAGATGTGCTTTTGCCTTTGTAAAAAAAAAGGTAGGTGACGTGAGGTCTTTTCTCTCCTGTTGGTTCTTCACCTGCGTTAGACACTCTTCCATGTTAGTGCGACAAAATTTATCTCGAAAAATTCGATGAGATGAGCTTAATAGATATTCAAAGAAATCCTAACTGCGCATAAACTGTATTGGGTGCTGAAGATATCAAACTGTAGAGCACTATGGAGACTAAGAAAGAGAAAAGAGAGAAGAAGGAATTAAAGAAGCTAAAAAAGGCGTCGAAATCAAAGGATCACGAAGAGACACCAGATAAGCTTGCTGTGGGTGATGAAATTGAGATAGACTTAGCGGCAGAAACCCCGTTGTCGAAGAAAGAGCAGCGTTTGTTAAAGAAAGGAAAATTGACTTACGAAGAGATCCGAAAAAGACAGCCTGCCATCAAACCAGAGAATGCCTCAAATGACGACTCAGAGGAAACCAAGGGCTCTAAAAAATCAGAATATGGGGTATGGATTGGCAATCTTTCGTTCGATACTACAAGCGAAGACATAACAAGATTCATCACCGCAAAGACAAGTTCATTTTTGTCTGCTGATGAAAGTGTTCAAGATGACGACTTGATTAAAGTTGAGGAGAAAGATATCACCAGAGTTAATCTTCCAAAAAAAGAGAAAAAGATCAAAGGTTTTGCGTATGTCGACTTACCCAGCATTAAGCATGTCAAATCTGTTATCAGCTTGAGTGAGTCTCAGTTAAATGGGAGAAATTTGCTCATTAAAAGTTCAACCTCTTTCGAGGGAAGGCCTTCCAAGGAAGAAACTAGTCTTTCTAAGAACCCTCCCTCAAGAATTTTGTTCGTTGGGAACTTGTCCTTCGACACAACCGAGGAGTTACTTGAGGAGCATTTCAGACACTGTGGAGACATCATGAGAATCAGAATGGCTACTTTTGAAGACACCAACAAATGTAAAGGTTTTGCATTTATAGATTTCAAGGATGAATCAGGACCCACAACTGCATTGAAGTCCAAGTTAGCACGAAAGTTTATCAACAGGCCGTTGAGGCTTGAATACGGAGAAGACAGATCTAAGAGAAACCCAAACCAAAGGAAGAGAACAGCAGAGGACGCGCTTGATGGAGAGGCTTCAGCAGACATCAGGCCATCAGCACGACTGGCACCGGTTGCTAGGGAAAGAGAAAGAGAAAGAGAAAGAGAGACAGGAGGCCAAGATTCCAAGTCTTTCGTGCGCAACAAGCGTCCCCACAGAGACAACGACAATATGGC
The DNA here is from genome assembly GCA_031081905.1 of Debaryomycetaceae sp. ZIM 2471. Taxonomy (NCBI): domain Eukaryota; kingdom Fungi; phylum Ascomycota; class Pichiomycetes; order Serinales; family Debaryomycetaceae; species Debaryomycetaceae sp. ZIM 2471. The sequence continues at coordinate 704,791 of JARYTF010000008.1, read as the reverse complement.
CAAGAGAATGAACTCCTCCGTGGCTCTAGCAACCGCACAACGCGCAAGTGCTGCAATTGTTCCCTCTCAAGGTAAAAAGATCACTTTTGACTAAGGAGGTATTTCTCCGAATAGCGAGGTCCGGACAGCTCCATGACAATCCAATCGTATTCTCACTTGCTGTTCTCTTTTGATCTTTCACGTTTTCTCTAGTGCGATCGGAAAATTTCCTAACGCATACTGTCAAATGTCCGGTAAAACGGTCAAGTATCCTCCTGTGTGGTGGACATCATTATCGTAGTCGGTTACGGGTTTTAGCGCAGAAAATGATTCTCAGTTAACATTTCACGACTCATATGCTCTCTAATTATCAAGTCTGGTGACTTCGTTTTTGGTAGCATAGACATAATGTAGTTATACAGGCGTATCATCGCTAGTTCATCTTCATTTAATATTACAGCGTCGAGTAATCTGATTCTCTTGTTTTTGTGCTTGCAAGATATCTTCTATCTATCAATAGAGCGAAAATATGCGAGCATGCACAACGTTCCATACGAAGACCTGAAGTCGGCTTTAAGGACGAACTTTCTTATCAAATTGGAGTGGAGTGGTATTTAAAGGACAAAAGGATGCATATTTGTAGAGGTCAATCACTATCAGTTGTGTTGAATTGCAAATGATCTCAAGAACGTTGAGAAACCTCGCAGGCGTCAAAAACCTCAAGACTAGAGTCAACACCCTTAGTTACAATGGAGCATTGAGGCTTAATTCCAGCTTTGCCATCCCAAAGTTGCAAAAAGCCGTTGTGTTCGAAGAGAATGGAGGTCCGTTGTTGTACAAAGACATTCCCGTGCCAACCCCAAAGCCCAACGAGCTATTGATCAACGTTAAATACTCTGGTGTATGTCACACCGACTTGCACGCATGGAAGGGTGACTGGCCCCTCCAGAGTAAGTTGCCGTTGGTGGGAGGCCACGAAGGAGCTGGTGTTGTTGTTGCTATGGGTCAAAATGTCAATGGATGGAAGATCGGGGACTATGCCGGTGTTAAGTGGTTGAACGGATCATGTATGGCTTGTGAGTTGTGTGAAGAGGGGCACGAGTCCAACTGTCTGCATGCTGATTTATCGGGCTACACTCATGATGGCTCATTCCAAGAGTACGCTACTGCCGATTACGTACAGGCTGCCAGGATTCCACACGGAACCGATTTGGCTCAAGTTGCTCCCATCTTATGCGCCGGTATTACTGTTTACAAGGCATTGAAGAGTGCTAACTTGAATGCTGGTCAATGGGTTGCCATCTCTGGTGCTGGTGGTGGTTTGGGTACCTTGGCCGTCCAGTATGCTAAGGCAATGGGTTATATGGTAGTTTCTATTGATGGGGGTGACGATAAGGAACAAATTCTCAGAGAGTACGGTACTGACGAATACGTTGATTTTACCAAGACCGAAAATGTTGCTGAACAAGTCGTTGAATTGACGAACGGTGGAGTACAAGCTGTCATCAACGTTTCCACATCAAGTAAGGCAATTCAGCAATCCATTGACTATGTAAAACCCACTGGTACGGTTGTGTTGGTCGGATTGCCAGCTGGTTCAAAAATCGAGGCAGAGGTATTTAGCTCCGTTGTGAAATCTATCAACATAACAGGTTCATATGTTGGCAACAGAGCAGATTCAAGGGCAGCAATAGAGTTTTTTGCCAGGGGTTTAGTCAAATCGCCAATCAAAATGGCTGGTTTGTCTGAATTACCAAGAATTTACGAGGAAATGGAAGCAGGTAACATTGTTGGAAGATATGTTGTTGACACATCTTATTGATTTTACGTAAGATCAATCAGTATTTGAACTGCCTTATATATAGTCAATGATTATTTATCCACAAATCACAATGTAAAAAAACTATAGAAAGCAAGCACAGAAAAAAATCAACTGAATATAGTATGATTCATTAATTCAAAAATAGTACACTTGTGCCAATAAATGGTACGATATAAAAATTAAAAAAGAAGTTCACGAAATACAGACTCCACTACTTAGTGCGATGCTTTGCAAACTCTTCATGAGTCATTTCGATGAAATTAGGATCGTTCTTATTAGCTTCGAATACCGATTCTGAAACCTCCTCATACACTGAGTAGGTTTCATACTCAGAAGAAAGCATGGAACCCGTATTAGTCTTGGTTTTCGAAAGGGGTGCGGGTTGATTCGAAATGTCGACAGGTTTTGAATCAGATTTGTGCTTGCCATTTGAACGACTTGGGGCATTTTGATTCGCTGAGGATTCAACTAATCCGTCATCAGCACCACCAGCACTTGATTTGCCGCCAATCTTTTTGCTCAAGTTCTTCAATGACTTTGAAAGACTCCTCGATCTTTTAGGATCTCCATTCAAAGATTTTTCGGAGGTGACAATTCCGTTGGTTGTAGAATTGGCAGGCTTTGATGATTTCGACTTGCTTTGTACATCCAACGAACCTAGAAAGCCAACCGGAGAAGTCAAAGACTTGGCCTTGTTAGAATTAGCTCGTTCATTAGAATTCTCCAATGAGTCATTGCTCTTATCTAAAAAAAGCTTGTTTCCCAGAACTTTGTTCAAGTCTTTATCGTCGAGTTCGATTTGTTTGGACAACCTGGTAATTTCTAACTCTCTTTGTTCAATTAACTTCTGTATGTCTTCAAGTTGAGTGTTTTTGTTGGTTTCAATCGACAACCTAGCTTTCTCTTCTCTCAATTCTCTGATCTTCTTCAAGTTCTCAACTTCTTCCAAAAGTCTCGACTTTTGCATCTCCTCAAATTTGAGTCTATCCTCAAAAAGCTTAAGCCTCGAAGCGTGTTCCTCCTTCAACTTTTCAATTTCCTGGAGTTTAGTCTGCGCTACTAATTCAGCGTTTTGTCTGCCCGCTGATAACTCAGCTTGCTGTTTTGCTTTCAATTCCTCGACCTCTTTCTGCAATTTGAGCGCCTCTTGTTCCTCCTTTTTCTTACGATCGTTGTAGATTTTGTTGCTCTCATCTATCTGATCTTGGAGCTTCTGTTGCTCCAATTCCCTTTGTTTGACACGCAAGAGACGTTGATGCTCAGGATCGCTCTTCAATCTTTCCTGCTCCTCTTTTTGAGATTTTTCAATCTCAGCTTCTTTCTCTAATCTTTGTTTCTCAAACTTATCTTGTACCCGTTGAGTTTCGACTGCTTCCTGAGCTTCTAAGCGCTTACGCTCGTGGTCTTTAGCAATTTCCTTGGCCATCGTTTGTCTTTCTTCTTCCCAATCTTTGTAATGGTTCTTTGCATCTGACAATCTGGTGTTACGCAATTGTTTATCCTCATTCAAACCTTTGATCTTACTAGTATAAGCAGCCAAAGTAGTTGCCAACACAGCAACTTCAGCTGTTAAGCTCTTATGTGACGACTTCTTCTCTGCCAAGGTACTCTTTGCGGTATCTAACTTGGAATTCAATTCTTCTTTCGTGCTCAAATTTGTCGCAATTAAACTCTTCTTCTCGTCGTGTTGCTCCTTCAATTTATCCAAAGCTGACACCTTTTCATTGAGTTCAGAGGTCAATTCGTCAACTTTTTTAGTGAGTTCCTCCTTTGATTCACCTGCCTTGGTTTTCCTCTCATTGAAATCTTCGATTTCCTTTTGAGCTGTCTCTTGACCTGTTTTCGAATCCTCTAATTCTTGCTTTTTTGTGGACAACAATTCTTCGTGGTTGTTAATTAAGGTTTCCTTATCAATGCCATGATTCTCGACCGCCTGCTTTTCACGTTCTTCAAAATCAGAATTAGCATTAAAAATCTCTTCCTTGGTGGTTTTCTCGAAGCTTGCAGCATTAACTTCAGCATTTTTGATAAGTCTTGTTAGATCATCAATCTTACCGTCGATCTCCTTGTTGAATTTCAACTTCTGCTTAGAAATTTTCTTGAGGTGCTTTTCGTAATCACCTTGTAATTTCTTCTGATGAGAATTTGCCTTGTTTTCAATCTCTTTCTGATGTTTGATCTCGTCCTCATTTCTTGTCTTCTCCACCTCTTGATTGATGTTTGATAACACAGGTGCCACTCTTTTGGCCGCGATATCCAAAAGCTGCTGTTGAGTCATCTTATGCCCTGCACCCAAATCAATTACCTTGTTTGGATCATCAAATTGAGCCTTGGAAACAGAGCCGATTGCGACAGTGTTCAAATCTTGGTATCTGTTCAACAACAGCGGTTTATCTTTAAAGGACTCCAACACTTCCTTATTGGGTGCGTCAACTGGGACATATTTGGCTGATGGCTGAGTCACCAATTCGATTGGGGCCTCTTTCACTTGCTGTTGTATGTCATCATCGTTTGCTGTGGTCGTCTCCTTATCTTGCGATTCAAGTTCCTCGGGAACATCACTCTCGGCCGTTTTCTCCTTTGACACTTCTTCGGCCTCGGAAGATGCATTGAGAGCAGCCTCTTCATCAGTCTTCAATTCTTGTGATGTTTGTGATTGAACCTCGTCGCCCGATTCGTCTGTCTTGGTGACCGGAATGCCCTTGATTGACTTCACAGAGGCATCTTTGGATGTGACATCAATTGATGCATCCTGCACCCCCTCTTTACCATCAGTGGTCTCCTCATCGACGGGGACATCGTCCCCATCCTTATCCTCCTTCTTCAAAGCGTCCAACGTGGGATGACTGGCGAACTTCCGAGGCACCTTGATTTTGTCAATGGCATTTTGCTCCTTGTAATTCTGGTGAAGGTTCTTCTTTTGTGCGGAGGATCGGAAGGGCGACTTCCAAGTTGAGCCGCTTGTCAATTTCTTCAACCGACTGCCACTGCTCCCACTCGTCGCATTGCCTGATGTCTCCGTTGCTGTTCTTTGTTCAAGAGTCTCGGCCATACTGAACTGTTCTGGATAAGATCTGTTAGTTTCGGTTCGCTGCTTCTCGTTGCTTCTTGCTGTGTCTCAAACACCTTCTATCACTTACCAATGACTAGAAATATATCTCTCGCTGAAAGAAAAACTGTCTACTGGGTTGCTAGTTGTGGAGGGTGAAACTTGAACAGTGATGAAAGGGGTCAGCTGGGACCTTTCCAACTAGGCAATTCCGACTAATAATACCGGAAGTGCTTCAGCCGCCCACCTATTTAACCCAAGATACTATGGAAACCCTTTCTCGAATGTCTCGTCATCTCTAGTTCCGGTCGCACGGGTGCGTGCTATTTTCCTACCGCCTATCGCAGAAGTCCTTTGCTAGCTCGTGCCTAATTAGGAAATGCCAGTTCCATATGGATTACGTAATTTATATTTCCTGCTAACACAGTCAACTGCGTATCCTCTGCGACACAATACGAGCCGTGGAATTTTCCATCGCATGCAGAAGAAGCCGCACTGGAACTCTCTGATGTCCTCTTTCGGCAGTTGCCTGCTTGACGCTGCGTGTACAACAGGACGAGCAAAGTCACACAAAACTATCTAGAGTTTCACAAAGCTGCAAATCACGAGTCTTATTATAGATAGGCTATTGATTGGTTTAATGTGAGATACAAATATGACGTGCGAGAAGTCAGGCCATTCGCGGTGTTTCACCGCGAATAGCGGTAGTCCCCCCTAAGAGTACCCCTAAGGCTAGCTACAATGCGCTAATTACCGACATGGCGATGTGACCGCGCACCGTCAAGCACGACATTTTTACACATCAATATAATTATCTAGATGAAGAGTAAGATATTGAAGAAAGCCTAAGTCATAGCAACATAAAGCAAACAAAGTACATCAACGCTGTGTAGTTCGAGTGTGAAAGACACAAAAATTGCACTGAATAACGTGGATTGCTAATATCTGTAGATTTTGAAGCGGTTCATAGGCAAAAGAGTGGACGACAATGGCTTCATTTGCATCGGCGGCCAGCGCATGCCACACGCTACAACTTCCACCGACAGAAAAGGATGACCGACTCAATCTAAATTTGCGTACCGGGTCTGCTGCTACTCTCTGCAAGTCGTTTGTGTTTACGTTCGGGGGGTTGACTATAGGGTTGGAGTTGGTGACGATGTCTATCCCCGAGATAATCGAGGTATTTCTTCTGCGGTTGAACAACCAGAAGTCGAAACGATTGAGCACATACCTCTCTGGCGAGTTGTTCTATCTCCACCTTGTTGAGCGAAAATGGTCGAGAGTGAAGATACCAGAAGGACGGCCTCGCCCCAGATCACGGCTCTTACACGAGGTATGTGCCATCAATAACTCGGTTTTTGTGTTTGGTGGATTGGCAATCAAAAGCAACAGCTTACAGAAGGACACGACGCTCTCGAGTGACCCTTACGATATTTTGGAGCCTTGTAATGACTTGTGGGAGTTCAATTTGGAATCTAACTCGTGGACTTTGTTGCATGATGGAAAGGGACACGAGACGTCATCGACCATCCCTTGTCCCAGATACTTCTTGAAGATGACGCCGTTACACCGTTTAACACTCGTTAACAAGACAGATCACTTTGGTTTGATCATCGCAGGAGGTTTGGATCAAAGAGGGAGACCGATCTACGAAAATGTTATTTTTGACTTAGTCGACAAGAAATACGTGGGTGAGAATAGTTTCCATCTCGAGACAACAACAGGAAATTCATCCTTGGATAGTAAATTAGGTTTGAATAAAGTTATGAATGTTAACGAGCAAGGAGAAATGAATATAAACTATGGTAATAATGTCATACTCAACTTCAATGAGGAGGTCACCAAAAAGGAGCCTAACGGTGAGACAAGCAAAAAGGTTCAAGAGCAAGTTATAATTTATTGCCCGATGTCTGATGAGAGGAATTCGGAGACAGACAATCCGTTACTTTCTTTCAAAATTGGAAAGTCAATAAAACTAGGACGTCAATTATTTCCAACCAAAAATAATCACTTCAAAGAATTCGAAAGAAAGAAGACAACTCAAATAGTCCCGTTCAATTTACGATACCCCACTGGTGGATTGTTTGGTCAAAACATAGTAATAACGGGATTCTTGAAAAATGATTACGACATATCCATATTTATTTACAACAAACCTACGGGTAAATGGTCAAGGCTCAACATTTTCTGTGTCCATGATTATGGCTCTCACAGGTTTTGGGGAGGATACACATGGCAGTCACATCACAAGGTAGTACTTATTGGTAATTATTTAACGTCGAGAACGACAAGCAGCATAAGGTATTTTACGATAATGATAACGGTCAGTCTCCCTATAACGAACATACTAGTCAGTTCCGAGATTGCTCTTGGTGACAAAAGTCAAAAAGGAAATATAGCTGAAAAATTCTTGAAGGCAGATGATAATTCTGATAAAAGCACAAAAGACACAGACGATGAGAGAAGCACATCAACAGACTTTGATAGTAATGCTGACAATACTGATGAGGTAGACTTTTTTGACAACTTGTCACTTGAATCGGAAAAATCTGAAAGGGAAAATTTCAATGATTACGTTCATTATGCAGCGCCAAACACAAACTTCACCACTGTGAGGTCTATATTCCCTCCCAGTGCTATAACATTGGGTAGAAATGCCTTTGACAGATATGGTGATTTCATTTCTGACTTTGAGTTGGTATCGGCTAATGGGGATAGAATACCTGTCTCTTTAAGTGTGATGATTGAAAGATGGGGTAGATACTTCATCCTGGCTTTAGCCCGATGTTATGTAAAAGCGGTAGACAGCTTTCAATCGCAGCAAGATGACGAAGTGGAGAGTGAATCAAATCATTCTAAACATAGCTCCACAAGCAGCGGTAGCTCAAAACTTAACTTGAAGACTTCCATAAGTACAATGAGCGGATCATCTGTTTCATCTGATAGTGACCAGGGGAGGGATCTCAGTAATTCACAATTCGCTCTTTCTGCTCATGGAAATCAAAGACCTCATAATAAGGATATGCCACAATTTAGGCTACCGTTCCAGGAGCAGAGTAACCAGACAACAGACAAGGGTCTTGCTACAGAAGGTGACGATATATCTGCTTTCGAGAGGCCATCAATTATTTCCGTCTCGTCAGCAATTGATCCACATCAAACATATGCCCCTAACAGAAAAGACTCAGTGAGCTCTTATTCAAGTGGGAGCTCTTTGCTAAACACACATATACTGGAGATACCTCCTCAACTACCTATCCCGTCTGAACCAATACCTGCTGTATGCGCCTCCCAGTTGTCGTTAAGAGGTAGTTCCAGAAAGAATTCGGGAGATCATGGCTCTCCTCGATCCTCTCTTGTTCACACCTTATCAGTATTGAGGAGGATTCCAATCTCCAGATCACCAAGAGGCTCACCATACTCGTCACCAAGAGCATCCGTATCTTTACAGGCCGATGGAAATGACATTGGAGAGAACTCAGGCGAAGTTATGAATTTCAAGTCTCAATTGTCTAGACGAAGAAAATCCCAGGATTCGACTCCGAGTGATTCGGGTGATTCTATTAACAGTACACAGGGAATTGACAACAGATTATCTGAAAAACACTCCAGCGTATCGATGGGCTCTTCAGACTATCAAGATATGGATAAAGGACAAAGACTATCCTCTCAGCCTCTAGATTCAGAGGAAAAGGATGGAAAAGGCCACAAAGGAGTTGAAAAGGGTATATTTAGTAATTCGTTGCTAAATTTTGAAGACTTTGAATCAGGAAAGTTTAGGATGGAGCCCACTCTCATTCCTCGAAAGCTCTATGTACCCTTTCCAACTGTTTCATTAAAAGCGTTCTGCGAGTTTCTTTATACTGGTCAAGTTGGTAATAGGTGGCTCTTAAACCCAACAGCATTGGACAATTTGTCAATGGGTAAGTTTTATAAAGTTCCCTTATTGTATGATCTTATAAGTGAGATTTTATTTGGTATAATTGGTAGAAAGGAGGCCTATATCATAAGAGAGGGAAACAAATTGAAGCAAAAATACTTCGAGTTGATCAAATCGAATAAGATGGAACGAAATACGATTGTCAAATTCCCTCTTGATGAATATCACGGCTTCATGCACACGGTTGACGACGGTTATATTGATGTCGCGTTGTTGAAGAAAATATCAAAAATCCACAAGTCCAACTCGGTCTCCAGTTCAGCGAAAAAGAAGTCCCGTGAGCGACTGTCCAAAAAAGATGAACAGCTCAATGAAAGCAGTGACGATGACTTGACGGATGAGTTATCCGACAGTAAAGCGAGCGACGATGACCTTGATTTTGATTTGGGTTACGTAGAGTATCAAGAAGAAAAAATCCAGGAACCACGTTCCAAGTCTGTTTTCGACAGATACACTCACGGCGTTGACTTTATGAACAAGGAAGGGGATGATGAAAATAATATTGACGAATCCACAAAATCCAGAAACCTCACCCTAGATGGGTTGATTAGTCCAACTTCGCAGATTCCAAGCGATCATATCATCGAGTTGATTTACGGAGCATGTTCGATTGTGGCCGATCTTAAATTAATGTTAAGAGCTGATAACGTAAGACATATGACAAGTCTCTTAAAGACTACTCGGAAGGAAGTGAATAAGGCAATTGCAAGCTTCGAAGGTTCGAACGAACAAGAAGAAGACCCCGCTTTTAATATCGAGGAGAAGAATGACGATCCAAGTACAATCAGCAAACCCGAAAACGAAACTGCGGATCTACAGAACCTAAAGAGACTGGTATCAGCCAGCTCATATTCGTCAATGAATATAGAACCAAAGATGGGTACGAATCTTGAGAAGACGAGATCTTCGAGCAGTTCTAAAAGTATAATAGGTTCTTTGGCACCTTTCAAACTCACTCCAATGGAGAGTAAGAAGTCGGGAGACGCAGAAACACTCCTCGGAAGATTTCTTAAAAAAGAGGACAGGAAGGAGGACAACAAGCCAGTTGATCCGAAAACCAACCAACAGGTAGAAAAGTTCGACACTTTTGACGATGGCAAATCCCAGCGACACAATCATCGACTCACTAGAAGCTCAACCGCAGCTAGCACTCTGTCTTCAAAGAGTCACGGAATTTTTCATTTAACTCGAAAGAAAAGAAGCCCAACTGCTCCGAATTTGAGTGACCACTCAGAGTTGAGCCGAACTGAATCGGGATATGAGAGTGTGACGTCAAACACGAGCAAGAACTCGAATCCCGTCAAGAAGAAGCATGGGCTATTCGGGAGAAAGCGCACATAACGAGACTCTGAATGTGTGTAGATCTGTAAATGAAAATATTTATTAATGGCCACATGTAAAAAGCCTTCACCTTTCCTTGGCTTATGCGTAGACAGCTTACACACACATACCAGCAAGAAGCTGCAATCTGAGTTGTCACCACATAACAACGTCTCATCTGTCGTACTTGATGCCAATTCCACCTCATGAGAGATGAATAATTTCGCTTATCTGGAAGTTGCAATGCTAAATACCACAGATTTGATAATCACAACGCTCACTGCTGCAACAAAACACTGCTGCAACATGCCCCTAACCCTAGTCGTGCCGCTACAGCGACCTGGTTCCTGAATGTAAGCTAATACTGTATCCACTCTTTTAATCACACTAAAAAATCAGAGGGTTCTTGCCCTATCGCGAAAATTTTCTCAACACACCTTGCCATAACTTTTCAATAGTGAAAAATCGTTAACTCGTTTTTATTCATCATTATACTTTGGGACCATTAAATATACCTCTCGTCAGTAATTAAAAGTCGAAATGGGTGGTACTCGTGAAAAGAAAGTCGAATACTTCGCTAAGTTGAAGGAATTGTTGGAGACATACAAGTCTATCCTTGTTGTTGGAGTTGACAATGTTTCGTCTCAACAAATGCACGAAATCAGAAGAGCCTTGAGAGGAGATGCTACTATCTTGATGGGTAAGAACACTATGGTCAGAAGAGCTGTCAGAGGATTCTTGTCTGAGTTGCCAGAGTACGAGAAATTGTTGCCTTACATTAGAGGTAACGTTGGTTTCGTTTTCACCAACTCCGACTTGAAGGAGATCAGAGATGTTGTTATCGCCAACGTTGTTTCTGCTCCAGCCAGAGCTGGTGCGGTTGCACCAAAGGACGTTTGGGTTCCAGCTGGTAACACCGGAATGGAGCCTGGTAAGACTTCTTTCTTCCAAGCTTTGGGTGTCCCAACCAAAATTGCCAGAGGTTTCATTGAAATTGTTTCCGATGTCAAGGTTGTCGAGGCCGGTGGTAAGGTCGGTCCATCTGAGGCTTCCTTGTTGAACTTGTTGAACATCTCTCCTTTCACCTACGGTATGACCGTCTCCATTGTCTACGACAATGGTCAAGTCTTCCCAGCTGACATTTTGGATATCACCGATGAGGAGTTGGTTGGCCACTTTGTCTCAGCCATCAACACCATCGCTTCCATTTCTTTGGCTGTTGGTTACCCAACTTTGCCATCTGTTGGTCACTCTGTTGTCAACCACTACAAGAATGTTTTGGCTTTGTCTATTGCCACTGACTACACCTTCGAGGGTTCCGAGACTGTCAAGGACAGATTGGCTAACCCAGATGCTTACGCTGCTGCTGCTCCTGCTGCTGCTGCTACTGCTGACAGTGCTGCTGCCGAGGAGGCTCCAGCCGCTGAGGAGGATGAGTCTGACGATGACATGGGTTTTGGTTTATTCGATTAAACCTGATGAAGGTAAGATTAAATAAATACTTAGTTTCCTTCGTGTATCTATAGTCGAACAAATTTTTCATTCATCTACGCTTTGTAAATTTGAAATATTCTGTGTACTCCACAGAAATGATTTCCCAAGATGGCTGTTTTGCAGTAATTGATAAAGACATTGATTTTGTTTGATCGCATACTCTCTGACAATGGATACAACTTACAACTCAAATATAACATCATTGTACTTGAGCACGCATACCCTGAACGAGAAATACAAACAAAATTTAGAGAAAACCATTTCGATAGATATTGCAAAAATTGATCTTATTTTAGATGATGTACCTTTCTCTCCGGATCAATTAGGAGATATATATGATCAGATATACCAGCTCATCAATGAGGTAATATTGCTAGGCCAAGCGGATCGTGGCATTTTTCCTGAGACAGTAGGGTTGCTATCAATCAAGTTGAACAAGATTATTAGAATTCTTGTGTTGGGATCGTTTTTAGTAGACTTTGGTCAAAACTTACAACAAAAAGAGAGCATATCAGTAACCCTAGATGAATGGAGCAAACTCGAAAAGGTCAGGGCTTTAGTGGGCTTCAGCTACAAATTGATGTATGATTTCAAGTCTGTCGTAAGATTGGAGCCGGAGATAACAATCTCATTGTTAAGGTGCTTGAAATCTATTCAGAAGGAATTGATGAATCACGATGTAACTGGTCGCACAAAGAAAATGATAGCAGATACGCTAGTTTTATCCAATGTCAAAAGGTTATACGAGCCTGATTCACTAAAGGTTCACCACGATAATGAGATAGTCAATGAGGCAGAGGTAGGGGACCTTGCAGGCGAACTGATTGAAACAGTCAGCAGGTGCATATCAGATATAATTACAAAGTACCCTGCGTCGATGGCGGTTTTTCAGGTCTATGAGGACACTTTTCCAATGGACCAATGCAACAGAGCACTCTTGCTACTGGAGCTTGTACTTTTGATGGTCAACTACGAGGATTGTTCTAAAAGGAATTTGAATGAAGTCATTTTAATTTTGCAATCGATATTGGTGAAGATTCTGGCAAGCTCCTCGTTCAACAAATCAGACACCAATTTCCGTATCATACTCAAGATGTACGAGGACTTGGTCAAGGAAGATCTCTTTTCGACATACCTACAGAGCACCAAGAAAACTGTTATAAGAAAGAAGCGTAGGAACACTGGAGACGTGGGAAACTACGATTACAGATACCACATGAACCGGGAAGTGAAGGAGCCTGAATGGGTTCGCAACTTCTACACATCCAACTTGTCTGCGAGGGATGGAACGCAATGTTGGAACAACTCGCTGATTGATCATACTCCGAGAATGCTTGCCTCAACTCCACCCACGAATAATGAAGGAACCTCACTTGATCCCGAACAGCGGCCTAAAAGGAAACCGTGGTGGAAACGTATACTTAAGAGGAACACCAACAAGGGCGAAGTATGTAAAAAATGTAAGTTCTTTCCTTGGCATAGAAAGCTGCATTTATAACTCCTCCTATAGAGCATATTTACAAGATATAACTAAGTATGACGATAAACAACGAGTGATCATTCTAATCCCTTCTTCTATAAAGCTCTGTGGGCTCCTCAAAAACGGTCTTGGCCTGCTCTATAATGGGCTTCTGGACATGTTGTGATAATCTTTGTGGTTTTGGCCATTGTTCAGGCAATATACCAGCTCGTTTGAAAAGAAAGTTTACACGATCCGAAACTTCAGCACCGACACCCAACCAGTACTTGGACCTTTCAAAGTCGAGCTCGATATTCTTGTAAGGCTTCACTCCCTTGGCCTGTTCTTCTGGCTTTAGTGGAATGGGTACCGGATTGTACGTTCCTAAAACCTCAATAGGTAAGGAGTCTCGAGCCGATTTTCGATTCGCAACGACAATGTTGTATAAAGGTTGGTGCTTTCTACCAAATCGTGCCAATCTTATCTTTATGGGACTTCGTGACGCCATTTGTGCTCCGCTCTTGAACTTATAAATCATCTACATGAAAGCTTTGAATTTTTCACTCTTCCTCTGAAGCACGTATCACGTGAATTAAATATGTCTAAATATGTACTACAACTTCTTCCTAGCTTTGAGCTTGGATTTTTGCTTGGGTTTAGCGATTCTGGATTTGTCAATCTTCTTCCCCTTCTTTGAAGATGCAGCTGACGGTTCTTTTTCTTCATCCTCAGACCAATCATCAGATTGTTTTGATTGCTTGAACTTCAACTTGTTTCTTTGACCTCTGATAGGAGCCTGCTTGATGGCATCCAAGTAAGCATCGATACCAGAACTCTTATCTGTCAATAAGTCATCGCCTTCATCAAAGACATATTTTCCATTCTTGGTTTTGACCTTTGACGCAGAAATGTTTTGAGGCCTTGCATTGGGCTTGGAAGATGAGATATGAGACATTGCTTGACGATCCAACAAGTTGAGAGGCTCATCTGAGTTCTCGACAATGAACTGGGAAGACCTTTTGTTGGAAGTGGATGGTTCATTTACCTCATCGTCATCGTCATCGGAGTCTTCAGAGTCGTACAAAGCTTCTTCGTAAGCAGACACAAACTTTTTGTCTTGAGACTCCCTTTCTCCTTCCTCCAACTTCTTTCTCTTAGCTCTGTTTCTGGTCTTCTTGATGTTCACAATAAGTTTTCTGTCCTCCTCTGGCATTGCTTGCTCGATTTCATCTATGCCGAACTTTCTTATTAACCTTTCTAAGATGTGTTTAACTTTCGATTTAAAATGTCCCTTGTGCTCATGGGACCATCTCATTAGCTTGCTCAATAGACCAGATAGATTGGATCTCACGGTTTCCTCCGGGAGACTGAGAACTTCTACCTTGACAAATCCGATGGCAGACTTGGCGATCTCTCTGGCATTGTGAGTAAGGAAAAGCTCTACTGTCGAAGCAATTTCCAAGAGCACATCTTGGGGCAACTCATCTTTGAATTCGTAGACCAAGCACGAGAGAGCAGTTATTGTAGCAGATATCATATGGGGCGCCTGAGCAGCTAAACCTGCACTGACCATTGTAAAATATTCAGTCAAAGTTGCGCTACTGTCTTCCATACTAGGATCAAAACCTGGAACCTTTGAATTGTTAACTGTACCACCAGCTGCCATTCTACGTCCCATTTTCGTGAGAATCTGATATGACAAATTTCTGGTCCGTTCGTTGACATCCTTAGTAGAGATGACGATTTCCAGTAGTACGGATGGGATGATATAGAGATCTGACGATGGGACTAAATCTATCAAATCCGATATACACGTCAATCTAGGTGTTCTTGCAGCATTATGAGTGGTCTCGGTAGTGTTGATGATAACACTGTTAATGTCTCCGATGAAGTTCTTTATGGAAGTGCGTCCCTCCTCAGTTTCGCAGAGTCTGGATATGATTCTATAAGAGCGTTTCTGCATTAACAGGTCTTCATGTGAAACCACAGTACTCGAAAATATGGAAAATAGAGCATTATGTGATGCATCAGGTACATATTTGGTCATTGCAACAATTAAGTCCATCATAGTCACACTCAATCTTGGTGTTTCAGAGTCCTTTGGGTTCAGCTTCACCGTAGAATCATCAGCCATTGCAGTTTTCAATACTTCACATACCTTGTTAAATGTATTTGTCAAGTCAGACTTAGGAACGATCTTTAAGTACTGATCAATCGTCTCGATTATGTATCCCCTGGAATCCATCAGAGTCGATGAGAAAATATTGAACAACACAGAGAGAATATTGGATGACTTCAATGACAAATACTCGATGTTCCTTTTAGCCTGCTCGATAGGGAATTCTTGTTGCATCATTAAATCCTCTGCCAAAGCACCTTCACCATAGGCCACATTTGATTCTACTAATAGTCTCAACGCATGACAAATGGGGACTCTCAATTCCACTTTCGAGTACATCAATTCAGACAACTTAGAAGCAAAATCATCGTCAAATGCCTTTCTTAGATCAACAGGCAAATCACAGAAGTGGGGTAATAAAGACCATATCTGGTCAACGATTGTTTGAAAGATCTTGACATGCACTGTATTCTTGTTTGTTGTCTGATTGATCTTGTCTTCAAAGAAGTCGACAACTGGGAGTATGCTTTGTTTGTAGAACCCAAGTTCAGCGGATCTCACATTATCTCTCAAAATTGGAAGTAACCATGCTCTTCCGCCTTGACTGTTAGTGAGATTCAATGGTAGAACACCTAATACTACTTGAGGTCCCATGACTGATATTGCAGAAGCAATAACATCCTCTGCTTCCTTGTTAAATGAAAATTGATCTGACTCGTTACTTCTCCAGCTTCCGACTATTTCAAGAACTCCCAAAAAGTCTGGATTGGACCTTGATCTCAACTTCAAAAGAGTGGCTGTTATCAACTCCAAGATTTCCTTTATGGCGTGTTGATATTTAATCGAGAACAACTCTCTCTCAATGAATTCTGCAAAAAATGAAATGAAGTCATCAACATTATTATAAATTTCCTCTGAGACATTGTTCTCTTGAGATGGTAACAACAAAAATTCATTGGGAATAGCTTCCGTGATGATTGCGATCAAACATTGAGAAGCGGATACATATATGTCCTTGGAATCAGACTCCATGAATTGGGAAACAATTGGGACTAGATCCTTGAGCTTTAAGATACTCGCCACGGGAGAAAATGCAGCAAACCTTTCTAAAGCCTTAGCGACTACTGCAAGCCATGATGCTGCAAGGTGATAATCATTTAATGATGGCTTCAAATCAACAATGACATTAACGACGTTAATGAATCTCTCTATGTCAACGGATTGCGTCATAGATTGGAAAAGACCTTCGAAAGCTTCAAAAGCAGATGATATCAAAAACTGGTCCGACGTTTTGGAAATCTCGAGTAAAACATCGCACAAGTTCTCTATAAGATTTGACGGCCAAGCATTACTCGAAGTAATGACCGTTATTGTTTGAAGACAATGAATCAAGTTAGCATTTGCCTCCTTGTTGGAAGATTTCTTCTCCTTCTTCGCAGATTCAGCATAGGAAACAAGTCTTTGGAGAGAAAGTTCCGCAAGGAGAGTAGCAACCACATGAACCTTGGAGGGCGAGGGAGGAGGATTTGATAAAATGTTCCTTAATGCCTCTTGTGCTCTCTTTCTCACTTTTGGTCTAGGATCAAAAGACAACTCCAAAAGTCCAACGGCTGCCCTTTTAGGGGAAACAGAACCACTAGTTGCCCATTGCTGATTATCTTGAGCCAACAACAAACCTTCTAAAGCTCCTATAGTGGACCTAACAAGAGGAGCCTCCGCACCCGAATGGGTAAGAGGAGTAGCCAACTTCGCTAAGATATCACCAAACCGGGCCTTCAAAAGCGGCTTCGGAGTGAATGGTGCTACTATGTCCAAAAAATAGACAGCAGATGTGGCCAAACTAACGTCCACAATATCATCTTCCTTTATTGACTCATCCAACAAAGAAAGGAAGGAAACAAAATATGCAACTGGTGTCTTTTCGTTATTCTGTTCATTGATATTCTCTTCTATAGCACTCAATATGATTGCCAATCTTTTTTGATTTTCCAACTTTGAGTTTATTTGGGACCTTATTTTACCCAATTTATCATCTAAAATCACAGTATCGATCGCGATGTCCCCATCTGGGTTGTTATCGACCATGCTGTACTACGATCTTATACTAGTAGATGCTTCTGTCTGATATGTGAATATTTTTTTTGAGAAGAGATGGGTTGCGCACGTGACATATACTTCTAACAAGAGATGATTATATTTTAACATTCTAATCCTAACTCATCCAACAAAATATCTATGATCAAATTGTCTCTTTCGTAGTGAGGAAGTGAAACAAGGATACCGTCTATGTTCTTGAAGTTTTCATTGAACATATGACTATTGTCTATAACCTCATCTGTATTTGCAGTTGGATACTTTCTAGATAAGTAGTACCTGATATCATCCACTAATTCGATTGTATCAGTGGCCTCTCTAGTAGAAAGTCTATCTGCACTTTCTTGTATCAATTCAGAGAGTTCTCTTCTGTATTTATCGACACAGTAGATGTCAAATAAGTTGTATGCCAATATCTTTATTACATGCTGTTCTAGCCTGTCATTACTGGTGTCCCAAGCTATACGAACCAACTCGAAACCGTCATAGCCAACGATCCTGTGAAGATTTTGAAACTCGTCAAAATCGAATTTGCTGGTATTTGACATGATAGTAGTGATACAGAATGTTTTGAGTTTGTCCAAGAAAAGCTCGTCAGCTGCGAAGAAAAGGTCTAATGCCTCTAATGCATGTAATTCGTCCAATCCATCGTGATATAAGAAGCTCAATATCAGTTTTGCAAGGCTGGGATTTGTTAGGTTGAATGACAAATGTACCACAGGAATATTTTTTGGTGTAATCATTGTACGATCTATCACATCAGACTTCGAGACACCATCTTTGAATAACCAAGGTATGCTATCGAGAGAACACTCGAAAATTCTAGAGTTGAACATAGAGCTGAAGTAATCAGATCTACTTAGTATACTTTTGTGAGCAGGATAGAACTCAACAGCAGAACAGGAAGCATTATGCACCGCTAAAATTATGTCTGGAATTGCAGCAGAGTCCAATAGCAATTGCTTCTTTTCCTCACTGATTAATCGTGAAACATCCATATCCTCTGGATCACAGTTTTGTTCAACCGGTATTCGAAACTTGTGAGGAGCGATATATTCATTCAAGAAATTCTTGAGGTCAAATTTGGCCTCTACCACGAATGAAGCCGCACTGTTGTGATTCACTTTAGATTTGGAGATGTAATCTTCAGTGGCTATGATCTTTTTGATGGTTTCCGTTAATAAAGAGAGCTCAAATTCTGAAGCCAATATACCCAACTCTTCAAGGTCGTCAATGTTCAATAAGTTCATGTTCCTCACGTAAATGTAGTCAACGATAGCACTAAATAGATGAGACTTGACAGAAGAATTCAACTCGATGATTGGTATTTTCTTCCAAGGTCCCATCAATTGACGTCTGAAATATGGGCTTCTCGCTGAAAGTAAAAATCGGTTAAGCTTGAATTCATTTACATTGAACGTACCATCCTCACACGAATTGGTAATTTGTATCAAAACGTCCTTTCCTGAAACATAGTCTGACGTATTGTATGTGCTAGACAAATGAGATGAGAATGGCTGAGAGGCATCGAACCCCTTTGATAGATTGAAGCCAATCAAAAGATTACGTATCTTATCATTTAATGCCCCATACACACATCTGGCACCAACATGAGTATCTCTGTCACATTCAGCACCGTTGAATAAGAGGAATTCCACTACGTCTATATGCCCACACAAAGAAGCGAGATACAATGGGGTATAGCCAAATTCATCCTCGCTATTTATATCGATGTGAGGCTCTTCCACTAATCGAGAGACGATAGCCAAGTCACCGGTTCTGCAGGCATGTAGAAGTTCCCTGTATTGTTCTTTCGAGCGATCGTAAACCCACTCTGATGGAGCCATGATGCTTATCCGATCTTGTATTTTCAAGAAAGGAGCATTTTCGAGCCGCAACTGTGACAACTGTCACAAAATCAGCAATCGATTGATTAAGATTCACCAGTTGGAAATGATATGATATAGGTCCGGTGTAGTTCGATGTTGGTGCCTCATGAAGATCGCATCTTTCATCCAATCATCGATGGAATGTATCAACGAAGTGTAGCTGTGTTCTTATTCCGTATCCTAGTTATCAACATTTTCTCTGTCTCTTAGCGCTGCTTGAAAAACTATCCAGAAAAGCTACGCGAGAGCAGAAAGAGATCTACCACTGAGACGTACAATGTCAAAGGGGATCGAGAAACCTATAAACTAACTGAATGCTGTAGAAAGACCTTCAAATCATACATCTGATCTCGTCCCCTTTTGTAGATTCGATCGCGAAATTTACACAAAAATAGAAATGGGTGCAAATAGGGCCCATATCTCCATTTTTGTGGATAGATATCACCTTATGAATCTGTCAGAAGCATATATCTATTATTTGTAGATTGCATGTTCACCAGAATCAAACGTCGGGGCAAGCCTGACAAGACTTTGCAAGCCCAGAATAGGTTTCAGGGTCTCTTGAAGTCGAGGTCGACACCATCTTTCAGGACGCGCAGCAAAAGCACAACTATCGATTTTTCACCTACATCCACTCGGGATGGATCGAAGGAGAGATCTGAACACCCACCTTCATCTGCAGTAACTTTCAACACCACGATCTTTGGAAGCAGAACAAAGTTCGCAATCAGGAAAAAGATCAGTGGTCTTGTTAGAAGAGACTCATCAGTGAGTAGAGAGGATGAAACGAGCGAAGAAAGTCAAACCGATGAAAAATTCACAGACACGATAAAAGACACCTCTGACGTTAGCCATAACCGTGGTGAACCTTCATATAGAAGTGATTGGCTGAATACACCATTGGCCAATGAGCTGATTAAAGGGGCTGACGAGAATATAGTGGGGATGCAAGAAGTGACTGAATCCAAATCCATATTGTCTTTTACGTCTAGTGACTCATCACAAAAAACCATAGATCCATCAAGCATCATACCAAATACTCTTTTCCCAAATGAAATATATACAGCAATCTTTAGGATTCATCAAAAACCATTTTTCGAGATATTGAGGAGGAAGAGTCTAGAGAAAAGT
This sequence comes from Debaryomycetaceae sp. ZIM 2471, assembly GCA_031081905.1. Taxonomy (NCBI): domain Eukaryota; kingdom Fungi; phylum Ascomycota; class Pichiomycetes; order Serinales; family Debaryomycetaceae; species Debaryomycetaceae sp. ZIM 2471. The sequence continues at coordinate 684,495 of JARYTF010000008.1, read as the reverse complement.
AGCGATTCAAAATTGAGGAGGCCTCAACATATATTGAGGACTAGCTTAGACTTTGACGAGACACTTGGAAAGTTCGAGTCAAATGAATACGTGGAGAAGGAGAACCAAGCAGAATTCTTCAGATACTTCAAATTAAGATTGGTAGAGATGCGGGATCATGATATGCCCATTTCCAGATGCACCGAATTTTAAAGTAAGACGATAGATTTAATTGTATGTATTCATACGTGTCTAATGATTTATTTGTCGTAGGAGTTGATGAAGTATTTATAGATCTTTTGCTTGAACCTGCTTGATTTTTTCTTTATTGACGGTTCAACATTGTCCTTGGGGGGATGATGGACTTGGGGTATCGTTATCTCTGGAAGAAGTGTTAAATGCTGCTCGTGCGCTCCTTCATCTCTAAAAGAAGCCATTCTCATTTGTTGATTCGAGAGCTGATCAGTATTATCATCATTTCTCACATCTTCTGTCTTGCCCGTGATATTATTTTCATTTGTTGTTTGAGGAATGTCTTTTGAGGCTTCGTCAGATTCAAACTTTTCCTTTGGCAAGTTGACAACTATACTGTTATTCATAGACGATTTTACTTGGTCAGCATTTGATTTCGAACTCAAATTTCCCGGTTGCTTTATATCACTAATTCGTTCATCATTACCGTGTTCTCCATCAGCATTTAAACTCGAAATATTGGATCCTACATTATCCAAGTGAATAAAAGACTCGTTGTTATCTTGGGGTGATTCCCGATTCTTTTCGCCATCATGATCATCAACATCAGGTTCTGGAATGCTGGTGTCATTCACCGACTTATAATCTGCAGATTGGTGTCTCAATTCATTATCTTCGTTGCTCCTCAAAGATGCCTCTGGCGTCTCTGATGTGGCAGGGTCATTAAGGGAGCTTTTAGATGTTTCTAAATTCTTCTTTTTCCTACTAAATATGTTCAATTTCTTGGACTTGCTTGAATTGTCATCCTTGTAATTTTCAGAAGATATTATATCTTCAGGCTTAAGAGGGGTGGGTTTCGAGTTTTCTGTATCTCTCATCGAGTACTTTAAAAACTCTTTAGGGTGATGAGTGTAAACATAATTGCTACTGATTCCCGTATCTTTATTGGTTTGCTTATTTGACATGTTCAACAAAGTCTTTCTTCTTGATGGTGCATACAGTTGCTTGTCACTAACAGGATCAACTTTTTTAGAATGAGAACCGTAGACTTTTTCATACGCAACCTTCAATGCAGCTGAATACATTTCCTCCTCTTGTAACTCGTTTTCGTCTCGAATCGGTATTGTCTCGACTTTTTCTTGGAATTTTATAGAGCTCGAGGGCGATTGTATGGAACCATTAGATACTATATCATTTGAAAAATCTCTTGGTGAATCAAACCTTGGAGATATTGGCTTGGATAAAGGCGAATGTACTCTCTTAATCTCCGGTGAGTAGGTCTTAGGTGAATTTCCGTGAGCAGCGCTTGATTTACCTTTAGCTACTTTATTTAACTTCGAGACTTCATTTATTTCATCAAGTTCTTCTTGGGCATCCACATACTCATCCTTCTCTTCATCGTAATAGACCAGATACCTCTTATTGTTCTTCAAAATGGATTTCAAAGGCTTCTTAGGGGACGTATCGGAGTTGACCTGTGTTTGACTGTCTGATATCGTCGAGACTGGTCTTATTTCTTCTTGCCTCTTCGGCGACTCTTTCCCTTCCATTGGTGCCTTCAAAGTAAAACCTGGTTCGAGGTTCAATTTGGGGGGAGGAGCTATGTTGTCAACTTCATAATCATAGTCGAAGTCCTGTAAATCTTCCTCAATCTTACCGAGATTGATGCTATTCACATTGTTTGATAAAAACGAATTGTTTCTGCTCGAGTCGTTCCTGAGTGAATTGTTTCTAGAGTTTGACCTGGATATATTTTTTGTTACTGTTTCAATGACGTTCGAGCCGTCCGGAAGGGTTTTTACGGTCTTGGTTGTAATTGATTGAGTTCGACCCATTGCATCCACAACTTGCGTAGTTGAGGTCACGACAGTTTCTGTTTCCTCAACTTCAGGGAGATATGATCTTGATTTGAGCGAATTTCTCCGTGCCTTCGAAGCCTGATTGCGTGGATTTGGTGAATTGAGTGTTAGACTACTGCTTCTGGCAGATTTGTTACCAATGCCTACTTGGCCTGGCACGTACGATGGACTCGGATTATAAACATATGATCTCATCGAGTTGGACCGTGACGGATACCCTCGCAATGATCCCGTACGACCTCCTGAGTTCACTTGTGATCCCCTCACATCACGCCCCGAATACAACAGTCCATCGTAGGCGGTTCCCGATGACGGTTGATGCATTCGCAAAGCTGCCAACGCTGCCAGCCCAGCACCGTTGGTTAGCGACAGGCTGCGGCTCAATCCATTGCTGGGTTCCCCAGCAATGGATCCACCTCTTGGCTCGGTGTTGTCATTGTACTTGCGAAACCCCTGATAGTAATCGTTTCGTTTCTATTGCTGTTAATACTATGCATCTGCCATCGCTTCCTAAAATTACTCACCTTGTTTCCCGAAAAAAGTCGCATCCCACTCCCGAATTTTTAGCTTGTTTATTGAGTTATTCGTCCTCGTCTTTATAGCAACGCGCCTAGTTATAAACCCACTGCTTTCCTTACCAAATGATGTTGTTATTGCTGTGCATTCACGTTTCGCATATAAATCTAACATGATGAAGCGATTCAGCTTAAGTAATCCAGGGGTCCATCTTACGTCAGCCTGAAATAATTAATTTAGCCTGTGAAATTACTAAAATGTGATTAAAGTGCAACCATTATTATATATTGTTGACTAATCAGTAGGTTGGTTGAGGATCCACATAAAAAGCAGAGGAGCCACAACGGGTATATAAGGTACATCGTATTCCTAATGAATCGCTAATCCCACGTTATCGCAGCATACAATTTAACTTGTGATTATCCTAAGAAGAGTACGTGTTAGTGATAGTATAATGCCCGAGTACAAAGACAAGAGTGACAGTGAAGTGGACCGATCTGTGACTGGTACCAAAGAAGGAGTTAAAGATGTAGAAAATGATATAGGCGGGAGGAAAGAAAGGTTCCGTAAGAACAAAAATCCGTATCCTACATACTTTTTCAGTCATGGGGGGCCGACATTTATGTACGAAGATGACCCCTCTGGAAATCGTGGGGCCTGGAGGACAATCAGGAAACTTGGTGCGAACATCAAAAGTACGTGGAAACCAGATTACTTGATCGTGGTGTCTGCTCACTGGCAATCTGAGGGAGAGGATCTAATCGAGGTGAACTGTTCTCCTGAAGAGCTGGGAGAGAATCCACTAATTTACGATTTTTACAATTTCCCCAGCCATATGTACGAGGAAAAGTTCCGCACGTTGAATTCCAAGTCTGTGGGTGAGATAATTAAGGAGGAGCTTCAGAAGAGCGGTTTCCGCAGCAAATTGACAAAGAGAGGAATAGATCATGGGGTATGGGTGCCCTTCAAAGTTGCTTTTTCGAATCAAGAGCCATTTACGGACTCCTCGGACCTTCCAGGCACGAAGTTAATCCAGGTTTCATTGACCTCTAGTGATTCTGACTTCGATGCACACTTCAAGCTAGGTGAAGTTTTGAGTAAGTTCAGAGACAACTACATTTGGGACGAGACTAGCCAAACTTATTTGAAAGGCGCAGTTATCTGCTCTGGAATGTCAGTTCACAACTTAAGAGAGTGGCGTCGTGCTGCCTCCACTCCAGGGTTGGTATTGCCATATACCAAAGAGTTCGGCTCATTGCTTACTGAAACCTTGGTGAACTCAAAGACACTATTGAAGGACTTGACATCGATCAAATCAAACAAGAGGGAGCTTCTCTACAATGCACACCCCACCCTCGAACACTTCTTGCCCGTTGTTGTTGCTAGTGGAATTGCTTCCGAATCGGGTCTTGCCATAAAGGAACTTTATAACCAAGCTGTCGGAAGCTTGGGATGGGGTATATATCAATTTGGTGATGACTATTCAACATAGTGTTTTATTTTATATCTAGTTTAGCATGCAATAAGTTATTTATTTTACTTGAATGAATCAATACGTTCAGAACAAAAAGACTTGCCCTTCATCGAAAAACATCTGCTTGACTTATGGTGAATATTTACCTTTCTTCACAGCTTTGGGCCATTATGTTCATAAATTCTTAAACACACCCTCGATTCCACTTTCGTCTAATCCTTCTAAATTGTTTTTGATCTCCTTTCCCTTCTCAAACCTGAAGGTGATGCTTGGAGGAATACCGTAGCTCTCTCTGACTAAGATTGGTAGCTTGTAGTTCGTTTGGGTCTTCAACTGGGCATAGTTCTTCGATATGAAGTTCCGTAATGGAACTGATGCTTCCCCAGTTTGGGACAAATGGAACCTTAACTCCTTCAAGGCACTAGGTAATACTAGTTTTGACATAGCTCTATGTTGTGCTGATTACTTACGTTGTGGAAATTATATCATACTTCACTGGCCATCAGCTTTGTGTCACCATAGGTCGTGCGCGTGCACAATAACAACATCACGAGAAGACTAGATGAACTAATAGATCATGATATGGATGTGATTGTAGAGTGCAGGTGGCTGCCATCCTTTAGGGGTGCCAGTGAGCAGGAACAGATACTCGGTCTAGTATGCGAGAACCAGGGTTTACAATTTGCACTGTGTTGTAACTTCAATAACAACTTATGCATGTCAAGTATATAGACCCATTAAGGGCACCCGTGCCACTAGGGGTCGCTTGTTGCGACATACGGAAGCAAGCATATAATGCAAGACAGATGGCCTTCCATGGACTCGTAGTAGAGCGCTAATAATTTTTCGGACATCACCCCGAGCGATAGCGATTGTGATGATAAATGGAGTTTTCCGACGGCATGTGCGAGGTTCTTTCGGCGCGCCGAAGAAAAGTGAAAACTCTTAAGTACGAACCTTGACATTCGGATGCCCGAATCCAAAAGAAAGGATTTCGTAAAGATATATAAGTCTAGCATGTTCAAGTGTATAAGCTGTAGTAGAAGAGTATCAAAAACATTGTCTATTGTTAAGATCTAGTATAAACACTAAAATTATGTCAGATAAAGACTTATTGATAGCTAGGGACATGGAGCTCGAGGGTACCATGCCCACTTTCCCTCTTAGAAAGAGAACTTCTATTGTGCAGAGAATCATGAGAGCTTTATCTCTTGTTGTTCTTGGATGCTTCACAATGCATTACGTCTCCTCCAAGGTTCCAGTTAACGTTGTTGAGTACTTGAACGTTTTTGCATTTTTCGAGAGTGCACCCGTTGCACCAGAGACGATATTTGAAGTTCAATTGCCATTGAATGCAGTCGCAAACTTCACCAGTCAACTAGTTCTCAACGATACATTCAAGGATGGCTTGAGTGGAAGTTTCCTTGTTGATGATGCCTTGGTATACGATGGTGCTTACTTCACTTTGAACTACACCACTGAACTGGTTGTCTCCAGCCCAGTTGTATTTGAGATTTCGGTTGAAGAATTTCCTATCTGGAGAACATCTGTTCCTGCCACCAACACTTCTGTTCAGATCTCAACAGACAAGAACATCACCAAATACTTGTCGTTGTTGGAGGATGAAGGTTTAGTTTCTGTTAAGGTTCTCGAGGGTAAAGTAGCTGATGCAAACGTTACTCTCGAATTAACATTGACTAACAGCGGTGTAGACTTGGCACCTGTCGATGTCAGTCTTGAATCGCTTTTTTCTCCAGTCACTCCTGCTACCGATGTGTATGCATTAGGAGAAGGAAAAGTGTTCAACTTGCCAAATAAAGATAAGTTCGCTGTCCAGTTACCACAGTTGCCTCAAAATGCAACAGCTGCAAAATTGGATGTTTTCGCTTCTTTATCGAAGGAAGAAATTTCATACTTCACTTCAGATGACAAGCCTCTCAGATACATTAACGTCTTCGTCAATGATATCTTTGTTAGCACTATCGCTCCAAAGCCAGCTTTATTTCATCCAGAGAGCTACTCCCCCGATTCACTCAACACTTTTGAGCCTTTGGTGGATTCTGGAAATCTTGCTGGATTGTCATACGAAGTTGACTTGGTATCTGTCTTGCCCCTTTTATGGGCTAGTTCTTCAACTTTAGAGATTTTTGTTCAAGGACCTCAATTTGATTACCTTCCTGGATCCTTTCCTTTCCCAAAACCGGTTACCAAGGAAAGCAATCCAATAACCACTGAAGGTTGGTTTGTATCTGGAAACTTGTTATCCTGGGAATCAAGCGCTGTCAATGCTAGTGCAGGAGCTTTGGTCTTGGCTACATCAAAGGAATTACCAATGGGATTCGTTACTAGTCCACCAGCGCTCACTCCATGGCAACCAACTTTGAGAAATTTGTTTGCCAAAGATGTCATCGATTCTAGTATATCCTCTAGTGTTGAGGTCATGTTGCAAGATGGCAGTTTCTTGAACTACACAATTAACGTCAATTCCACTACCAATTCATTGGTCTCCAAACACGACAAGAGTTCGAAAACGAAGGTTGGACCACCAGCAGGTGGAAGTTTTGTTGCTGATAATAGCAGCCTGACAGTTATTGTCAATACCAACAAGGTTGAGATCGCATTCGTCAACCCAGTTGACAACCTGACTGCTTTGACTCTCGAGAAGAAGTACTCATACCCAATCACATTAAGCACTGAGACAAAATCGCCAGTCGTTGGACCCGTTCAGACCACTTCGAAGTATGGTGTTGATTCAAAGATCAAGACTAAGGTTAACGGAACTGTCGCAAGCTCTGAATCCGTCAAGGAGAAAGTTTCTAATGGTCCTCTTGGTCAGCTCGTTTCCATTGAGTATAAGAATGGAGATTACAAGAGAACTGTTGATGTTCAAAATGGAGTAATCGTCAAAGATAGTTCGAAGTAAATGCAAAAGTGCTTAACCCTCGTGAATGTTCCATGAATTAGTGAATGATGATTTGGTTGTATGTCAAGAGAAACCTGAGACATCCAGTTTGAAAGGATAAGTAAGGGTGAACGAATATTTGGTATTGATTATAAGAACAAGAATTCTTGACATTCACTACGTTGTCGACTCAGCGACTGCTGTTGTATGACTCGGATATAGGGATAGATCATCTATATACCTAGATATAATTAATAGTTAGATGAATCAGATGACATGTATTGTGCAGAATAATATCTAACATAGGGTTGTAGTGTAGTGATTCTTTTGAAACATCCTCTTGAGTCAAGGCAAACTAAATTATATTAATCGTTACCTGCCAATCGGTTGAGAAATATTCGGCCTGTTGAAAGTATGTAATGAGAGATGAAGTAAGAGTAGCGCATATCGATAGTGAAAGATTTCAAAAATACACATCTCAAATCTTTGGTATTGGTGCGAAGATGCTGTGAAGTTGACAAGAGAAAACTCGGGATCAAATCTGTATAGTTTCACTACCCTTGTGTGATAGCCCAAGTCTCTCATAATTTGGCTTGATGTCTTCAACCTCTCTCACGAATTGAGCTGTTGATGTTTCTATGGACTTTGTGATGGCTTCAATACAAAGAAGAGTAGATATCCCTTCATCTGCTGTACAAAGGGGCTCTTCCCTGTTGCGAATAATATTAACGAAATGCTCTAACTGCAGTTCAAAGGGTGCCTTGTCTCTAAGTGAACTAACATCTTTGACCAATGGTTCTTTCTTCATGCCATGTATCCACGAGCCCTTTGTATCTCTGTCCAACTGTGGTTGGTGATATAAATTCATGTCAGGGATTGAAAGGGTTCCTGTTGTGCCGAATATTCTATAAAACCCTTCCAAGTCCTCAACAAAAGGTATCATTGGATTCTCACCCGTTCCATTTTCAAAATTGAAGGGCGATGTGGAGTTGTCTGAACAAATGAAAGTACCCACGGTTCCATTCTTGAACTTTAAAGTAACTGCAGCACCTTCATCGACCAGAGGATATTCCGATCTTTGCTTACCAACAGGTTCGGCATAGACTTTTTCAATAGGTCCAATAAGATACTGTAATATATCTATATCGTGAACCAAATTGATCAATGAAGCACCCCCTCCCGTGCTTTTGTCGGTTCTCCATGGACAACTCTTAAAGTATTCATCATGCTTTCTCAATATCCACGTCCCTTGTACTGCTACAATGTTCCCGACTTTCTCCAAATTCTTTCTGGCTTCCACTATGTAGGGATTGAATCTGCGATGGTGGCCGACTAAAAGTTTTACCTTTTTCTCCTCGACATAATCTCTCAAGGCTCTGCATTCACCCAAGTCAACACCAAAGGGCTTTTCTACCAAAAGATGTATACCCAACTCTGCAAGGCTTTTCGCCACCTTCGTATGCGTATGATTGGGCGTGCAGACTATGGCACCATCAGGGTATGCAATATTTTTACGATCGCAGAACTCTACCATCTCCAGGATTGTTTGGAAAAACTCAGTGTCCAAATTATCTGCAACCTGTCTGTTCTCTGGTCTGATGTCCACTATGCCAAAAAGCTTTGCGTCTGCACTGGCCTTAACGTGCTGAGCGTGGCGTGGTCCAATGAGTCCCGTACCTATGACTATGATGTTGATTGGATTGGGTGCAATCATGTTTCTTTCTCTTTTTTCTTCAATGTCTATGTCTTTTATTTTCTAAAAGTCTTGAACCATTCCAATAGGTTTGATGGAACTGTATGCTTCGTATTCTACCTTGACTCTATCTTTTCGAGTATAAAGAAGCAAAATCAGAGAATGCAAAATTTTGCATTTATTTCTTTTCTGTGCTATGAGTCAAGCGTATTCTAATTACATAACTTTTTACGGCCCGGCGATATATTATGCGGGGCATGAAAAATTCCATACTATGACATTGGAAAGTTATCGAAAAGATCGAAAGACAGGGAATTGATCGTTCGCCTGAGCGGTTGATGTTTTCCCTTTGCCTAAGATCAGTGGGGTGCCTTCGATCGCTATTACGTTTCGCTGCTTGGTGATGTAAACAGGGACAACAGAGAGCTCAAGACCATCTCGATTTTGTGTAAGATATTTGTGTTGTATCAAAAACCACATCAAACACCACTCCAGTTCGAATAGATGAATTGAAAAAAGCAAACTGAAACCTAAATGCCTATGGAAGGAGAACATGTCTTTTGATATCAATTGGTCAAACCTCGTCTCCGAGGAAAGTATCGTAGAAGGACTCAAAGAATTTCTTGATGGGCAGTTTAAGAGCTTATCGCTTCCCTCATACATTGATCATTTGTCTTTAACCAAGCTTGATCTAGGATCCATAGCGCCCGATATCACAATTAGGCATATAGGAGACCCCTTCGAGGACTTTTACGCTGATCGAGAGGAGGATCGGGATGTGGTGAGGGCATCTATACCTCCTTCATCGAAAGATGTTGATTCTGATGAAGAAGACATGATGGGAGGAAGGGAGCAAGATGACGGTGATTTGCATAGTATTGGTGAGTTAGCAGGCTCTACGAGCGTCTTCTCTAGTGGAGATGTCCAGAATGAGGGAACTCTGACGCCCGTGGGTCTGCCCGGTGCCGTGGGAAGGTCAAGAACCTCACTGGACTCTATATCTCTTATAATTGGCAACAACATGAACTACATACATAATTACAACATCAATCCGCTTGTGGGTTTGGGGAATCTCAATTCTACGAGCGGTCGGGAAACCCCAAAGATTTTTAACAAGAATCCTTTGAAGCAAGGCTCTTCATCATACTTCAAACCTAAAATATCCACTAAAGAGAGAAGTGAGGTTAGGCATGAGAATGATATTCAGGCAGTGGTCGAAATTAACTACCAAGGCGATCTTCACTTGGAAGTGACGGTTAGCTTGCTAGTGAATTTCCCCTCGCCAAAGTTCATCACCTTGCCTATCAAGCTTCATTTATCAGAGTTGGTTATACATTCGATAGCTGCTATTGCATACCTCAAGCATTCCGTATTTGTCTCGTTTCTCTGTGATATCAACGACAGCAACTCGGACTACTTCACATCTTCACTGCCACATGAGTGGAACCCTACTTCGGGAGGTAATTTCGTTGACTACGCGTCAGGTCCAGGAAATAGAGAGAGAATCGACATAATAAAGAAAATGAGAATTGAATCAGAAATAGGTGAACTCGAACACAATGTGTTGCGAAATGTTGGAAAAGTGGAAAGATTCCTCGTAGAGCAGTTTCGTAGAATAATTCGTGATGAAATAGCATGGCCAAGTTGGATATGCTTTGAATTAGATGACACCATAGAAGATGATGGTTCAACGGGAGCACCCGAAGAGAAAATATTATAATCGTGTATAAAGTATTTTAAAATGTAGAAAAACATTGTATCTCATCTCACATTTCAACTCATAAACCTGACATATGCCTGATCTTTCACTGCTAGTAGACAGCTTCAAGTGCCTCGAAATACTCAACTCCGATACCCAACTTAAATCTGTGGCCTTGTTGGGCGAAATCAAAAGTCAAAAAGCTATCTTAATCTTGGAGAAGTCTCCCTTTGCAATTGATGGGGAGGATGAAAAGATCACAGACTCAATCGAACAATTGCAATTGATCAATCACAATGACGTCTATTATTGGTCAAATGTTATTTTGAAGCTGTCTCTCCCCAAGCAGCCCTCAGGAAAGGTCAATCTTGTATATCCAGCAACAGATACTCACATCAAGAAGTATAGACAACAGAGACACCACTATGTCTTAGAGACACCACAAATGTATCAGTTTGCTATCGAATACATCAATTCAATGAAGGGAGATCGTATAAAGTGGGTCTACAACATATTATTTGAAGGGAAAGAATCTGAATCGTTTGTGCACCATGAGGAAGATCCTGAAATGGGATATGTGCTATTACCTGATATGAAATGGGATAAGGTATCGATGGAGAACTTGTACCTTTGTTGTATCGTGAAGCGTAAAGACATATCCACCATTCGTGACTTGAACAGTTCGCATCTTGGCTTTTTAAAAATGCTTCTGAGAGACCTTAAGAAATACACAAGCAACAATTTCGACATACAAGCTGACGAGTTGAGAATATTCGCCCACTACCATCCGTCCTACTACCATTTTCATCTTCATATTGTAAACGTAAGGCATCCAGGCCTTGGGAATGGAATTGCAGTAGGTAAGGCCATATTACTTGATGATATTATAGAAAATATTCTGATCAAAAGTGACTACTACGCTCGAAGAAATATCGGTTACATTTTAGGTGAAAATCATGACTTGTGGAAAACAGACAAGTATAGAAATGCACATTATGAGGTTTTGAATTCTCTGTATTAAATGAATGTTTTAATAGAAATGAAGAAATCTAGTAGTTGAACTCGCTGTGAGAGGAATTCACGGCCATTTTTGCCATACGCAACATTTTTTTCCTTGGATCCTCTTTCTTAGTTGACATTTCCCCTTTACTTTCCTTTTCGTTAGTGTTAGTTGAGCCAGCAGATTTTCCTAACCTTTTAGGAGTTTCTCTTAATCCAAAACTTTTGGCCAAATGGCCCAAATGAAGATGTTTAACGTTGAAATAATCTTTCTCAGATGACAAATGTGTGGCATATGCTCGTACATGAGAAGAGAAAGCTTGACTTGCAATGCTGAGAGCGGCCTTATCTTCTAAAATCCATCTCTCTATGTCTAAATGCCAAGTTGTAGCATGGAAGTCCCAATCTCCTTCCTTTCTTTTAACTATTTCTTTCTTTGAGCTTTTGGCTTCTGTCTCAATCTGGGTTCTTCCGAACCCCTCCTTTAGAACATCTTCAAAATTGGCGATTCTGACACTTTCTTCCCTTGGATGAACGTGTCTGATCTTTCCATCAATATATTTTTCCTCGTCGCCCGGTAGTAAGAACAATGCTGCCTTACCCTTATTTCCTGCTCTGGCAGATCTTCCAATTCTATGAAGATGATCTTCAATCGAAAACGGAGGATCATATTCAACAACATCAGAAATTTTTGGTAAGTCCAAACCTCTAGAAGCAACATCGGTACAGAATAAAACCAAGTGTTTGCGACCACTCATTTTGACAAAAGACTGAAGTGTAGAAGTTCTAATTTGCTGAGACAAAGAACCGTGTAATTTATAGCAGATCGTATTTGCAGCCACTGTGGGGCATGAGAGTACACAATCATCATCAACATTTTCTGTTTCCTCTTTGTCCTCTTCGGACTCAACTTCGACAAATGACACTTTTCCAGTCTCAGAATCTCTTTGTTGTTTTATTCTCTTGCCGTTCCTCGAAAAAGCGTTGAAATGGAAATTCACTGAGTCTGAACAAGAGAAGAAAACGACTGTTCTTCTGCATTCGTCACCAATGTGTGATGAAACATTTTTTATCATTGCGGCCAATGACACTAAACGCAACTTAGGGGGTACGATCAAGATATTCTGTGTTAATTGATCGGGGGCCGACATATTATCTTCATTTATATCCACTCCATCGATGGGTGATGTCAATTTATCTCCACCTTTCGAATCGACATTGATCATTTCCGGGTTATTCAACACGATTTCACCTAAATTCTTGACATTGCTATGCATTGTTGCAGAACAAAGTAGATTCACTTTTTTAAAAGGAAGATTTATCCACTTACTGGATGTTTCAGTGACCCTGGAAGATTCTTCGATTTTTCTCGATATTTGGGTTATTGTTTCTTCGAACCCCATATCAATAAGACGATCACCTTCATCGAAAACTAACCATCTAAGATCAGATAAATCCATGGACTTGGTGTTTTCGAAATGATCGGCAAGTCGCCCGGGAGTTGCAACCAATATGTTGACACCTTTCCTGAGTCTGGCTTTCTCCGATTTTTTTTTCTCACCACCAATCACTATTCCCGGTACAATATAATGGCAACACCTTACTATTGCTTCCATGATGCTATAAATTTGAGAGGCTAATTCTCTAGTTGGAGTTAGAATAATGGCAAAAAGGCCCGACTCACGAGTAATCGGAATATTACTGCTCATCAATGAATTAAGAATTGGCAATAAGAATGCTAATGTTTTACCCGAACCGGTTTGAGCTTTCACAAATATATCTCTCTCTGCTGCTGAGAGAGTTGGAATGACAGATCTCTGTACTTTCGTTGGAGCTTTGAATCTCATTGTCTCTTCCAAATGCTTTGCTAATCTTTCATTTATGCCCAAACCTGCGAAAGTACTCGAGTCAGATAAAGGAGCATTTGAAGGTTCGAAGTTCGTTTCCTTGTACTCCTTCGTAGACTCCATAGTAGCTTTCTGATTAGAGGTAAACAAAGAGGAGACGTAAGACTGGTTCTTGCCTCCATATTCGCCTTTTGTTTCTGCAAGCTTTGGTCGCTTGTACCTTTCTTCACTGAACTCATTAGGCCTTTCTCCTTTACCGGCTTGAATCTTGCGGGCCTGCTCTCTTATGTTTTTCATACGGGACTCATCTACGTTAATGGTGTTCACACCACTGACTTCTTTGTTTTTCTGTTGGGTTCTACCTCGACCCTGCAATTTCAATTGAAGCTTTCTTCTGTCCTTCCATTTTCCTCCAGACACTTTCAGAGTATTTCTCAGCATCGTACTGATGGGGGCATCAGAAGAAAAGTTCAATAATAAGCCGTCGTTATCATCCATGGTGTTATACTATTACTATTCAGCTTTTCAAAGTCACTTGGTGCTTTACATGCTGAAGGAAAAGCTTTCTTGATATCTATTTTAGAGAGGTGGCCATCATCGATGAGAGGGGTATATACAGGATTGTGCTACAGGCTGTTACAGCTTCGCTGAATTGAGTCTCTTGTTCACTTACGTTCTGAGACTAATGTGGCTGCTGACATGTTTCTCTGGTTTTGTAAGTGTGCTAGCCACTTTTCATGCTACCAAGCAGGTTGCGGCATTCCTGATGCATTTCCATATTGAAATTGAATGCTGTATCCAGCGATCAGGTCAGAACACTACATAAATTGCAGAACCAGACTGGTCATGATAAATTAACTTCATGGAGATTACAGATTGCAGTGTATTCGTTTGGCGTCTTCTTGGTTCCTCATACTCCATTTCTAGATCGTGTGACAGAATGGTTTTCATGTAACTTTGCTAGTCAAATGAGGCATAGAATGCGACATCGCGCATATCTAGTTACAATCAATTAGGCCCTTCTTTCAATTCTGCAAATGGACGCAGGTGTGGATTTTACGAAGTTATCATCGAAGTTGCTATCAGCTATCTCCGCAATGATTCTATCATCAAGATAACTACCTTTGTTGTCATAAGGATTACGTTATGTTGCGATGTATATTTAGGAGAGGTGTTATATATATTTCTGAGACTGAAGCAATTCTTCAAATCAAATGAGCCGCTCGATGCCATCACGTGCTGCAAACTCGATATTGTACACAAGTGTACATCAATAGGAATATGTGGAAGATTCAAGAGTTCGTGAGCTTATCGATATACTCGCCGGCGGACGATTCGTTCGTTAGTTGGGTGGCATCTGCGTTGTCAAACACAGTTCTACTCAAAGAAACCGTAGATTCGTCCTGAGCGGAGGACCAATTGAGGGGTGACCATTCTTCTTCTTCCAACCTCTTCACGCTTCTGATGGACTCTCCCAAAGAATGATGGCCTAAAGAGTCTATATTTGTTTGCGGGTTGGGTTTTGCAGATGTTTGCAAAATATGTACATTGGTCAACCGCTGGCCATCGTTTGTCTCTACCTTTCTTTGGGTAATTTTTTCCGTCTCTAATTCATCCAAGTATTTGAATGATGGGCGTAATTGTACGGTGCTGTCTACTGGAAGAAGAACCAACTTGCTATCTTCACTCGTTCCTACAAACCTCCCAACATAGAGTCCACCCTGTGGCTTGTTGAGAACTCCTTGAGTAGTCTGTTCCAGTACCCGTACACCCCATTCGTCACCCCGGCTCTCGTCGTAAAATTTACTAGTATCCATTGGTATCTTCACTTCCACGAAGTCGGAGTCTTTCTTCATGGAAGCGCTGAGTGCTTCGTCTCTCAACGATCTGGACTTAGGGATTGTAGTATATTGAAAGACATGTAATTTCTGTGTCTTTGAATTTGGCAAGTCTGCCATAACTAGTGGAATGGATCTGATCACTGGATCCCTCTTCTCTTCGGGCTGTTCTTCTACTGCTTCGAGAAATTGACTGGGAGAGTCGGTCGAACTTATGTCCATCTTTGCGTCCTCCTCCTCTTCGACGAAGAGAGGATTCTCGTTCTTGCTTCTAGCCATCTCTCCCTTCTATATCGTCTTCTTTATCATCGATAGCGTTTGCTAATGTCATCTGCGATTATTTTTCAATTTGACGACTTCCGGGGTCTGTGCACGTGTTTCCGATCTTCTTCATAAATACAAAACTAATATCTTGTCAAGCTTCCTATTGCTGAGAACATAGGTTATTGCTATGACGGATAAATCGTTTGACATAACGAAGACTTATCTCAAGTTTTTGGATGAAGACAAAGACATGACCATGCCGGTGGCGGCAATCGAGTCATTAGTAACTATGCTCAGAATCAAACAACCTTCAACGTCATATGAACTCATCAACTTGGTCAGATCTAACATAAAGATATTGAAATCGTCGATATCAAATGCGATATCTCTCTCCGCTGGTTGCGATTTGTTCATGCGATTCGTCTTGCGAAACACCAACTTATATTCCGATTGGGAGTCCTGTAAAAAAAACCTAGTGGAAAATGGCGAGTTGTTCGTACAGAGGGCCAAAGAATCTAGAGAGAAGCTGGCTGAATTTGGGATCCAATTCGTCCAGGACGATGATACTATCTTAGTTCACTCGTACTCGCGTGTGGTAATTCATCTTTTGTTGAAGGCACGGAAGGAGAAGCTTGTTCGTTTCAGAGTTATAGTCACAGAATCTCGTCCGTCAGGAAAGGGATACAAAATGGCAGAGGTGTTGAGGGAAGCAGGAATACCTGTTGAGGTCATAGTAGATAACGCAGTTGGATATGTGATACATAATGTCGATAAAGTTTTAGTCGGTGCAGAGGGTGTTGCTGAGAGTGGTGGGATTATAAATCATATTGGATCGTATCAGATTGGATGCCTCGCCAAAACTAACAATAAGCCATTTTACGTTGTTACTGAATCCCACAAATTTGTTCGACTTTTCCCATTGGCCCCCAATGATTTGCCTAGTGAAATAAATATGATTGTCCAAGACTCTGCTGCAGGCAAAAGTGATGAGGAATTTGTCAATAGTCAAGTGATTGACTTCACACCACACGAATACATTACTGCATTGATTACAGATCTCGGTGTACTTACTCCTTCTGCTGTTTCCGAGGAGTTAATTAAGGTTTGGTATGATTAAATCGTATATCATTATAGATAAAATAGCATACAAAAGAAGTTAGTAAAACACGACTTGTCGGAGCTTCGTCTCCAAGTCTTCCATATCAAAAACATCTTTCCCGTGAGCTCCTTTTACCTCTATACATCTGACATTTTTTTCCTCCAACTCATCTTCATCCACCCCAATCTTAGGATTTGACATGTAGAATATATGTGAGACATAGCGAGACCAATCATCGTTTGAACCATATTCTCCAATGAGATCACGATTTCTAACCTCCCCTAATGAGTATATAACCAGTTTAACAATAGTTTTGACAAAGTCGGACGCACTCATGCCCAATGTTTCTCTATCGTAGGTTCCATTTAAAAGGAGAATTCTTTTCTTTTTCCTTCCTTTCTCGTGTAGACAGTCCGTCACTATCGCCTTTCCTATTCCTTTTAAAATGATGATTGGAATTATGCTTGTCATTAACGACCCAATAGAATAGACTATTGTGTCTGCATTTGCCAAACTACTTACCACCCTGCTGTGAGCTGTTGGACATATCTCTTCACCATATGGAGAAATATAGAAAATCTTCTTTATTGGTGATAAAAGAGGTTCGATACCATCTGATTTATGGAAGTGAAGCTGCGATTTCTTAAGCTCTGGGTGAGTATACTGCGGTACACTCCCTGATTCCTCGTCTGATGCATCGTCTGATTCCTCATTTAACGGCTTTGAGATGTTTCTGATATCGAGAGAAGTGTTCACATCATCCAGTAATGAAAGTTTCTCAGTTGGTGGGGCTAAACTGTTGATATCAAAGTAATCTGTCTGTGGTAAAGACTCTGTAGACGCGACAGGCGTCTTGCTTATCGGAGGCGGATAGTTGTCAGTAAGATTTGACTGCTGCGAAGGATGAGATATTTGTGATTGTCCAGTTATCACCAAGCCATTTTCCAAAAGGGCACTGATGTGATAGGTAAAATTGGTGTTGATGCAAGGTAGAACTACCGTGTGTGACTCCACACCTGTCAACTTCATGAATAATTCGATTGCCGAGTCCAATGATCCGATAAAGAGCCTGATTCCAGTGAGGAACAAATTACCCACACTTGCCAACTCATAACGAAAATGCTTCTTGTTGTTGCTTAGTGAAAACAGATGTTTCGACCGTTTCATCAATTCCACATGTACATGGATAAAAAATGCCCTAAATATTTCCCTCATAGCCGGCTGAACATCCCGCCATATATCATGCGTCCCATCTACTATCTCGTCCCACTGTTCTCTGGCCTCGCGCGGATGGGCTGAAAGACGATAACTGAGCAAGCGCCGCAAGTGTTCTTGTTCTTCTGGTATAAGTCTCGTGAGCCTCGATCTGATATCCCCAATAGCAGGCCCTCCAATAACTCTGATAAGCTCCGAAGTAGAGCCTCCATTATCCAGTATGGGTAAGACGTAACTAATTCTGCTACTGAAAGATCTGAATATTCCAACTAGGTCATTGGTGGCGGTTCCACCGCCAATGACTGCTATAGAAATCGGCTCTCCTTCCAATTCTAAATCATCCATCGCACTCTCGAGAAGTGCTCCAGTCTCTATGCTGAAGGGACAACTTCCTCAATTCCAATCTCTATTGGCAAGCAAGTCTGCTACTTCAGGGCCTATGTGACCTTTAAACATCTTGATACGGATCTATTGTTATCCGGCATATTATCAGATGTTGTGCCCTGCATATATTAGATTTGATACGGCATATAACTCGGTAAGAAAACAGTCACCACCACATAAAAATAGGTGCGTATTTCCGAGCACGTTTGCGTAGTTAATTTCAGCATGGCATTGGAAGCTCAGGTCCACTTTTGTGTTACTTACCTTTTTGTGTCACCAAAGTTTTCCTCGTAGGATTGGGTGAAAAATTTTAGTTGTCAGTTATAGTTAAACATTGACATCTTCAACTAGTAGAGATATTATAGTATTAACATGGCTGATCAAGAAGTTTTGGTTTTGAGAGGTACCTTAGAGGGCCACAATGGATGGGTTACATCCTTAGCTACCACCCCAGCACACCCAGATTTGTTGTTGTCTGGTTCCAGAGATAAGACCTTGATCACCTGGAAATTGACCGGAGGTGACGACAACCAATACGGTGTTCCAAAGAAGTCTTTCAGAGGCCACTCTCATATCGTCCAAGATGTCACCATCTCTGCTGATGGTGCTTACGCATTGTCTGCATCCTGGGATAAGACTTTGAGATTGTGGGACTTGGAATCCGGAGAGTGCACCAAGAGATTCGTCGGTCACGAAGGTGATGTTTTGTCCGTTTCTATTGCCAAGAACTTGAGACAAATCGTTTCTGCATCTCGTGATAAGACTGTCAAGGTCTGGAACACCATTGGTGAGTGTATGGAGACTTTGACCAACCACAATGACTGGGTTTCTGCTGTCAGATTTTCTCACGGTGACAACTCTTCTACTGTCATCTCTGCTTCATGGGATAAGACTGTCAAGGTATGTATTTACAACGAACTTTATTAACTTTTAGAGCTGAATGTGATAGCATATGATGTTTCATATATTTGCTACTTCAGACGTCGTCCAAAGACTTCGAATGAGACACACTATTTATCACCAAGATCTCTGATGTGTTATCAATTCTTTCAGACTCGAATTTTCTGTTTACAATATGATTACTAACAACTTCTAGTCATGGGATTTGAACGAGTACAACCTTAACGCTGACTTCATCGGTCACACTGGTTACATTTCCTGTATCACTATCTCTCCAGATGGATCTTTGTGTTCCTCTGCTGGTAAGGATGGTGTCATTATCTTGTGGGATTTGAACTCAAACAAGACCTTGTACACTTTGAACGCTGCTGCTGAGGTGCATGCTTTGGCCTTCTCTCCAAACAGATACTGGTTGGCTGCTGCCACCGCATCTGGTATCAAGATCTTCAACTTGCAAGAGAGAACCTTGTTGGATGAGTTGAAGCCAGAGTTTGCTATTGGTGCCAAGGCAAAGGACCCAGAGGCCATCTCCTTGGCTTGGTCTGCTGATGGTCAAAACTTGTTCGCTGGATACACCGATAACGTTATCAGAGTCTGGCAAGTTATGACTTCATCCGCTTAAATACTAGAACAGTTTTGGACGTATTTCAAGCATGATCTAATAAAAATATTCTGTATGAATGGAACACTGTATTAATGTAGCCGGCAACGGATCTGAAAAATTTTCGACTGCTAGAGCCTTGACTCGTAAGCCACCTAGTTCATTATATGATAAAGATGATTGAACCCATCCCTCTATAAATCGATAAAGCTTGTCGTCGTCTATATTGCAACCAATATCTGACGCACCTGCTTGGTCAGCTGACGTGCGATGGGACGAGATGCGGCTCGAAAAGCATCTTAACTGAATTTTTTTCAATTCGATACAACCCTGCACTGTATTGAAATAAGCTACAGCCATGGTAACAAACAAGAAGAGGCCATCAGAGTCAGCGAACAAGAGGTTTGCCAAGAAGACGAAGGTACAAACGAGCATTCCCTCTCCGGAAGAGGAGTCTTTGTCGGAGGGATCCAATTTGGAAAATTCTGAATCATCTGGCGATGAGCTTGATGAGTTGCCCCGGGCAGGACTGGATTCGGAAGATGAGTTGGATGAATTAGATGGGAACGACGAACTAGACGATGAGGATAATTATGGTGCCCTCTCGGGTTCAGAAGGGGGGTCTGGTGCTCCAGACAACTCTAAATCTGCGAAAGAGTCGCATGCTGAACAACGAAAACTTCTAGCCACCAGAAAGCGTCAGAGAAACTCGGGTGTAGAAGTGGAGCAGATAAAAAGGTTGTGGGAAAAATTAAGGGTCAAGAAGCCAACACCCCCCAAGGAAGTTCGTGACAAATTGTGTAATGAAATATGGGAATTGTCAAAGGATATCGTCTTAGATTTAGTTTTGAAGCACGATGCTTCCCGTGTTGTTCAGACACTTATCAAGTATTCTTCAAAAGAAAGAAGAGACGAAATAGTCAAGTCTTTGAAAGGTGCGTATTACCCTTTAGCCACTTCGAGTTACGGAAAGTACTTGTTGGTAAAATTATCACACTACGGCTCAAAGGAATCAAGATCACTTATATTCGATGAGTTGCATGGAAAATTCCGTAAATTGATGCGCCATAAGGAGGGTGCCTATGTTGTGGAAGATTTGTTTGTATTGTATGCTAGTAACGAACAAAAAGAACAAATGGTCAGAGAATTTTGGGGATCTGAATACGCTGTGTTTAAGGACTCTGGAAAAGGCAAGTCAGTTTTAGAAGTGGCTCATGAACTGGCGGAGAGAAAACAATTGATCATGAGAAATCTATATGGAACTATATCTGCTTCTGTCGAGAAAGGATCGACAGGGTTTCAAGTCTTACACTCTGCGATGAAAGACTATGTTTCAATTTTGGCAGACGACTTGGAAGCGAATGATTCTCAGATTAGAGAATTCATTGACTTGTTGTCCGAGCAATTTGCCGAGCTCGTCCATACAAACGAAGGATCACATGTTGCATGCACTCTTATAGCCATGGCAAATGCGAAAGAACGTAAGGTGATTATTAGATCGATGAGAGATCATTCAAAGGAGTTGATAAGAAATGAGTATGGCAATACTGTTTTGACGACTGTGTTCATGACTGTTGATGATACAGTGTTAGTACACAAGTCTCTCAATTCGTATCTTTTCACTAACGAGAATATTCCTGGGTTCATAAAAGACAAATTTTCTCGTCGTCCTTTGTTATACGTTTTGAAGGGATTAGATGGAAGGTATTTCTCTCCTTTCGTGAAGAAAGATATCAACGCTTATGAAAAAATTGCATATGAAAAGACGTCGAAGAAACCTCAAGAACAGAGAAGACATGAAATATTAGATAGATTGTTACCAGTATTGTACGAAGGTATCATTTCAACCCACGAGAATGAGGACTCCGAAAGTACTATGGACGAAATGTTGTCGGCTAATATTGCAGCACAATTCATTTCAGAGTTAATCTTGACACCCACCGAATCAGTCGAAGTCAATGAAACATTAAGACCGAAGTTATTGGATCTTATTTTCGAAAAGTCTGTCAAAGGTGATGTAAGAGAAGATTTTCATTTCATCAATAAAGTACCTTTCATATCAAGACTATTGAAATCTTTGATACAAGGTAATGAGTACAAATGGAACAATGATGCTAAAAAGTTGCAAAAGGCTGCAACGTCAGCTGATATCCCTGGTGTTGGAGCAGAATTTGCTGTCAGAATAGTAGAGACTATCTTAGAAAGCAAAGACCTTGATTCTTGGTTGCAAGGCCAGGCATGTTTCATTATAGTATCCTTGTACGAAGTTTTGAAGTTGCTGGGTGAGAAGAAGAAATTCAAGGCTCTCGATTCATCTTTAAAGAAGTCAATTAAAACACTTAAGAAGAACGAGAATGAAAAAGGAGCAAAATTACTATTGTCCATGTTACAATGAATACGAATGCATAATGCTTACATGTCGTTAATTAATACACAATCACACAGCTTCTTCTATGTCGTACTCCTCTCCCTCACTGTAAATCACATCTGAATCACTATTGTCCGATATCTCAGTGGACTCCTTACCGTGGTCATCTTTATCAGCAGCTCCCTCCCTATCGTCAGCATACGCTTCAGAATCTATAGCCACTAAGGGAACAATGATGGTCGATTCATCAACATTTTCGACTCCACCGTACTCCTGAAACCATTTCAATTTTAGGCCACACCTGGGGCAATCTTCAAAATCATCCAAATTGTCCATAGCATTGAACCGTGTTACGATACAAATATAGCAGTAAATATGTCCACAGTTGGTTATGTATGGATTGGTTATGAATGAATTCTCTTTATCGAGCGAACCAGGCCGCCCTCTATCCTTCTCCGCTAAACAAATGGCACATTGTGAATCTGGCAAATGAGTATATGGCGTAGTTTTGGGTTTTTCGTCAACGGAGCTTTCCCTTCTATTAGCCGTTATGATAGAACGGGCTATTTTTCTTAGTTTGCTGATCTGGAATAGAGGAAAAACGAATACCAAAAACTCCGTCATGACATTCCATACTAATTGTCTATTTTGAAACTCATAACTTATATTGTCCCCATTGAATTTCAACAAGTCGCTGACGATAGGCGTGAATGTTACCCTCAATATTCTGTGTACCAAAGAAGGATATTTACCATTAACCAAGAAAGTGAGGAAGTTCAATAAGTTCAATATTCTTATTGAGTTATTGACTTTGGTTATGATGAATGTTCTATTGGCATACGCAGAAGCCTTCATCTTTCCAAGTAATGAATTATGATCATTTTTCTCTGCCTCTGAGCTTTCAGATGAGAAGATTTTGGAGACAAACTTATTATACCCATATTGGCCAACTATTAATGCTAGTAAAATTCTTCTCTTATTATTACTAATAAGTGCCCCCGTTCTTGAATCTGATAATTTCAAGTTCTGTAGAGACGAACCGTAGGAGGATCCAGTCTTGAGTACGGTAAGTCTGTAAATTATAATGTTTAGAATCAACGACCATAGCTCTGGGTGTTGATTGTAAGACCACCATTCCGACGGATGGAGATGAAATATTTTCGAAAACTGTTCTTTCAAGAGAGACAATAGTTCTGTGTCCAATAGACCAGCATCCAACAGTGAGACTCTAGGCGATGGATAGGAAATTGGAATCATCGTGCGTTCAAGAGTATAGTCTACTTAATTTATCATTTCCCCAGATATTGTATCCGAGGTCGCGCCTAAACTCAAGTTTATTCAAGATTTTGTATATTACATTTCTATAAGATAGAGAGAATATCTAGTGTCAATTCTTCTACCAAAACTGAATTCTTAATGGAACTCAATGATACGAGAGTACTTCGTACTTTTTCCTTGATTTGATGCAAAGTGTTTTTCTGCTTGTAGATTGCAATGAGTCTTTTAAGTATTTTTAGTAATGTCAACTGAGTAACAGCATTCTTCGTGTAGTTCGTTAGCTTCAACAAGAGATTGTCGACAATCGATTTGTTCGCTAAGAGAATTGCAATTGAGTCGTAAGAGTTTATCAAATTCAAGTAGTTCTCTAGAGAAGACTCAACGTTTGATACACTCGAAAGTAGAAAACCACCAACAAGACAATCAATTGCGAACGGACTCTCTAATCTGACATCCTCTTTTTTGTGTTGTCTCCAGGAGAGAATGGAATCTAAAGCATTCGAGTGCCAATATGGATCGGTTAACAATTTGAGGTACACGTTCAATATTTCCTGTTTATGAAGTACGTCTCGAACATACGAATTGCAGTGCACCAATTCACATAATATCGGTAACACGAACTGACGGAGCGGAAGATTGATACTTGATAAAACTTTGAGATATGGAACAGCGCCGTACTTGACGATCTCTATTTCCTTCGAGTGGTTCAAGTAACAACAGTTGTATAGAATTGGGCTCGCAGTATTGATTACTTCTTTATATCTTTCTGTGTTTGGAGTATACTTCTCGAAAATGCCAATTAAGAACTCCAAAATATCTGCAGAATATAACGTCTTTAGGATCCCTGGGATGCAAGACATCGATTTGAAAAATTTTAACAACACCAATTGATGTGGAAATGATAACTTCGGGTACACTTTTATCAAAAGCTTGAACAAATCAACGTTGGAAATTTTGATTCTTACTTTAGCTTCTGATTGACTAAAGTACTTGAGAATACTGATTATGTTATCGATTGTCGTAATTGTTTGGCACTTATTCTGATGCAACAGCTGCCTTTCAATACTAAGTTTGGATAATCTATTAAGTAGGACGACAAGCCAAAATATGATTCCATATTTGGATAATATTCTGCAAAGGTCTGACTTGGACCTGGTAAGATCTTTCGATAAAATGCCATGAATAATTCCAATTGCAACGATGGAGAATTCGGGCGCCGTATCGAAATCCTCTTCAACAAATTTTGATAGAATTCTCAATCCTCCACTGGAGATGAAAATTGATAAGGCTCTCTCGGAATTATTCAATTTGTCTATGAATTTAACCACCTGTAATCTAATTTGCATGTCATAATTGATACTGCGGAAGTTAGTGATAACTGGTATTCCACCCAACAAACAGAAATTATCTAGCTGCACTATATCAGATGCAAAAATTTGGTTTAAGATAGACAAAGTGTGATACCACAACTTGAAATTTTTGGGAAATTCGGAAGCATTATCGAGCAATTCAAGGAGCGATAAAATTCCATGACATCGAATCAAAACATCATGCAGAATTGGGTGGTTTTTTACTAGATGAAGCATTCTTCCTGTAATCTTAACAAGTGAATTAGCGACTTCTTCATTGCCCGAATGACAAAAGTCAATCTTATTCGCTAGCTTGGTCACCAAAAACTCCATCTTCCCTTGTATTTCCAACTCGTTTGTGTCGAAATTTTCAATCTCTAAGTCTAAGAAAGGATCAGATTCACCCTCTAAAATGAGCTCGTTCTCCTTCACATTGAGTTTGATATTGTTTTTGTCAATATTTGATACTGTGTTCGATGAATCGAATTCCATATCATCGTTGTTTTCACTGAACTTTTTCAAAATCTCTTTCTTTTCCATACCGCCCAAAACATTCTCAGTGTTTGGCAAAACCTCATCATTATTAACGCTCTTATCATTATCTAACGTACCAATCAGCTTTACTTTGCTAAGGTTTGCCTCCTCAAAGTCATGTTCCCAGTTGTCGTCATTTTCATAAAATTTATTAAGTAACACTGGTTCATTCGTGCTTTCTATGTGATGCTGTCTATGCTTAATTTTCTTCGAGTTTGTCATCCATTTATGCTTCAAAAGCATTTTTGCGCTTATTCTTAAATTTGGTTGTTTCTGGAAACATTCCATCAAGAAGTCTTTGGCTAAGGGCGAGATACTTTTCGGTAGAGGGGGGTGTTCATCCGTTCCGATGGCATGTAATGTAGCCATTGGGTTCAAGTCATGATATGGAGGGTGAGTGGTAAATAGTTCTATAATTGTAGCTCCTAGGGACCAAATGTCTGATGCAGTACACAAACCTTCTCCTCCCAACACAGTTTCAGGAGCCATCCAATTAGGAGTACCCACAACTGTCTCGTGTTGCGAAGACACTTTTGTTGCGACGCCGAAGTCAGCTAGTTTTATAACCTCATCCTCTGTAATCAACACATTAGCTGCTTTGACGTCTCTATGAACCACACCCTGTTGATGTAAATAGTTCAAACCTTGCAAAACCAGCCTTATATAGCTCGCAATCTGGGCCTCTGGCAATCCGTGGCCTATTCCCTTATATAATTGCCGAAGAGATCCACCCGAACAATATTCCAATAGGATATTCAATGAGGTAGCTGATTTGACAAATCCATGATATTTGACTATATTAGGATGTTTCAATATCTTTAAAAGGTCAATCTCTCCCATCAACTCTCTTACATCTTGGTTTTTGTCCAAGCTAATCTGCTTTATGGCAATCACTTGATTGGTCTTCAAATTTATACCTTTGTAAACACTTGCGAAAGCCCCTCTTCCAACTAGCGTGGAGAATTGAAAATTCTCCAATGCATTCGACAGTCTTATGCCTGCATGCTTCTCTACCCTTTGAGCAGGTGTCAACGAAACCTTCACGGATGAAGTTCGTTTATGCTTATTCGTAACATCATGGGTAGACTCATTTGAAATCAATTCGCTTTCCCTAACTGAGGATGAAATCTTACTGGCCTCGTTCCTTCTGCTAAACGGTCTACCATTTCCACCCCTCATTTTGGACATGGCCAATGGATACTGTTTTTTTTTAGATTTCACGTAGAATTCTCCCTGTAAGTTGAGCCCGTCTTCTTTCAGCTTTTCAATAAAAGGCGATTCATTTTCGTCATATACACCATGCTTGCTGTTTCTCGAAGATCTTCCCAGATTAACATCATCGCCCCTAGAAAGCCTTCTGCTCATACTCATCCGTACATCATCTCGTTCAATCTCAACATCCATCACTTTTGACTGAATCTTTTTCACAAAGGGAGAGTCCCTGATCGAATTAGGGTCGCCTCTTGATACTTGAAAAGAAACGCCTGAAACGTGGGAAAACTTCGAGTAAGAAAGATCAAGCTCGTCGTTGTCCCCTAGATCAAAGTCTACCGTATACTGGGTCGAGTCTGACTCCTCTTGGAACCTCTTCAAAATGTCCTTCTTTTCATTATCGTTGATTCTGTGGCTTTTGCTTCCCTGTCTGTCTCCTGTATTGTATGGCATGTTCGTGATGTCTATCGAACCTCTTGACGATGGTAGTCTAATCCTATCATCGGTCATCACTTTCACACTACTGATACTTGCATACCCTCTTAAGCTGTCTTACACCAATAGAGGTTTCCTCGTATTATTGCAATCCTACCGGTCTTTATATCGAGTCGATAGTCTTACACCTTGATATCGCTCTCAAAAACGATATTACCTAAGTGTCAGGTTGAAACTACGATCCACAAATAAAGGAAAATAAACTATATGTAGATTTGTTTACCATCTAATCGCGCCTTGATGTTTTTGTGATGATCAGAAAAATGAAAAATCGTATACTATAAATGACTGAGCAGGGGTTTATGTATCTATAATTTGTAGTCCGACACCTTCGTGAGTAACTTTCCTTTACCCTTGTCTTTGGTGAACAAGTGTCCCCATACTTCAGGGATCTTTGAGAAATTCTCTTTGTCCGATAAATCGACTAAAGTGTAGGAGTCTTTATCGACTTTGATCTTACCTTCTTTGATCCAGAGGGCAATTTCGTCCAATCCCTTCTTGAATTGGTCTTTATAATCAAGAATTATGAAACCCTTGACGGTCAATCGATTGACAATGATTTGTGGCCAATTTAGGATCATGGACTTTTTATAGTCGTTGTAACCAGCTATGGCACCAGATGCCACGACTGTGCCAAAGGGCTTGACGAGGGACAACATAACATCCAACACTCTCCCCCCAACACCATCGAAGGCGACATCGCAAAACTTTTCATCACCCATGGCCTCTTTCAAGTGCTTTGCGAATTTCGGATCCTGATAGTCAACACATACATCGGCACCAATAGACTCTACGTATCTGCATTTCTCTGCACCACCTGATATGCCTATCACGCGTTTACATCCGATCACTTTCTTAGCGATCTGAACACACATAGAGCCACTGGCCCCTGATGCAGCGGATATAATAATTGTATCTGTCTTCTTAAGCCGAGCCACATCGAACAAGCCAAAGTATGCTGTTAATCCGGTCATTCCCAAAACGTCCAAATACAACGGAAGCGGGACTCCCTTGCTTATTACCTGACTCACGATATTTGAATCCTTCAAAATCGCATAGTCTGACCATTTTAAATGACAGTTGAGAATATCTCCTGCCTTGTACTTTGGGTTCTTAGATTCTATCACTTCAGCCAAACCGGACGACATCATGATCTGTCCCTCAAGAACAGGATCTACATACATCCGTTCAGGATCAATTCCTTTCTGTATCCAAGCTCTCTGTGTGGGATCATTGGATAATATCAAAGTTCGGACCAAGACTTCCCCAGCTTTCAACTCTCTTAAGGGCTTCTCCTCTAACTTAAATGTAGAATTTTTCTCCCCCACCGTAAGATTGAGGTTCTTGAGCGGCGCGATGTTCAACACGAGATTCTTAGATACTGATGGCCTGGTCATTTAGTTATTCTCGTACTTGGGGCGATTTGGATGTCTTCAGAAATTGCGGAGTTCTTTCATGGGTTTGCTATGAAAGTAACACAAAAGGCCTACAATCGTGGAGTAATCGATAAAGTATAAACAGAAGGTTAAGCGGCAAGGATGTGCAGATTCATTATAATCGAAGAAAGTCAAAGTTTATTGATATCTAGAACTCCAAACCCTTCTCAAAGAAGTCAAAGACCGCATTGGAAATTCTCAGAGCACCCTCAATTAGTTCACCATCGTCATTTTGAGGAGCGAAACAAAGTCTGAAAAAGTTACATCTTGATTCACTGAATTCAGGATCTACAGCCATATTGATTCCCTTTACAACATTAACACCATAGTGTAAAAACTTGTAGTTCAAAAGTTTAATCTTGGCTGGAACGTCTGTTCCTTTAGGAAAGTTAATGATAAGAGCTGCGAACATTCCCGCACTTGGATCTACTATATCTAGATACCCCTTCTTGTAAGCCTCCGACTCAAAAAAGACATTAAGCAAGGTATCTTTTCTGTGAGTGTATACGACTCTTGTACTGAGAATCCAATTTATCCAGCCGTCAACCCCTCCAAATTTTTGTTGAATTACATTATTTGCCAAGATCTGCGAAACTCCAGAGGAGTTTCGGGTGACCACAGATGAGTAATGCAGAATAATATCTGTGACCTTCTTATGAGCAACAACAAATCCTAATCTCATACCTGGTGCGAATAGTTTTGAAAATGTTTCAACTCGAATGACTCTTCCATTTGAGTCTATCTCTAAATACGATGGAGCGAGATGTTTCTCAATATACTCATCGGGAGTAACAAATTCATTCAATCTCACGATTCCCTCTGGTTTATGGAAGGGCGCCAAAGCTAAGTATCCATATGGGTCGTCTTCAAGAATGATAAAATCAAATTTTTCAGCTATACTGTATACTTTTTTTCTGAATTCTAATGACTGTGTCAAACCAGTCGGATTCTGGCCCGTTGGAATGGTATACAACATCTTGGGTCTTCTCAATCCTGGTCTCAAAGTTTCCCAATTTTCCAACAAGTTTTCTAAGTATTCTAAATCAATTCCATTACTTTTATGGGAGAAAGCGAGCTTGATTGGCACTGATATCGCCTGTTTCTCTTTCACATTATAAAGAAAAGGGGTAAATGTAAATTCCTCTACCAATATCACATCATCCTTATCCAAAAACGCTTCAGCACCCTTATTTAACCCATCACCAGCACCTTGTGTGATGATAATGTTCCAATTATCAAACGCGGGCTTGTGAACCTTAGCGATAAAATTGGTGCAAAATTGCCTCAATTGTGCGAGACCATCTACTTGACTATATTGTAGTCCTTCTGCTAAGGAAATAATCTTCTTGTCGTTCGTATGGCGTGTTGTTTTTATCGATCCCTTGCTGTAGGGTCTCCCTTCTACCGCAGAGTCCCGAGTACCTCCTGAAAGAGATAAAGACTCAAGAGACGTATTCGTATGGGGAATAACATCATTAGTTTGGAAGGGATAATCGATCACTTTGACATCAAGTGAATCGATCGGAAAGAATCCCTGATTTGGCATTCCATAGTCTAATGCCAATCGTTTAGGATGCAATTGAAACCCTTTTGGAGCATCATCCGTAGAGATACTTTCCGCAAAGAGCTTATGATTTCGTGCTGCAGCTCTTTTTGAAATAAGGTGGGACAATTCGAATTCTGTCATTTTTTCTTTTAGATTGTATTGGGGTGGCAAAATATACACTTAGTTGAAATTATGGATAAGTCTAAGCTTCTGAATGGTATAAACAATAATCTGGACGGAAGCTCTGGATATGATTTAGTATCCAATCCTTAATTTGTTTTTATTTTTTGTAAGGTTGCACGACTGGGGTGCTTCCTCTTATCAGTCGTTGTGATCTGCCACAATACTGTACAGTCATCGTTGAAAAACGCATGGTATGATTATAGCTAATTGTATTTGAACGAGACCCGAGACTTCAAATAATCTCATCCCCCTCCAAAATATCATCTTCAAGATATGACTCACTTTGACAATTGTTGTATTCATCCATGACATTGACAACACTTTCTCTGCACTCGTTGAAAAGTTTCATCACTCTCGCTCTTTCCTCCCTGTCATTCGACTCTGTGTAAAAATTAATATATGCCTCTCTCTTTGCCAAAAGATCGTACTGTTTGACCGTCTTTCCAAGAACCAGGACAATTGAAGTGTTGTTTGAGATTTGTATTCCTTTAAAGTCATCTTTAACAAAAACCGATGGTTTGCCCATTGCTACATGGACTGAAGAAGATGTCCAGGGAACAAAGTCAGCTCTCAGTTGAACTTTCAAAGCAGCCTTCCGTATTTCAGACTGGCTAGCATTTGCGCCTAGGATGTAATTGATCATGGTGATGTATTTGACGTTCGATTTGACACCATTTAGCTTATACTTATCATTCATTAACTCCAATATTGTGTCATACTCGTTGAGATTCGGAGGTGGCAAGGCAGATGATATGAATTTCAAATCGGGACTAGGAACCAACGTGGAAAGAATGGAGTCATAGGAGCTATACATATAGTTTGGAAAGCGCACTGGGTTGGAAAGTGTTGACATTGAATAAGCTATCAATTTGTTGGCACTTTCAAATGAGCCATTTGTCTTCAGATTCAAGGTGTTGTCTAGCCTATTCAATGCATCGTTCTCGTACACAAAGGTTGCATCACTGTAATCGATTAGTCTCTTCAATGTGAGCATTGTATTGTAGGGCTGCACAACAACATCAGACGTCTTGTCGTTAGAAGGAAATATCAGAAATGTATTAATTAGCTTCTTGCTTGTGTATCTATCGTTTAAAAGCTCAAGAAGCAACGAGCCGACACCTGAACCCGTTCCTCCGGCAACGCTATGTATCAATTGAAAGTTTCCAACGTTATCACATTTATCGACCTCTCTGTCTAGCAAATCGATCAACTCTTCTTGTTTTCTTAGCCCATATGAATAGCCGTGTTGCCAGTTATTGGCAGCACCATTACCCTGTTGGCTGACGTGAATGTTTCTGGGATTGAACATCGGCAAAGCATTCGTCGCTTTACTGATCACAGATGGCTCCAAATCTATTAAGACTGCCCTAGGTACATACCTCTTTGAATCCGACATCGTGAAGAAGAGATCAGGCCTATCTTTCCTATCTTGAGGAAAACTGTTTCCATCAACTTCAAAGCCTTTGTCCATTTGTGGCCATTCAAGAAGCTCTCCTGAAGGAGAGATGCCATGTTCGGATGCCAATTGGTTCCAGTATTGAAGACCCACTTGATTGCCACATTGACCTGCCTGAAGTGTAATCGTTTCGCTATATTTGTTAGTAGACACAAAAAATCCGAGAGTGTATGTCTCTACTTACCCTGGCATTCTCCAGCCTTATGTATATGATCTATCAAATTCAGACACGCGTGCTACCTTGTATTTTCCGCTAAACACCAATCGTTCTTCAACGTAGCTGATGTCTCCTCAGTAGTCAACAACAGTCAAAAAGCTGCTAAAGTTACCAAGTATGGGCTGAAAAAAAAAAAGAACTAGAGCTGTTTTTATAGATGTTCTTGTTGATGAATTCTCTCCACTGTTTTGATTATCATCTTTGAGATTTGGAAAATAAAAAAAACTTTTTGGACGAGACCGGATTCGAACCGATGACCTTTTGCTTGCAAGGCAAACGCGCTACCAACTGCGCCACACGCCCAATATTTGTTAATTTCAAGTGAGAAGTTGGATTGACACTCTGATTTGCTAACTGATCATTACATTTCACCAGTGATTAATGGATGTAGAAAATGAGGTAGCTTATCTGGATACCATACAAATGGTCGCATTGACATACCCTTTGACTTTCAAAAACAATAGCTAACTATTTGCGTACGCAAATGCTATCAACTTGTGTACTTCTTCAGGTTGACCACAATCTATATTACATGTAGCTCAAAGCATAGGTTGATATGTCACAGTCAATCATGACATGCAGATTTCTTGGATCCAATTTACAATTTTATAGAATAAGCTTCTCCAAAATGAAGTCATATTTTTCGTTCATCTTTTATTCAATTCCTGCCCCCTTTTAAGGTGCAGTGAAAAAGAGTAACTATAAACCGAAGAATATAAAGAATATTTCGAATCAAGAGAAAGTAGAATGATGGGTCAGTTACCACAACTGAGGATCCACCTCGTATGGTATTTTTGCAGGTATTGTTTGCGACCGCATGTTCTCCAAGATGATTTCATGTGGTGATGTCACCGTAATTATATGGGTACTATGTTCGAGGTTAATTATTTGGAGGGGATGCTAGGAGCAATAATTTGTTTCATTAGACGTATTGTCTCTTTCTCTTACAAGAAGAGCCTCCTCCTGTAGAAGTACTTGTGGGGTTGGATGAAGTAATTGTAGCAGAAGCCGTGTTGGTTGACCGCGTAGCTGTCAGTCCATCACACCTTCCAAATGCTGCAGCCAAAGCATTGACAACAACTGTCCTCAAAGTGTCTAAATTTAAGAATGCTCTGAACAACGATGGAACCAATCCGGACTGTGCAATAGCATCGATCACTTGTCCTATGGTGAGTGCACCAGAAGAGAAAAGTTGTTGAATCAATGAAGCACCATAGCTCAAGAATTGTCTGTCAGTAATCAACTCTTCAACGACTTGAGAGGCTAATCCTGAATCTCTCAAAGACTCCATCAAACTGGTGAGCGTAGACTCTTCATCCCTCTTTTCCAAGTCCCAAGTGAGATCTCTTTTTGCAGCATCAGATGAAGACGAATCACCCTGTCCAATACTGTCTCTGATTCTATCAGCCAAATCACCAATCACTTCTCCAGCCAATTGGTAGATTTGAGAATAGAAATCACAGTCGTTGATCAAATCTCTTATAACTTGAACTGCTAATCCGGAATCATTCAACGCTTTGAGCAATGTGTTGATGTTTACAGTACCATTCCTAATAAGTGCAATGATCGTTCTTGTCACAATTGGTTCAAAGGTATCATCGGTAACAAGGTATCTAATAATTCTTGCGGACAAATCGGTATCCCTAATGTAAGTCAAAATTTGAGTCACTATTTGAGATTCTCTTTTTGCAAGCTCTGTAGGATTGATAGAGTCTCTTTTCATCTTGAGATCGTTCATATCAGCAATAACTAAGTTAGCAGCTGCCACTTGTCTCTTTGTCAAAGAGTTTTCACGGGTTGCAGGAGCACCCGATATGGATGAGGTTAATGCTAGAACGAGGGCTGCAGATGTTAAGGACAATCTCATTTTAAAGTTTACTTAGAGACTTTTTATTTCTAAACTCTGAACTCTTGACTGTGGTGGGATTTCACTCTCCAGTATTTATACATTTCGATTAAAGTCTAAGTCATATCCGTTTTGGGTATTTTGTTATTTATGTGAGGAGACATTCTCTGAAATCCTCTTATTTGATGTCTTACTTCCCAATGAAGCTATTTCTCAATGTTCGACTAGGTCAAAGGTCTGTTGAAAAAATGCAAATTGAAAAAAGATTTCCTCATTGGGTAAAGTAGTTGATGTTTTAATTTAATCTTTTAGGAAATACTATTGATTCTCAGTAGTGGTCCGGAAATGGAAATTTGGGGGTCGAGTTTGTTAATTACTATTTACAGTAATTAGTCGAAGCTCACGAGGCCAATTTCAACAGCTGCAGCACTATATCGTGAAAACGGCATCGAATCGAACCAACTCTATACGTTAATCTAATGTTAGAAAGTAAAGAGGAGTTCTTTTTCGGCTAGAACGTCTCTCTGTCTACCTCCTATTCTTATGGAGTAAACACACGTTTGTGATCGTACAAAAATGCCGTACCATTGCACGTTTGCAAGTCGTTAGGTCAAAAACAGAAGGCCAAAATGACACATTAGACCCCAAGTTTGTTATGTTTCAACCGTAATTAAAAAGCCTCCTTGGGATTAATAATCTAAGTAATAGAAAGCCCTTTTGAACACTTGCGCGGTTAACGTGGCTTTTGTGGAGTAGTGAACTTTATGATATCATCTTACACCTTTCAAAGCCTTTAAACATCACTTAAGTTCACCATTTCCTAGTCCCCCAGATAATTCATTTACTGCCTTGCGCATTAAGACATAAATTTTAGGATTTTGCAAATATTAGTAAAAAGACGACTCTACAAGTGTTTTTCTTTATAACATATCTACATGGACACTGTCATATAGGAATACCAGCCTATGTGCCAAATCATAATAACCATAGCCTATCTACTGTAGGGAGCAATATCATTGGATTTCTTAGCTGAGAAATTTAATAATGAACCCTACTTTCTACCATAAGCGATACAACCCTTCATAATAATCAATGATGAACAGGTTTAACGAAGACGCCAATACTGTTTGAAACCAATACAGAGCTCACTGGCGTAATTTCTTGAAGCCTCGGGAGGTAATCAATCAAACTCAAGTCCATTTATATGTAAATTTTGCACTCCATATTTTCTCGGAGCGCACGGGATATTTCTATCGATATGCATTCCATCAATCTTTCATTATACCATTGCTCCAGCACGATATAAATGCTAAAACGATTATAAGAAAGTAGGTGTACCAGTAACCAAGCCAGGTTGAATTCAAATGGTGGTTTCAGTACAGTCGTCTTTGTATTTCACATTTGGATGCTGTATTGCAGGATATTTTGGGGTATTAATACTTCTCAATTGGATTCCTAATTTTTCAATAAAGTCTTTTGGCTGGTTGAAAGCAAAGCACATAAGTATTGATTTAAAGCACCTATCCATCTATATCAGAAGGGCTAAACTCAACATAAATCCATTCAATGAGAATAAATTTTCTTTCAAGGTTATCAATTTTCAACTTTATGATATTGAGGTCAAGCTTAAAAGAGGTACAGAACTACAAGATTTCGATGAGAAAAAGAGGAAAGCGGGCTTTCCTCCCCAAACAGGCACCAGCTTGCTGATAAATTTACCAGGTAATGACAAAATAGTAAAAATTCTTATACGATTCTTGAGCTATATTAATTTACATCTCTTGGGTATCTCCATTTACACAGAGAATGAAAAGCCAGAAGAGAAAAAGGAATTACTATCATTGATAAGGTATGTCAGGATAGAAAACCGTTTGAGGACATCTGGAGAAAGTACCATGGTAGTAAACATGTTTAATGGACTCTTTCATGACAAGTCTGCCGAGAAGAAAGAGAATACCTTTAGAATGGTAGAAATGTCAGTATCTTTTGAGGGGACCATTGACCTGAAGTCTAGAACGTGCATAACATATTCAATGGCAAATATACGGCTCCAGCTAAGTATTGCAAAACTTTCGATTAGTCTAAATGAGAAAGATTTTTCCTTTGGAAACAAGCCTGTGTCTAAAAAGAAAGATCTCAGCACGGTAAAGTATCAGTTACATCTGTTATCTGATTATCTTGATCTTTTCAATTCAGCTGAGGTAAAGCTTGAAGACCCATATATGGAATTAGGTCATCAAAAGGTATCGGCTTCAAATTTAATGTTTGCAATAAACAGCGAACGAAGAAAGACAGAGAGAGCATTGACTTTGATTCTATTAGCAGGGTCACTTAGAGTTTTGGACAAAGAGAGAAAAACATTTCAATTGGAGTCTGCTACGTTCAACTTTCAGGCTGGATTCTCTGACCTAGGGGAAGTGATTCAAAGTCTTCAAGACCCTGTCTCCAACTCTAATCGTGCCGATATACGGCTTTCGCTATTGTTGAACAATGGTAGCATAGATGTATTTTATGATCAACTATACAAACTACTGAACTCCGGAAGCACGACAAGTGCCAATAGTGATAGAGATCTTCAATCATTCACAAAGATTTTCAAGAATATCTCTTTCAAGATCGTTATGATGGGAATGAAGTTGAATTTGCATCTTCCTGGGCTACTTGATGAGCTGGCTAATGAGTTTGACAGAGGTCTGTCTCTGAATTTCACAACGGTCTTTGCTGTGCTGTCATTGTTCGCCAAAATATCTACCAAGAGGATTCACCAACTATCCAGAAGAACCCTTTCAAACTCAGATGAGAGATCTTTGAATCTCATCTTCAAAATGAAAGCTTTGGAAATAAATGCTGAGGAGAACTTTATTATTTTTTCGAATGTGCGATTACTAGCAGCGTACGATATCCTTCATAAAACCTGCTCTGTAGTGCTCAAGAACAGACGGATTGGTGTCAAACAAAATAACTACAAGTTTCTAGCAATAGTACGCCAGCTTGAAAAGTTGAAAAACCTCGCGGGTAATAAAAGCGCTTTAACCAGGACGAAACATCAAAAGGAAAAAGCATTCGAGACTGGGAGTGTTTATTTGAGCATAGACAAAATTCTACCTGAAAAATTGTGCGTTTTGAAAATTAAGATCAGTGTCATAGAATGTGACCTACTCTCCAACGATTATCTACCTCCATGTAGTATTAAGATACCTGGCTCCGATGAACTAAGAAATTTGAAAGACTTAAAACATGGACTAGCTGTCAAGTGTGATCAGCTTAATGTAAAATACGATAGGAGGTCGAGAGGGTTCGATTCCTCTTTTCAAAAAATTCAGGTTTTCAACATTGGTGATAAGATACTAGAGCATGATTTTGTGGACAGCGAAGATGGATCTTCTTCTAGTGAACTGGAGGTTAGCGACGTCTCTACAATTGACTCATTGCTATCGAATGATAATCAAGCAGGAGAGACGGATTACAATAAGTTGGATAGAATCTTTATTCTAGACAACGTCAATTTTGGTGTATCCCCACTGAACAGTTATAATTTCGAATTGAATATCAAACAAGTCACTGGAGATATCGATGTGAATGTCGTCTGGATTTTAATTTACTTCTTAACTTTGGCAAAATATTTCAAGCCCAACAAAGATGAGAATCACACCATGGAGACGAAAAAATCAATTCCGCGTGTGCTTCTTAATGTAAATGTGGGTTCAATAGGTCTTGTTCTGAAACTCCCGAATAATGTTAAAGTTCTATTTGAGGTCGATAATTTGAAAGCAATCAACGTTTTGCTGGGCGAAAGAGTCTCCAGTAGGTTTCTGAGATTATATGTGATCCAACCTAGCTGTCGTATCTGGACTAGGCTATTGACGTTGGGTGATTTATCATTACAAAGAGAAATCGCAGACAACGAAGAATTAAACGTGGTAGCACATACTAGTTTAATCAAATTGATAATACCACAACAGTTTCTTCTCTATACTGTTATTGATAATTTGATTACGTTTGGAAAGACAATAAGACAAATAAAATACAACTTCGATGACTTGTTTTTCGGAGACAAGTTATTCAAAACCAAGTTTCCGGGAATAATGTCCCCACCTTCTTTACCCACAATCAAATTGAAAAGCGACAAACTAGGACTTTGCATTGAGGGAGATCCCTTCGAAAATGAACTTGGCTTTATTTTCGAACTAGGCTCGATAGAGCAGAAATTGAGGCTTAAGAAATTGAAAGCGTTTGAGCAAAGGTTCAATGATTTCGAGGAGCTCAGCTCCTCGCTAGAAGAAAAGATCAAGCTATCGAATACTGCACCATTGAGACAGAAACTCAATATGTTTGATGGACGAAAGGATAGAGACATTATCTTTCAAGAAGTCGGAAACAAGAATGGCCAGGACTTAAAGAACAGCAAGGCAGGATTCGAAGCTAATGTACTACCCCAAGACGTCATGACTGACAATGACATCTCTCACTCAAATGATGGAGACACCCCTGAATATGATCATGAAGATTTATTGAGATTGAGACGTATCGAAGAAGCTAGGGGAGCACTTTACGAGGACTTTTCAAATTCGTGGATCAACAAATTCAAAATATTTAAGGCAATAAAAGTCAGAAAGTGGAAGAATCTCTCCACGAGAGTTTGGGGGAAGGATGTAATATCGAACTTGATGTTATCACAGTTCAACATTTTGAATGAAGCTCGTGGACCAGATATATTGAATGCTATTTTCTCAGACTTTAATGTCACCTTAGGCCCAAGCACTATCGATGATATTGATGCATTCTTGAAGAAGCACGGAAAGGGTCAGCCAAAGTTGGAATATTCGATCCTATTTCCGTTTCATCTTCGTTTACAAAGTAACTCGTTTTACGCTTGGCTAAGAGATTATCCGTTGCCATTGGTTGCTTTCCCCGAGAATGACAATAAAGATAGAAAGACTATTGATTTGGCAGGGAACTTTGTCATCAATGAAAAGCTTATAACCAGAAAGGAAGAGTTGAGATTCATACACGTTCCATTTTTACTGATGATGGGAGATTCGATGAAGGAAAGCTTTTATTGTTGTGACATACCTAGAACGTTAACACCTGTTAAGTTTATGTTTGATTTAGAATGTGGCATAAGCACCGAAAAGGCGTGTAATTTAACATGGTGTAGATCATATCAACCTGCGTTATCATCAGTGGGTACTGCTCTTGATAATTTTTCTAAACCTCCAATAGATGATAGCCAATTAGGCAGCTGGGATAAATTGGCCCTTATAGCCCATGGCAAGCTTTTATTCAATTTCGATAATGAACTCAGTCTTCACATGAAAGGGTCATCGGATCCATATGATCTAATCGGAAGAGCTTCAGGTTTGGTATTTTGTTGGAAAAATGATGTTAGATTGCAAATTGGGGGTCGTGAGGATACGGAAGCTTTGATTTCTCTAGATAGTAATGAATTTATACTAGGAATTCCAAACTATGCAAAACACAAAGGCAATGCATGGTCAGTGGTTTCAAGTATGGACGCCAGCGATAATGTTCAAGGAAGAAATAAATTTTCAAAGAAGGTTATTGAATTGGCATCATGTAATCGTGTTCGTTGGACTCTAGATTTTGCATTTGAGAGAAATAAGGACAGAACCTCTATTCTCTCAAAACTGAAGGAAAAGACGAATACGTTCAGACCCCATTACGAAATTATGGTAACTAATCCAATGTTCGATTTTCATCCTGACTCATACGATGGCTATCGTTCCGACTACGTACATTTATCCTTATCAGTCACATCTGCGGCTGAGACAGGTATGTGCTACAATGCCGCACATTTTTCACCCATGACATTTCATTATCTCTTTCATTGGTGGGACTTGATGACAGACTACATAGCCTTACCTATACGAGAAGGGAATCTTTTCAACAACAAGCATGACAAAACTCACTTGAAGTTCGGAACCCACTTGTTTTCTGTCAGCTACATGCTAAATTTCAAACCCTTGACTATAGCACATATGTACATGGATACTACTCTGCTTGATGAAAATACTCACAAAACAAATTTCACAGGTGTGAAAGGTAGTTTTGGTAGTTGTGTGATAGATCTTCATCAAATGAAGGAAATGGTGACGTACGTCAATGACAAGTTGAATATCAAGAATGAGATTTTGCACTTGAAAATGACCGCGGGGGAGATCGATGTCGAAGAGGCAGACTTCAGAATAATAGATGCTGTTTATGACGAAAACTCTTTGAAAGGTTACTTGATGTCTTGTCTAGCAAAAGGCGATCACGCTTCCTTTGATAAGTGTCCTTTGAATGCATCCAACGCAGATGTAGAGAGCAGTTCAGGAGAGAGTGAGATATCTAAGAAAGTGTTTTCATGGGTTGATTGGAATGATTATCTTGAGCTAGAAACTTTTGATAAGCTACTTTCAGAGCCAGAGGTTGAGGTATTACCCTTCTTCTATACACCAAAGTTTAATTATTACAGAAGATTTTCGTGGGAGCAAGATGTTACTTCTCCCTTCCGTGGTCAAGTGCACGATTGTATTCTAGATCACGAAGACCCGTCCTACGTTCAGAGAAAGCTTCTTAAGAGTAGGTCAGACTGTATTGCCAATAAGATCAGTCACAAGGAAGAATTGCTACACAAATTACAAAATGAGCAGAGCTCAGATCTGCAGAACGAAAGATTTGAAAGAGAGATTCAAGAACTCAAAGATAGGCAGACATTGGTCAATAATATCGATGAAGGGTTCAAGGGCTCAGTTTATGACTCTAGTACGTCTCTGGTCGATGAACTGGAGCTAACGGAGATGGATACCAGTCAATATTCAATTTATTCAAGTCAGAAATCACTTTACGATATAAAAGATATGACCGATTTGAATTCGAAAGACAGCAAGTTTCATAACAAATTCATTTTTCATAATATCCAAATGAAGTGGGATAATAAGTTGAAGAGTAAGTTCGTGCAATATATCCAGAACGTGAGTGACAGAAGATCTATGGTATACTTTATGAGTAAGCAGGGTGCAGATTTAGTTGATAGTGTGGTCAGGAACTCTAAATTAGAAGAGGAGTGTACAAGAGAATTTGAGAAGCCAACACCCCCATCCACGAACGTTAATCCCTTTTCAGGTGATGTAAGGAATTTTGACCAAATCTTGAACGAGCTCCTGTCTGAGGACAACGAAATCAACAATAAGTACTTGATCAAATTCATACACCCACAAATACAACTAACAAGCGATTTGGTACCGGATTCCTCCGCGCTTGTAACATCCAGAGACGTTGAGTTGAGGGTCATAAATGTGAATCTAAAGGGAATGGATCATATAATCAGTGAAAGTGCTGAAGTATCAGGTTTGGTTGAAACTAGAATTGGTGCGCTATTCAATGATTATCACACTTTTGTTATAGACAAAGGTGAAAATGCGATAGAGAATAGTGAGAGGCCTTACGGAGCTGATTACTGTCTGGCACCGTTTAACTGGCCACCATGGGTAGAGATTGAAGTATTCTATGATGCTTCATGGCTTCGTAATAATCTAGTAATTGAAAGGACATCCCTGATGCTCGTTCTAAAGAAGCCAAATGCTCTCACTTCAGAAAGCTCAAATGACCCGAAGATCAGCGAAATGGCCTTGAGTGTCTCAAAATTGGTAGTCAATGTTGATTCAAAGCAATATACAACGTTTTACTTCGTTCTTCTCGATTTATTATTGAAATTGAAAACTGAGAAAGACAAATTGATGAGTAAATTAGACAAGTTTGTTACTGTTTTCGACAGCAACGATTTTGAGATGTTTGAAAATAGAGTAAAAGAGTTACAAGAGTCAATAAGAGAATATCGAGTGATGATTTTACAATTATTCAACAGTGATTATCTTTTGGAGCCCGAGGAAAAAATTTCCATTGCAAGAGCTCGGGTGGAACTCGAGAAAATGAAGATAGAGTTGATAGTGCTAATGAGAGGTGTAGGTCTTAAAAATTCAAAGATCGGACATAAGAATCAGAGCACAGTGATTCAAACGGTGTCGGATCAAGTGATTTGGCATGCCCTTGATGAGAGAAGGGAACCATTTGTTGATTTTGCACTTGCGAAGACATCGTTCGTGAGCCTGCAATCATTAGAGGGAACATTTTTCAACACTTTCGAGATCGAAATGTTGCAGGGCTTCAATTTGCAGACAAACGCGCTATACCCAGAGATGCTTCAGCCATTAAAGGATAATAACTTACCAGACCAGAATTCATCACCGGATCAGGAAGAGCCAGTAATCTCAGTTACTTGGAGTATGTTGAATCCAGTAGGAGGAATTCGTATCATAGAGGATGCGAACATGCGTATAAAGCCGTTCAAAATCGAAATAGATTACAGTACAACCAAGAGATTGTTTGAGTTTTTCTTCCCGCAAGATGAAACTAACTCCAAACGGAATTTAGAATATTCAGACGATCTAAGCGAAGTTAGTGAGGCTTCGGAATCTCAGTTGAGCCAGGAAAGTGCCGAGTCGGGGCAAACGCTCCACAATCACCTCAAATCTTTGCTCAAGTTCGGATCAGGTCCTAAAAAACAGTCGAACAATGGTCAAGAGACTGACACAGATTCGGAATCCAGTACATCTTTACACACAAGCTCCTCGTCAAAATTCTCTACCTCAGAAGCTTCAACAAAATCCACTAGCAAGGAAACCAACCACAAGCCAGATTCGAATGAGAAAGTATCAATGCCTGATATTGATGATTTCACACTTATTTTGAACAGGTCAAGCAAGTTCTTTTCCATCTTGAATGTTGAAATATCCGATTTGTTTTTAATGATTAGCTTCAAAGCACCTAAGCACCTTCATATTCTCAACGTGAGCTCACTCGGTTTGAGCATCCCTAAGATACACTATGAAAATGAGGTGTGGAGTGGTCAAGACTTTGTTATGCGTCTAAAGCGTGACATAATACGCATCATCCTAGTCAACACGGGTAAAAT
Organism: Debaryomycetaceae sp. ZIM 2471; assembly: GCA_031081905.1. Taxonomy (NCBI): domain Eukaryota; kingdom Fungi; phylum Ascomycota; class Pichiomycetes; order Serinales; family Debaryomycetaceae; species Debaryomycetaceae sp. ZIM 2471. The sequence continues at coordinate 642,137 of JARYTF010000008.1, read as the reverse complement.
TTTGGGTAACAAATTTAAACACCGCAAGCAAAGAGTCCAAAATGAACCCTTAAAGCAGATAGCAGACTATGCTTCCTATATGACCATTCAAGATTTACAATCAGAAGGACGCGATAGAGATTTCTCGAATACGAAAGTCTTAAATCACTTCTACCATAACTCCAAGCACCACAGACAAAATAGAATTAATGGTAATGGTAGGGTAAGTGGCGATGAGATTGATCACCTATTGGAATCTCTTGACAACGAATCCAATTACGATGCTTCATGACTTATTTATGTTACATAGACTCTTTTTCAATGTAAAATAGTAGTAATGTTTCTAGCTAGATTATAGTGAGACGCCTTTGTGTAACAAAAAGGGTGCTACGTACGTGAATTAAAATAACCCTAATGCACAATCTTAAACATACTCGGTTGTATGCTCTAAACTCATGGCCTTTTTGGACAAGATAAAGCAAAAGGCTGTCGACAGGCTCAACCAAGTCTTACAGAAGGACAACTATCAAGAATTAAGCAAAGAAGAGAAATTCTGCAATGAGTATCATATACCAGATGGAGAGACTGTTGTAGGGGAGATAGCAGTTGAAATCAAAATCAAATCAGAATTGACCAAGAATTTGTACCAGGATTCAATTCCACAAGGAAGACTCTACTTAACACAGCACTTCTTAATATTCAGAGATGCGTATGATAGAAGGAATTGCTCATTCACGTTGCATCTATCCACCGTGAAGAAGGTCGAAAGGGTTCCCACAGAATCCTATGGATTTGCTCTTTTCATCACCACACATAGTAAGATCAATCTATTCTTCTATTTGGTGGGACTTCGTTCTAGTTGTGAAAAGTTTGCGGTTGCAATGAGGCTGGCATTAACAAAAAACATGAAGAATATTGAGAAATTACAACCTTTCATTCAGACTTGCTACTCTGAGTACTTGATGGCCAAGAACAAGATATCAGACGAGAAAATAGATTTAATTCCACCTGGAGGACTTGGGCTTCAGTTCAAGTTCCCTGGGAACCCAAAGGAATTGAAGGATAAATCAAAAATGAAGCTTTGGTTCGATCTTTTCAGGACAGATGGAAGGAACTTGTCTTTGATAAAGACTCCGATGTTCTATAAATTAGTTAGAGTAGGGCTTCCAAACCGTCTCAGAGGTGAAATATGGGAGCTTTGTTGCGGTTCATTATATTTGCGATTAGATCACCAAAAAGAGTACCTACAATTATTGGAACTGAACAAGAACAAAAAGTCAGTTGCAGTGGAAGAAATTGAGAAAGACTTGAACAGGTCCCTCCCAGAATACGCAGCCTATCAGTCAAACGATGGGATTGAAAGGTTACGGAATGTATTGACTGCTTATTCCTGGAAAAATCCCGAGTTGGGTTATTGCCAGGCAATGAATATTGTGGTTGCAGCACTTCTCATCTATATGTCGGAGGAACAAGCATTTTGGACATTGAATGTTTTATGTGAGAGAAGCGTTCCGGGCTATTATTCTAAAACAATGTATGGCACTCTTTTGGATCAAAAGGTTTTTGAATCATTAGTACAGGAAACCATGCCCATTTTATGGGATCATATATCAAAATTTGATATTCAACTATCTGTGATATCACTTCCGTGGTTTCTTTCCTTGTACTTAAGCTCGATGCCTCTCGTATTTGCTTTTCGAATCTTGGATATTTTTTTCTTACAGGGCCCAAAAACTTTATTTCAAGTGGCTCTAGCAATTCTCAAGTGCAATGGGGATGAATTGCTTGCTGCAGAGGACGATGGATCGTTTATTTCGATCATCAAGTTGTACTTTCAAAACTTAGATCAACCAAGTAATATTGACTCGACCAATGAAAGATACCAAACAGTTACCAACTTTCAGGAGCTCTTGGTCACAGCATTCAAAGAGTTTTCTGTCATTAATGAGGACATCATAGATAAACATAGAAGGAAGCATAGAAGCTCGATAATGCAGAATGTGTCCTCCTTTGTAAAGAGGACAGAATTGAGAAACTTGCCTAGGACTAAGAATATTGATGCAACAACTGCTGGAATCGTTTATGATAGATTTTATTCAGTCATTCAATCACATAATGTCACAACAGGAAGTGGAGCAAGCTTGATGAATTTAGAGTCTTTCAAGAAATTCATGACTGAAGTATGCGACTGGGTAGCGGTCGAGAATGAGCACAATAAGATCAAAGAGGATAAGTTCTTGGAGAGGCTCTTCAACAGCTTCGATCAGGAAGGAACGGGCTCGATTTCTTTGGCTAACTTGGTCGTGGGGCTAGATGGTTTCATTGATCCTGACCTTATGAGTTCCATCACGAACTATTTCAAATTGTATGATTCTACGAACACAGGCAAGGTAGATAGGGAAGGAATATTGAAAATTTCGGAAGACTTATTATATATCACAACTCCATGGAAGAACGGCTTATTATTTGACAATATGTCTGAGAACGAAATGGAAAACCGAATAGCTGAACGTGTGTACGAACAAAACGACGGCAATGACGAAAAAAGGATTGAAATACCTTCGGAGATCGAATTCGATAAGAGCGAGCTAGAGAGTAAGCAGATCGAAAGGTATCTTTCGGCTGCAAGTAATTTCATTCAGCGCGCGTTCGAATATGCCCAGCCGGATGAAGATAGATTAATCGAAGACTTATCTATCGACTCCAAAATCACCCATAATGCTGCTTTAGATCCAAATTCTCCGGTTTCGTTGGATCTCCCTACATTTAGAATGGTTATTTTGGCCGATGAAACGTACGAATTACTATTCACTAGGACTCTTAGAGATTCAATACACCTATCAAAGCCTTTGGATTCCAAACAACATGCGGTTTTGAACTTGAGGGATACGTTCGACGGTTTGATCGCTGACGGTCGGAAGGTTGCAAGTAAGGTTAGACGTCGTATGGATACAGCAACATCTAATGCTTTGAATGGAAATGGCGACAGCTCATCTATCAAATCTGCAAAATCAAAGACGCAAGACGAAGAAGACGATGATGAGCGCGATGATGATTTCGGAGCGATTATCATTGATGATAAGGATAAAGATCTATTGCTTGGAACTGAGGCACAGGTATCAATTGACCCTATAACGAATAAGCCAGCGGGGTCAAATTTGACGTCTAAATTCCATACAGAAGAAAATAGAGATGAAAATTTGATTGAATTCGAATCATGAAAGATAGTTGTATATTCTTAATTAGTCAAAATTATATTATTTAACATAGGATCAAACGATACACAGAAGTCGTAAGTGCTGGGTTCGTACCACATTGAGCAGACTGTAATTGAGACATTCAGATTGATTTACTTGCCGAATATTCTTCTCAATTTTTTAAACTTTTTCTTTTCTTTTGGATTATCTGAATGCTTCGTGGATTGATTTTTTTTTTCCATATCTCCCAGCTTCCGCTCGATTGAATCCGATGCACCTATTCCTTCCTGTGAATTTAATACAGGGAGATCTAATCCGTCATCGGAATCATCGTATCTAGACGTTTTATCTTTTTCAATGTTCTTTTCATCGTCTGAGCTATCATTCAAACGAGAGATGGGTTGTGAAATGATCTTCCGTGGTACACCTTGCCGTGAAGATACAGGTTGTGAAGATACAGGTTGTGAAGATACAGGTTGTGAAGATACAGGTTGTGAAGTGGGGAGATGAGATTGCGGGCGATAGTCATGTGGTGCATGCAGAGTAGCAGGTGGCATCGTGTTGTACGTGAGATGATCACGTAACGATGTTCTTCCCTTGGGAATATTATCTTGCCTGATTGTCTCCTCACCTGGTTGAGGTTGAGATCTATTGAATGAAGAGCTTCTTTTCAACGGCTTAAAAACAGATACAGGACGTGCACTTGCCTTAGCATAGAGTGCAGCAGCCCTCATTTTGGAATCCTGATCATCAGTTCTCGTATTGTTATACACCAGAGGCAGGTTGAAATGGTTGGTCGGTGTATCTCTCAACGTTCTAAAACCCATCCCTCCATTGGAAGGGGATGAGACATCTTGTTGGCCCTTTAATTGATTGACATCTTGCATAGACTGAGGACGTAATGTACGCATAGAGAGGTTGTTTTGTTGTACGTTTGGTTTCCTCAAAGTGACAATGTGATTCTTCTGTTGCTGATTGATGAATGAGTTACGATTGGACGGTAACGGGGACCCATTTCCACCCTCATTCAATTTAGAAGAAGATAGCTTGGAATTCAACCTAGTGTTTTCGGCCGTTGCGAGGGACAAATATGCTTCATGTGCTGGGCTGCTAATTGTATCATTCGCATCTTTTTTAGTATTAGCCGAGTTGCGATTTTTCATTGCCGACTTGACTGGCCTTGATTTGGAGAATGTGCCACCATTGATACTAGCACCTGAGTTGGTAGAAGATATCGAGCTTCCATCATGAGAAGCTATTACACTTGGAACTGGAAGTTTGTCTGAGGATGATTCCGATACATCATCCTTAATAATCTCAGGTACCGTGTCAAATGTGGGACGTAGATGTTTAGCCATACTTTCCGAATTAAACTCTGCGTCATTGAGATCATCAACATCAACAGCCTCATCACTGCTTGAACCAACGTGCCCATCTACGACTTCTTCTGTTGGTGCCGTTGACGGTTGTTCTAATCTAGCTGTAGTAGGCACGGTGACCACTTTTTCCACTGTGGTATTGACAACATCATCATCATGAGATAACTCACTAACAACCTTCTCTTTCTGTTCGAGTTCATCCACAAGCAATTTAGAAGGATCAATAGACTCTGCTATTCCATTTGAAATATTGTCATATTCTGGAGAGCTTTCGCTTTGGCTGTCCCTTGCCGTACTAACGCCTTCATCAAGAGGCTTCTTACCTTTACCTAGAGGGGAACTTGTACTATCATGAGAGATGGCTTGATCCAACTCATCCACTTTGATTGGAATATCTGGTAGTGGTACGTCCTCCTCGCTCGTGTCATCTTCTTGCATCATGGTCAATCGCTTCTCTTCTAACATCCTCTTTCTTTTGGCCTCCTCATATTCTTTTCTTTTCCTTTCCAAGTCCCTAGTCATTTTCTTTTCTTCCTCGATTTTCATTTGCAAGCTATCAAGTTGTGCTTGGGAGTGAGAGCTCAGAATACTTTGCTCTCGCTCGACATCTTCCTTCATAGGGGTCATGGAGGGTTTTTTGTTCAAACTTTGCTTTCTAGGACCTTGTATCTGATTGTTGATCCCCTTCAACGACGGCTTTCTGCTAACTGAACCCATTGACCCTATCCTTGACACGTTCAAACCAGACCTGATAGAGTTATTTCTGGCGATCTCTTTCTTGAAGGTGGATTCTGGAACCTCAACGATCTTTATTCCTGTAGGTGTGGGTATGTATTTTTTAATCATCTTGACTTCAGGTTCGTTACCTCTGAAACTACCTCTGAAACTACCTCTAGAGCCTGAATTCCTGAGTCTATTCGAAGGCGGTGGAGATAAAGGACGATGAGAGAGCTTCAAGTCCTTCATACTCATCCTATTGCTATCATATGTCTTGTCTGTTTCGTTGTTTATAGCCTCCATATAAGAGTCGTTATAACTGTCGTCTATATCAACCGAAATCGTGTCCCCATTGCTGAACCCCCGTTGCTGGCGGGACTGTGGAGGAGTGAAAGGAACCTTTGCACCTCCCTTCAGGCGTATAGATGCCTCAGAAAAGTCAGCGAACGATGCATTATCCGCAGAGCCGTTGCGTCGGTGCAGAGCAATTGAATTGCGGTGCAAGAGACTACCACGCCCCTCCTGGGAGACCGGCCTATCTTGTCTCATTTGCACGGAGGCTCTTCTGCTCAATCCGCCGTCAGACAGATTCGTCTGAACCTGCTTCTGTACGTTGTCTGTTTTGCCAATTGTCAATGCCGCCGCCAATGCGTTGCTATTGGGTTGGCTACTAGCCGCCGCAACATGATTCACTCCTGTGTAAGCGGGCGAGTGTCCAGTTCGTGCTTTCCGCCTGTTGAACATCTTTTGTCTAATGTTCCTCTCCCTCCTATCAGAATCTAACTATATCAAACTAGTTGCTCAATGTGAAGAAAGAAAAACACTACAATACTTGTAAACTTGCCTAACTCAATGAATTTCATGATTGTTCCATAATAAACAAATCTACTTAAAATCGTTCACGTGAGTGGATAGAACGAGATGCCTATAAAGTAACCCGGGGGTTTGGGATGACCTTATTGAGGCCAAGGAGAGCTATGAGCCACAGACCCGTGGCCTGGCCATGCCTTGTGACAAGTGTGAGGGTCGGTCTGATGGCGAGGAGAAAACCAGTCCAAACAAAGCCCTGTAGCAACGGCATGATGACTTGGTCCTTGATGACAGTGTACATCACGACTGACGGAGGAATCGGAGCGAGGGCACTTGCACACAGCTGTGGTCGCTGCTCACGCACAGATTCTTGCACGTCCTTCTCCTCGCGCGAGACCTGCTTGCCCAAGAGACGTAGTTCGTCATCTGTGAGGGCCTCGATTTCTGCCGGACCAGGCTCCGGATACTTGGCGCCTGCGTGGGCGTAAAGTGATCTGACGAACGACTGCTCAAACCTCAAGTCTATCTGGGGTAAGGCCTTCTCCATGGTCGCTTGTACTTCGGCTAAATGGGGTTTGATGGCTAGCTCTGGAATTATAGAGGGAGATGGGACTGATGAGCGCTAAACTGCATTTTCGCAGTTTGCAGTTTAGGCCGGCCAATTTGCGGATTAGGAATCGAGTGAAATAATTCAACACACAACATACAAAGTACAGTTAAAACTGAATCTGTTTTTGACGTTACTGGCACAACTGGAGGTGGCAGGATGAATTTAGACAGGGGAAGCGAATCTGGACCCAAGGTGACCATAAGACAGGCGGAAAAGGATCATGTTGACTTCATTTTGAAGGATGTCGATTTGTCTTTGGCCAACTCTCTCAGAAGAACTATGTTGGCAGAGGTGCCTACGTTAGCAATAGACTTGGTGGAAATAGAAGTCAACACTTCGGTTTTGGCAGATGAGTTTATTTCACATCGTTTGGGATTAATACCTTTGAACAGCGAAGGGATAGATAACTTGTCGTACTCAAGAGATTGCACTTGTGACCAATACTGTGCAAACTGTTCAGTCAAGTTGGAACTTACTGCAAAATGTGACTCCGATTCGACTATGAACGTTTATGCTTCTGATTTTGCTAAGTTCCATAATGGGTCGAAGTTGGGCGATCCAGTTATTAGAGACCCCCAACACAAGGGCCCACTTATTTGTAAATTAAGAAAACATCAAGAGCTTAGGATCACCTGTATAGCCAAAAAGGGTATAGCAAAGGAGCATGCAAAGTGGTCACCTTGTGCTGCTATAGGTTTTGAGTACGATCCATGGAATAAAGCAAAACATACCGATTTTTGGTTCGAGGTCGATGCCGATGAGGAATGGCCAAAATCTAACAACTGCGAATGGGAAGAGGCACCAGATCCCGATGCACCGTTTGACTACAAAACGCAGCCATCCAACTACTATATAGATGTAGAAACGGTTGGAAACTTGGCTCCTAATGATGTGATTTTGAAAAGTATCGAAACTCTCCAATTGAAATTGGCAGGGATATCGATGGAATTGAACAGAGACACTATAGAGGCAAGTAATGCCACAAGTGGGGGCTTCACGACATATGGTAGGTCTCCTAATGGCGACAATTCTCCAGGGGTAGGAGGAAGTCCATATGGTGGAGAAAACGGTTATCTTAACTCTACATGGGGTTGATTATTTAACATGTAAGATGTGTATAAACAAGTAATTAATGACATACTTCGAAAGATTTGAGTTTACGCTTCTATTCTGATGCAATGAGATGATTATCTCTTTTGACTATTCCATTTGACCAAATCGTCGAACTTGACAAGCTCACCACCGAATATGTCGAGAGCACTTCCAAATGTCAAATCCACTTTTCCTCTGCTGATTTTCCTCACAAGCTCCAAGTCGGTCACCAGCTTTGCGCCACCAGCGTAAACGATTTTCTCCTCAAATCCGTTGGGGCACCATTCTCCAAGCATCTCTACCAAGCTTTCATCAATACCGTTACATAAGCCTTCGACATCAGCAGCGTGTATGAGAAACTCGTCGCAAAATTCAGAGATCTCAAGTAGGAGATCTGGACCCAATGTTTCGCCGGTCAATGTTTGCCATTTATTCATGGCCACAACCCACATTTTATTATTGTTCTCATCGATCACTGTGCGACAACTTAGGTCTACAACGAGTCTTTCTTTACCCACATTTGTACATATGTCAGCCAAACGACTTCTGTTTAACTTAAATTTACCTTGTGTATCTTCAGTGAAAAGCCAACTTGTCAATATAACATGTGAGGCCTTATGGGTGTCGACCCACTTCAATGCATTCTCTTTATTGATACCTCCACCCACTTGTAGTTGATTGGGCCATGTGCGACAAGCTTGTATAGCAGCTTCGTCATTTGCAGGATTGGATCCAAGCTTGATTACATGGCATCCATGAATTTCATTCCTCTTATACAATTCAGCATAGTAAGACGACGGCTTTGAAGAAACAAAGTTTTCAGTGGTTGAGTTGTCATTAGTTTTGTCATCCAGAATCAAAGTGGCTCCCACGATTTGCTTCACCACGCCGGAATGAATATCTATACACCCTCGAAATTTTGTCATCGTGTTCCAGAGATTCAATTTCTCTTCAGTTTATAAAACTGATTTGATATCTCCATCGCGAGAGCATCTCCAAAAAAAAAAAAGTTTAAACGTCAAATACATAACGGTAGCTCGATAGAACTAAGAATGAGTGAGGAAGATGAGTATATCAAGCAGCTTGAGATACAGCGAAGAAACTTCGAATTGCAGTTCGGTTCCTTGGAGTCTATGGGATACCAAGATAAATCGAGAACGAAGAGCGGTTCACATGAGATGAGCGATAGTTCAGGTAGCGAACTGCAAGACGGGGGAAACGAAGAGGACGATAGTGACAGCGAAGACAAATTTCAAGGTTTTTCAAGTGATGATGAGGGGTCGTCTGAGACCTCGGATCTGGATACTCCAAGAAGCACACAGAGCCAAACGGAAACACCCAAAGTTGTTAAACTAGTAGACGAATTCTCAGGAAATAAAACAGTGATATCGAAAGCTGATAAGAAGTTGTTACGTTCGGGGAGAGTTCCAACGTTGGCAGAGATGGAGGAAAAAGAGAAGCTCAGGCTGAAAATGACGGCCAAACAGAGACGTCAAGCAGAGAAAGAGGATGAAGACAACGTGGAAAACGACATCAAACTTCAGCGTCTTTTGAAAGAGTCTCATATATTAGCAAACCAGTTGGAATACTCTGGTGCAAGCGTTTCTATGGAAACCCTAGACTTCGAAGCACCTACCGGGAAAGCGAGAAAACGTACATTGGAGTCTAGAATCAGGCTGTTGGCATCGACAAACTCTTCCTCCAGCGGCAGACCCAAGAAGCTTGAGAGCATGCCCATGTCAATGCGTAAGGGCATGATAAAGAGTCGAGAAAAGAAAATTTCTAAATACGAAGAGGATGCAAAAAATGCTGGTATCGTTCTCTCAAAGATCAAGAAAGGCGATCTCAGGGACTTGGATAGCGGGAAAGGATCCACCTTTTCTAGCGATAGATTAGGCACTGGCAAGAAGAATAAAGATCGAATCAGAGATAGAGGTTTGAAGATCAATTCAATTGGTCGTTCCACTCGAAATGGTCTTATCATCCCACAAAAAGACATAGACAGGATAAATAAGCCCTCGGGATCAAAATCAAAGTCAAAGGGAGGGCGTAGGTAGATTCATTAGCATAATTAGTCATATAATAAGAATTGAAGCGTTGGAGACACGATAGTCCATCGATCCATTCAATGTTTTAGTAGTGTATAAACCAATAGTACAATGTAAACAAATGCGCTTGCCATCTCATGGATGCTGATCTATTCTTTACCAACATGAGCGGTCAGATACTTCCCAAGAAGCGGATCATCAGCCATGGTGCTAGTAGGAAGCCATCTGGAAGGCCTGGAGCAATAAATGATAAAGTTAATGGAAGAGTGATTTCAAAACGATTGGCGTCAAGTAATAGAATCTTGTCTAACCACAGGGTGATATCGGGGAGTAGACAAGCAAACCTCGACTTGGACGACGATCACAATGATTCATTTGGGGACGAGAATGCCATACACTTCAACGAGAATAAGCATACCATATTGTCGAATTTTGAGGAATGGATTAAGCTATCTACAGACAACAAGATCACATCTAAAAACTCGTGGCAGTTTGCTCTTATTGACTACTTTCATGATCTTAATGTGATCAAGGACGGAGAGAACATTAACTTTCAGAGAGCTTCAGCAACCCTAGATGGATGTGTTAAAATATACCTGAGCCGTGTGGAGTCAGTAGCCAATGAAACAGGTAAACTATTGAGTGGTCTAGCAAAGAAGAGAGAAGTAAATGCGAGAGAGAATCCCGAGGAGGAAGAAGACGATGAAGGAGACAAAGAAGAAACGGAGGAGGTACAAAGTGACGGCAAGAAAAAAAGAAAGATGAATAGAACGGTCGAATCAACTTTAGTGCCATTTGAAACTATACAAATCAAGAAGTTTGAACTGGAGCTCGCAATAGACCCTTTATTTAAGAAAGCGCTAGCAGAGTTCGATGAAGGTGGTGCCAAGAGTTTGTTGTTGAACACCTTGAACATAGACAAGGCTGGAAGGGTTGTCTTCGATGCAACCACTAACCATACGAATGACCCAGTTGCAGAAGAGGTCGAGATTGATAATGACATGAACGATGATATAGACTTCGGACCCTTGAAAGAAATGCTCTTGAGGGATGAAGGACTACAAGATTTCACCGTTTGTCCTACGATGAAGCACATAAAGACCATTTTACAAGACGTGCACAACACGAAAGGCCTTTTGAACGATGTGAACAGTCATTTAACTGAAGGCATAAATACAGATGATTATGTTGGACAGAATGATGCCCAAGAAGGCTACGAACTGGGCAATTATGACTATGATGATTTTGGTGGAGATGATTTTAATAACGATATTAACGAAGTGAATAATGATGATCCCTTGAGTTTTATCAACGAAAGTATAATACAACAGGTTTTCAATAACCCCGAAGAGAACGAAGAAGTGAGGCCTTCGGAACAAGTTCTCGATCGAGATCTAATGTCTTACTTTGATGAGCGAATGAAAGTTAACTGGAGAGGTCCTGAACATTGGCGAATTAGTGCACTCAAACAATCCAAGAATGTTGATGTCAATTCACAACAAAACAAACAGGATATAGAGTCTAAGAAAGAAGCTGCAAAGAAGAAGAAGAAGAACCGATTAGTGATTGATTTTTTCGAGGAGGAGGATGACAATTTCGAGGATCTGTTGTTCCAAGGTCCCAAGAATCCAGCTTCCATGCTCAAAATGTATCCCGAAGATTCTCTGGGGCGAAAGCTTCCGGAAGACATTCAATACAACTCATCCAGATTAACAAATCTTTTCACAAAGCCTCAATGTCCCATACTATGTTATTCACATCGTAGACTGTCTAGGACTGAGGGAGCTCCTTCTCTCACCGACGAGTCATTCTTTGCTAAACAATACGAGGAGAGAGAAGACAGAGAGAGGTTGGTGGCGTCTTTCCATCAGGCTGAATATGAGGATTTTGATAACGATTTCGAAGGTATAGATTTCAATGATGCGCTTGAATCAACCGCAGTTAACCAGGAGTCTCAGAGTGACGGTACAAAAGGAAGCGGATCCGCGTCTGTTCCCCCCGATATCAAAAAATCTCGAATGGAGTACGTGGCTTTCTCGAGGGTGGCCAAGAAGGTTGATGTCAAGTATTTGAAGGAGAACATTTGGAACACCATAAAGGAGCTGAAAGGTTCTGTCGCACCAGAAGCAAAGGGAGAGGCCATCGACACACAAGAGGAACCCCGAGAAGAAGATCCTCAAACGATAGATGAAGTCAAGGTCGAGGAAAATGAAGCCCCCGTAAAGAAAACCTTCGGTGAAGTGGTTAGTTCGGTTGGTAGTCTCTACGGTCAGGAACAAAAGAAAGAGCTTTCCACCAGTTTTTGTTTCATTTGTCTTCTACACTTGGCGAACGAGCATTCTCTCTCAATTTCTGCCAATGAGGGCTACGATGATTTGGAGATTGTTGGCTTTTGACCCAAGCCTGAGTATTCCTTGTATAATACAATACATATTAGAACACTGTACTTAATTAGCGTTGCTATACAAATCGAATAATTGTGTTGCGCACGTCTTATATTCCATCATAGTGACTACCTATACCGAGAAATCAGTCGGCATTCTTCGAAAACTCAAGTTATTCTTTAACAGTGGCGTTATATGTACAATATAGGAAAGTCGTTACCAAAGGCTGCCTTGAGCAGCCAGTATTTAGTTATGAGGCTGAAGGTTAATTCATCAGCAACTTCTATTTTGTTGAGAAATGTACCTCGCACCATATGCTCAAGACGCCTCTTATCCAACTCCACGTTTGACTTATTGAAGGCACAAGAAAAGAAGGCTAATGTGGAGGTCGGTAACGCCAATAGCCAACTTGAGTTCTATAAGACTTTATTGGCAAACAACTATCCTCAGATAATTGTGCAAAGATATGAGACTCAAGGTATAGCGTCATCACCTGAGTGCACTCAGATGTACGTGGAGGCCTTGAACAAGCTTGGTAGAAAGGGAAAGGCCGAGAGCGTCGCTCACCAGGCAACTCAGGGAGTCGGAAATCAAGCCGGTGTGTTGCCTATGGGATTTGGCTCCAAATACGAACCTGTCCATGTTGTGGTGTCAGAATCTATTTTCACCATCCTTTCGAAATGGCTTAAATGGTTGATACCTGTAGCTTTGATTAGTTATGGAGCAACGAACGCTTTCAACTATTTAATAGAGAATGGAACCATTTTCAGGAACTCGGAGGTCGTGGACAAGTCGGTGGAGGTTTCCCAATCGACTGTCAGGTTCAAGGATGTCTGTGGATGTGATGAGGCCAGGGCCGAGTTGGAAGAGATTGTTGATTTTTTGAAGGATCCTGTACGTTTTACCGGTTTGGGTGGTAAGTTGCCAAAGGGTGTATTGTTGACTGGACCGCCAGGTACAGGAAAAACATTGTTAGCAAGGGCAACAGCGGGAGAGGCTGGCGTTCCCTTCTTTTTCATGTCTGGGTCAGAGTTCGATGAGTTGTATGTGGGTGTTGGTGCCAAGAGATTAAGAGAACTATTTGGTCAGGCCAAAGAGAAATCCCCTGCCATCATCTTCATCGACGAGTTAGACGCAATAGGAGGCAAGCGTAATCCTAAAGACCAAGCTTATGCAAAGCAGACTTTGAATCAATTATTGGTTGAGTTGGATGGCTTTTCACAAACGGAAGGTATTATCATCATAGGTGCTACGAATTTTCCCGAATCGCTAGACAAAGCATTGACAAGACCAGGAAGATTCGACAAAGAAGTGGTCGTCGATTTGCCAGATGTTAGAGGTCGTATTGATATTCTAAAACATCACATGTTGAACGTTGAAACAGCAGAGAGTGTGGATCCCTCACTCATCGCTAGAGGAACTCCAGGATTATCGGGAGCTGAATTACAAAATCTTGTTAATCAGGCGGCCGTTTATGCTTCCCAATTGTCTGCTCCCGCTGTTGACATGGGTCATTTCGAATGGGCCAAAGACAAAATATTAATGGGGGCGGCAAAGAAAAAGATGGTTATCACCGAAGAGGCAAGAAAAAATACAGCTTATCACGAAGCCGGTCATGCTATCATGGCCATGTTTTCCCAAGGAGCCACACCGCTTTACAAGGCGACCATTCTTCCAAGAGGAAGAGCATTGGGTGTCACCTTTCAGTTGCCAGAGATGGACAAAGTGGATATGACGAAGAAAGAGTGCTTCGCTAGATTGGATGTCTGCATGGGGGGCAAGATTGCAGAAGAGATGATTCATGGCCCTGAGAATGTCACCAGTGGTTGTTCGTCAGACTTGGCCAATGCCACCAGTGTCGCACGAGCCATGGTCACATCCTATGGTATGAGTGATACCATAGGGCCTGTCAGATTGAGCGACAACTGGGAGTCGTGGTCTCCGAAAATCAGAGACATGGCTGATCATGAGATAAGAAACTTTCTACTTGAATCTGACAAGAGGACGAGAGCGCTTTTGAGTGAGAAGCGAGTCGAACTCCAACGGGTGGCCGAGGGATTGTTGGAGTACGAGACCCTCACAAAAGATGAGATGGAAAAGGTAGTAAGAGGCGAACCCTTGGCGAAACCCAAGGTGGTCTCGAATACTGTAATCCAGTCTCCATCAGTGGACCGCAAGGACGTCATCAATGAGCCACCGTCTATTCCTGTTGAGGCATAATCGTCACATTTGTATATATATAAGTAGAACACTTAAAATTTATTAAACATGAACTAACACGAATCACAAACCGCGCCACCTTCGACTCGAGTTCCAAGCCACGAGTCGCGGCAAGTGCCCATTGAATCTCTATACTCAGACACCCGTCAATGTTGCTCAAGCTGTGCAACGCTTGAATTGCTGATCAGGCTCGGGAACGCCAATCTCGGACCTCGCACCCTGTAATCCGGTTGACAGCTTTGTATGCAAAGAAAGTTGCCGAGATAAGGGCCCCCATTCTACACCGTTTCCAAACATATGCACTGAAAGGAGGGTAGGATGGGAGACGCTTGCACAGTCACCTCATTCAACATGCCGAGGCGACTAACTTACTTGATCACTGGCTATTGTCTCTCATTTCACAGTAGATGATTCAACTGACTCTATACAGATTCACTTCGTGTGACATTTCACGGCAGTGCATCTTTTCCTTTTTAGCGATTGCTTATGAAGCAATCGCATGCCGTACTTGAAGTTAGCTACACAAGCTACACCCCAGCTGCACACTAGTCACAAACTACCTAGCGCGACCCGGCACTCACGGCGAGCTTCCGTGTCGAAGGGTCGGACTTCTCCAGTGTGGATGTGACTTTGCGTCTTACTGTATTCTTCTTGCGACTTTTTGCATTCTCATGCGCAAGCTCGTGCTTTATGTGATGCTCAAATGTTTGTCTGCAAACACTGGCCGACATCGAAGTACACAGATTGCAGAGTTGCTGCCTTGCGTCCGTCAGACACTGCGTGCCCATATACGGCTCAGCTGGCAGCTGAGCCGTGGATGCAGTGTTTTTCTCACCTCTCCTGTCACATTGCAACCTCCGTACAAATACGCAGCCATCAACAGCCCCCCGGCCGTCATCCCAAACCGCTTCCAACGGCACACATAAACCCCGACGACCGACTGCTACTCGTCGGCCAGCCGACCATCCCCAACGGCCCGCCAGCTCTATATCGCTTAACACACACTGATGGCCGTGTCTACGTGCGTGCAGGAGTCGCATTCCTCATATTGGGACCGATAGTATAGAGCCACGTGGGAAACAGTTTATTGTACTTACGATGGTAATAACTAGATTCGCCTATTAACGTGGGGGATTTTGAACCAAAGAGATCGAGGTGAATCATTAGCAGCTGGAAGGAATCATTTTAAAAGTGGGAAACTCTGGCTATTTCGTTTTCTTTACTATACGTGCAACTTTCGACGTTAAGTGAGGCTATATCTAGACACACTAACACGACAGGTTTGGATAGCAGTGGTCCAACCAGACTTGGGCGTACATCGAGCATAGAGCAGAGCGAGAACGCTGAACACGGCGTGTGAATAGTCGGGCGTGTGGTACACTGGACGACGAGTATCAATTACAACAGAGTGTAGCGCAGACAGCAAAACAACCGGGACGCATTGAGATTGTTGGCTTGTTGGTACAATCAACAAGTCAAGGACCGTGATCAGATCGAGATACGTAGGGAGACTGCGATCGTGGGTTGACAGTTGAAAAAGAGTCGGCGCTGGGCAAAGGCATTCACCAAGTACGCATATGGTAGAGGTGAACAACTGGATTAATATGTATAGCGATAAAAACCACCAGGAAATTTATTTCAAGGATTTGGGAGTTCCTATGTCAGAGGCTGAAGAGGCAAATAACGATGAGTTGGGTATGATACAAGATTTGAATCACCATGGAGGTGAGGAGCTCAACCACCATCAACATGACTTTCTTCGGCACTTGGAGGAAAGCATTTACGATGCCTCTCCCGCAAAGGGCAGTGACCACAACGTATCTGCAAGCTCCGGTCAGACTCCGGAAAATGGCTCGCTTCACAAGACATACGCGGCAGACGGGCAGTACGACTTGGGAATGGTCAACTTAGAGTTCATGTTACCAGAAGATGTAGATTTTGCGGCGAACGAAGGAATGAACTCACGGGCATTCCCACCGGCTGGTGTGCCTCCCGATACGCCCAACATGAAGGGTAAGGGAACTGCAGCAGAATTGAGAAATGGCGACACGGACCAAATTTTTGCTTCACCCATTCTTCCGGGACAGAACGAAAAGTCATACAATAACCAGCATTACTACCATAAACACAACAGGTCTAGAAAGTCAACCGAAAATATACACAACCTGGATTCTCAGCACGTAAGGACAGATGCAGTTTTCACTCCTTTGGTATCTCCTGCTGTGACCCCATCGGAGTCACAGATCAACACAAATCAATATAATTATAGTGCTCCCATACAAGCGTCTTTTGAACCTTTAACTTCCCCGGCATTGGATGCACAGAACAATAGTCTTGCTAGAAGAAGATCGTCTTCTTCAATGTTTGCTCCAACAGACGAGCTGGGGCAATCCCACAAAAGAAGGACGCCGCACGGAACACCCAAAATTCCAGCTAGTAATGGTAAGATGAAGCATTCTCCATCTGTTCTGGGTAAACCATACAGACCTTCAGCTGTGCTGACATTTGAGCCTCTTCCTGAGGCAGGTGTCGGTGTACTGTCAGGAAGTTCGACACCTATGCTCCCACCCAATGGGAAAAAGGTTGGTGTGAACACCAAAAAAGGTAGCAATACAGGCATGATGGGCTTCACCATGGGCAAGCTCGCAGAACATCAGTCCAAAGACTCAAACGATGATTCACAGTTGGATTCGATACTGTATGACAGAATGAACGATGAGGGTTCTTACTCCAAGTCCTCCTCGTCGACCGAAACGTCGCCTGTTCTTGCGGGGCAAAAGCCAAGGAAGAATGAAAAGGTAGCTACGAAGAAAGCATCACACAAGTTGGCTGAGCAAGGAAGAAGGAATCGTATGAATACTGCTGTTCATGAGTTGGGTGGCTTGATTCCGAAAGATTACCATGAACTGGTTGCGATTCCATCCAAGGCTACTACAGTGGAATTGGCCTCAAAATACATTAGAGATCTTGTGAAAGAAGTAGACGAGTTGAGAAACCGTTAATCCGTTAATATTGATGAATTAAGGAGATAATTAGTACATGTAACAAAAATGTATATAAGCATAAAGGTAATATTTGTAACCCCATCAACTTATCAAAGTTGTAAATGAACAAAAATAAATTGGACGAGACCGGATTCGAACCGATGACCTTTTGCTTGCAAGGCAAACGCGCTACCAACTGCGCCACACGCCCACTTATTCTCACTTAAGGTGATAGTTGTATTAACACTCCGACTGTCTAACTAGTTAACAGATGCACCTGCACCACCAGCAATACAGAAATATGATACACTTAGAGAACATGGAAAGGAGACGATGCGATTGAAATCTATTTACACATATAATGACATGAAATTTCTGCAATAGTCCGAGCGCTGTTCAATCTTCTGGCCACCATTCGGGAACCATCACTTTTAGTCCTACCGGTTTAACACCGTTATTCTCCAAACATGGCAATTCTATTTTAAAAAGGTGAGTCTTCGACAAATCCTTCAAATTCAATAATGCGAAACCTAAGTTATCCTGCACTGACAATAACTTCCCGCTGGAAGATCTCCTTTTATGCTTTGGGGACGACCTTCGGAACAGCGAGTTTCCAAACGGTGAGGGAGAATTTGAAGTGGTTTCTTCGATTTCCGGTTCAACCAAAGGTCTTATCTCTATTTTTGATAAGGTCGCCCTATTCAAAAGCTTGAGAGTGCTTATGACATCGTCATTTGTATTTAATGATACCCTTTCTTCCAGGTTGACCAATTCAAGTGATTCATCATTTATTTCGAAGAATTGTACGGGCAATACTCTCTTGCGAATAACCCCATTGTTGAATGTTCTTATAGTAAGCTCTTGGCCAACATAGCACCCTTTGTCAAGTGACAAACCATTCACGTAATCTAGATTAATCTCAAAAGGTAGTATGGAAGTGTCTGGTGGCGCATCCTGCGTCTCAAAAAGCCCATTCAAAAACCTCCTTCTTATAATGTCCTCTTCCTGTATTGATACACTCTTGAATTGCTGTAAAAATGAATCAGAGAAAACTTCATTCGTCTGTAACCCATCATTTTTATCCGTCTCCGATAAAATAATGGGTCTAAGAGTCAAGAATTTTATACCGAAATTTGGTATCCTATTGTCGACTGCAAAACCCACGATATTGCTCGCACAATCTTTCCTGAAGATGGCACCACTCTCCATGAATCTATTGGACGCACTCAAAGCATCTGAGGGGGTTGATGTGTTAAAATATTGAGCTTGTAGTTCGTCCACATGACTGTCGAACTCGGGTGTGTCATTGTAGTAATAATATGAATAGATATATTTCTCCTCCTGGATCTTCACTTTTGCACTCAACTTGTGAAGTTTTAACAATGACAACAATGGAGACACATAGCTAGGATCTATTTCAATCGTATAATTAGGCTCCGACAAAATTTCTTCGAAGGATTGCTCGACGTTGTGAAATGGCTTGCTGTAGAGAAAGCATTCGTTGAAAACCCGACCCTTGGAGTTCAAGAACATCGAGAAAATACCATCCCTTCTCACAGAAATTGACTCGCTGGGGTCATATATGTCCTCGTGCATCAATCCCCAATTAGTCTTTGGGTCGATAATTTTGGTTAAATCTTCATGCTTATTTATGTCCAATGTGTGTTGCTTTTTTTTTATGACGTCTGCCAACAATCGAGAAGTGACTAGTCCATTGAGGAACTTTGTAGCGTCTCTTCCCCTGACGTTGACAAATTTCTTCGTTATTGGGGATATACCACTCAAAGGAACCATATTACTAAATAAGTCATCTTGACTTTACTGTATCATGATCTATATGTCTAATCCGGTATACGCACGTCATATTTGCAACTTGTGCACATCCTACGATGTGCTAGTGTTCAACTACCTACCTATTTGCATACTATGTATAACCTATGATGTACTAATGTCCAACTGTCTACCTATTTGAGACTTTGGTTTCTTTTGTTCTTCCAATATCGCAGATGATGTAGAATCTTGAGATATGGTACCCATGCTATCTGAAGATAAGTTGAGTTTATCTCTGATGAGAGCAGAAAGATCGAGCTTTTGTTTAATATCATCTTCATGGGATGCAGAGATATTGGACAAACTTGTGGATGAATGGTGTTTGGAAATCAGTCTCGATTCCATCTTTGAGCTCAAATTAGAGCTACTGTTTATGAAGGATTCATTTCTTGAAATCCGATCAGACCGTATATCCAACTCGCCGAAGTCAAAGTAGCCATAACCCCCGAGAAGATCGTAGTCTTTATCAGAGTCATCGGATTTCGGATCTGTGGGAACATTCATTTCAGGGCTCTTGCCAATTGAGACATTCTCTATGGGAATTGACTCCTGATAAGGATCTAGACTTATTTCGATGGGGTGCTTCGTCAGAGGATTGTTGAGATTGATATTTTTGAGCTCTTTCTGCAAACGTATCTTCTTCAATTCCTCCTTCCTGACTTCGGACTCATTTATGGTTAATAGGAAATTCGACTCTTGCCGCATTGCTATCTTCAACTCGCTTATTATTTGCTTGAAAGTATCCATGAAACGTTCTGTTTGTCTGTGCTTGGAGCACATAGTGACGTCGATTTTTTCATCATGGATTATATAGCCTATACCGAATCCTTGATCAATTGCTGGTGGTATTCCGAAAAGATGTAAGGCGTTATTTCCGCAATTCGATATAAGTAACTCGGGGGAAAGTAACTTATCAATAGCAGGATTTGTAATAAGCGGTAACAGAGGGGAATCACTGTTCAGTTGTTGTATTTGAGGTAAACATTTATTCAACTCATTCAAATATTGAGCTGTAGATGGTCTCTTCAATATTTGAAGTAAGGCAATGAAATGCCTCTGGAAGCCTTTCCCACGCATTGCATCTAGATATTGTTCTTTATGGATTTTGCAACATGCTTTGAATTCCTCATACTTAACTTGCAGATCCAGGTTTGTGATGAATAGTTTTACCAAATGAGACAAAGACTCATTTTGGATTGGTATTAACTCTGTTCTAGCATCCTTGAACTTCCTGGTCATTATTGGCTCTAAAGTGTTGACCATCCTTCCATATAATGTGTAGTAAGCTATTTGAAAGGCAACTTGCAATACAGAATCCATCGATAATCCAAACTTCCTTACCAAAAGTGAATCAAGCTTTATTGTGGAAGTCTTGTACTCGTGTTGATTTATGAGATCAGTCAACCTCGTTTCAGAAGAGTGTATCAAATTCTGCAACTCAGGAGTTTTGTTAAACACCATACGAACTGCACAAGGCTTGCTAACTCTCCCATTTGAAGAAACGAACGACACATTGCTGTCAAATAGAGTATGCTCGGCTCCATTAATGTTTTTGGCAAGCTTCAAAATCAGATCAGTGTATATGTCACTGACAAATCTTAGTATTGCAGTACTATCCATAGAAGTTGATTCCCAAACAATTCCGGCAGCAGAATTGTTTGTCACAATCAACTGTAACTTGTCGTACCACCTTGAAGTACAAGAACCCACTTGAAAATTGGTACCAGGAAGTAGTTTAGAAGATCCATGCGCTATCACGGATGTTTTCTCTTCATCGGTAGTTGGAGAGTTCTTGGTGTCCAACACTACAACGAATAACGCATTATCCAATGTCTCCAAGCTTTCTGAAGCACAATTACTTAGCTCCTGTCTTGCAACCTTCCAGCTGGCAAATGATTGGGTGGTCAAAGAACCGATTGAATTATTTATACATTCAATGTTATCAGCTTTGGAAGATTCATCGATTATGCTTTGAATCACCTGAGAAAGTTCGTGATCACCAAACCAAATCTTATGCTTTGTTGAGTCGTCTTCACCAGTATGCGGCGTGAGGACTTCTAACTTGTAGAATTGATTGTTACAAATCAATATTATATGTCTCGAATCATTAATGTCTTTGTGCTTCTTGAGTTTCACCCGATTCTCGTATGTACAATTCATGTCTGGCACTCTAGTGGTTCCAAAGAGATTGCGGTAGCAGTTCATGGTAAGAGGTTTCCCACTCTTTGGAGTCAAATCTGGTTTTAACGTGCCATTTCTAATGCTCACGATAAACTTGAGCGAAGAATTGATCAAGCTGGCCGCTCTCTGTGACTGATTTGGAGGATTGATTGTTCTCGCATACGGATCCTCTTCGATGATAAGAAATGGATTTCGGGGTAAGATGTCTCCCCTTAGCTCGCCATAGATTCCAGGGTGAATCTCATTGTCTATACTACTCAAGTAGCACAGATATGTGTCATTTTTAGATGCAGCAACAAGATGCGACTGGAGTAGATTGATATGATCGTTTCCAATAAATTCGGTTGCTTCTTGTTGTAGATCCCAGTATTCTTCGTTCGAAAGCAATGGTTTTAAAGCCTTCAAAATCCTTTCAGCTGTCCACGATAGCAGCGGCACGGGTAATGATGGTAAGTCGTTTTCATACTCATATGTGTTATACACCATAGCGTTGATTTAATGAGGTCACTTACCACAATAGATGGAACATGAAGATTTAGCCCATAGAAATAGAAAATGTGGGGTTCATCTATGTCGTGTAAGTTGAAAATGTCTCGGCGATAGATCTTCAGAAACGACATTTTATAGCATCCAAACCTGGGCCAGTTTACAATGACTCTTTACCTACAGTATCTCATGATCACATAATCTTGAAGCTACAATCGTTCCTTTTTCATGTGTCTATCAGTCCTCTTAAATCCGTACGTCTAGTAAACATTTTTGAATACCAACAAGATGGCCACTTCCTCGGCTTCATCTCTGGCATTCGGTGGCCGTGAAAGTCACATCGAAAAGGGTAGTATTGTCACTTTTTATGCTTATCGTCTGTGGACAACATCATAAAAGGTACAGGTAATCCATGCTCACCGTCAATCACATTTCCCCATTTTCCCTGGCTGTCCAAGTGTATCATTTAATTGGACAAATATTGGACCGAGCCGCAAGCACAATTGCATAGAGGGTTCAGCTGATCTCTATTGGACATTGCATCATCGATGTGGCGGTACATTCTATTCCAATTCCACCATAGGATTCACTTCTTAGTAGTATATGTCGTACCGCTTGCTATAACGTCATTATCGATACCCCTGATCACAAATGTTCTCCACATTGACTTATCACCCCGCATAATCTCACAAGGTGGCTGTTTTTATATTCACCACCACCGAAAATATATATTCTCTGTCTATGGCTCAATCGTCATGACCAAATGCGCTAGTAATCTGTGAGGTGTCTACTTGCAATTTATTGTAAATTCTTTTGCGGTATACGTAGAGGCCAAACAGAGACTTTGAAAGTCAACATCAAGCTGAGTCCATGTCTTACCAATTAACTTCTGATTCGCAGAACAGTCCTGTCATTCCAAGAAGTAATTTGAATGACGAAGAAGGCAAATCTACAACCTCAAACAGTTACAATTTAGCAGATAGAGGCGATAGCATCGGTGACGTGAAGAATAATGGTCCAATCGCAAGTCTTATCAGTGAGGAAAAATATCATAGATCTTCAGACAACCTCATTGTCGGGTTGTAAATGATGGACCGTAGCTAAATATCTGCTTCCTATTTACTTAGCTAAGTATGCATTGTTCGGACTCAAACTATTGATCATTTTGAATCTGAGTCTTATATACTTTTCTTTTCTTTTAGCGTCGTGATGTATGTATAAATGCTTCAAGGTATCATAAATTTAAAATACATGCTTCGAACTCAGAAATATACTTTTTTAATTGATGTATATCTTGGTGACAATCAACAAGCTCAAGATCCTTTATTATTTTACCCCGTGGCTCGAGGATGTTGATAACCTCGTATAGTACCTCTATAGCCATGAGCCTCACTTGACTGTTGTGGTGACTAAAGGCAAAAGAAATGATGCGTTTACGAGCTTCGAGTTGTGTTTTGTGAGGTACATCCTGCTCCGTAGATATGTAAATGAATATCTTTAGTAGAATCCCCAATCTCAATATGTTCGTTTTGATGTGGAGGTTGTAACATCTTACAAAAAGTAGTTGGAAGTTGAAATTTGTGGGAAACGATATTCCAGATTCAAAAATCTTGAAAAATAGATTTAATACTGCAACAACCATTTTGTCAGTCCTCTGTTGTGAAATAGTCAAGTCTTTGTTAGACCGCGGTGCCAATAATTGCAAGAGTTGCCTGAAAATCTCCTCTCTTTCAGGATTGGACAGCAATGATAAGAACTTAACAAATTGTTCAAATGAAGAATTCCTGAGCGAGTTCCTTACATTGGTAGCAGCCATGCTAAAGCAAACACCTCTCCAAAAATGTGAAGCAAAAGCCTTAGTTGAATCATCACAACCTGACAACCTTTCTTTATAGTATGAAAACAATTTTTTGAAGTATTCATCAACAGGTTCGTTATCTGAAAGATTTGATTGCAGATAGTCTTCCAATATCACCAAAATCTTGAAGGACTTGACTCTGATCTTATCTATTGCTTCGCCTGATAATCTCAATAGCTTGCTTTTGAGACAGTTCAGATGATCAAAAAATAAAGAGATTTTGTTCTCTATAAATGATAAAGCAGCAAATCTCACTTTGGATCCCACATCACCCTGTATAGTAACAGTGTAATCATCTAACAAGTCCACAATTTGACTACAAATGTAATCATTGAACGGAATATCATAGGTCGCTTCGTTTAAGCTCTGTAGGAGACCTTCCTTAGTTTCACAAGTTATTTTGTTGCTGAAAAACACTTGCAAAATAGAATTTCGCTCTTCATCATCGAAAGATGAGCAATGAAAGACGCTGCGCGAAACAGCTTCATTATTTTTGAGAATGTAGCAGAGGACAGATTCGGTGAATTTATAGTGGGCCTCCAAAATCTGTCTCTTTATCAATTTGAAAAAATTAGTAACATTCATCTTGATCTCTTTGCAGTCGTACATTCTGACAATGGGAAAAAGAGGCTTCCACTCGTCAGCTGAAATTACCTGTCCATTTGAAGCAAGATAACATAGCCACTTGAGGTAGCCATCGGCAATCTCAAACGATTCTTTGAATTTATCAGTTTTCAAACTTTTAAGTTGAAGTTGAATTCTGTTCGTCAACAGCTCCTTATCTTCTACCAATGGTAGAATGTCAATGACAATTGCAAGCGGTACCAGACTATTCAAAAGCTTTGACACTATATCTGATGAGTTCAAATGTATAGCATCAGGTTCTGGGGCAAAGACGGAAGCTTGATGGTGGGAGATGCATACCAGCAAAAATTGTGCGTTTAGTTTCTTCAACTCATAGCTGGTCTCTGTATCAACTATGACATCTAGAAAAGTATTGACGAATATCGCTCTGTCAATTCCTATTTCCATTAGAGGCTTGATGATCAGATAAGATTGTGTTAGACTACTAATTTGGGTATAGTCGAATAGCTCAATAAGTTTCATAGAAAGAGAACCAATATGATCTTTTTCAACCCCAAGTTTCGAAAAAAAAGCAGATCCATGTCTACCTATGAACTCTTGAAGAACTGCAACACCACATCTCCTCATGACAAAGTCGGAATCAAATATGATCACTTTTATCACGTCCACGAATACCTTCTCTAGCATGGCAAAATTGTCCGAACATAAAATTTCAAATGAACCCTTATTCAAACCCCTAATGATCGACCAAAGTACAAAGCAAGATGAATCACGTAACTGTCCACCCAAGACAGCCGATTGTCGTTTTTGTCTAAAAAATAATGTTCTGTGTACGACTGTGAAAAATATAGGAACCAAAGAAATCGGCAATGCCCTTCTGAGAGAAACGAATCCCATGAACAACAATATTGTATGGAATCTTGAAATACTAATATCGTCGAAGTTTACTCGAATGTTTGGTTGAAATGAATACATGTCACATTTGGAACTGTGGTCAGGCGAAGTATTCCAATCGATATTCTCAATCTCCAATTGACGAATCATGTACTTTATAAACTGTTCTTGATAATTAATTGCAACCTTTGAAATCTCTTGACAGATTCCACTCAACGATTTAGCCATGGCGTATCTCAAGTCCGAGTCAAACCTATTGACTAACAAGTTCATGATTCCATGCAACAACGCATTTATAACTGATTCTGCATCATTAAATTCACCATGTGATAGATAAATGCATGCGATCTTACCAAGCACCTTGATTGTGTAACGCATCTCCAAAGCCGAATATTCAAAAAGTAGTGAATTTGTGATGCAATAATCAATCTCTCTTATGTCGTTTGTTAAAAGATTGTTGGTGGCTTTTGTAAAAGTTATAAGGGAGCTATCAGGACACCGCTTCAAGAACTTATTTATGGTTATCAAATGCCCCAATTTTGACGAAGTCCTATCAATATCAGGAGAGTTCCAAACCGGGAGTACTATGTCATCGTAGTATTGGTTCAATAGCCCCTCATCTATCAACTCCTGTCTCGATAGCAATCTAGAGATCAACAAAGATGCAACCAATTGGTTTCGTGATGCGTTTGAGTGTCGTTCTAGAATAGCTACAGACTCATCGAGAATGGTAGATGAAAGATTGGAACTAATGAGGTTTAACGAGAACGGCACCAACACCAAATTACATAGCCAAATCAACAATATGAACGTTTCGTTTTCACCACTATTATTTCTTAATGTATCTATGAGTCCTGGTATCAAATAAATATCACTGGAAAAGCAATCTATCACATATTTGTATCCTCTAATCTTGCAGAGGGTATAAAAAATCGACCCTATTCCATCTATTAACTCTTGATTCTTGAGTCTGTCTTTCCGTAATCTCACATACATACAGCATAGCAGATCGATATACTTCTGTATATTACTGTTCAAAAGTTTAGGGTTAGTTTCGAATTCATTGATCTTGTCATTGACATCTTGAGTCAACGCTTTCACCTGAACCCAAGAAGGAATTCTACCGCTGCCAGAAGTAGAAGAAAATGTGACTAGCTTTGCAATACCATCTGAAATCCCCTTGTGAATATCCTCGCCTTTTATTAGAAGACCATTTGTCTGTTCGCCATCCATAATGGCATTCTCTAACCGGATTGACTTAAGTAGTATGAATCAAGCGACATTGTAACTGTGCGACATTGATGATAATATCATCAAATGTCGCTGTTCAAAGTTTTTCAGAAGTCAAGTCTTAGATATACCTTTCGTTACAGAGAGATAAAAGCTCAAGAGCAAGACAAATGTCAGCGAAACCTTTGTTTTATAAGATAACCCAAATAAGGTCCGTCATCGGGATGCCTCCTAATGTGAGGAAGAATGTCACAGCTTTAGGATTGAAGAAGCGAAATCAAACCATTTATCAAAAGATTTCCCCATCAACTGCTCATAGATTGGCTGCAGTGAAGGAGCTAGTCAAGGTGGAGTTGGTAGATGAGTGGAAGACCAAAGAACAGGTAAACAAAGAGAGAAAATTCAAAGCGGGATTCGAGGTACTTAAGGGCGATATGTTGAACAAAAGGTATGGTGAGAATTTGTAGCCTACTCAATATTATAGAAGCTTGCTGTCCAACTGATATTATTTGATTGGAAACTTCCCAATCTCTTTTGCATTTAGAGCTTGGTTACACGTTCCCTATCCACTGTCATATAGTTCCACATGTACATAACATATTTTAGTAAATTCTAACACTGGTCAAAATTTAATTCAGCTGTATCTGCTCATATAGTCATAACGAGGTATACTCTCCGTCGCATTTGCGGTGCTACACCAAGACAAGCGCTCTATTAGTTCCCGGTATTGTGAACAGTTGCACTCACCGTAGAGCATTAAGTAATGTCCATGGATCATATTGGTCACGTGATAATACTAAAATGGCTCACTTCTTTAAAGAGGATTATACAACACCAGCTGTGAAAGCCGAGTTCATTACTCCCTATATGTACCGAGAATCACTAAGATATGCCTATTCGATGCCTCAGAGTGATCATACATCATTAACCAAAGATTAAAAAAGACACGTCCTTGATTCGCCAGATCCCATCCTGCTCACGTGCCGTAGGTAGAAAAATCAAAAGTTTATCTAGGTGATGAAAAACATGCCTACATCGTTGAAAGCAGTTTATTATTATAATATTGGTCTATCTAACTTAAGAACAAGACATTTGGAAACGAAAATCCAAAAAGATAACTTTTTACCATAGAAGGTTTATATATACTCAAACAAATCGTCTAAATGTTCGCAATCAAAGCAACTAGTAGGAACAGATTGACAAATTCCTTGTTTGGCTCAACATTTGCTATATGTTTTATGCTCGTTGGAGCAAACTCAGTATTGCCATGTCCGATGGATAATGTGCATGGAAATGAGTCGATATTGGAGAAGAGATTGAACCAAGCTAAGCTTCTGGAGCTGGAATCCAAGAATCCAAAATAAGGTGCATCATGAAGTTAGTTACGAGGCCGGTATCCATTTTAGGTTTGATATTTCCGGTAGCAATGGAGCTTGGTTATATTATCAGAGTGGTAGGGTAGTACTTGATTCGATACTGATACATTTTTCCCTACATACACCTACGTGGTATGTGCGGATCCTTCTTATATTTTGATTTCAGATTGATGCTTATTTCCTACATTATCAAGCTGATTACAACAATCGAAGAGAGAGATCCATGAACTCTTGAAAGCATTCCACCATCAGACGTATTTCTTCCCCCGAAAATTTGGAGAAGAAACCTCATCTTGTGCATAGAAAGACTACACGCATTTATAAAATTTAAATAGTTCTAAGCATTAAATATTCAAAAACAGTACTGTTGTATTCATGTACTATCAAGCACGATAGAGAGAACATGCTTGAAAGAAAACAAGCATCAAAAGAAGATGTTAGGGATATAGCCAATTAGACCAACTCTAATCTGAAACTGCCCACGAAAAGTCAAACAAAGGTGGTGCATATAGATATCGAAGTCTTCGTACCTAGCAAGACTAAATAAATGACACTTGACAACAAATCGAAGACACTATTGGCATTTGCAATGGGATGCTGCTCACGTCGTATAGAGACGCCATAGATGTGGTTGGCAATTCTCTTTTGGCAGTTGCAACAGTTGTAATGTGCCACCCTTAAAAGTTTTTCATTCTCTACAAGCATCTTTCGTATAACTTGAGATGAAAGTCTACTAGAAAACTCTTCATTCTGGCTATCTCTATATTGGTGCATAATGTACCTCCATAGAGCTCCGTCATGAAGACTTATTGGTCTAACTCCCAGTGCCGATGGTTGTAGCCAACAATGTCGTGGTGATGATTGTTTTTATGTCGTGATGTCGTGGTATGAGTATAACCATTTACTTTAGGTGTTCCAGATTAAGTTAATTGCAAACATAAACAATTAATGAACTCTAATAGGAAATACACACTTTGAAGTGGGAGTCCCTTAAATATTAAAAATGTAATATATATACTTGTTAGTGTCATGCCATTCAATCAGGATCGCCCAAATAACATCTTTGAATACTCGAATATGTCTGCTGTAACTGAAAATGCAACATCTAACTTTCTTGACTACACATTTCCATCGGAGGGTGCAAATAACAGTGGAGTATTCGATTCCAAAGAGCACAATTTAGCAAAGAGTTTAAAACTAGACCTAGATATGGTTCTGTCGCCCCGTTTGACCAGCATTACATTGTTCAAGGACTTCGAGGATGGAGATATTTCAGAGGACAGTATGTTCATGGAGTTGTTGAAAGACCATAGAAAAAATGTTGACGAATACCAGCCATCAATGACCGATCTCAGGACGAAGAAGACAACTCAAACTCTTGCTTCGGAGAAAAGGCAAAGATTCAAGGATACGACACCAAGACGTTCATCCTCAAGTTCTAAAAAGGTCTATGACTCCAAAAGTCCCTCAACATCGTTCCACAACACCCCGATTCCAAATAAAACAATCTTTTTCTCGCCATCATCTTCGAGAAAGGTTTCACATCTGGCGCTCCAATCTACTCCGGTGTCTATGTTGAAAGAAGCCCAACTCAATAAAAGCAAATCCAACAACAATCTTCTTAGAAACAAATTACAGCTGTTGCAGAACAGTACTCATACGAAGTCACAGCAGAAGGAGAATGAAGATGGCGATGAGCTTGCTTGCCATGCTGGTAACATAATGCGAATGGCTATAGATTCTACACTTTTGGGCTCCACCTTGAATAGCTCTTATTCGCTTCATTTTTCACACTGCAATGAATCGCTTGACATAACACCCAGCAGAAAGAGGTTTTCGGATGTTTTCGACGATGACGATGAAAATGAAGACAGCATACTCGAGAGTGTGCTTTCTAAGAAGCGGATGAGCTTAAAAAATCAAGTACCGATCAGAATAGATATCAACGATGAAGAATTGAGAGCTGCAATAAGTGGGTGATATATTTACACTCTTATACATATGAGACAACATACTTGAGATATTTGAAGTCGCGTTCATCTATTTCGTAAGAATACGGGCGCTTGTTTTCAACAGTAATCCGTTCCTTATTTACTGCATGCTCTTTACTCAAATTGTGAGTATCCCAGAATTTTTCAACAAACTTGCCCTCCACTTGATTTTGCTCATTCATAAAGTAGCAAAGACCAATCATCTTTTCAGTTCCTTCATTGGAGTTTACTACATCTTCCGGAATTGAAGATAGTAATTCCTTCATTTTTGAATCAACCATACCCTTATAATCCAATAAGTAGTGATACATATAGAATTGCAAGTTGTGTATATTTCCTCGCAAACTTGCAGATACGAGACACCGATAACTATGTCTTGACAATTCATTTTTAGATTTCAAGTATCCAAACATGTAGTGAGCCGACAATTTTGCACCGCCAGAGTTTGCTAAGGAGTTCATAACGATATTTATCAGATCAGTATCAAGCCATTCATCAAAAAAATTAGAATTCTCTTGATGAAGGGATAAGAAAACCTTCACGATACCGGAAAAGTTTTGGTAGACATTGACGTGATTCAATATGCAATTGATGAACAATTGAAATATTTCGACATCTCTTTCTTTCTCTTGTAGATTTTTGATATGCACAGCAATAAAGTAGCTCATGACATCCAAATTGGCAAGGACATTACCGAATGTAGATATCTCCACATTACGATTTGATAGCTTACGAGGAAGTGTTGATGAGCCGCTCTCTTCTCTTTCAAAGCTGTTTACAAGATGCTCGATATTCAACCTTTTGATCCTATCATTTTTAATATTTTTGTCATTCACTAAGAAATTTGCAAATTTGAAAGACATTGCCTCTGTTATATCCTTATAACTAATCTTGTTATTCATAAGGCTTTTCTTAAGCAGGTTTATGACGTCCAAAATTATTTTAACGGACTCGTCCTTTAATTCCTCATTGATAATCCCATATTCTTCATCTTCTGGACTCATTTTTGTAGTGTGGTAGCAGTACGACTCGATTATCCTTATGCACAACTCCTTAGATAACGACTTCTCGCCAACAAGTCGTTTATGTATGAAATGTGATTCTATCAAGGCTATGGTCAGATCTATATCACCGTTTGATGACAATGTGTGCAAAATCTTCAAGATGGTATCGTCATTGATAAACTTGAAGACTGGGTTTATATTTTCAAGATTCCTGAATAGAACATCTTCAGATCCCAACGCAGCCCCTGGAAAGCCTTTCATGATAAATGCACTGTAAATGGTTTTCACTAGCCTAAAGTTGTTACTCTCAAGTCCTATGCTCAAATATTTGAACCATTCTTCGGGTGTGATTTCAAATCTTCTATTGAAAGTATGAGAGATGTCAACAAACTCTAATAGTGTAGCGAGGTTCTCACAGTCATGAACTTCAAAAAGAGCGTTCAAAATCCTTTTGGTAGGTAAAATTAAAAGCATATCCACCTTGGAGTTCAATGCATCACTATCTCTTTCATTCACAGAAAAGTTATCCTGGAGTTTGTTGAAATGCTCGAATGCCATTTGTTCTAGTCCGCAATTTAGCAAAACATGAATATATGCCGCTTGATACTCTAGATCAATTTTGGAATCATTGACATGAGTAGAGATATGGTTCTCCCAGATAAAAGTAAGCGTGAACAAATCGATAAACTTATCACATTTCAGAAAGCACCTCAAGACGTAGCGACCAAGCGCATTGTGATCTTTTTGGGTGAAAGCACTAACCAAGTGGGTTTCAGTATTATGATGTGCCATAGCTGACAAGAAAACCTTTATTGCTAATTCGAATGCGTGCTTTTCATTAGAGTTGTTGCATACCTTCAATATTCCCGTATAAATATTATTTGAGAGTGACCATCCCAAATCTTCCGTCAACTTCCATAATTGTCGTATTTCTTCCAAGCGTCTCTCCTTTAAATACCTCTTAATTTTGCTTTCAACGTTCTTTCGTGCTAGTAATGGATATCTCTGTCCTTGTGTGAATAAGTCAGTTGTGTCATGGGCCTTCCAATTGTTTATTTCTATTGAAAACCTTCTTTCAAATGATCTCAACTCAGTTAGTGGTGTCCTGTAGCTCAAATTGCATTTATACCCTGTCGAACGTACTATAAATTTAGTTGGAAGCATCAAGGGACCCATACCTACCACTTTATCAAAAAATACAATCGAAGAAAAAAATCATTTTCTAGAGATCTGGATTTGGTGGTGAGGTCAAACCCAATATTTTGTTATATAGAAGATGAGTAAACTCGCGCGATATAGTCGTCACTTTGCCACATCTGCGTCTGGGAAGACTACCAAGAATAGCCAGTTCAATGTGTTTGACAGGGAGGCGAAACGCATTCATAGATCAAAGACTGCAATTCTCAACCCTCAACTCTCTAGAAAAACGGACTATTTGAGAGACGAAGTTGCTCTTAAGACTATCGAGAGACTTGCATTCATCACTAGAGATTTCACCAAGGTATTGGACTTTGGATCGCATCTGGGAAACCTCCTAAAAAATCTTTGCGATGAGACCACAGCACCAGACGATGGCGATGAGGTCAGCCTCAAGGTCACCGAACAGTTGAACAAAGACAAGGTAATGATTCTCGACAAGATAAAAGAACTCGTCATGTTGGACTCTGCAGACGCTCTCTTATATAGGGACGCAGAGGAATCGTTTTTGAGCAAGTTCAAGGGAAAAGTGACCCGATGTGTAGGGGACGAAGAGGCCTTTGATCACGAATGCCTCCAGGAATCGGATAGCTACGATGCTGTTATTTCCAATTTGTCTCTACACTGGATTAATGATCTTCCAGGTATTTTGAAGGGTATCAACGACGTACTCAAACCGGACGGTATGTTCATGGGTGCCATATTCGGTGGAGACACCCTCTACGAATTACGCACATCATTGCAGCTAGCCGAGATGGAGAGAAGGGGTGGGATTTCTCCTCGAGTCTCTCCCTTGGTGCACTTGAACGATATAGGCTCGCTTCTCAACAGAGCGGGTTTCAGCATGCTCACTATCGATGCGGAGGACATTGTTGTTGGTGGGTTTCCCGACATAGTCTCGCTTTGTCAAGACCTTCAGGCTATGGGTGAGCAGAATGCTGTCCTTTCAAGGGTCAACTACCTCCCACGGGATGTTCTCTTAGCTGCAAATGAAATCTATAAATCTCTACATGGTGTTGAAGACGAAACCGGCAATATTTCTTTGCCAGCTACCTTCAACGTTATATTCATGATCGGCTGGAAAAAGAGTGATTCTCAACCGCAGCCTCTTCCTAGAGGCTCAGGTGAAGTAAACTTAAAGGACATTTTGTAATTTTATAGTAGTATGATAATTTTTGGAACATGACAGAAGATCGGAATCAAAACCTTCCTCGGTTGTGGATCCCCACATACAAAATCATTCAAAATCTTCTGATATCGTTCTCTCGAAACTCCAGTGGCGTTTAAACCTTTCTTGTCATTTAAATTGTAAAAGAAGCCGAAATACACTACTGCTCATTACTATATTCAATATACGCTTCCAGAATCGGACGTTATCTTATTGCTCATTCTGCTCATACCCCATTTTTTATCCGAGACTAGAGAACTTGAGTACTATCAAAGGACAATCATACTGATATTGGACGAGAATGAACAAACATAGAGGATCAAAGAACTCCAAGAACTCTAAGCTTCTGTTGGTTCTTCCCGTTTACAAGTTAGACTCCAACTTGGTGTTGCTTCCGGGTGTCATCTACAACGTGACCTTCTCAAGATTCAAGGCAGCGGCTTTGTTAGCTCGGTATCGCGATAAGGTTGGACATGCTTCACTAATTAAGGTGCTTCTCAACGAATTCGAATTTGACAAGCAAAGGGAGGAGCAGGATTCAGAGGTCAATCCATCTGCCATCTCCAAAGAAGCAATCGAAGGGATTAGCGAGTTTTACAAATACGAGCATGATATGGATTCGGATGCGGAACCGCAATCTGAATTCGACTGGATGTTGCTAGCAATAAGTCCCAATACCAGCAAGATAAGCAATCCCTCCATTTCTGACTTGGATGAAGTTTGCTCGAAAGTTTACACTGTCGTAAGAGTCGTTGGAATAGTGGACGACACCACGAACATCAAATTGACACTTCAAGCATTGACGAGAGGAGTGAAGAAACCAGGGTCAAAGAACTTGAGGGCTACTGAAAAGAGGATCGATATTGATTTGCGAGATTCTGTGACTGGTTTGAGCGATCAACTCGACTCTTTGAGTGATCACACATCCAAACTTTTCAAAGCGATTAACAATTTCGTTGTTGAATACCGCCAGAGTTTAAATGATTCAGCCAAGCTGAAACAACTTACCCAGTCTAATCAGAATTCAGAAAATCTCTTAACCTTGAATCCTTTGGCAAATGCTTTGTTTCTTCAATTGTCTGGATCAAAAGATTTTTCGAAGGCTTATTTGAGTTTGCAGAAATTGTATTCATCGGCAACATCCAACAAGAGAGTCGATGAAAGGACTTTTTTGAGATTGGTTGATTTAACCTGTGCGATAATCCCATTCCCCAACCATGAGAAGTTGAATTTGTTGAGCAAATTCGAAATTTCGAGTAGGATAGAGGAAATACAAGCCATGATATCCAGGATGATTGATATCTTCGATAATCTCAGTACAAACAACACATTTGTCAGTCATTGGTTCCATAACGAGGCCACTAACATTCAAAAGGCGAATGTTGTGGCCAACCAGTTGAAGTCGATAAAGCTTGTTCTAGAGGGAATGACAGCAAAGAGAAATCTGGATCAAGGTCAGGGAGCTCAAAAAACAAAACTGCTTGTGCGCCGGAAAGCCAATGACAGAAACATCAAATCCAATGACGATTCTTATGACGGTGATGAAGATTGGGATGAGGAAGACGATGATGATTTGAAGAATATAACAAATTTCGTTAAGAATAAGCTTCCAAAGATTTCATCCATATCCGATGAGAGCAAAAGATTGATCTTGAAAGATTACAAGCGTTTGAAATCATCACCCCCTGGGAATTCAGACTTCCACGTCATTCGCAGCTATTTGGAAACCGTGGTAGATTTACCATGGGACAGATTTGTGACTAAATTCAAGGACAATAAGGACATTGATATTGTTTCTGCACGCAATCAACTTGATGAGGATCACTATGGATTAGATCATGTGAAGAGAAGATTGATTCAATATCTCGTTGTGCTAAAGCTTTTGGGTATTAATGCCGAAGCCGAATTTAGCAAATTGAAGGATAAGGAAAGCAAAGAAGCTCAGTCCAAAACGAAAAAAATTGAGAATTCTCGCAGCGATTCATCTATAATCATTCCTAATGACGACGAAACCTCCTCTTCTCATGAGGCAGCTCGTGAAAAGATAAAAACGTCAAAATCGACGATTGCAACTCGAGGAAGTGATGAATCGATTATCGTTTCTAAGAATAACAAGTCTCCTATAATTATGCTTGCCGGGCCCCCTGGTACTGGTAAGACATCCATGGCTAAGTCAATCGCAACATCGTTGGGGCGTAATTTCCAAAGAGTTTCGCTAGGAGGTGTGAAAGATGAGTCTGAGATCAGGGGACACAGAAGAACGTATGTTGGTGCCATGCCTGGTATAATCATTCAGTCTTTGAGAAAAGCTAGATCGATGAACCCAGTAATTTTGTTGGATGAAATTGATAAGGTAGTTGGTGGAAATAGCAATGTTGCAAAGGTTAATGGAGATCCTTCCGCCGCTTTGCTTGAAGTTCTTGATCCCGAACAAAATTCGACTTTTGTCGACCATTACTTGGGCTTCCCCGTTGATCTTTCTCAAGTTATTTTTATTTGTACTGCAAATGAACCTTACAACCTTGCTCGTCCATTGCTTGACAGGCTCGAAATGATTGAAGTGTCTGCATATGACTACAATCAGAAGATAGTCATTGGCGATAGGTATTTATTACCCCGGCAAATCAAACGAAACGGTTTTCCTAAGAGCGATCTGGTTAAAATTGACAGCAACATCATGAAGAAAATCATCATCGATCATACCAGAGAGGCCGGAGTAAGAAACCTCGAGAGAAATCTAGGAACCATTTGCAGATTTAAAGCTGTCGAATATGCTGAGAGTTTAGAAGGACACAAGAACTACTTCCCAGTTGTTCAGGAAACTGATCTTCCTCGTTACCTTGGAATCCCGTATGCTAATCTATCCTCCGAAATAGTGGAGTCTCCGATCGAATCGTCCAAGTATGGCGTGGTTAACGGGCTCTCTTACAACTCAGATGGATCGGGATCTGTGTTGATCTTTGAGAGCATTGGCTTCACCCATGAATCTGCAAAGGCATCCTTGAACATGACGGGAAGACTAGGGGAGGTTCTCATGGAAAGTGCAAAGATTGGCTTGACGTTCATAAAGCTGGTCATATTCAGGAACTTATTGAATACGGGGGTAAATCCAGAGTCGTTGGTTGACAGATTGAACAATCTCGAGATACACATGCATGTTCCGCAAGGTTCCATTTCTAAAGATGGCCCCTCTGCCGGTATCACAATGGCCTTACTGTTTCTCTCCTTGTTGTTGGAGAAGCCCGTCCCATGCGACCTTGCAATGACTGGTGAGATAACGCTCAGAGGGTTGGTCTTACCTATAGGTGGCCTCAAGGAAAAGCTTTTGGGAGCTCATCTAATTGGCATCAAACGAGTGATCGTGCCCCGTGAAAACAGAAAAGATTTGATCGACGAGTACGTGACCAGCACCAACGACGACTCCAAGCTCCATTCCCTTCTCAAAGACAACGAAAGAAAATACGATTTCGAAGACTCTACCGTGGAAACCTACTTCCAGGACAAATATGGTATCGCTATCCACTACGCCAGCGAGTTCTGGGACGTCATCAAGTATGTGTGGGGTGATGAATTGTTGGTCAAAGTGGACCAGTTACGAATGGTGGAGTACCATCTCTAGTGGTGCTACGGTCTATATGTTTGAATTGAATACGATTAGTGTATGAATCTGCTACTCCGTAACTCTGCTGCTCTGTAACTCTGCAACCCTTCGTCCACGGGATCAATGCGGATGCATTAATATTTTTCTTGTGTGCAGGGTCCCAGTGCGTCCGGGAAAAGTGACACAAATTCATCGTAAAACGATCGCACCCTGTATCCCTTATAGCTCTAAGCGTTAGCGCATTGCGCCCTCAGCAGCCCCGTAAGATATTCATTCTGCGCCATGTTCGCAACGCCCGCCGCCGTGTTTCAAATAGCTGACCCAATGCGTCTGCGGGGATTGCTGTGTATTCCCTCGTAGCAGGGCTGATGCCGACAGTGTCGTCAGCAGCGGCTACTTGGCATCTCTTCGCTAGCCATCGACGCAGCTTCTACGGAACAAGAAAACCACATACTAGATTTGTCAGGCCGCCCACCTACTACTCGGATATACCTTTTTTGGATATGTCTCGCTAGGTTGTGCCTTGCTAGGCCAGAGACCGGTGTGAATCCCGCCTATTATGTGTTGTTGGGCGGCCCCGAACTGTACTACACCACACCCTATGTCGATCTTCGTATTCGCTGTGAAGGGTGTTTATTGTTTCCCAGCCTCAGCGCTCGCCATGCTACCGCCAGTCAGCCTGGCGCGGCCGCCGAGCCGGTCCGTGCACCGCTATTTCCGTCCCTAATCCCTTCATGTGCTTCATAACCGCGCCCTTCAATTTTCGAGCGTAATTTTTTTTTTTCTTTTCCGTGGCATCTTTATCCTATAGGCTTATCCATCGAGCGCTCTTTATTATTATATCAGGCTTAGACATTATCATCGTTGGTGATAAAATTGTAAATTATTGGGTTTATTAGGTTAGTTCGGCCTGCTGATTGTATAGGTTTATTTTCGCAGAAAGATAGTCCGTGCTGTATTGGAGTAGAGATAGCACCAGCTAATATATCAACAAGCAGAGGGACAACAGGTTAGATCACAAAAATCAACATCCAGAGGAAAAACTTAAAATAAACAGTGCGGTGTCTAGCGGTAGACATAGGATTTCTGGAGTTTGTTGTGTGATAAATACAACGGCATAGGTTACAGAAAAGTGCTCTTGAGTGATCGGAGCAGCGGATCGTTGAGAGGAGTGAAACATAGGCATCAGCTTACGTTCGTTTATTTTTTTTTTTCTTGAAAATCAGATACATCACTTGTGTCAGCGCTTGAGCAGCAGCTAGACAGTGTGTGTATCAGCTATCTAGAGAAGGGCATCATCGGTCAGACATCGTTGGGCTGATATAACTTTGACGTTCAGGAGAATCATCGGAAAATAACATCGGTCGGAAAATGAGGTTTTCCCTTTTACCCTGTATTTTATTACTACAGATGCTAGACCCCTCGTGGGCAAGACGGAGTCTTTCTGCGTCGTCGTTGGTGACGTGTATGGAGAACTCGCAGATTTCTCCCTCGTACTTTGAAGTGACATTCGACCCGGATGACAGAGCCTTGAGATACACCCTTGATTTGACAACGGAGCTTTCTACGTATATCATAGCTCACATCCAAGTTTACGCTTACGGATTTATGATCATCGAGAGGGAGATCGATGTTTGCTCTCTTGAATGGAGACAGTTATGTCCCGTCTACCCCGGAAGCATGCAGGTGGAAAGTGTTCAATACATTAGTCAAAACGAGGTGAACATGATCCCCAACATCGCCTATAACGTGCCGGATATCGATGCTGTCGTCAAGGCAGAGATCAGAGACAGAGATTCTGGCGAGATTTTATCATGTCTCCAGGTATCATTTACCAATGGAAAGACTATTGCACAAACTGGTGCAAAATGGGCAACGGCAGTCATAGCAGGTGCAGGTCTATTGATTGCTGCAATTTTGTCAGCTTTCGGAAATTCTAATGCAGCTTCCCACATCTCAGCTAATGCTGTTTCTTTGTTCTTGTATTTCCAATCTGTGGTGGTTGTTTCTATGCAACATGTTGAAAGAGTACCTCCTATTGCTTCATCATGGGCTGAAAACTTGGCATGGTCTATGGGATTCATCAGGGTCCCTTTCATGCAAGACATTTTCAGATGGTACATTCAAAGCACTGGAGGTACGCCTACTCTCTATTTCAAAGAGACTACTCAACAGATATTAGTTCAAAGAGCTTTAGATTATTTGCTGTCCGTTCATGAGCTCGCAAAACGTGGGAGAGGGATACTCGGACTTGGTAAGAGAGCTTTGGATTATTCTTTGAGTTCGAACACAAATCTTGTCGTTCTAAGAGGTATTCAAAGGATGGGATATAACTCGCATATTGAACCTACTTCTATCGTTGCAACAGGCTTCACCTTTTCCATCTTATGTGGGTTTTTGTTGGTGGTAATAATAGTATTAATCAAACAGGTCTTCGTTTTATTGATGAGGTCGAACAAGATCAACCCTGAGACTTTCAATCGTTTTAAAATTACATCTATGGTTGTTAAAGGATCTCTCTTGAGATACCTTTACATTGGGTTCACACAGTTGTTGATTTTGTCTCTTTGGGAATTCACCGTTCACGACTCAGCTGCAATGGTCGTCTTAGCTGTTTTGTTCTTGTTGCAGGTAGGAACCCTCATTGGATACAGTTTGTGGAGAACATTGAAATTTGGGAAAGAGTCTATCGCAAAGTACAGTAATCCTGCAGCATTGTTGTACGGAGACTCACGAATTTTAAACAAATATGGCTTCTGTTACACCATGTTCCATGCAGAGAAATACTGGTTCAGTGCGGTTTTGGTTGGATATACAACTATCAAGGCTATATTTATAGCTTTGTGCCAAGGTTCTGGTAAGACTTCTGCGGTTGTTCTTTTCGTTTTGGATTTGGCCTACACCATTTATCTTATTATTCAGGGGCCCTATTTGAATAAGCCTACAAATATTGTCAACTACATGATGTCCATTGTCACAACCTTAAATTCATTTATGTTCATGTTTTTCTCCGACTTGTTCGGACAGCCTGCCCAAGTATCTTCGATAATGGGATGGGTGTTTTTCATTCTTAATGCTGCATTTTCGTTGATTTTGTTGCTTATGATTATTGGTTTGATAACTATGAGTATTGTTTCCAAGAACCCTGATGCTAGATTTGCGCCAGCAAAGGATGACAGAACATCGTTCCAAAGATTGACATCTGTGAAGCGTAAGATCAATACGAAGAATAACACAGCTACCAATGAGTTGTTGGCTTTGGGTATAGCAGCTCAAGATCATTCTACCGACTGGGAGGGACAAATGTACAAGTTGAATGAAACATCCAACCCAAGCGGCAATGAAGTCCGCTCCAGTGATATCCTTACACCGAAACTTGACTCGAGCGGTGAGTTTGGAGAGAAAAATGAATACAATAATACCAATTCTTCCAGCTCTTTCGATGATAAGATTCCAGAAACTACCAACTTAGGTACTAAGTTGAAGGATAAGTTATCTAGAGGATTATCATTGAAATCAAGATCGAAAGATGCGAACAAAGATCATACAAATGTTAACAGGGTTAGTGATACATTGAAAAAGAACGACTCTAGTATTCCCCGAGACGACTCGTTGGCGCATCTTAAAGAACATAATAGGGGCTATTCAACCTCCTCGGTGGGTAAATTGTCTAACAGTGAAAATGCACCTACAAATACTACCGGTATATTATAAGGTTTACTGTTCAGCTAGTTTGCCTTAGTACTGATTGCTATACAAACGTTTGTGAATAGATTGTAAGGATCAAAAAGTGTATATTAATTAATTTCCCAATGTGAATGGAAAACATGTGTAATTATTCGTCTCAACTCATCTTGCTCATTATTTTATCCCACAATGTTTGGAGATCGTTGACGTAATTGACAGCCTTTTTCTTCGTGCCTAAGGATGAGATAACCATCCCCATCTGTTGATCTAACGAGAGATTTTTTACCTTGCCAATAAAAGTATCATTCTCAGTGAGAGAGGGGTCTTCCAGCTGGTGAGCCCTTGCAGTTTCCAATTGAGTTCTCATTAGATCGTTGATATCGACCGGTTTCAAGATTTTATTGAGTAAATCGGCTGATACTGCGATAGCTTGAGAAACCAAATGTAGATCAAGCTCTGTGAATGCATAATCTTCGTTTACATCAATTTTTGTGGCCCATGTATCTCCATACATATCCGGCGTATCACTGGATGCGAATCTCAAATTCAATGGCGTTGCAGTTGATAG
This sequence comes from Debaryomycetaceae sp. ZIM 2471, assembly GCA_031081905.1. Taxonomy (NCBI): domain Eukaryota; kingdom Fungi; phylum Ascomycota; class Pichiomycetes; order Serinales; family Debaryomycetaceae; species Debaryomycetaceae sp. ZIM 2471. Next base: position 601,061 of record JARYTF010000008.1, on the reverse strand, counting down.
GTAAGGTATTGTTTGTCTGAAATATGGGGTAAAGGCTGCAAGTTTTGTTTCAAACCATTGTTTAGTACTGTCTTCAGCAATCAATGGCAGGATAGGTCGAGCTATAGAGTTATCGCACTCAAAGTCGAAGCTCTTCAAAAAGTCTTTCGCAGTATAACTTTGAAAGATCTCTCGTCTCTTATCTTTTGGGATGGGACATTCAAACAATCCTCCCACAAAGGTGTAAGGCATGTAGAATGAAATATTTCTTCTGGCATACTTCTTTCTACGTGCCATTTTGAAACAAACAAGATGGCGTGATTCCCATTCCAATGAAGACTGTGGATCAGAAACCCTGACATCCTCTAAATGTTCATTATGTTTTTTGCCAGTGTATTGGAGAAAGTTTCCCTCACTAAGCTTCTCCAAATTTTTGTCAAATTGATTTCGCAATAAATTTTTCAACCCTATCTTGGTCTCAGTTAGTTTAGCTGTAAGGGAGGAAATGAGATTATCTTGGTATCCTGTTGAAGCTAGTTTTGATTCCTCTTCCAGCATATCATTGGTCTCTGACTTCATCTTTTCTTTTTTTAGCAAACGCTGTACGGTGTCCTCATCTTTCAAAGGTAATTGTTTGCCTATCTTGGGTCTTAACATACAGAATGGCTTATCCCAATCAATGGTATCACTAGATGTAGTTCGAAACACTTTTTCATAATCCATCTTTCCGTGATCGCAATGTGTTATCCCTATGAAATGCATGCTTTGGGGTATAGTGCCAGATATCTTATATTGCCTATTTATCTTGAATCCAGTGAATGGAAACGCACTACTGAGCAGCGCTTCGCAAACCCTAGACTCTTTAAAACTCCATCTGGATGTTACCGCAGCGAATAGGTACCAATATATTCCGAGCAATATTATTCTCATCTATTCAAGCTTGTTCACTGTCTTTCTGTACAAAGAGTAGTCTTATAACTGATTGACATGTAGAGCGTTTTTGCGGCAATCGAGAATTGAGTTTCGGTTGTTCACACGTGACTTACGAGGGCCCATCAAATTTTTCTTCATTCTGTATCTGGAATCTCTTCACTAGCTCATCTCGTCAGCTATTTTCTAAGTTCAAGAAGTTTAAAAGAAGGTTTAAAAGTCCAAGCACTAGAAGTCGCATTCTTGATATAGCACTTTCAGATGGACGCAAACCAACAAACGAACAAGGCCCATAGAGGTCCAACCAAAAAGACTTCAGCGAAGAGGAAGTTGCATCAACATGGTCACAATCAAAAGGCCTTTGCTGTAAGTGCTCCAAGGAAATTGGAAAGAGCAGCAAGGAGGACAAATGATGTCAATGAAAAGCGATTGCATGTTCCAATGGTGGATAGAACGCCTGATGATGATCCACCACCAGTCATTGTGGCAGTCGTGGGACCTCCAGGAACGGGAAAGACTACTTTAATTAAGTCATTGATCAGAAGACTTGCGAAGGTGAGCCTCACTGAAGTCAAGGGACCCATAACGGTTGTAAGCGGAAAAAGAAGAAGATTGACTTTTTTTGAGGTGGGAAACGATTTGAATTCTATGGTCGATGCAGCAAAAGTTGCAGATTTAGTATTATTGCTCGTTGATGGTAATTTCGGATTGGAGATGGAAGTTATGGAGTTTCTCAATATTGCACAACATCACGGAATGCCCCGTGTTTTAGGAATCGCCACGCACCTAGATCTCTTCAAGTCTCAATCCACATTGAGAACTTCTAAGAAACGTTTAAAGCATAGATTTTGGACTGAAGTATATCAAGGGGCTAAGCTTTTCTACTTATCTGGTGTTATAAATGGTCGTTATCCAGACAGAGAGATTTTGAACTTGATCAGGTTCATCTCCGTAATGAAATTCAGACCATTGAAGTGGAGAAACGAGCATCCATACTTAATGGTAGACAGAATAACTGATTTGACACACCCACAAGAAATTTCAGAAAACCCGAAGTGTGACAGAAAGGTAGCGATGTACGGTTACATTCATGGCACTCCTTTACCTTCACAAAATGCATATGTACACATAGCAGGTGTTGGTGATCACTACGTAAATAGTGTAGAAAAGCTTCCTGATCCATGTCCAACTCCATATTTTGAGCAGAGATTGGAAGAGATTGAAAGGGAAAAAGCAAAAGAAGCATTAGCCAATGGAGAGCAAGTGGCAAAGACTGTTAGAAGAAGGAAGAGACTCGAAGACAAGCAAAAAATTATTTACGCTCCTATGTCTGATGTGGGAGGTGTCTTGATTGATAAAGATGCCGTATATATTGATATGGGAGCTGAGAACAATGATATGGCCACCAGCGAGAGCCAGAAAATAGTCAATAGTATGCAAGACTTGGAGATGACCATTCCCGAAAAAATTGAGGAAGGTCCGGGCCTCAAGTTATTCTCGACATCAAAGGAGATAGAAAGACTGAATGGCTCAAATTCGCAAGAATCAGAATATGAGTCTGAGTCTGAAGTTGAAGCGGAAATCGGAAATGGAAATCGGGGAAGATCTGTGTTGAGAAATCCTCGTATTTATGGCAATCCTATTCAATCGAACGATGAAAATGATGATGAGATTTCGGACGAAAATGAGGAAGACTCTGAAATAGAAGGAGCACAACCAAGATCGAAGGATTTCGATTTGCAAAACAAATACACAGAGGACGACCTCGAGTTTGAGGAGAATTCCCAATTATCTAGTGATGAAGAGGATTCAACATACCACGGAATGGCTGCGAGGTTGAAGGGCAGCGTCCAACGTAAATGGGATATAAACAAAATATTGTATTTAGACAACTTGAGCCCCTCAGGTGTCATAAATCGTTGGAAATCTCTAGACTCGGGTATCGAAGATGAAGAAGACTCAGATCAAGAAAATGACTTTTTCAAGAAAAGGCAAGCAAGTGAGGTATCAGAGGATTTAGATAGATTTGTTCCTTCCTATCCATCGTTAGACGAATTGAAAAGTAGATTTAATTCAGACAATAACGATGATAGTGACGATGAGTATGAAGATGGATACAAGCTTTTGAAGTCTAGAATGTTATCTGCACCTAAGCTTGATGATAACGCTGAAGAGGAAAATGACGAAGAAGGTGAGGGTGACTATGGTGATTTTGAGGATCTAGAAGCTAATGAAGGTAATGACTCTTCGAAGGATGACTTCGCAGATTTTGATGCTGAAGATGATGAGAACGAAATCGATGAAGATGAAGATGGAGATGAAGAGATTGGCGATGAGGATGAAGATGAGGATGAGGACGAGACATCAAATGAAAATTTGAGTACAGAGGAACGGAGAAATCTTAACGCTGCAAAGAAGGCAAAGTTGAAGTTGCAATTCGAGGACGAAGAAGACAGAGACTTCGGAGCAGATGATCCAGAAGGTAATAATGAAGCTGACACTTGGTACGATATGCAAAAGAACAAAATGGCAAAGCAATTGGAGGTCAACAAAGACGTTTATTCTCAAATGGATGAGCAAACCAGACTCAAGATTGAAGGATATAAAGCAGGGTCCTATGTTAAAATTGTTTTTGATAAGATTCCCTTTGAATTCATGGAGAATTTCGAACCTGAGTATCCCATAGTCCTTGGAGGATTATTGCCCACCGAATCTAGATTTGGTATCATGAATGTTAGAATCAGAAGACATCGTTGGCATAAAAAGATTTTGAAATCTCAAGATCCACTAATTCTTTCACTAGGCTGGAGGAGATTCCAAACACTTCCAATATATACCACTTCCGATTCTAGGACTAGAAATCGGATGTTGAAGTACACGCCAGAACATGCCTATTGTTTTGCCTCGTTTTATGGTCCATTGGTGGCACCAAATACGACATTCGTTGCGTTTAACCTCGTTGATAATAATTCTACCACTGGATCTTTTAGGGTCGCTGCTACAGGTATCGTTCAAGATTTGAACTCCTCTGTTGAGATCGTGAAGAAGTTGAAACTCGTGGGCCATCCCGAGAAGATATTCCGAAACACTGCATTCATCAAAGACATGTTCAATAATGCTTTGGAAGTTACGAAGTTTGAAGGTGCGGCTATAAGAACGGTATCAGGTATCAGAGGTGAGATCAAGCGTGCCCTTTCCAGCCCAGAAGGTCATTTCAGAGCCACTTTTGAAGACAAAATTTTGATGTCAGACACCGTATTTTTGAAAACGTGGTATCCTGTAAAAGTCAAACGATTTTATAATCCTGTGACCTCATTGCTTTTGAAAAATCATAGCGAATGGAAGGGAATGAGGCTAACAGGCCAGGTGAGGGCAGAAAAAAATTTATCGACACCATTAAATCCCGACAGTGCCTACAAGAAGATCGAAAGACAGGAAAGAAAGTTTAATCCTTTGAGAGTACCAAAATCCATCAAGAGCTCTTTACCTTTCAAATCCCAGATTCATGAGATGAAGCCACAAAAGAAGAAGACATATATGGCTAAGAGAGCCGTTGTGTTGGGTGGTGAGGAAAAGAAGGCAAGAGATTTGATGCAAAAGATTGCTACTATCAGAAATGAAAAGGATACGAAACGTAAGGTCAAGAAGAATGATAAATTTAAGGAAAAACTCAAGGAGTTGGGAAAGAAAGAAGATATGAGAAGAGAAAAAGAGAAGGAAAGAAAGAAAGATTTTTTCCAAAGACAAGGCAAAAAGAGGTCATTGGCTTCAAGCGAAGACTCTGGTCAAGCATTCGGTGGTAAAAGACGTTCATAGTCATATTATAGCATGTGTTTAATCACAAGACTTTTATTTAGGCATTATTCGCAACCTCGTAAAAATTGAAGCGAGATGGATTTTTTTCTGATTCGCAAATATACTCGAGACCTGAAGAAGAGTTTACGAAGAGTATAAATAGTATTTGGTCAAGACAAAAGGATGGAGATTCACTGCGACATAAGCGAGTTGCCATTAAGGCCGACAGTGGATACTTTTGTAGATGAACCTAAAACTCTTGACGATGTGAATACTGATGACTTGATTCATTACATTGAGAATGGCATAAAGGATATCAATACACTCCACAGCTTTCATGCAATTGCCATATTGAGCCGAACTCTAAGGGATATTATAGATTTACAGAAAGACAGGGACATGTTCAATCGGTTCAGGAAAGAGCAACTTGCCAAATATGATATTGATATCGAAGGTTTCGTTGAAGAGGCAAAGATGGAGGAATATGACACCCTAGAGGAAAGAGAAAGTGATGAGCAAATTGATCCATCGGCGACGTCGTCTTCCTCGGAAATTGATATTATCGATGATGAAGCACTTGCATGTGAGATAAATAACTCAGCGAGCCTAAAGGCTGGCGATATTTCTAGCAGATCTGCTTTACACAGCGATACTGAGGATCAATTAGCGCTGGAGCCGCCATTCAAATCCATGGAGGATCTAATTAGTGGATTCGAGATCGAGCTGTCGAAGACAAGTAGCTGCTTGCATAGATTCAATGAGAAGACCAAACAAGAAGTCGCCTACTGCCGTTCAAAGAAAGTGATGAATCAAAGTGTACATCTTTGCAAGATTTTCAACCTTGTCAAAACACCACCCATATCTATCGACCAGTTTTTAAGCAGAATCAAGACATACTCGCCGGCTGTGTCTGTTCCTTGTTACGTTCACTGTGCGTTCATGATATTTAAGTTGTGCATTCTTCTTGATGTGGTAACACTCACTGATAATAATGCTTACCGCTTCATCCTTGGATCTATTAGATGCCTGACCAAGAAGTTAGAGGATATCTATCAAAAACAAAAATCGTTCGCTACAGTGGGAGGGGTTTCTCAAAAGGATTTATTCCGCATTGAGATGAGTTTTCTTTACTTGTGCAATTTCAATCTAATAATAGGGGAGAAGCTTCTCAACGTCTTCTTGAAACAGTTTTTCGTCGAACTAAGAAAGTTCTGTGAGATCCATTCTTCAGTCATAAAAAAGGAAGAGCACTGATCATATATCTCTACCATTGCATCATAACTTCATCATCTGTAAATAAATATTTAATTCTATTATAATACATCTATTTGATAAGAGTAAGCAATCATCCAATGATCAGAAATGGTATGGTATCTACAGTTGTTACTTGCACCCTCTATAAATTTTGGTGCTTTCGTCAATTAAAGCGTACAGTCTTTTGTCTTGTTTAATGTTCAATCGGCCTGGACATCGAATACTGTTTTCGAAAAACTGTTCACATCGATACTTGAATTACCAGCCGCTATTGAACATTGAAACGGCGATGTCATTCGAGAGAAGTAGCAAAAAAAAATGCGATTTCTGTGGATCGAACACAGGACCTCCAGATTAACTGCGACTGAATGTGACTTCAGTCTGACGCTCTCCCAACTGAGCTAAAACCGCAAAGTGGAACCCACGGCGGGAGTCGAACCCGCAATCTTTTGATTAGAAGTCAAACGCGTTAACCATTACGCTACGCAGGCCTCTCTTATGATATCTGTTTATCCATAATTGATATATTCGCTTGCCTAGTGTATCACTATGTGAGAAAATGGAAAACCCATCGATGGTTGAGTCATTATACATGTTTTACAGACTGGGTAAAAGTGTCAGAATTTGGAAATCCTTCGCCACAGCCAAGGTCTATATACATAGAAATATCAATAGGCGGTTCGAAATATCAAAAGGTTGCAGGAGAATGTCTACTACGCAAACAGTCGAGTTGAATAGAGTAGAGGACTCGATTCGAAAGGTGTTAATTGAGTTCTGCAATGATTACAATAGAAGGCATGACTCAAGCTCAGGCAGTCACTTGGAGCTCCGTATAACTGGTGGATGGGTCAGAGACAAGCTTTTGGGGATGGAGAGTAATGATTTAGACATAGCAGTGAACAGTCTATCGGGAGAAGAGTTTGCAAGCATGCTCCTCCGATACCTCCATGATACACATCCTGATTTGGATTTGATGGGGATACATACAATCAAAAAGAATCCTGATAAGTCGAAGCATTTGGAAACGTGTACCACAAGACTCTTTGGGCTTGATATCGATTTCGTCAATCTACGCTCTGAAAAGTATACCTCAGACAGCAGAATACCAATCATAGAGTGCGGAACTCCCCAGGAAGATGCATTGAGGAGGGATGCCACTTTGAACGCATTATTTTACAACATTAGTACGGGCAAAATTGAAGACTTCACTGGCAGAGGGCTTATGGATCTCAAAGAGGGTATTTTGAGGACGCCTTTGCTGCCGTGGCAGACATTTTTGGATGATCCTTTGAGGGTGCTACGTCTCATAAGATTTGCCAGCAGATTCAATTTCAAAGTAGAGCAGGAAACCTTGAAGGCGATGGCTGCGGACGAAATAAAGTCTGCCTTAATTCATAAAATCAGTAGAGAAAGAGTAGGTGTTGAAATGGAAAAAACGTTAACCAGTGCTAAGCCACAGTATGGTTTAGAATTGATATGCTTTGTTGGACTCACCAGAAGTATTTTCGATATTGCAGCCCCCCAAGGTGAAGTTCAAAAATTGAACAGTCCTGATGTCATTGAGCAATGTGATGCCATATATAACGATCTTGAGACTCATATTCCAAAGTTCACCCTCCTCACACAGGCTTTTGACAAGGTCTTGAAGTCTCTGGGGCATACCGCCTTCAACGAAGCTTACTGGCAAGTTCAGAACGATAAGCTTTCCCGAAAGCGGTTCTTCCTTGCGTGTGTGTTACTCCCATTCAGCTCCTTCTCACTAACCTTGAACGCAGGATCTACAAGCGGTATTCATGTTCCGGAGGTGATAGTGAAGCAAGGATTACGATTTGGCAGGGCTGACTCGCATTCCGTGTCTCTAATTGTGAAGGAGTCTCAACTCTCTCACGAGACCCTTACCCAGATGATCGAAGATACATCGGGAGTGATGAGATCATCGTTAGCAATTTACATACGTAAATTCGGTGACAACTTCAATCTCAACATCGTCTGCAATTGTTTCAATGATATCTTGCGACTGGTCGGTGACGTTCGTGTGAATACCCAACAACCACCGACTCCCGACAACTCTGGACTCGCCCCCCTTGGCTCTTTGATGCTGGATTCGATCGAGAGCACCATCAAATACCATATCGAAAGATATGACCGTTTACTTCGTCTCGTAAATAGCCTACAGTTGCAAAATGCGCATAAGATCAAACCGTTGGTGGATGGAAAGACTCTTTCCAACCGTCTCAGTTTAAAACCGGGCCCGTGGATGAGTAAAGTAAACCTTGAGATTATCACATGGCAATTCGACAATCCCACTGCCTCCGAGGAAGATTGCATCACTTATGCTAGATCTATTGTACATAATTTTATCTAGCTCTATAGTATTTCCCGGTCGTGTGAATCCTACAAATAATTTTTCAGTCGAGATGAAAAATCAGTCATAGCTGCACCATTGAGATTTAGCAGACCAGCATAGTTTTAAAATTGAATAGACGATAATCAACCCGTTTTAATCTTTTATTGATACAATTCAACGATGTCCAAGGTTGAAAAGGTATCAATACTAGGGTCCGAGACTATCCATGTAGGATATGGGATACAGGACCAAATTGTGGAAGAGGTGATTAGGAACAAAGCATCGTCTACATATGTGATCATCACAGACGAAAATATGGCAAAGGTGGAGGCATTTCTGAAATTGGTTCACAAGTTCGAGAAGCGCTTACAAGACAAGCGGCCTAGTAGCAGGTTGCTCACATACAAGGTTTCTCCAGGGGAGCAGAACAAAAGTCGGGAAACAAAGGCTGCGGTGGAAGACTTTTTATTGCAACAAGGATGCACCCGAGACACCGTCATTCTTGCTGTTGGGGGTGGTGTCATAGGTGATATGATAGGTTTCGTTGCTGCGACGTTTATGAGAGGTGTGAGGGTTATCCAGGTGCCAACAAGTCTTTTGGCCATGGTGGATTCATCCATTGGTGGAAAAACCGCTATCGATACTCCGTTGGGGAAGAATTTTATAGGTTCTTTCCATCAGCCAGACTATGTCTTTGTTGATGTCTCGTTTTTAGACAGTTTGCCCCAGAGACAGCTCATTAATGGTATGGCGGAGGTGATCAAGACGGCCGCTATTTGGAATGAAAAGGAGTTTTCTAGATTAGAGGGTTTTGCGCATGAATTTAGGAAAGCTATTTCTTTAAGTTCAAGGAATCTAGCATCCATAAGGAGTAGCTTGGTGAAAACTGTTGTGGAGTCTATCAAAGTTAAGGCAAAAGTTGTCTCCTCCGATGAGAAAGAATCTGGATTAAGAAACTTGCTTAATTTTGGGCATACTATTGGACATGCTATCGAGGCAATTTTGACTCCCGAAGCCTTACATGGTGAATGTGTATCTATTGGTATGATCAAAGAAGCAGAATTAGCTAGATATCTTGGAATTTTATCTCCTGTATCCGTTGCAAGATTATCAAAATGTCTCTCTGCCTTTAATTTACCGGTGTCAGTGAATGACAAGCAATTTTCCAAGCTTGTCCAGCATAAAACACATAACTTGAAAGTTGATTTATTGTTGAAAAAAATGTCTATTGACAAGAAGAATGACGGAAGCAAAATCAAATGTGTTTTATTGGAAAGCATCGGTAAATGTTATCAATTGAAAGCACATCAGATATCCCCCATTGATTTACGTTTTATTCTTACAGATGAAGTTTTCGTTTACCCATTTGATCAAGAGAGACTTCCCACCTCCAATGTTGTTATTCCACCAGGTTCCAAGTCAATTTCGAATAGAGCACTTATAATGGCTGCATTAGGAGTTGGTACTGTGAAAATCAACAACTTATTACATTCTGATGACACCGAGCATATGCTCAATGCTGTCGCTGCTTTGAAGGGTGCTGACTTACATACAGAAGATAACGGAGCGACAGTTGTCATCAAAGGAAATGGTGGTAAATTTCTCACGTGTGATGAACCACTTTACCTTGGTAACGCAGGTACTGCTTCAAGATTCTTAACAACAGTTGCTACGTTAGTGAAAGTTGACAATAAATCAAAAGATCATGTAATTTTGACCGGTAATGCTAGAATGAAAGAGAGACCGATTGGCCCATTGGTGAAGGCTTTGGTTAGTAATGGCTCTAATATAAGTTATCTCAGTAAAGAAGGGTCCCTACCGTTGAAAATAGAGGCAGGAAAGGGTTTCAAAGGTGGAAGAATAGAGCTAGGTGCAACTGTCTCTTCTCAATACGTTTCGTCGATATTAATGTGTGCTCCATATGCTGAAGAGCCTGTCACGCTCGCGTTGGTTGGTGGCAAACCTATATCACAATTGTACATTGATATGACGATTTCCATGATGAAGGCATTCGGCATAGAGGTACGGAAGTCCAAAAATGAAGATCACACTTATCATATTCCAAAGGGCCCTTACAGAAACCCACCTGAGTATGAAATTGAGTCTGATGCTTCTTCTGCTACGTATCCCTTAGCTTTTGCTGCGTTAACAGGAACTGCCTGTACAGTCCCCAACATAGGATCATCTTCTTTGCAAGGAGATGCAAGATTTGCAGTTGATGTTTTAAGGCCTATGGGATGTGATGTCAAACAGACGTCCTCTTCTACTACTGTCACCGGGCCTCCGCTCGGAAAATTGAAACCACTTCGTCACGTTGATATGGAGCCTATGACTGATGCATTCTTAACTGCTTCCGTCGTGGCTGCAGTGGCTAATGGCTCATCCCAAACAACTTCAATCGTAGGAATAGCAAATCAAAGAGTCAAAGAATGTAATAGGATAGAAGCAATGATCAAAGGTTTGTCCAAGTTTGGAGTATATGCAAAGGAATTGTCAGATGGACTTGAAATACACGGAATCGATTACAGAGAATTAAAGACCCCTACTGCTGAATCGAGAGGTATAGAGACTTATGATGATCACAGAGTAGCGATGTCATTTTCGTTATTGGCAGGTCTTTGTCAGAAACCTGTTTTGATTCAAGAAAGATCTTGCACCGGAAAGACATGGCCAGGTTGGTGGGATACATTACATACAAAGTTCAATGTTGAACTCGATGGATATGAGGCACCATCTAAGGCCTCTTATAATACGTTGAGCAAAAGTAAAAAAATTGATAAAAGCATAGTTATAATTGGAATGAGGGCCGCAGGAAAGTCAACCTTGTCCAATTGGTTGGCCTCTTTTTTGGGATTAAAATTCTTGGATCTTGATGAAGAATTCGAAATCCAGGTTGGTAAGGACATTCGACAATTTATCAAAGATAATGGATGGGAAGATTTCCGGAAAATTGAAATGGAGATTGCTCAACGCTCTTTCGAGAAATACGATACTGGCTATGTCATCTCTACCGGTGGTGGAATTGTCGAGACAGAATCATCAAGAATGGTTATCAAGGGTTATATTCAATCGGGTGGAATTGTGTTGCACTTGCACCGTGATCTAGATGAGACCGTAACGTTCTTGTCAGCTGATACAACAAGGCCGTCATATTCGAATGAGATACGAGATGTATGGAAACGGAGAGAGAAGTGGTATCATGAGTGTTCTAATTACCATTTCCATTCTCTTCATTGCTCCAACACAGATGAGTTTCAACAGCTCAGGAGCTCCTTCATTAGATACGTTCAGACTATTACTGGACTTGTCATCCCTCAAATTCCCTCCAAGAGATCGGCATTTGTCAGTTTGACATTTCCAAACCTTGATGATGTGAAGGATCAGCTCGAAGAGTTGAGCGAAGGATGTGAAGCAGTAGAATTGAGGGTAGACCTTCTTAAGGATTACTCTTTATCATTTGTGGCATTACAAACAGCTATTTTGAGAAAATTCGTTGATCTTCCAATTGTATTCACAATAAGAACTCAATCTCAAGGAGGTAAGTTTCCCGATGAGGACATCAAAGGTACAGAAGACTTGAGTCTATTGGGAATCAAATTAGGTGTGGAATATCTAGATATTCAGTTGACCAATCCCACTAAGGTCAATGAAAGAATTTTAAAGCACAAATCATTCACCAGAATCATAGGTTCGCACCACGATTTCACGGGACTTAAGTGGACTCATCCCGAGTGGAAAGAAAGATTTGATCAGGCAAGTTTCATGAATGTCGATATTGTGAAGCTTGTAGGTACAGCAACCACGTTCCAGGATAATTTGGATCTCGAGGTATTCAGATCCTTGAACAACCTGAAACCAATGATCGCAATAAATATGTCTGAAAGTGGAAAATTGTCCAGAATACTCAATCCCATCTTGACTCCCATCACTCATGACTTGCTTCCTTTCAAGGCGGCTCCAGGCCAGATGACACTTGCCGAGATAAATGAGGTATATGGTAAAATGGGTGGCTACCTTGCGAAGAAGTATTATGTTGTTGGATCACCGATTCAACATTCAAGGTCCCCCTTTTTACATAATGCCGGATACGAAAGGTTGAAGCTACCATACAAGTTCGATATATATGAGACGGATGACGCTGCAGAAGTGTACGACAAGTTGATGAACGATCTGAATTTCGGTGGTTTGGCTGTCACTATTCCACTCAAGATAGACATAATGAAATACGTCACTGAGTTGTCTGATGCTGCAAAGGTGATCGGCGCAGTTAACACTGTGGTACCAATAGAAGGGAAGAAGGGTGACTTTCTCGGTGATAACACTGATTGGATCGGTATCGCTGATTCATTTGCAAAGTATGGTGTTCCCCAGAGCAATAACAGCGTAAATGGATTGGTTATTGGAGGCGGTGGGACCTCGAGAGCTGCAGTATATGCTCTTAAAAAAATGGGTTGCAGCAAGATCTATATGATCAACAGAACCTCCTCCAAGTTACATGATTTGAAGAGAAGTTTACCCGTGTCTTTCAATATCGAAGTCTTGGACTCTCTGGATCGAGTGGAATCCGCAGATCCTATTTCTCTTGCTGTATCCTGTATCCCCGGTAACAATGATATGGACGAGGTCTTGGTAAGCAACCTTGAGAAGTTACTCAACTTTGGAGGAACCAAGACAAAGGGAAGCTTCAATCCTACTTTATTAGAGGCCTCGTACAAACCAAGAGTGACCCCTTTGATGCGACTTGCTGAAGAGAGGTTCAATTGGACAACTATCCCCGGTCTTGAAATGTTGGTTGCTCAGGGAATAAAACAGTTCCAAATTCATACCGGCTTCGTTCCTCCTCGTAAAGTAGTATATGATGCTGTTGTAAACGAATAGTCAGTCTTGTTCCTTTCCGTTTTTTTGTATCCGAGCTAAGTGTATATAATTATAACGATTTAAATGTCGTATTGAGGTTTATTGTGAGCTTTGACACTGTTCCTGTATTTGTTCTGGTCTCATTTCTGGTCACTCTGCTGTTTGGGTGCAAAACAATCTCGTCGTATTACGCAACCGTCTAGTGGTACTCGTATATCATAATCGCATCGAACTTTAAGTCCGAGACTGGGGTCGATGAGATGCCCCAAAAAAAATTCCCAAAAGAGACAGGTGATGAAGAAAAATAAAAAAGAAAAAACACTATTACGTGAAGCATTTACTTCTAATACGTTTGTCAGTAAAAGTATAAGGGTACATTACTCACCTTTGCTCGTAAGTACATCACTAACGGTAGTCCATGAGATTCAAGATCAATAAATTTAGAAGCGTTGATCTCGATGGAACGGTCAAAGCAAGATCGATCGACTTGAGGGGAAGTCTTTCTCGGTGTTCCACAAGAAGGAATAGTACACCAGCTTACTCGGTGAGACGATTTACAACACGAAGATCATCGCTTCTCTTGTCCAAGTGCTCGGATCGTATATTTGGTAGACCGAGGGCCATTTTGGATCCTACTGCATCGAGAAGATGCAATTCCAATATTTTCAAGTTTGCTCGCAACCTATTAGCTGACACAGGTGAAGATGAAAGCAGGGTGGGAACCACTGATCAGTATACGCAATACTCCATCGTGACCAAGGAAGATATGAAAAGGATTTCCTACGACAGATACAAATTTGATTTTGCATATTCGTCCTTCGCATACCATTCTCAATCATCTGCACCTATGGTACACTCTCTTTCCGATTTATCGGATCCCACTCAACTTAATACCTTGTTGCCGAGAAGAAGACCTCACGGATCACCGACAGATACCTTATCTGTGAAGGCTGGAGATGACGCAATGTTGGTGTCTCCATCCATCTTGGCTATTGCTGATGGAGTATCAGGATGGGAGTCCAAAGGCGAGCAATCTGACTCAGGTATATGGTCACGATCAATGCTTGAGACACTAAGTAGATTGATGACGGAGTATAAGATCAATCATGCTCCACACCATTTAAATAAAAGAGACATCGATCAAATTTTAGATGACTCGTATTTGCATACATCTCATCTAATGGATCTACAGCATTTGAAGGGATCCTCCACGCTTATTTTGGGGATGATCATAGGTGATTTATTGAATGTTATAAGCATCGGCGACTCGAAATTTTACTTATTCAGAGATAACAAGATAATAAAGACAAATAAGGAACAAATGATGTCGGATCTCTGTCCAGAACAGGTAGGCACTCAAACTTTGAACGTATTTCCATCAGACGTTGCATGGGTGGATTCTTTCAAATTACTTCCCGACGATATAATAATAATGTGCTCCGATGGAATATCCGACAATCTCTACGAAAGAGAGATAGAAAACTTCGTTAGAGAGTCGTTGAGTAAGAATTTTAGCTTGAAACGCATAGCAAGACAATTGGTGTCGAAGGCAAAAGAGATCGGTTTTGACGACTATGCTTATACTCCATATGATGAAATGGTTAATTCGTTACCAGAAAAATACGGCAAGAAATCGATAAACGGAGGAAAGTTGGACGATATGACATTATGTTTGGCAAGAATAGTTCCTACTGCTAAAAACTGAAATTGCATTAGTCTCATTGATAGCCAGTCATTCTATAGAATTATCAAATATCATTACATTAGATCTATAAATATATTTTATGGATGTGTTTACATTCAAACCGAGGAAATTTCGGTGAAATATTGACGTAAAATCAATGAAAGCATCTCTGGCAATTCTGATATATCTTTCACCACCACATAATGCTCAAAAGGGAAGGTATCCAAATATTTGTCTACCTTTAAATTAACTTTACCGGTGTTTCCATCGGTCACGTAACTTACTTGACTCATGTCCATGATTGATTCGGATGAAGAGATGCCATCTATGATAACAAAAACTAACATCACCTTTTTCTCTTTTGCTCTTCTAACGAGTCTCAATATCGATTCGTGGTCTTCGCAAACTCCGTCAGATAGAATTATCTGAAGCTGCCATAAATCTGAGCTTGATTTACTTCTTGCGTCTTCAAAAATCTCTAGTGACTCTTTACATAACTTCCTAATGTTCGTTCTGGTTTGATTGAAATCAAATTGTTGAAATATTTTAGGACCACTTTCTTGTGCATTGAATGGCTGATCAAATGAATGGACGAGTTTTATATCTTCCCCAAACCTCACAACCGATATGCCACCACTTTCAAGTTGAGAAAGGGCTTTTGACACCAATGCGATACTATTGAAAGCTAACCCTGTTGAATTACTTTCACTCATAGACTTTGAATCATCCACAGCAATCATTATCTGATATTGTCTCTTGGACGGTTTGGTTCTTCTGAGCCATATCTTATCCTTACGGAAGTCTGATGCGATATATGGTATGATACGCTTCATATTCAATCTTTTACCCGTTTTATAATCACCTCTCAATTTCGTTGCCAAAGTAGGTTCTAATATAAGACGCAATTGCTCGCATAAACCAGCTGATAACTCTTGAGTAGCCCGATCACTTTGCATCCAAAGTTGTCGCGCTTCGTCTTGAGTCATGAATTCCTTTGATTGCTTGATACTCTTCAGATCACCGTCAAAGTGTTCCTCATCTTCCATATCATGCTCATCGTCAATTTCCACTAGGTCCTCTTCATTCATTTCCTCTTTGACTTCAAAATTTTGGTTTCCTGACAAGGCATTTGAAGCTTTACTATCGAAGTCTGCCTCATCCATATCCTCATCTTGCTCATTTGTTTCTTGCTCCTCATTTGGCATCAGTTCATCTTTATTGGTATTAGCATCTTCCTCTTCTTTGATTCCATCGTCCTCGTGAGTTTCATCATCTATTGCCATGTCATCATTCAAAGATTGAATTTGATCTTTATCGGCGGCACCTAAAGCCTGAGTATCAAAATCAGTGTTTTCTCCGTTAACATGCTCAAACTCATCAGGATTAGATCCAGCGGTGTTTTCCTCATTACTGCTATCAGGTTTTGATTCATTGATCTCCTGTCTACGGCGATGAAACTCTTTCAACGTATCACCTAATGTCTTCAAAGAATTCCTAGCCATCTCCCTCTGGGATTCAGATGAGTCTTTAAATTGCTCCTGCTGTTCGTTTTCGATTGAAGCACGTTCTTCACCGTTTCCACCAACATCTTCGCTTGCCTCTTGAGCCGAATTATCAGCCCCCATTCCAGAGGTACCTGACTCTTGCTTCACCGAAGCATCCATGTCAAGGTTGTCATCATCACCAAATTGACCTTGACTCTCTATACCAGTCTTATCATCGCCTTCATTGGATTCTTCATTGGGATTTGCATCTTCATTGAGAATATCCTCTTCAGGATCCAAGTTCTCTTGCATTGTATTTTCTCCATCATCTATACCGCTTTCATCATTGGTTGCTTCCTCATCTTCTTCACCACCTTCTTTATCCGTCACATCTCCTTCCTCTTCACCTGCGAGATCATCATCCTCTCCTTCGTCTTCTCTTTCTTCGATGGCCAGACCTTGTTGTTCCTCATCACCGTCATCACCATCATCCATATTTTCTGGGTCTACTTCATCATTTACATCATCGAGTTTATCGTTCTCTTGATTTTCTTGATCATCCTCCTTGTTTTCTTCATCATCATCTAAATTCATATCCTCTGGTAGTTCCAAAGCCTCTGTCTCTGATAAATTTTCATCTAATGAATCGTTCTCACCATTTCTAACTTCGTCTTCTTGTTCTCCAACATCTTTCTCCTCTCCGTCATCGTTCTCTTCCTCATCATTACTGTCTCCTTCCTCTTTGACATCATTCTTCTCATCCTTCGCTTCCAGACTTTCTTCCTGATCCTCTTTGGCTTCCATATCATCGTCATTCAGTGAATTTTCTGGTACCTTATCGGACTCCTTGTCTTTTGTATTTTCTTTGACTTCCTCATCCCACATCTTCTCATCGACTGCGTTAGGATCTAAATCGTCGATATCATCACGTTCCTCATCAAGGTCCTCTTCGCCAGTCTCATCACCTTCATTTTGCTCTTCCTGATCGGAACAGTCCTCTGTTTTTCCTGCCATATCACCCTCCATTTCTACATCATCGTCTTCCGAATCATTATCGTTTTTGTCTTTCTCATCTTCATCTGGTTCTTGTGCCTTCTCATTGAGATCATCTTCATCAATATCATTGGTGTTGGAATTTGAGCCTTCACCTTCGCCTAAGCCTGTACCGTCTTGAAGGTTATCATTGTCTTTTTGTTCAGATTCCTCCTCCGGGGAACAAAATCCTTGAGTAGAAATATTGTATAAAGAGGCTGACAAAATGAAGCAGGCATGCGATGACTGTCTATAAGCCACCTTGCTCTTGTGAAGTACACTCATGACTAGTTCGGCATAGCGTTCAATAATCGGCAAAGAAAGAGAACAAATTGCGGAGGCAAGTTGTGCAGTCTTATGATTGTACTCCACCCCGAACAAGCACTCCAAAGTTTCTCTCATCATGCGCGATATCGACTTGTAATGTAGGGACTTCATCAAGCTGACCATTTTCTTTTGGCCATTTGTCATCCAATTATTTGCTTCCATGTCAATTTCATTGACTTGTTGATTTATAACATGCTGTACAGACACCAAGATGGCAGAAGTTAACCTCCTAAAAGTAAGCTCCACCTCCTCAATTGTCTTGATGTCCTGCAAAGAGGTGGTCGAGTAGCAACAGAAATCTGTGTTCTGCTTATCGAAATAGTCAGTAAGAACATCTGCAACAAATTTGAACTGATTATTTTCATACGTCCATTTGATCAATCCATCTCGGAAATGATTGTAGAACAGGTCGAATCTCTTGATAAAATCAATTACCAGGGTACTGTAAACGTTTGAATCGATTGTGATCAACTCAGCATTCAACTTCTGCAACGTTTCTTTTGCCTCGAAAAATATATTGAGAGGTATTTTGGAACCTTCAAGGAAGGCCGCTTCTAGTGTTGAAATACTGAAATCCAAAAGCTTCGGCGTCCAATATAGCATTCCCTTGATAGACTTCAAATTGGACGCAACAGAATCCTTTATAGAGACGTTCACTAATGTGCCTTTACCACTTGTGTTGGATATGATTTGGAACGACTTGCAGAAGGCAGAAATTTCAGGTAAAGATCTCGAAAGAGAAAGTAATGGCTCCTTAAATTTGATCAACTCAAATATATAATTTTCAGCTATCGAAAGACCTTTCTCAGCATCCGCTTGCGGTATATCCTCTGACAATGATCCCACTGCATTCTTCAACCGTGGAAGAAGATCAAGAATTTTGTAGAAATGATAATCCACGTCCTCCAGCTTGGAGATCTTTGAGCTTTCACTATTACACATTATATGAATTGAAGTTTGCACTTGCGCATGTACGTCTGCTCTAGTATTGGTATTAAGACCCAGCTTACGCAATTCTTTCAAGCTATCGCTTAGTAACTTTCTTTTCTGAGTCTTGAGGGCTGCAATTGATTTTTTATTCTTCTCATTATAGACATTCGGGGTTGCCTTTTTCAACCTATCCATCTCCTCGAGCAAATCTTTCGAATATGAATACAAGTTTGGAACTTCATCATTCTCTATTCTCTTGCAGTAGTTGATCATATTTTGTTCAAGTAGAGGAATGTTTTTAAGGGTGTCGGGTCTTTTGCCCCAATTAGATATGTCCTTGCATTGGATCATCACTTTATCGTAATCTATCGACAAAGAAAAAAAATCTAATTTTCTTTTCAATGGCGCAATAATTTCATCGTCATGAAGAGGTAATCCTGAATCAATCACTGGTTTAACTGGGGAAGTTAATAGTGACCTATATTTTCGCACAACTTTGTAAAGATTCGTATGAGATTTTCTTGCACTTTGCTTAAGTGCATCAACGTTCACGTCTTTCCAGCTAGCAAATAATATGATATCCGAAACCTCTTTCTCCAACTGTTTTCTGTCATCAACTACTCTTTGCTTGATGGATCTTTCAAATTGTTCGAAATATGATAAAAAGTTTGCAAGTGAATTCCTCAAATTTGCACTTGTATCAAGATGCATAACGTGGTTAAGAAAAGCTCTCAACAACTTTAGTCTGACTCCGAAGTCACCCATCAATCCTTGACTCATGAAAACAGACAATGCAGAAATCAATTTGGTTGTAGAAATTTCGTTGTTATTGTTGTCAGTGATTGGAATGATAATCGTTTCAAATAAGTGGAACCACCATTTCCCGACACTCTTCTCTATCATCATTTCTTCATTTTTGAATAAAGACTTCCATGTAGTTAGTTCTAATCGTCTCCATGAAACGATGAGGCTGATTAAAGCTTCACAACTGGTCTTCAAAGAAACTTGAGATGACGCATACTTCTCCCATTCAGAGAGAAGAGTGAATATCTGCTCGACTTTTTGAATCAATTTTGCAAGAGGAACATTAGAACTTTGCATCAAGAGTTCAGAACATGCGGTATTTATATTTTGTAAAGTTGCATGTTCAGGCCATTGTTTTAAAAGAGGTGAAAGATTGTTTTGCAAGGCGGAAACAGTTGTGATCGCATTTTGATGCTCTTTAGGGGAGCATTCCACGTAGAAGTTGAAATCGAAAGTTTCCTTTCCCGAAGCTCTATAAGAGCTACCAAGCTTCTGTATAAGAATGGAAAAGGTAGACGGATTAATTTTATTTGCTCTGATATCCGCAGAACTTATATCACCAGCCAATTGGGACCCACTGTCCATCAACTCTGACAAAGTGCTAAATGATTCATCTAGAAACATTCCCATATATGTTTCACATAACTTGAAGTATGTTTCGTCGAAATCTACCCGTCTATCGATAGAACCATCTTCAAGCTTCATTACGTCTTCGTAGTCGGGGAACATTTTCTTAAAATCTTCCTCAGAATCCACTTCGCTGTCTTCATACTTGAAAATGCTTCCCTTAGCTCTTTCCTCTTCATCGCTCTTCATAGTTCTTAAAGTCCATCTGTAATAAGTCATTTTCAAGGCATCTTGTAATATAGTGTCCAAATCTGGGTCACTGCTAATCGATTTATGCTTATGGCCAATCTTGATAAAGTGCAACATCAATTTTTCAGCCAAATCATTATCGAGAGATAACGTTTTGCAAAACTCCTTCACTCTGGAAAAAATCGACAATAGCGAGTTCTTATTAACCAATTGCGTCACATCCAAATGGCACAATCTAGTCATATGACTATTGTTTATTGCCAAAAGATCTTGAGAATTCATGAGTTCAGTCCCCAATTTCAATCCGTAGATATAGCCCTCGAGTATGTCGTTGATGTCCGAGAACTTGAAGAAATTTTTTCTTATCCTTTCAATGAACTGAGATGAGTTTAGTTGGAATATATTCAAAATTTTCAGGCTTCTTCCTGAAATATTCTCTGCTGCTTCGAGTAAAGCTTTAATAGGTTCTATGTCAATCGATGCCTCCATAAATGACTTCCATTCCTCGAATAGAATATCCACTGGTGTAGGGGATCTGTATACTTCTGGCGTATCGGGCTGTGAAACTGTCAACGCATCATTTAGCACGTTCTCGGCAAAGATCGATTTATCACCACTAACAACTGATCTAAATGCTCTCCAGGAATCTGTAACATTCTGGGCAAGTCTCTGTTGTTGCTTGAATTTATCGTAAAATACATGATCGTGAATTGCCGGATCATACGGTGAATTGGGCACATATAATTGTATTGCACCACACGAGAACAAAATCCAAGATTTTCCTAAATTCTTCATGTCCGATGACTTTAATAGGATCAACAAAGAAGGGGCGATAAATTCTTCATATACATCAGCCAAATGAACATTATTCAAACCTCTCATCAATCCAATCAACAGATGTACATCAGATTGCTTGAAGTTAGACTTTTTCAAAATTGCTTTGATATCGTCACATTCGGAGCTTTCTGTGAGGGACTCGATTAATTTCACTATCCACCCAAATAAGAGTTCTTTAAATGTTTCAACTTGGTCTGCCAACAATGCATTTGAGTTTTTGATAACCTCCATACTGAACAATTTCAAGTCTTCCCGTTCTTGTTCCATGAATGTTCCAGGAGTAGAATATAATGCATCTGCTTTGCAAATACCTGATTCAATTATTTTATCTGAAAAAACGTCCGATATCAACGAGTGACCCACTTCTTCTTTCTCCCATAGAGACTTAATAACAGCGGGGTATGGTTTGAGATACTCAGATTCATAAAACTCTACCAATGAATATGTAGGCATTGCACTCAATGTTGATAATTCCAAAACCTGGACATTATCGTGCGATATGAATTTACTTTCATTAGACTGTACCATAGTGGAGAGTAGTTGAAATTGATACCTCCAAGAGTTGCGCCTGCTTTTCAAAAATCTCGAAGAGATAGAGGTCAAATTATCTAATCCGCTCTGGAATTGAACGAAATAATTTTCTAAGTCGTCGTCGCTAATTCTTTGATACAAAATGTCATTGTGAACATTGATGACAGACTCTCTTAGCTCCCTTATTAAAGCAAATGAATCATGAAACTGTCTTTGAGCAACTTCGTCAAAGTCTTCAGAAAGTCTTTTCAATCTCATAATTGACTCCCACGACTTCTCATTTTGAGGATAGGATTTCCGGAATTTCTCCCAGATCTTACCCATTGAAAGTCCCGTTGACAAAGAAAGTTGAGACTCGAAAGGTTTCGAAATTGTCTCCAATTGTACGCCGTATTTTACCATTCCTTCATTTTGAGTAGTGGAGTCTATCCAACTATGAAGCAATTCGTTGATAACCCGAATTTTTGATTCATCATGTAACTTGCTGATCTCTACTAAACAAATCCATATTGCATGAAGATCGTAGATAGACTTGAAAAGATCCTTTGTTGCGAATAAGTTGACTGTTGACTCTTCAAACATAGTTGTCATGAAAGAATTGAGACCTTTGACTAAATGATAGACTGGAAATCTTGGTGCCTTTTTAATCTCCCTCCCCAATTCATATGCCGCTGATAGCTCTAAATAGGATAATTGATTGACTTTCAAATTCAAAGCATCATTATCTATTGATTGCAAAACTTCGTACTGTTTCAACAAAGCACCAATTACGATGAATAATAAACTGGACTCGATATGCACTTTATCGCATTTGTCAAAAGGCAATGATGGTGTGATACTGAGATTGATATATGGATGAAGTGATTGATAAGTTGAATAGTCCACATCAATTTCACTCAAAACCTTAACAGTTTCCAAAATGGTCTTGTATGACTCAACAAAGGCAGTAAGAAATCTCGCGTCATTCAAGTACTTTATCGAGTTAAGTATGCCACTTGAGATTGATCTTTCTTGATTACTGAAAATATCACAATTATCCAAAGTAAATTTCCATCTGGGCAAACTAGATATCGTAACAAATGGAAGAAAACTGGAAACAGATGCGACAGACTCCGCATACAAATTCTCTTTCTGATTAATCATGAACTCTTGGACAGCTACAAATGGACGTAGCAGGGATATATTAGATGCAATGAAGTTCGAAAGTGGCTTGAAGGTTAAATCGTTCACGTTCAATCGCACTAACCTGCTCTCTAAATCATCTTCAGGTATTCTTGGAACGTTATGGAAGTAAAGCCTGTCTTGTTTAGTCATTCTTTCCAGCAAAGGTTCCAAATACAATTCGACACCTCTATTACGCATGGCTCTTGAAAGCTCGCCATATTTTGGGTTCATTGTGAAAAAGAGTCTGAAATTCGGATGAGGAATCAAAACTCTTGGTTCGCCTATTTCGTTGCTGCATTCATTTATCACCAAAGTCCCGTTAGTCTCCAAGAGGGAGTTCAAACGATCTAAAACAGCTGGATTACACAAGTTTGCATTATCTAAGACAAGCCAGAATCCGTTTTGAACCGCCTTAACTAGAAGACCATCGAACCATTCGAATGTCACGCTGTCGATCTTGTTAATTTTGGTCAATAAATCAAGTGAACTTTGAAACAATGTATCAAGAATAGGGGTGCTGTACGAATTCACATACGCAGCAAAATACAGATGAAACCCGAGGAAGTTTTTTGCATCGAATTCTTCCTTATCGATGAATTCGATGAATTCCAAAACTCTTGCCACCTCTGATTTACCCTCGAGTCCTGCCTCAAGCCAATCTAGAGTTAAATGTAAAAGACACTTTCGTATCTCGTCTATGAGTTCTTTAGTTGCTTTCGTGAGATCGACCTGTTCGTAACCTCCCAAAATATCCATTGAATCAATATCATTATTCATGGAAAACTCGACCAACTTAACACCGACTATACCTGCTATGTATCTCACCAAGGAAGTTTTACCAGAATACGTTGACCCTGTGAGTATTAATGGCAAGCTATTTTGAATGCATCGGAAAGCTGTCTCGATGTACGGTATATTACATTGCAAGAGTTTCAAGTCACTGAAGTCGCTGCCGTAATATCGAAGCTCCCTTCTCAAGACTGCAGAATTTGCCTGTACGAACTTATCACCAATATTAAAATAGTTGTCCTTCTGAGGGCGATAACCAAAGATCTTCTGGAACAATCTTTCAGCATTCTCTCGATCAACAATGGTTCTAAATCTCAGACACGCTATCATGTGAAAGAATTCACCAGCTTTCACGTTGTCAGTTAAATTCCTTTTGCTCAATAACTCTAGCCACCTCAAGGTATCACGCAAATTGAACTCCCATGGACCCCCAAGAACTCCCCAATTTCTCTTTATCACAACCTCGTTCTCGAGAGCAGAAATGAATTCTATGATCTTCGAAGACGTATTTGGATCGATGGCAGGAAATAAGTAATGGGAAATCACATTCAAATCATTTTTTCCTAATGCTTCAACATAGACAACACTGAATCTGTTGACGAAAGATTTAGGTAAACCTTTCCTTCCACCACCTTGATATTGAGGGTTTTGGGCAGCAAAAACTGTGAAACCGGGACTACGAGAAAACTCCTTGTCTAACTCTGGAATGTACGCTACTCCCCTGTGATCCAAGCACGCATTCAATCCTTCTAATACTGATTGTGAAGCAAGATTCATCTCATCAAGCAAAACCCAATCTCCATTTTTCATTGCACGCAAGAATGGTGCATCTCTCCAAACAAACTCACCCGTCTTTCCACCCTCCATTGGAGCATCTGATCCAAATAAATCAATAAGATCAGTTTGTTCTGATAAGTTGATACGCACTAGGTTATTTCCAGTTGCCTTAGCTAAGGCTGATATTAAACTCGTCTTTCCAACGCCAGGACTTCCTTCGAGCAAAATGGGTTTATTAACCTGCATTGCACGAACTACTTTCATCGCATTCGAAGCTGTTGTTGGAGCCGTCAAATTGAAGTCTTTGATAGCATCTCTTTTTGGGTTGCAGTGCAAATCGAACAAGCCAAACCTAATTGTAGTTTCACTTATATCTATACTCAATCCTTTATCCGAAATACTGGACGTGTTTATTCCTGAGAGCTCATTCAACTTTCTCAAACATTCAGTTTTCATTCTGTCGAGTCTAGTGATACTATCCGCCAAGAATGATGTATTGTTCGTTCCAAGGGCATCTACAAAAACCATCAATGCACCATGCAAAAAACTGTCTTCCAACGGCACTGATTTACTGGCACAATTAATGAACTGAACCCATGAAAGTATATCTCGAAGTGATATCACACCATTATTAGTGTGGCCACCACCCACAGACTTACCAAACCATTCGGAGAACTTTACTAGAGGTTCGACAAAAGAATTCGCATCAGGCGTGAGTTTTGCAGTGACGATCAAACTGACATCGTCAAAGTCCTCCATAGATGGAACCCAAATTTCTGTGAATCTATTTCTTAACGCAGGAGACAATTCCTTCTTCCCATAGTCTCCTCCCGGATTCATGGTTGCCAAGAACTGAAAATCCGTTTTCGCTTCTATTAGTGCATCACTTGCACCCTTCTCGGCGAGGAATAACGTCTTCTCTGTTTCAAGCACAGAATTCAATCTTTCCAAGACTGAGTCATCTGCTAACGAAATCTCATCTAGCAAAAATAGATCCCCACCTTTCATGGCTTCAACTAACGGGCCGTCTTTCCACTCGAACAATATTGAGTTCTGGCGTATTAAATCCTCGATTTCTTCACTTGACGTCTTTTTCTGACTCATTGAGGAATTCCAATCCCGATACTTTGTCACCATCGACTCTAAATCCTTTTCATGTTCAGAAAGTTCCACATTGCAGTCATGGAAAAATGTTAAAAGACAATTACACAATTTATTCTGGATTTCACTTCTGTGCCTTGTCGGTCTCTGGGCACCCAAAATATCACCTGTTTCAGTATTTTGATGAGCGTTTACTACAATCAATTTTTTTTTCATGTAGTCTGCAATCAATTGACATATAGTTGTCTTACCGCAACCTGTCTCACCCACGAGTAATAGCGGTTCTTTGTATTTAATTGATGTCGATACCAAGACTGCTAGTCTGCGCATGGAATTTGTCCACACAATAGACGAAGGCAATTGCATCAAGCTTTCTTCCTCGAGTTTCTGATATAATCTTTGGATATTCAACTTAACTCTCATGACCTTCTCGATGCATCGTTTCACTAATTCCTTTTCATCGTTCTTCCGCACCCTTTCAGCGAGAAGCATATAGCCATTCATAGCCAATTCTTCATATCCTACTGCATCTCTCATCGCCCATCTGAATAGATCTCTCAACGTGGCAAAGGAATTCTTTTGTTCGAACAACCTCGTTGATTGTCGTTGAAAAGACAATTCTTTGTAAACCTCAATGATCTTCTTACAATACGTCGGAGCAATTTTACACCTGTCCCTTAAAATAATCTCTAGCTCAGACTGCGGTATGTCGTCGTAATGTAATTCTAAAAATCTGTTTCTGAATGCTCTTGACAAGATTTTTCTACCACCATAGAGCCCAGGAGGGTTCTGAGTAGCAAAGAGCATGAAGTTTGGATGAGGGTGTACAGTCTCTTGCGTTTCTGGGACAAACAATTCTCTATTGTCATCTAGTAACCTGTTCAAGGCTTCCAAAACATCAGTGGGTGCAAGATTCAATTCATCCAAGATTATCCAATGGCCCTTTTTCAATGCCTCCACCAAAATACCCTCTTTAAAGTTCAAATTTCCAGAGGAATCAGAGACGTAGGTTCCAAGATACTCCTGTAGATCTGTGTGTTCATGATTGTTGATACGGACACATTTATGACCTGTTATATTTGCTAGATATTTGATCATTGATGTTTTTCCGGAAGATGTGGGACCTTGAATAAGAATAGGAAACCTCTTACTTGACGTCGCACGAACCAAATTCAAAAGATTTTTCTCCA
This sequence comes from Debaryomycetaceae sp. ZIM 2471, assembly GCA_031081905.1. Taxonomy (NCBI): domain Eukaryota; kingdom Fungi; phylum Ascomycota; class Pichiomycetes; order Serinales; family Debaryomycetaceae; species Debaryomycetaceae sp. ZIM 2471. The sequence goes on along the minus strand of JARYTF010000008.1, from coordinate 574,433 downwards.
CAAAAGGCGTGATAATGTAATCTGGCTGTGGAACTAACTCTGAAGGTCCCTTTTTCAACCAATAGTGCTTAAATTGAATGTATTCGCTAGCCTCGATCGGAGGTGCTGGGCATTGGTTCATAATGGATTTGGGATTTTTCGTCTTTCCCAACGTGTAGTCGAATATCAAGGGTCTGAGAGCATTTTCTGAATCGATATCGAGTAATGTCAAGAACGTCATACAAAACCCCTCGTATAAAGACCTCCTCAACCCATAGATCATCACAATGTCTCCAACATATAATAGGGTTCTGGTTAAGGTACGAACGCTGAAATGTGGATTCTGGTTAGCACCATCGACTAACATGCTAGACTCTGCTAACGACTTAGCCTTCGTGTAAAGCTCGGCTATATCGTTTACGACCCAGTCATCTCCTACCGAGAACCTGCCAATATATCTCTCGATAATGGACATTAGGTCTTGTATGTCTTTATCTGGTGAGTGAACATAAATCTCACTGAATCGAGAGCGAATGCTCATGGGCAAATCTTTTTTACCTATATCTGTAGAAGGATTCATGCATCCGAATAATCTGAACTCTTCGTGTGCTTTGACACTTTCCACATCACCCTTCTCGGTAAGTAAAATTGATCTCTCTCCCGCAGTTTCCGATAAGAGGTCTGCAATGCTTTCAAGTGTGTCAGGGGATGCTAAATTAATTTCATCTAGAAGTAGCCAATCTCCATCTCTAACTGCCTTTACCAAGGCACCTTCAACAAAATCGAATATAAAAGATGACTTTGCTGACTGTGAACGTAGTTGGAATTCTGAGACACTTTTTTGGAAGCTATTCCACTTCTTGATGAGGTCGTTCTTGTCCGACTGTCTCAATCTTCTTTTCTTTTTGGGGACACCTTCTTCGTCCGACTTGACTTCTTCTTTGTTTTCTTCGTAAAGCAATTGGTATGCCATTTTGCAAGCTTCCTTCCATAATTTTATCACATTCGACCATTGATTTTTGTTGAAGCATTTGGATAATGTGTTCGAAAATCGTTCATTTTTCTTCAAAGAGAAGGTTGCGCTAAATATGGTTTCGAAATATTCTTGTAACGAAACTGCCAAAAGCTTAGCATTTATTGGTTTGTATCCACCTATCAAGTCACCTGAATCTGTCTGTTGTGAAACATTCAAAACTACCAATCTCTTATTCATGAGCTTCGCCATCTGTTGAACAGTTGTTGTTTTACCCGTTCCTGTTTCTCCGACCAATAATACGGGTTCCATCATTTGGATAGATACTCCTATCTGTTCCATTAGTCTTAGTGATTGATTTGTTCTGGCAAAAGCTGCTGCGTTGTTAGACTTCTTTTGTCTAAATAAGTCTTTCGACGATTTCGTTAATTTCGCTCTTCCTATCCTCACTGTTTGTTCAGAGTCAGCGAACTGCGGAGTGTGATTTTCTAGAAAGAGATTTACTCTCGAGTAGGGAATTTCAAGTACCTCACCAATTACCTTCACCACAGGCAATAATGTATCTCTTTCAGCTAAGGCACTGGCAAAACAATCAACGGCCTCGGCGAAGATGTTGTCATATATGTGAGACTCTAAAATCAAGTCACTAGATAAAGCCCCTTCATCCTCTAGCATTTGATTGCATCTTGAGCAGAAGTTCACCAAATCTCTTGTAGAAATTACTCGTGGATGAGAACCTCGATTCAAAGTGATAAATGAAGGAGATAAATATATTTGAGAAACCTGCTTGAACATCCGAATAAATGAACCACACAACTTCCTCAATGAAGGGAATTTCGTGGTCAAGATTCTCAAGAGGTCAGCATCACTCGGGAGCTTCACCTCAATTGTCCTCCACAATCGTTTTCCTATTAATTCGGGAAGATGATTTATCTCACCATCGCTCGAAGTCCTTATTGTTGAAATCAATTGAAATCCATTCCCAGCCTTTACTACCTCACCTCTTGAGGGAATAATCAACTCACGGTTTTCAAGTAAGCTCAACAATATCGAAAGGACCTCCGTAGGTGCTTTATCGATATCCTCGATAAGAACCCATCTTCCCTCGCGAACTGCAGTTGTCAAAACTCCTGATTTCCATTCAAAAGTTCCTGGTGTTTTTCCTGATACATATGTTCCAAGTAATAGCTTCGCATCAGTTTGTTCACCTAAATGAATTTTCACCAAAGATCTTTGGTAATTCAAATGTTTCGCCACATTGTTGATTAAAAATGTTTTACCACTTCCTGCCTTTCCGTAAAGTAATGTTGGCTGTCCAACTTGTACTGATTTAGCGAGATCCTCCAAAACCTCAATAGAGGATTGCGTGTAAACATAGTCACTCTTCAATTGAGATACTTCGTTGGGACCTATGGCAGCCTTAGGTATTAAAATGCCGCAAATAGACGTTAACAAAGTAGAAAGTGAACTGGGTTGCACTTCGAAGTAGCCATTCTTGGTGCATAATGCAGGATAGTCATTCAATGTCGTAAATAACGACAACCTCTTTGCTTCTACCAAAGGCAAAAGCTTCAAATCTATTTGAGAGTCATCATCATAATCGAGAGTATACTCCTCAGTGACGTCTGTTAAATTATGCACAAGTTTATTTTGAATCACTTCAGATGCATTCAAGAATGACGACAATATTATGAGTGCCAAGTACTTAGAGTTTCTATGCTTTGAATCGTAATTATTGGTAATAAAATGGAGCACTCCTGGTTTGATGAATCCGATGTATTTTTGCTTGTCAGAATTCAACAATCGATAATAAGATACTAGAAATACCTCAAGAACGTCCTTTGCGATAATTCCGTTGGAGTCTATTCTTTCAGAAATAGCCCCAAAAAGGTCGCTTCTCTCTAAAAACAACTCTGTCAAAGTCGACGTTTCTCTTGAAACTCCTATTACTAGAGAAACCGCTCTTAGAACCAATAATCCTTCAAGATCGTTTCCCTCGATGTTACCAAACTGAGCTATGTATTGCGATTCTATCTCCTCAGTTCTGAGTATCCATCTCGATACTAATTCAAGAAATATTGGCTTGTATGAATAATAGACACCAAGTGTATTATTACCATGTAATGCAAATACAGCTAACCTGTCGAGGTTGTCATCTACAGATAACCCATGCTCGATTTCGAAAGCCTCTCCTTTGGACAAAAAAATTTTCTTGTAATGTTCATATAGATGTTTAGATTGCTCCAAATCTATCCTCACGCTATTGTCCAATGCCATATTGTAGATTTAAAGTGGCATGTAGTTATTCAACTCTTGAATATTTCAAATTTGAAAAAAGGTGCGATGAGATACTAAATAAAAATATAAAATGAAAAAAAAAAAAAAACCTACGGTGATATCATTGAACACCTCACACTCATGAGAGATTGTGGCCACCATTCCTCAAAGAATTGTTGTCCGTGCTCTCTACGAACCTGGTGCATCTAAATTTACCTCTGTACTAATTCTTCTTCATCTTTTGCTAGCAATGTTTTTACGTTGGACGCAGATCATGATTTTTTGTTGCTCTATATGAATGCTTCAATCCTCAATTGATCCATACTCAAGTTCTGGTCGTGAGCTCGTGAGCTTCACTTTCTCAGGTACTTATAGATAACTATGCGTCTCAATGATTAGAACAATAGGGTCCTACAACGTAAGATGCTCTCGATCCCGTAGTTATGGAAAAATCGCAACTTATCAATCACAAGAGAGAAAAGTCGAGCTAATTTTATACCTTTTTGAAGATTCATCATATAACAAGCATGTTGCCATCGTAGGTGTTGAGCTATCGAATGAACTAACTTTCTAGTATTATTCGTCATGATAACGGCTTTTGGACATTACCAAAAGGAAGATAGCCTGGCTAGCTCAATCGGTAGAGCGTTTGACTCTTATTTAAGAAGCCATCAAAAGGTTGCGGGTTCGATCCCCGCGTTGGGCTTTTTTTTTTCTTCGCCTATTTCATAATTTAGTTGCCAACGATAGAACGCAATAAGCTTCAAGCACTGATGTGGTATATATGTCTTTTATGTAGAAGATTCATGTTCTAGATTATTTTTTCAGAGGTGTGTAAGCTGGAGAACTCTGAAGTATAACATTCAAGTTCAATATTTTATCGCATTAAATGAATTTTCACGTCTATTTGAAAAAAACGACTTTCATGTGTTTGATAAGTTTATGAAACATCGAGCAGAGTTTCTACGGCATAACATTGTGATGTCTGTGATTGTATGATAAGAAGACTCTAAATGACTACGGAATTCAATTCTCTGAATTCCGATACGTGAGGCTCATTCAATGGTTGCAAAAAGGATTATTTGTGGCATTCACAATGAGAATCGAAATACAATATCAGCAAGACATGTAAATTCACGAAAAACAATTTATCTACGAACAAGCTGACTCAGAACAATGCAATTACTTAAGGTTCACTTATACCTCGCTTTATCTTTGTTTCTTAAGTTGGCAATAGGTTTCACATTTGCGCAAGAGAATGAAGAGCAAACAGTCAAAACGAATTCAATCGGAAAGAGTAAGTCTTCTCAAATTTCTCTCTTATCAACCGTACTAACAACATTCCAGATATATTAGTTCCAGCTGAAAACTTGCTTCGTTCGAAAATCATAGGACGTTTGGGACAAGGTGCTTTCAGCTCCAATAAAAATTATATGGACAATGAGGAGGATTCTGAGGAGAGAGTTGAAGTTCAGCAGCAATTACAAAACACTTATGAAGAAAGTTCGAACGAAACGAACAACACAGAGTTCAGTAATCCGGTGAATGAAGAAGAGTCCAAAGAAGAAGAGATCCCATCCAAGTGCAAAAAAGAGAAATTTGAAATCAAGACCCCAGGCGATTTGGTCGCTATCTCAGATTGTTCTGTCATTGAAGGTAATTTGATGGTTGCAGATTATGAACAGCCCTTCTTAGACTTGGGAGATATCAAAAGCGTGAGGGGGGATGTTTCTGTGACGAAGAGTCCCGAACTTGTGAGAATCGAAGCTCCAAAGTTGGCTTCAATTTCCAATTACTTTTCATTGAAGGAATTAACGTCACTATCATTGATTTCGTTCCCCTCTTTGAGATCAGTCAAAGTACTTGATTGGAAGGTTTTACCTATTTTGAGTAACGTCCATTTCAGCAACGAAATCAAGGATATAGAAAGTATAACAGTCTCTGATACGTCCTTAACAGGATTTTCTGGTTTCATGGCAGACAAATTGGAAACTTTGGACATCAACAATAACAGGTTCCTTGATACCATCAACTGTAACGTTGAAAGAATCACAGAAAAGTTGCATATTGCCGCTAATGCTGTCGAAGTGATAGTCTCTCTACCGAAACTCAAAACGGCCAACAACATGAGTATTCACGAAGTGTCAGACATAGATTTGGGATCCCTAGAAGAGATCGACAATTCTGCTAGTATAATCAATAACAACTTTGCTCTGTTGAAAATTCCCAAGTTGAAGAACATTGGGGGAACCTTGAGCTTACTCAAGAATGAAAAACTTGCAAATATTGAATTTCCTCTGGTTACTGAAATTGGAGGTGGCTTGATGGTCGTCAACAACACCCAAATAGAGAAGATCAACTTTCTTCCCAAGTTGAATGTCATTGGCGGGGCAATCGAAATTATTGGCAACATCAAAGAAGCAACGTTGAAGCAATTGAAGTTGGTCAAAGGAAGTGCCAAATTAAAGTCCTATGTGAGCTCCTTTGATTGTAACAAATGGTCAAGAAGCGAAATAAGAACAGTCATTAGAGGGGGCAAGATTGAGTGTACTAATTCAAACAACGAAAAAATTGTCTCGAATACTCCCACAGAAGGAGAAGATATTAGTGAAAATAAGAGTCAATTTGACACCTCTGATCATCCATTTAGCCTCAAATACCGATCAAGCGCACCCAAACTCATGGATTTCAAGCTTCTTTCCATGGTTTTATCCTCGCTTATAAGCCTTTCTTCAATCTAGGTTCATTCCGTGTTTTTATATAACTTTTCGCTAACAATAAATTCTTTGACTTCAGGAACTAATTGAGTATACCAATCAGAACTTCCTTCCTTTATTGATCTTCTCAATTCCGATGAGCTTATAGATCCAATTTTTTTACCTACACTTTCGGTCAAAAAAATACTCCTTGACCAGACTGAAGGTATGTGCTCATATTCACCCGTATGAATTGCAGTCACATATTTTAATTGTTCCTTCAAAGTTATCCCTTCGTCATCCCTTGTCAAGCAAAACAAGTCAGTGCTCTTTATGAAGAGTTCGAGAGAGGTAGATAACTTATCAGGTAGATAGTATTTAGGGTCGAATATTCTAACTAGGGTATCAAACCCAACCAAGAATGTTAGCTTTACTTTTTGGGATTCTAAGCCATTCAGCTGAAGGTAGTTCAAAATCGTGCTGGACTTATCAACAAACTTTGCGTGTTTGCTTAAGCAAATACTCACCTCAACACTCAATTCCTTCCTCATATATTCTGACATCAAATACATCATCTCTAATCGAGTTTCAAACGATTCAGGTATTGGAGTGATTTTGTCCGCATTTTTTACAGAAAGTAGAAGCATTACCGATCTTTGCTTCTGCGTTTCATTGGTGCCATAGTCGTGTGATAAAGACTTTTCCACGAGATGATAATGTCCAAGATGTGGTGGGTTGAATGAAGAGTCAAGAACACATAGTCTTCTCATAGATTGAGAAATGAATGAGGGTGACGTTTGATAAATCATTTTGAACTCATGATTTGATTTTACGAATTCGTTCAATACTCTTTGAAATTTCCTTGCTCCTGTCATTGTACAATTATTTGATGATGCAATCCAGTATTTAATGAGCACTTTCGGTTGTCTTATAATTGAAATGTAGAGAGATGAAAATTATCAAATATACAGTCTTGCAATCAATTGTGGAGTAGCATTTGCTCAACTGTTCTGAAGTTTATCTTACGATTTTGAGTCAAGTTATACAAACAAATATATAAGAAATAGCCGTCTTGCATTACACAGTGACTCGGAAAAGTTGCTGAAGGCAAAATGATGTTGAGACTGACATCCGGCTGTATAAATGCAGACGGTGATTTGAATATAACTTGCTAAATCTCGTTACTGAGTGATCATAACTCGTCTTTGACGACAGAGTCTGATCCAGCAATGTCAACCAATTCCACATTGAAAGCTATCACGCATGTTAGTAACTAATAGCTTTTTGAAGATGTACTTTTTCAGAGAAACCTGGAAATAGATACTTACTTAAAGTTGCTTTGGGAGGAATAGGACCAATTCCTCTCTCACCGTAGGCCAAATCGGGTGGGATAACTAGCTTTCTTTTTTCTCCAATACACATTCTGGTCAAACCTTGATCCCAACCTTTGATCACTTGTCCACCTCCAAGTTTGAAATTTATAGGTTGTCCTCTACTAAAGGATGAGTCAAACAAGGTGCCATCTTCTAATTTACCTTCATAATGAACACTGATGAGGTCACCTACTTTAGATTTGATTTTGCACTCATCTTCTGGAATTGATTCCACGACACCTAATAGTAGTTAATATGGAATGAACTCGCTCATCGATTAAAACCCACATACCTATTTGAACCTTCCCATTAGTATCGACAGAGGCAGATACGAAGTGTATTAAGATACTTAAGACGCACGCGAAGTTGAATACAAAGTTTTTCGAAAACATCATCCTTGATTCCAAACGTTTAGCGGTAAATTTATATTCTAGTGAGCGAAAAATTCATATTACATCAAATAAGCACAAGTTCGTATAATGAAATATTCTTCGATATCTATTGTACAAGTATATAGTATAGCCTATGAGACTGAAAATTTCTTGAAAAACCCTTCTAATTTACATAATCACCACAACTCCTAATCTAAAAGAACCCTTATGCTGACTTAAAGTAACCAACAAATTTAAATAAATAAAGCAACTTTGAAATATCAATCTTTCCCATAAAACTATGAAAGGCGGTATGTGGCACTTTAGACAAAAACGCTACTGAGGATTTCCAGAACCTGTCATAACGATCCTTTCTCTCAGGAGCACATACGATTCAAGTTTCAACTTATTTGTTTTGTCGTTAATTAAATTACTTCAGTGGTCACCAATCCTTGTTCTTCAGGCTCCCTTGCCTGAAATAATTTATGATATTTCCAGCCTTGGATGACACAAATATCCCATTAATTAAAAATACCATTTTAATTCACGAATATACGGCCAAGTTCAAGCTCTTCTATGGTGCATTCCATTACATCATCATCATCATCATCTTCCACCAACTCGATAGTGGCATACTTGATCATGTCCCAACGCCTCCAAAAAGCATTGGCATCGAAATGATCGTCCGAATCAACCAATTCTTGCAAGAAATATTTGGCTTTGGTGAGACGATCTTTCAATGCCAGCAATTGGCAAGCAGAAGGATCCTTAGATGAAGAACCACTTATCGAGTTACATGAACTTTTGAAATTATTAGAAAAAGCAATAGCATCTTGCTTAGAGTTTCCGACTTCTAAGACGGCGTCATCCTCATAATCAGTGATATCTGTAGTTACACTAAAGACATCCTCATCATCAGTAGCGATCGAAGCGGGAGTAGCATAGCCATACACCTCTTCTTCCACGCACGAGGTGGCATCGCAATAGCGAGCCCAAGCCTCGTCAATGGATCCTACCAAATAATCGAAACAACGAGCTCTTGCATCCTTGTCCATTTGTGGGATCACTCTCTTGATGGAAACGGCGACATTTGAATCAGAACCTTGAGTATATTTCTTATTCCCAGCTGGACTTTTTAAATGACAGTCTATATTTTCAGACTTCTTGATTTCTTCTGGGCACTCCTCCTCATCACTGTATTGTGAAACGGCCATAGACAACTTAGAGTCCGTAGAGAATGAGCGGTGAGTGGAAGCACGTCTGCGAGCCCTTATCTGATCCGCATCGTAACACGACTGTTCGTCCTCTGAATCGTGCTCCTCCTCGGACGACGAAGAAACCACACCACGCTTATTACCACAGCCATTATTGCTTGCGTCCAATGACACGAACTTCATCATACAAACACGCTTCACAGCCCCGACATCCGTGTCGAAGTTGCAACCACGCTTAGTAGAGGGGTTGAATGCTTGCGAACACAATGCCATTTTGTTTGAAGTGTGCACGTGACTCCGTTTCTGATTTATACACGACGACACAGACGTCCCGAAAAACGTTTTTCTGGGTCTTATGCCGGCAAATGCTATTCTGAAATCAACCAATCAAGGCGTCAGAATCTAGTATCCCTGGTTGACCGCCACGAGAATACTCAACAGATTTGCTTGTTGTCCAATATACCTACTAAAGCTGCCTTTAATAGATACTTTACTACCTTATGATACTAATAATCTAGCGATATATCAGTAAGTCGATAAGGTCCTTGGAATGAAAACTCTGTTTAATAAGTGAAATTAATGACTTAGCCAAATTTCAACGGACAAACTTTTGGTACTGAGAGAAAATTAAAATCCGGATTTTCATTCGCCTTTATTGAAAATTGCCACCGAGTCGAACATGCAGGATAATGAGGGATTTACCTACTTTAGGAAGGTGTAAGGAGCAATAGCGTGGTACTTCTGCACCGGGTAACACTAAAATTCCAAAAAAGTGACTTACCCGGAGCATATAAACTCCTATTATCCAGAATAGTTGCTTTAGTGTTACGTGTCTCGAACAGATAGAAGGAGTGGCGAACATTCTACCTGAATATTATGCTAGAGCTCGCAATGCCATGCCTTAATGGAAAAAGTTAGGGAGGCTGCCGGGTCTAGCTGAGCCTGGCCAGGGTGCTAATGCACCTCGCTAGCGGGACATTGCGGTTCGTGGTTCTCTCACTTCGTATCTTGAAAGTCAAGTTACGGGGGCTACGTTGAGAATATTTCTAGTCAAATGAATTGATAATAGCGCGTTATCTTATCTAGAGACCATATAGAACGGGGAATGAGGATGAATTGCGCAAGCATTGATGCTTGTCTTGAAGTTTGTAAATTGCATACTTGCGAATTGTAGGCGTAGAAGATAGACAATAAGCGCGGCAAGGCTCTAGTGAAAAATTGTGTGTAGGGATAGATAAACTGGAACGAGATAGATCCTACACAGAGACTCCAACATGGATGGTTGTGTAGATCGATGAAAAGGGTGCAAAACTAATGGGGATGAAGAACGGCCGCATTGGCAATTAGTAGATTTGGATTGATGAATAATGTCGGATCGAAGAGATAAGACGGGCAAGGCTACATTTCTGGGGTGAATAGAACGTATCGATTAGTCTCAGACCAGCTGATCCACTATAGTCATATGTGATGGCTCCTAGGGTCCTATTTCTCTCACAAACTTTTCTGCAATTTGAAGCATGGAGAGGTTCTCGAAGCTCTGAGACGAACTCCTAGATGTCGAAGGGAGAGGAAATGTATCTTTTCGCGCAACATAAGAGTCGTCTGACGATGAATGGCCCGGTTCCTCATGTTGGCCGTTGTTTTTTTTATGCTGACTGCTTCCAGGAACTCGTAGATCGAGAAGGCTAGATAAAACGTTCAAAAAGAGTGCACTTTTCCAATTTTTGGAATTGGCAGCTTCGCTATCATCTGCTATCCATGCATTCAACTTCAGATCCAAGGTGCTGTACAAACCTCCAAAATTTTTTCTTTGGCTGTTATTTGGAACATTGAAATCTTTGCTAGATGGTGTGCTTACAGTTTTTTCTGCTTTCTCGTGTTGGAGACTGAGTTCCAAAAAAGTCAATTGCCGAATTGTGAAGCTCAACATCCAACTCAAATTCTTACTATTCACCACGGGGAAGCGATTGTTCGAGAACTTGTCATACAGCCATATAATAATTGGTGTAACAAACTTACATCCCAAAAAGCATAATTTTATGGACAATATTATCAATGCTTCTAGCTTATCAACCACCGAATCCGAATCCGCCACTACAGCTTTGAATGCTACAATGTCACGCAACTTCAAATCCTCCTGGAGTACGTCAAGTAACCTACTCTTTGTTTCGTCATCCAAACTTGATATGAATTGATCGATGTCATTCTCAGTTTGCAAATTGGGGTCAAATTGTCCCATTCCCTTGAAACTCAACTCATCCAAACCTCCCTTTTGAAATATTCCTTGGTCTTTTGAATGTAACCGGCTCGAGTGATTGAGTGAGTTCAATTCGTCCAAAAAGTCGAATTGCACGTTGGTGTCGCTTTTTGAACCGCTTGTAGGCGAACGGTCGAACATCTCCGCTCTCTCCGAGAATTTACTTTGCTGGTTCAACACAACGTTCAAGTTCTTGTTGATCAATTCGTTGAACTTAGAATTTTGCTCGTTCAAATACTGCTTCACCCGTGAATTTCTTTCCAAAATCTCATTCATCTGGCTGGTGTTTGATTCTACCAAGGTGATGTCGTCAGACTTCAAATTGTTAATCGCAGAGTTTTTCATGTCATACGGCAATTGATCGCAAGTATCACTATAATTGAGACAGTCGATACTCAAATTGTTCATGGTTGGGTTCTCTACTGAACCCGCTCTCCGATGCCATATCCTGTCATGAATCTTAGCTTGGGGGGACGAACAATCAAACCTTGTAGCCGAAGCGTCTGTAGACTTATCCTTATCCCAAGCAATTCGAGGGGTGCCTTCTGTGATAGCACTAGAGCGAGAGGGTCTTCTCTCTCCAGTGGATATTTTGCTGATCACGGCTGATATGGCTCTTGTCAACACCATCTCAGCTTTCTCTTATCACAGCTAAAATTATAGATGAAATGAAAAAAATGATGAGGTACCTTATCACATGTACGCAAATTAAGATTGCTAAACTGGGGCATTTCATTTATATAATGCTAATACTTGCTTAACATATAAGACATTTAGATCGATCAGGACATGGCTTCGATAGTATTGAAATACGTGACAAACAGATTATTGAAAGATAATCAACTCAACCGTCTTTGGGTCGAGGACCCGTACTATGAACAAGTTCCGATAGGAGAAAAAAATGGCAAGATTCAATACAAAAAAACTCCAAGAAGAATTCCAGATAAGATCAGCGTAAATGACACTCAGGTATTGAAGAAGTTCAAAAGGAGAGCATTCAGATATGATATGTGGTTTACATTTTGCGGTGTTAAATTCGGATGGACCAATATTGTGGGGCTTGTTCCTATTTTCGGAGCCTTAGTGTCTGCGTATTGGTCGCTCAATCTTCTTGTTTTAGCAAGAACATTAGACGATGGGCTTCCTCTAGACCTACAGTTGTTGTTTTTATTTAATATCTTGGTCGATTTTCTATTGGGATTGATTCCTATAGTTGGAGATATCGTTGAGGTGGGTTATAAGTCAAATCTGAGAAACTACTTACTTCTTGAAAAACACTTGGAACGAGTCAGTCAGAAAAATTTAGGACTCATATCTAAAGAAGAAGTCAGACCAGGTTTCATCAATGACAAGGTTGAGCCTGTGTTTGAACAGAAGATCATGCCTAGTGCATTGAAGGCAGGGGAGAGCTTGAAGCATCTTGTGCACAGTGCAGGATCCAGCAAATCTTTCAGTTCTGACTCAAGCTTTCGCCCTTCCTCGGGCAGCGCAACCATACAAACATCACCAACTACAGCGACTAAGTCTGCGCGGACAGATGGAGAGGACATTTCTTCGGGTGCAAAAGCAAATCTTGCTGGATTGAAGTACGCAACTTGATCGTAGTTCAATCGTGGCTCAACAAAGCCGTTAGTATACCAAAAAGTTTAGATATTTAGTCATTCCAGTTTTCTTTTTTCTCAAAATTTGAACTACTTCAAGTTTCTCATCAGTGCTACAATGACCAGTTAAACATGTAGTCGATGCTTCTAAAAAACAGATATTTTACGACTAGTGATGTCCGTAGCTGGAGCGCCCTATGAAGTTATCGCCCTATGGGGTTATGGAACCATATACAGGACAGAATCATTCATCTGATAAATTTCATCAAAACTCAATCTAAGCCTAACCGATTCAGATTCAAAGTGGATATATCTGTCGATTAAAACTTGGCTACAACAAGGGAGAAGTTGCAGGAGATACTGCAATATTGGATTGAAATAAAGTTTTGAGATGGTGGAAGTTGGAAACGAAAAACAAGCCATTGAGTCAGATGTGGATGTGAAGCTTTCAGAAGATATGTCGACGAGTGGGATACATAATGACATAGATAGTAACGTCGACGATCAAGAAAGCACAAATCAGAACACAGGACTTAGTGATCGTGCAAATAATGGGAATACTGAAAGAAACGGAGTTGCATTGGCTGAAGATGAGACATCGTTGGTTGCATTACCAGATGGCGAGGATATAGAATTGAACTATTTACCAGATAAGGACAGCAAAAATGAAAGCTTCTCTATCGGATCGACTGATGCAGTTATAGAAACAACAAATGAGCAGTTGAACCAAATCAGCCCCCCGCAACACGATCTCACTGAGGCTGATTTGAACTCAGAGTTAGCACTGTTCATGGAAGCATGTCAGCGAGGATTGTATGAGACTGTAAAAGAGTTGATATCAACGGGTAAGGTAAAAGCCAATGACACTTTCAGTGATGGAGTAACAGGCTTACACTGGGCAGCCATAAACAATAGACTCTCCATCGTGAAATTTTTGAATGAAAACGAAGTTTCAAAAGCTGATCCAAACCGCCAAGGTGGGGAATTGCAAGCAACACCTTTACATTGGGCTTGTAGAAATGGTTTAGTATATATTGTGGACTACTTACTAACTAAGACAGAAGCAGATCCCAGATTACGCGACTCACAATCTTACAATGCCCTACATTTGGCTGTGCATAGTTCTAACATTACCTTGGTACTTTATATCATATTGACTTGTTGCTGCGATATTGAAAACCCCAAAAGCATCTACATAGATGAACCCGATAGTTTCAATAGGACCAGTTTGCATTGGGCATCGTATCAAGGTGATATTCTCACCATAAATGCGCTATTGAGATTTGGGGCAGACTTAAACAAAGTCGACAATTCATTGTTCATTCCTATTCATTGGGCTTTTATGAAGGGCCATAAAGTTGTTCTAAAGAGGCTTGTGGAAGCCGGATCTGATATTTTAGTGAAGAATGATCAAGGGAAGACTACTTTTGATATCGCTCAAGACATGAATTGCTCGAAGACTTGGGAAACAGTGTTGAAGGAATGCGGAAGAGATAAACATTCCAATTGGTCTGAGAAGCAGCATGTCTTGAATGCCAAAAGTGGACAGCTTATCACATTTTTCACCCCATACTTTCTTTTACCACTTATGTTCAAGATATTTTCGTTCAATGAGGGTTATTTCATCCCAAAATTTGTTTTCGGAGTGGCTGTCTTCTCTTTGGGTGTGATGTTTTTAAGCAGCTTTGTGATTCCGTCATACATAAAAGAGTCTAAGTCTATACCAAAATCACCCTTGTTAGCTGGAATTTTCTCGGCTACTGCATTCTGGGATGTTATCCTTTGGTTGTATAACATTCTTCCAAACATAGACATGAAGACTTTCTTTCCCAATGTTATAATTGCAATAGCTATTGCAACTTTTGCTTGGGCTTTCACTAAGTCTATGTTCATAAACCCTGGATTAGTTCCTATTCCATCGGACAACAAAGTCATTCTTGAAATGGCACGTAATCTAATTGCAATTGGCAAATTTGACACGGATCATTTTTGCGTTAATTCGTTTGTACGAAAGCCACTTAGGTCAAAGTATTCCAGAGTTACTAAGAGATTAGTTGCTAGATCAGACCATTACTGTCCCTGGGTATACAATGAAATTGGGGTGCGCAATCATAAACTATTCATGACTTTTGTATATTCGTTGACTGTTGCAATCATCTTTTTCGTCCATTTATCAATAAGATTTTTTGACAAGATAGAGGATGGCTATCTGAGTGACGATGAGTCCAGTGAATGCTTCGTTCTCTCTGATGAACTTTGCGTGGGTTACAGGAAACATAGCTTCCATTTTAACTTTTTGTTCTGG
This sequence comes from Debaryomycetaceae sp. ZIM 2471, assembly GCA_031081905.1. Classification (NCBI taxonomy): domain Eukaryota; kingdom Fungi; phylum Ascomycota; class Pichiomycetes; order Serinales; family Debaryomycetaceae; species Debaryomycetaceae sp. ZIM 2471. The sequence goes on along the minus strand of JARYTF010000008.1, from coordinate 559,387 downwards.
ACTTTGATACAATTTACGTGGATCATATTCTTGAATATCAGTCAAACTTTTCAAATATTGAAGGGTGTAACGACATGGGAATTTATGCAGTTGAATAATCAATTAGCAGAAGGGTCGAATAATCACTCTACTCTTCCGAGCGATTTTGGTGTCGCACCAACATCTAGTGCAATGCAACATTCTCATGGGAATGGATTAAGAACTATTTTCAAGATGATTGGGTTGGATCAGTTTATTTTAACGGTGCAGTTGAGTTTGAGGTCCCTTATAAGCAGAACGAGTTTGGATCAGACAGCTAATTATGACTCACTCAATACTTTCAACATTCCTACCGATTACGGTTGGAAGCAAAATTGGTTGGATTTCTGGTTTCTAGGCGAGTTCAAATTACGCAATCTCTTCTATCTTCCCATCGAAGGTGAGAATAATTTGAACGGGCAAGTCGTCAACTACTACAAATTGTATGAATTGCCTCCCAAGACTTCAAATGCAATGGTTTGAACCCACATTTTTAGCAGCTTTGCGTATACAACCTCTACATCAATAAAACATCAAATAAAATCATCTATTCGAAAAAAGAAAAAAACTATGTAACATAGAAAAAAGGTGGCCGACTCACAACATAGTTAACTATAGTCACTATCACAGACACCCTAAAGTATCTGTGAAAGTAACTTGTCAGACAGCCACTTATATCCACCCTAGTCCATAACACCCGAAGGTGCATAAGGATAAGGGCAAAGATCATCGCTCCTTTTGATGGGTCCGACAAAAGTCAGTCCCATATGTAAAAGGCAAATAGATAGATGATCAGATTGCTAAGAATCACGAACAAGCTAAACTAATCTCACTTTGAGGATATAAGGGTATCTCACTCATCAACCAAGTTGGATTCAGTGGCTCTTTTGAAGAGTCAAAGAGGGACGTGACCTATAGAAATGATCCTATGAAGTACGTCGACAAAGAAAAAAATTCAAACAAGAGAAGAGGCAAACCGCTGCTCCTTATATATTATTTTTGTGGTTACGAGCATGGATAATTTTTTTTGCGATGAGGTCGGGTAATTGTGTATGAAGTACTGAATATCACTAGGGCAACTATTCGTGCTACTATTATGGTGTTGGTTCATGTTTAGACATAAGAGAAACTACTTTGGTGATATTCCGTGCCCATCTAGTCGGATAAATGAAGAATGCCGCACCGTTAATTGTATTTTCAAACATGACGGAGCAATGGAGAATTCCACGCTATCTAAAAATGACAGAAATATTCGAGCAGGACTCAAGCGCAATAGAGATGCGGACGAGCAAGGACCCGGGAAAAAGGTAAAGGGTGTGAACGAAGGTACTAAGGGCGAATATGAGGAAGGGGCGATTGCTTACAATGCACCGACTGAAAATGAAGGTGCGAAATTGAAGGATATTTCATTCATTATTCCAACGGCTGTGAGCCATATCGAGATCTCGCGTGCAGAAAGGACTATCAATTGCAAAAAGCTTTTGAAGCTTTACCAGGAAAAAGCGGCAAAGACACCCAATAGAAAGGCGGTTGAAGAGGAGTACGCTCTCGCAATTGCAAGTAAATCTCGGGAAGAATATTCGCAGAAGGTGGAACTGATTTTGAACGTGAAGACCCAAAATGCTGTTAAAGATCCCAACTTCATACTTCCACGAGAAGTATTACCATCAGCGCCTGCTATTTTGTCTGAGAGAAAAAAATTTGTGCAGATATTAGCCGACGCAGTGAGGAAAACGGATCCCGATTCTGAAGCACCTATTACGAGGGCAATCGATGAGGAGTTCCAAGTCGCATCAAAAACCACAAATAATACGTACGTCCAGAGTATCAAACGAAGAATTTATGAAATAACGAACTTCAAGACCCCAGACAGACAACCTAGGCATATATCTGACAAAGAGTATCTAGAGAAGTTAAAGGAAATAGTTATACCGATTGATGTCCTCGCCAAATACGGATATATAACTGCGGTGCCCGAGGAAAAAGAGATCAACCAGACTCGAACATGCACCAGATGCAAAGCCGAATTCAGATTACAAGATCACCTCAGACAAGTTCAGTGTAACTATCACTGGGGAAAGATGAACAAGGTCGGAAAAGGCAATAGGGTGTATGAATGTTGTGGCGCCGCTGTTGGTGGTGATGCAGACCCTTGTGCCACATCCGATTTTCACGTTTTCCAGTGGAGTGATGCGCTGGAGCGCCATAGTGCACTACCATATAAGACAACAGCTGAATTATATGGATCCAAAAACCATGCATTCAAAGCCCTTGGTATTGACTGTGAGATGGGATTCACTACAAAAGGATTTGAGCTATTGAGGATTACGGCCATGGATTTCTTTAGCAGAGAAGAGGTGCTAGATGTTTTGGTTCGTCCGAAGGGTACCGTTATTGATCTCAACACCAAGTGGTCCGGTATTGCAGAGATCAGGGACGAAGCGTTGGCGTTCGAGGACCTGATTAACCTCTTGGGCGAGGTAATGGATAAAAATACTATACTCATAGGCCATGGTTTAGAAAACGATCTCAACTCGATGCGTTTGATACATCATCGTGTCGTGGATACCGCTATTATTTATCCAAAACATAAAACTTCCCCTACATTCAGGTTTGCCTTGAAGTATTTGACATTCAAATATCTCGGGAGAACTATACAAACAGGAGAGCATGATAGTAGCGAGGATTCCTTGGCAGCTATAGATATAGTCAAGTACTTCATCAGACTAGACATAAAGTAGTTAAATAGTCTTGATTTATGTCAATTTCGATGCATCAAGCCCACCAGGGCTTTATTTAATAAACACCACCTCTTTAAATGCGAATTAATTTTTTGCTGCCATCTTATTTAGTTCTTCTTTACATTAGAAATGAAATTGAAAGCAGTGATCCTTGTAGGAGGAGAGACTACGGGAACAGGATTCAGACCAATCTCCATGGAGATGCCTAAATCTCTCTTTCCGATTGCCGGAAGACCCTTGATTAGCCATATAATTGACAATTTAGTCGATCAGATTGATAAGGATGAGCTAGTTGAGATTCAACTTTTAGGTTTTTTCAAAGATGCTTCTAAATTCAAAAGCTACATCAACGAAATAAGAAACAGTGATATCGGGGTGAAAATCACATATATGGAAGAGCCCTATTCCATGGGTACCGCTGGTGGCCTTTTATACTTCAAGGATCAGATATTTGATGATACAATGTGCGACCATATTTTTGTGATCCATGGAGATATAGTTTGCAACTATCCCTTCAAGCGCATGAAGGAGTTTTTCGTGTCAAGCAAGTCGAATGCCACTATTCTCGGTATAGATCCATTACTGTTGATGAACAATCAACAGAATAAAGTTCATACGCAAAATCGACTTTTGTTGAAGACATACCAAAAGGATAAAATCTTGAGGAGTTATGGAACCATTGTCTCCAAGAAATCGAATGACGAGGTTGTGCATTACGTAGAGAAGCCCGAATCAAAAATTTCGAAGCTACGGGTTGGAACTGATTACAACGTTTTAATCAATGGAGGAATTTACCTATTCAACAGAGAATTCTACATGGCCTTGGAAGATGTAAAAGCCAGCAAATACGCTTATATGAAACCTTTACACGATGAGGAATCCGAACAGCACAATGACAGCCTTTCATTGGAACGAGATGTTTTGACCAACTTTCCAGGTCGCAAGAATAGCCACTTCATGACCTTCAAATCGACGAGCTTCTGGTATCAACTAAAGACTCCCATTTTTGCTTTGTTGGCGAACAACTTTTTGCTTGAACAAAAATTGCAAACAAACATGAAAAAAGGGCTATTGTCTGCTTCCAAAAACATAATCATCCCTGTTAAGTCTCAATCTTTGCTCAAGTCACATGGCATCTTAATCGGACCTCATGTATCTATCGGCAGGAACGTACATATTGGCAGTGGTGTCCGGATCAACAACTCGATAATATGTGACGATGTGGTAGTGGGAGATAATTCCTTTATTTCTAATGCTATCATCTCGAGCGGAGTAAGGATTGGGAGATGGTGCAGAGTCGAGGGTACGATCAGCATTAACGCATCTAATGTCCACATCAATGAAATGAGTCAAGAAGGCTATTTTAGATTAATAAACAGCATTGTCGTTCTTTGCACCAATACGGTTGTCAAAAACCAAGTCTTTGTCTACAACTCTATTGTTTTACCACACAAGGAGCTTGAAAGTGATGTTAGGTATGAGATAGTGATGTGATACCAGAAATTGCTAAACACCTTCATTTGCATGCATGCCATTCAGATTCTAATCAAGTAGCTTGTATTTAGGATTAGTATATTCGGCGTTCGACCTGTTACAGGTGAAAGTCCTGCCCCTCTTGCAATAAAAAGTGCCGTTCAAAGGCAACTCGACTTGTAAGGGCTCTACGACTTCTCCCATAAAGTCCGGTTTTATTTTCTTGAAACCACAGGAAACTGGTATTTCTATTATTCTGTCGAAGACTGCTTCCACTGACAACTCCTTCAATTTTACTTGCACTATCTCCTGGTAGTCAATAAGACACTTGAAATTATAGTCTAGAGAGTCAAACTGATTGAATTGCAACCCAGACGTTTCCTCATGCTCAGACAAGCGGTCTATCAAGGTGTTTCTCAACAGCTTTATCAAAGGATCACTAGACCCGTGGATATATTCATGTATGTTGAATGTGGGACTCAACAAGGACTGATATTTTGCATTCGTGTTTATCCGACACTCGGATGCTTCATGTTCAACAGTTACTAGATTCAAATGCCTGAGATAATATTTGATTACTGTGTCTTCAATACAGCTCCGCTCACTTCCCGCATCGTCTTTGCTCAAATGTAAAGAGGCATGGTTATTGGGAGCCAAGGAGAACAACTTTTGGTACGTCTCTTGCAACATGTCGTAGATCAATCTTCGATCGTGCGTATTAGATGCCACTTTGTAGATTGGCTTCTCGTACCAAGCCAAATGATTGAACGATGCCTCTGTCATAGTACATGAGAAAATTATGACGAAAACCTTTGTCCATATCATGATGGATATTCTGTTCACTTCGCAGATTGATAGGGTTCACCGAAAATTGAAAGAACAGTTATGTGGAGATAGGCGTGATTTCTCTTTGCATCAAAATGTGCTCGATGCTCTGCTTACATCTTGTATTGCAATCTGTCTCTTCGTAACTCGCTTTTGTAAACTTTTTTTGCACCTATTTACAAATGCAACCATTCTCAAACATCAAAACAACGCGTGAGCGAGAATCGCGTTATACAGGAACAGTCTGATTAAATAAGTTTCCTCTATTGAATAGGTACGGGTTTTCACGTCGTTTTTTATGCTATAACTGAGGTCTCAAGGAAATAAGAAAGAAACAAGGGAGGATATCGAGTTGAAAATGATATCAAAGAAGCCAAACAAACCTGTAACGCCGAATGCAAAGGCAACCAAGGCTGCAGTGAACTCCAGCGGCAAGAAGCAACTGTCGCTAATGTCATTCTTTAAGCCAGTGAAACTGACACCGAAGGGAGACGCCAGCACCGAAAAACAACCGGCGTTGGAAAAAGAGACGTTGGAGGACGATATCAATGCAAATGACGAAGCCGACACCTCGATCGCGACGTCTGACATTAGTAATACGTCACCAACCCATGCAAAACAGGGTAGACTCAGAGATAACGAGGAAGGTAACTCCGAGACTTATACTGACACACCTTTGACATCCGAGACCGACACGGTGGTCCCCGAATCCAACAAAAAGAAGCCGATGCCTCGTTCCTCTCCTGTGAAGTTCGAGGAGGATGCTAAGGGAATAGAAGCTCAAAATGGGGACGCATCGCTCACCAGTCCACTGGTAAAACGCAGGACTAAGGCGCGTAAGATCGTCTATGCGGAATCCGATGATGATGAGGAAGGTATTGAAGTAAGTCGCAAGCGTCGAAAAGTTGTGGAGAGTGACGAAGAAGATGAGTTTCAACCAGAGGACCAAGGGGAAGAAGAGGAAGAGAGCGACGGCATGAGCGACTTCGTTGTCGATGATGATGACGATGATGTAAAATCGGATAACGAGTCAGACATAATGGATGTAGAAGAGGAGGATGAAGTAGCATTGAGGAAGCCGTCCAGCAAGAAGAAAACATCCAGAAATGAAAGGGAGAATGTTGAGTCTTCCGGTAAGACATCAACACTTGCATCTAAGGTCCCCGAATCTTCCAGTATCGGGTCCAAATTCACCGCAGGCTCTTCGTATAACGCGTCCGTTTCGCAACGGAAACCTTCAAAGCCCAGCCCCACAGCTCTGGTGCCGAAAGAAAAGAAAAATTTCAATAAAGACAATGAAGAAAGGTATCAATGGTTAGTCACAATTAGGGATGAGGAAAAGAGAACCCAAGAAGATCCGGAGTATGATTCAAGAACCCTTTTCATTCCTCAGTCTGCTTGGTCCAAGTTCACCCCCTTTGAAAAGCAGTATTGGGAGATAAAAAGCAAAATGTGGGATACCGTTGTATTCTTCAAGAAAGGTAAATTTTATGAATTATACGAGAATGACGCCATCATCGCAAATTCAGAGTTTGATCTCAAGCTTGCAGGTGGAGGAAGGGCAAACATGAAATTAGCAGGCATTCCTGAGATGTCTTTTGACTATTGGGCTAAAGAGTTTATAGACCATGGTTACAAAGTAGCGAAAGTAGATCAGAAGGAGTCATTATTGGCCAAAGAAATGAGAGGTGGAGCTACTAAAGAGGAAAAAATCATCAAGAGAGAGTTGACCAGCGTTCTTACAGGTGGCACATTGACAGACTTAAACATGATTTCTGATGAAATGGCAACATATTGCCTTGCAATAAAGGAAGAGCAAAGAGAGGATAACTCAAAATTATTCGGTGTATGCTTTGTCGACACGGCAACATCAGAATTGAATTTGATCGAATTCAGTGATGACAATGAGTGCACCAAGCTAGAAACTTTAGTGACTCAGATACGTCCAAAAGAAGTCCTATGCGAGAAGGGAAATTTGTGCAAGACGGCAGTGAAGATATTGAGGCACAGTGCACATGTTTCCAATCAAATATGGAATACCTTGAATCCGCTTTCTGACTTCTGGGATTATGATTTAACCTTGGAAAATCTTGTTAACAGTAAGTACTATCCGGCAAAGGATTTGGATGACTATTCGAACTACCCGCCAGAATTGGTTAAATTCAAGGACAATTACAAGGTAGCATTCACTGCATTTGGAGGTCTATTGAAATATTTGAAGACTTTGAAGTTAGATGAAAGCATTTTGACATTGAGAAATATCCATGAATACAATATTGCGAAAAACTCAGCAAAGCATTTGATCCTCGACGGAGTGAGTTTGAACAATCTTGAGATATTAAACAACTCATTTGATGGTAGCGATAGAGGCACTCTTCTAAAATTAGTCAATAGGGCAATAACATCTTTCGGAAAGAGAACATTAAAAAATTGGGTTCTTCATCCATTGATGGATGTTACCATGATAACTGATAGGTTGAATTCGATTGACTATCTTTTGAATGATGGATTAGAGCTCAGGAGTATGTTGGAAAATGGCCTTTCCGGTCTTCCTGATTTGGAGAGATTGCTCGCACGAATTCATAGTAAAAGCTTACGATTCAAGGACTTTCTTAAAGTCATCGAAGGCTTCGAGAAAATCTCTAGTTTGGTAAGAAAGGTAGCAGGTTTCTCCCACCAGGACTCTGGACTTTTACACACCTTGTTGAATAGTTTTCCAGAAAGTTTAGGTAAGATGGTTGATGACTGGGAAGATGCATTTGATCGCCAGCAAGCATTACATGACGTAATTGTACCAGCCCTTGGTGTCGATGAAGAATTTGACGAATCTAAAGACAAGATTCTGAAGTTGGAGCAACTGCTAGATGATTATTTGAAGAAATATAAATCCCAGTATAAAAGTCATGAAATTTGCTACAAAGATTCAGGCAAGGAGATTTATTTGATTGAAGTACCCAACAAGCTTGTTAAGAGTATTCCTCATGATTGGATGCAGATGGGATCCACATCAAAAGTCAAGAGATACTGGTCCCCCGAAGTTAAAAAGACCGTTAGAGAATTACTTGAGCAATTAGAGTTGCATAAAATGGTATGTGAGACTTTAAGAACAAGAATGTATGAAAAGTTTGATGTCAACTTCAAACAGTGGCTTAGTTGTATTAAAGTCGTATCTGAAATTGATTGCGTCCTTTCGTTGGCAAAGACTTCAGAAACCCTTGGTCATCCTTATTGCAGGCCAGAATTCGTCAAATCCGATAAGGGAGTTATAGATTTTAAGGAACTCAGGCACCCATGCTTTGTAGGTACCAAGGACTTCATACCTAATGATATATGTTTGGGTGGGGAAGGAGCAAATTTTGGGTTACTCACAGGTGCAAATGCGGCAGGTAAATCGACTGTAATGCGTACTACCGCTTTAGCAGTTATATTGGCTCAGTTGGGTTGTTATATTCCTGCCACATCGGCCAGATTGAGCGTCGTTGATAGAATCATGACTAGATTAGGTGCGAACGACAACATCTTGCAAGGGAAGTCTACTTTCTTTGTCGAGCTTTCAGAGACCAAAAAGATACTTAGCAATGCTACTTCTAAGTCTCTAGTCATTTTGGATGAGTTAGGAAGAGGGGGTTCATCAAGCGATGGGAATGCAATTGCTGAGTCGGTGTTGTATCACCTTGCCACTCATGTTCAGTCTTTGGGTTTCTTCGCCACACACTATGGGTCACTTGGTCTTGCATTCAAAAATCATCCTCGTATCAAACCATTGAGAATGGCCATCGTTATAGACGAAAACTCAAGAAATATAACCTTCCTCTACAAGTTAGAAAAAGGTACGGCCCCTGGTTCATTTGGTATGAACGTTGCTTCCATGTGTGGAATATCAACCGAGATAATTGATAAAGCCGACATCGCTGCAAGTGAATACGAGCAAACCTCAAAACTTAAAAAGGCTCTTGAGAATGACTCTACAAGGGTTAGTTTAGGCTTACAGAGTGATTTCAGTTGGTACGCGAATGATAGGATAGATGAGCTATCTGGAGATATCTTGAACTACAACGAGCCTACTCGCCAGCTTGCCTTATGCAACGTTTTTAGTATGATAGATAGCTTATAAAATGCTCGCATTATGAAGGACAGAGTTATAAGTTAGTATGTTTAAAGTTACATAAGATCCCTTTTTCTAAATTAGAATTCGAATCGGATGAAAAATTATTTATCAGACAATTCAACTTCTCCATTATTAACGTATTCTGGGCCATAAAATGATCATTAAGACACCATTCCATATACTTTTATACTCGTTAACATTTGGTGGGACTTTCTTCCATTCATTTATCTTATCGCCAATTGCGTTTAAGAAGCTCCCTCGCAAGGAGTTCGGGGAACTACAAAACAATGTGTTTCCATGGTACTTTTTAAGCCAAGCCATTTCCCCCGTTGTTTTAGGTTTGACGGCTCCTTTCAAATTGTGTCCTTTCACAATTGGTACATTCGCATTGTCTAGCGTTGCAGGTGCCATAAATTTTTTTTATCTCTTACCTGTGTGCCAGGGTATAAAGGAGAGAAGAGACAAATTGGTTGCGGACAAGCAAGACGTCGGGGAAAACGGTGAGCCCACTGCTGAATATGCTGCAATTTCCCGCCAGTTTGGCAAATTTCACGGAATGTCCATTATGCTCAACATGATGTCTGTTCTTTCCGTTGGGGCGTACTCCTTTGTTCTCGCTAGACGTTTTTAGTGACACACAAATGTGGACAGATCCCTACGTGTATTGACAGATCTTTCTCTCATGCACCACTTGGTCAAATAATATTCGTATGTAACTATGTATGCCACAAAGCAAATTGGCACCGGTCAGCAATTTGACGGTAGACTTTGTCTATCCCCATGTATGGTTCTCGTTTTCGCAGTATGGTCTAATGAGAGACATTTGTAGCTAGTTCTTAAAGCGGCCTGTCTCATGTTATTTGCGTCAAATTCATATAAAATCTCGTGTTCGTGTGTTAGGTCACTCAAATTATCACGGCCTACAACCGATCTAAATTGCACGATCCATATGCGAATACCATTCATGTGCATGTATAAACATACGTTTTTATAAAAAGCACTTTTTAAGCGCATAAATCAGTTTTTCCGGGAAAATATGAATAAATACAGATTAATCCGATGATCGATAAGGTGATCATATCGGCCTTGGCTAATAAAGCTCTGGAATTGTTGGTGGGTAGTAAAATATCGGAAGAGAGATCAGCTAGGCGGAAAGATATATAAGGAAGGAAATTATGAATAAATTCTAACCCCATTCACTTTAAGCAAGCAGAGATATATTTAATAATGTCTGTACATAATAAGATGTCCCGAGAGACATACCCAGAGGGATTTGATAGCATGAATATATTATCAACCCCATTATCGCCAGATTTATACAAGGATGACAACAAGTGGATAGAAGAGTTGGGAGTCGGTTCTGCTCCTTTAAGCCCCAAGAATAGTGCATACAACTACAAGTCGTTGAACAGCAGCTTTGAAGATCTTGAATTTGCTAGTAGGCAGTTTGGAGTAGGAGACTGTTTAAGAGACGACGGCGTTTTTGATCAAATATACAAACGGACGACGCTGTCGTCAAGTGCCGCCACCAGCACAGGGAGCCCGGATCGAATCAGTGATGAAAATGGCTTTTACAATGGACTCGATTTGCAACAATTGAAGAGTAAATTGAACTCCTTGAAGAGCATGGAGGACAGGCCAGCTGGGATGATGAATGACGTATTCATAACCAACAAACACGAGAACAGTGTTGAACTCGAGAGGCCAGAGGAGAATGCTTCTTTGGATAGCGGAAACGCTTCAGAGGGGTCGTCGTTCTGTGACTCAAGGAATAAGAGAAGAGCATCCAGGAAATGCTTGACCAACTCTCAAAAACAGGCACACAACAAGATTGAAAAAAAATATAGAATCAATATAAATGCCAAAATAGCAGGGTTGCAGGAGCTCATCCCTTCTGTTGCTAGCAAAGATATAGCGTTTGAGACGGGAAAGAGTGCGAAGATAATGGTACAAGAGGGGCAAAACAAACTTAACAAGTCCATGATTCTAGAAAGAGCAAAGGAGTATATATTATCACTTCAGAGAAATGAAGGGAAGCTTCTTAGGGAGGTACAAGCTTTGCGAAACGAAGTGTCTCGTTTAAGGAGCATGCCTAGGCTTTCTCAGTAAAATATCGGTTTTGCCAATCCTGTGTAACGAGTATGAATGAAAACCACATATTTGGACGAATATTTATGATTTAGAGGTAGTAATTAATGTCTACGAAGTATCTTTTTATTGTATGCGAGGATCTCCAAAAAAAAAAAAATAATGGCTGCAACGATATAACCGTTCGGCACTGAGTTGCGGGTTTTGATATCCGTCCATGAACTTTTTTTTTTTCTTTCCTCCACCTATTGACAGATGAACTATGCGGCATAGATTTTGCCGTTTAGCATAATGTAAAAGGCATCGAGAGTTTGTGAATTCGATGGGGTTGAAAATTAGATCATGAAAGTAAAGAAGCCGGGGTTATTCATCTTTTATATGGCTCTTTATTCTCATCTCTTCTTTGACTAACATCTTACGATCAGCTGCGAAAACATGCTGAGCTATGAGAAGAGCGAACAACCAGGATTCATTTCGAGTAAGGATTCATTGTCCTCCCGGGAGGACAATGAAGCTGGCCCTGTCTCGAGGTTCATAAAATCTTTTGCGATAGAAAAAGACATTGATTTGGAGAGTGGTCAAAGACGGATAGTCTCACTCGAAGATAGACTCAAAGACCGGCACATTCGTATGATTGCAATAGGAGGATGTATTGGCTCTGGATTATTCATATCCTCTGGAGCAGCATTGGCTTCTAGTGGACCGGGGAGTTTAATCATATCGTATATAGTCATAGGAATACTCATGTTTTCCGTGATCCAGTCATTGGGAGAGCTCACTAGTGCCTTCCCTGTCCAAGGTAACTTTTTAATATACAACACACGATTCATTGATGAGTCTTGGGGTTTTGCTATGAACTGGAACTACTGTCTACAATGGCTTGTCAGCATACCACTCTCTCTAGTTTCAGCTTCTTTAACTATTGACTTTTGGGGCTCCAACATAAACACTGCAGTATGGGTTGCAATTTTTTACGTCTTGATATGTTTCGTCAACATTTTTGGAGTAAAAGGATATGGTGAGATGGAGTTCGTATGCTCATCAATCAAGGTTTTAGCCATCGTTGGATTTTGTATCTTGAGTGTTGTCATAATTTGCGGAGGAGGTCATCATGGGTATATAGGTGCAAGATACTGGAACAACCCTGGATCCTTCAACCATGGCTTTCATGGGCTATGCTCAGTCTTTGTGAATGCAGCATTCTCGTTTGCTGGAACAGAGCTTTGTGCATTGGCAGCTGGTGAATCGTCAAATCCCCGAAGAGCATTGAGAAAAGCCATGAAGCAAGTATTTTGGCGGGTGACTATCTTTTACATGCTTTCCATCTTGTTTGTTTGCTTTCTAGTTCCGTACAATAATTCAGAATTATTGAGTAACTCGTCTTCATCTGCATCACCATTTGTGATCGCAATTAAGTTGAGCGGTATCGAAGTGCTTCCCTCCATTTTTAACGCGGTGATCTTGATCTCAGTCTTATCGGTTGCAAACGCAGCAGTTTTCGCATCCTACAAACCTTTGGTGTCCTTGTCTGAGGCTGGACATGGTCCAAAATTTCTTGCCTATACTGACAAAAGAGGAAGACCCATCTTTTCCATTATGATATCGCTTTCATTTGGGCTCATTGGGTTCGTTTGTGTATCACTGAAACAAACTGAGGTGTTCAACTGGCTTTTGGCTCTCTCAGGTCTCAGTGTGATCTTCATTTGGTTATCCATATCCGTGGCCCAAATCAGAGTTCGGAACGCCTTCGCTGCTCAGAATGTGAGTTTAAAGGAGCTCCCGTTTCGTGTATTTGGGGGTAATTTGAATGCATACTTCTCGATACTTGTAAATGTACTAGTATTGATTGCACAATTCTACGTTGGTCTCTTTCCTGTTTCTGGAGAGAACCTCAACGCATCAACTTTTTTTCAAGTCTATCTTGCTGCTCCGATAGTGGCAGCTTGTTACTTGGGTCATAAAATCTATACAAAAAACTGGACGTTATTGATTTCTGCCAAAACTATGGATATTACAACGGGACGCCAAGAGTTTGATCAGCTCGAAGACGAATTAGAAGAGCAGGAATACAAAAGGAGGCTTAAGAATAGATCTGTTTATACTCGATTAGTCCACTACTGGTGCTGAGGGCTCATTCCAGTAACATATACACAATAAATAAATGATAGTAAAGCGTCCTTAGACATCACCAATTATTGGGAAGCTATATGCAGTATATACAACATGTATATATCTACACGTATTATTTGGACAACCCTATGAAAGAGCCAAGTGGGCCATGAGTACGATTCAACAACTTGTAACTGATCTAAGTGTTCTTCAATCTGAATCTAGAAGGAAGAATGTCGAGGTCAAACAAGCATGCGAGAGGGCACAAGCTAGTTTGAAGGCATATCCGTCAACCCAGCAGATAAGCGAAATAGACAAAAGAGATACCAAAGCCGCTTTGTTGAGGCCATTTTTGCTCGCATGCAAGACTGGGAACCCGAAACTTGCCGTTATATCGGTGTCGGCAATTCATAAGCTCATCATGGGTGGGTGCATCGATAAGGACGCCTTGACAGAGCTACTAGATGCGTTAACTGAGGGAACTCATTTGGCAATGGATATCCAATTAAGAATACTTCAATGCTTGCCCACATTGATGCAGAAGAATAGTAATTGTTTTGGGGGTGAATTGGTCACCAAAATATTGACATTGTGCGCCAGCTTAACATCGAATAATAAGACTACTGTGGTCATCAACACGGCTTCGGCGACACTCCAACAACTATTCAGCTCTGTGTTCGACCGTGCGAAAGTGGAGAACTACTCGGAAGGTGATATCCATGAAGTTCGACTTGATGAAGATACACATGTGTCAATTGATGATTTGTCATTCGAGAACTACAACATATTTAAAGATTTATGCAATATCATTGAAAATAATGATACTGAGTTCTTCAAGGGCCGCTTGAAGATAAAGCCCATCTCAGTTCTTGAAATCGTTGAAAGCATAGTTGCTAATCACAGTAAGTTGTTTGATCAACATCAAGAGTTGATGTATCTAGTGAGAGCTAGAGTTATTCCCTCGTCGCTCAGGATACTAAATAACCCCCTTAGAAGCTTTCCCTTCACAGCAAGAGCAATGAGAAATATCCAGGTGTTAATATCCACCCAGCTAAAGAATCTTGTCGTGGAAAGTGAAATGGTCATATCCTTTTTAAATCATATATTATTGAGCGACGAAGGAAATTCGGATGGCGAGGGATTACATTGGGAAAAGGTTCTTACTCTTGAGGTTTTGCTAGGTTTTTTCAGTGATTTTGAGATATCTAAACTGATATTTTTGACTTATGATAATGATCCAAAGAAGAAAAACGTCATCCAAGAAATGTTGGCAATCATTAATACTTACTTATCGCATAATTCCTTTTTAATAGGAGAGAGCATAGAGCCAGTTGCATCTGCTACCGAAGAGAATAATGCTCAGGCTCTCAATGGCAATCATTTACTATCAAAAGCCTCTTCAGGTATGAAGATCAATGTCCTTGATCATTTGGAGAAGACAGAAGCGCCCCACTCGATCCCTAGAACATATCCCGTATATCTTGCATCGAAAATCTTGATCGCATATGCTGATGGAACAGCAAAGTTTGTCAGTCACATTTCTAGTAGAGTTGACCCATCAAATCTTGAAAGTGACGTTGAGTTTATAAATGCTTTCATTGAATCAAATTTTAAAGAAATATATCTGCTATTTCTGAAATTCTTATACACAAAAATGGACAATGAAACTTTTCACTCGTTGATCAGGTCCTTACAGAAATATATCCATACGGCAGGTTTATTGGGGTTGAGTGAGTTGAGGGATAGTTTGTTGCAAATGCTTTCTGCCACAATTGTGGTTACTTCAAACAAAGCAAATACAAAATCAGAGAACAACGAGCATCAGTCCTCACTTCAAGAACAGGGAAAAAATCTTTTTGCGTTGGGGGAGTCCCTAGTGGAGTCCATCAGTTCCTCTTTACAGAGTAATAACGAGAACAACATTGCTGGTGTTTCTGGTGCCACATTCATCAATTCTAGAAAGGTAACTTGTTTAAGAGCTCTTGTGAACCTAGCAATTTCATTGGGATCAACCTTGCAAGGGTCTTGGAGAATTATATGGGTCACCCTTCAATGGTGCGACTACTACATTAACGGCACTGATGAGTTCAGTGGGCCTGCCAGTAGAACAGTCAAAGGATCTAAGGATTATGTTTCTCACCCTTCTCCGGAAAAAAATAACTTCGAATCCCTAGAGAAAAGACTATTGGAAAGCATCAGAGAGTATCCTGAAGAGTCATTTCAGCAACCGATGATTTATCTCATGGAACTATTGGACATTCTGATTGACCCTGAGAAGAAGTCACCAGAACTCGATTCAATCAAGACATGCCCATTCAACGCTACATATTTCTTATCGAAAATTCAGAAAATTTGTGAGATGAATCTTGATAAGTTTTTCATCGAGGAAGATGAAACTTGGAACTCAGTATGTTCATATTTCATCAAGATAGGATCCGAGAGGAGCTTGAATTACAACTTGAGAAATTTCATCACAGAAATATTTAATAAGATTACTAGGGACCTAGCTAGTACAGGATTTGCATCCAAAGAGACTAGAATCAACAAGATGACGTCCGTGAAATCTTTGGAAGCATTAATTGGGTTTTTAAATCTGATCTTTGAATTGGGTTTGCCGAGCGAGCTACTAGTGTTGAATTGTGAAACTGAAATGCAACTATTGATTTCCAAAAATTTACATGAACTCATTGATAATTATGATCTGTATTATCAAGATAGTTGGCATCTTGTTTTTGAAATTCTAAGTACTCCATTTAAGAACAAGAGTCCAGAAAAGCTGGAAGACAACGTTCTCAAAGAAAAAAAGCGTCTTTTGATTGAGTCTTCTTTTGATACATTGAAATTAATCTTAGATGAGTTTCTTTCGTCTCTTCCTTCCGGGCAGTTGAAACTACTCATAGATACATTATACTACTTTTGTTCGCAAAAGTATGACTTGAACATTTCATTTAGTGCTGTCAGTTACTTTTGGTTAATTGGGGATACATTGAAAGTACACATTTTAGAGTTCAAGTCAACAGATTTCAGTCCAGACAGAACTCTTCTGGGACAAGCTGAACTCATTGATTATCTTGAGTCAGATCAAAGCGATTCTTTGATGTTCTATACCCTGTTGGATGTTTACCTTTTGTCTTCTCTAGTTAAGAGTTCTACGGATTCTAGAGCAAGGGTCAGGGATGGATCGATCCAGACATTGTTTCAAATTATTGATGTCCATGGTCATTTGTTGCTCCCAATGTGGAACAACATTTACGAAGCAGTGATCTTGAATTTTTTGAAGATACGACCCGATTTAACTGCAGGGGAGCATGATATCAAAGAATGGATGGGTAGCATGGATTTGATTCTTGCTGGATTAGTCTCGCTCTACAGTAAGTTTCTTATGGTTTTCGAGGCTGATAATTTCAAGGAGTGGCAGGGACTCATAGAAAGCTTCAAGGATTTGATCAAGCACAAATTGGCTGATTTGAATGTGAAGGTTTTCAAGTCGTATAGGGATCTTCTAGTACCATTTGAAAATCTCGATCAGAAATCGGGTAAGAATTTTGACAGAGTTAAACACCTATTATTCGAGTTTTGGATTGATGTCCCAATAGAGTACGAGTTTTTGGACTCCAAATATCAAGAGTCAGTTGTGAATTTGATGGAGTGTTTTCAACCACTTTACCACGTATTGTCGACAGACCTCGATTTGGATCAGGCAACAGCCATAATAAATCTTCTCACGCGATGTGCCCGCTATCCCGTTTTACCAAGCCGGTCGTCAGACGATATCAGACCCTCTAAATTACAGAGCATTGTGCTCAAAAACCTCAGTATTATCGATTCAAAGGACAGTTCTATTCAATCGCAGGTCATCCAGCAATTGAGCAACATGACCGTTTACCCTTTTGGTATGAGAAATAGAATTGAACAAAAGTTGAGTAATAGTCTTAGTGCCAAATTGAATTTATCTTCATTCATTGCATTGAGTCATCACTCTGTTGATTTGTTAGACGATAAGCTTCTGAAGCTATCTGACTTTTCAATTTTGATAAATGACAGAGGAATTTTAAAGTTATTGAGATCGCTTCTAGAGCTTGTCACATCAAAGACAGAAGGTATCAAGAATGGTGAGAATAAATTGTGGGTTAAGGCCAATATCATTCTTCTGAAAGTGATATCAAGACTCGTCCAGGAGAATTCTTCGCAACTAAGCAATAATGACATTTGGGTTATGATATTGTCAGCGGTAAAAGTGTGCTTTGTGGGGCACGGTGAGATTCAGGAGCAGGAAAATTTGCATCAGTATAATGAATTAATCGGACCTGTCTTGCCAGCTTTATTGGAGAAAGCACCTGACAATCTTGCGCTTATCGAGGATTTCACACAAGAGCTTTACAAAAATTCTTTCTTGTACGAGCATGCAGAAGAAGATCAGGTAATTGTCGAATCGCACTCACAGACCAAGGGATCGTTGATCGACTCCTTGAGCAGGTTTGATTTCAAAGCCTCATTTGGGTCGACGAAACCGATAGAGATTTACCCCAACAGAACGACAAGGTTCATGTGTCTTCAAGAGCTCGTGAAGTACTCCAAGAAACCGGAGAATCCTTCGTTGAACTCCAATTGCCTCCGTCTCTTGCTCACACGAACTGCTTTCTGTTTGCGCCGCTTCATTGCCGATGAACAACTTCTCTACAAATGTCCCATTCACAAGATACAAGAGGACGAGATCATGGTGATCTTGCGTGGTTTACAAGACATATTCAGCCTCGAGGCCACTCCGCACGCTGTTCCCGATTTCGCGAAGCTATTCCATCTTCTAGTGAAGTTGATCCCTTTCGCTTCACGCGTAGACGGTCTTAGCCAGGTGTTAGAGTCTCTTCTTCACTTATATTGAGACGTTGTGTAATGTTTATAGAGTACGTACAATATAGACACTTTCTACATTCAAAGGTGTCTATACAATAGAGATGCGCTCAGTAGTACGACACCCGAGGCTCGTCAATGTTCGTTTAATGGGCTTAAGTCTCTGATTTTCGACCATGGTACTATTTTCGCAGTAATGGCATCTCATGTTTGCATTACATAAGGCATCACACAAGACGTAGACACAACGAGACCTCAAGCTCACCAGAGGTCATCCGCCGGACCCCCTGAGTCCCGTGCGTCTATGGTGCCCAAGTCGGTGCGTTCAATTACACTGCTCGCTCGCACTGCGGGACCGATATCCCAGCGCCGAGACTCGTGCCTTTTAAGGCGCTGTTCGCCACGGTACCATCTCGTCAGCAAAATGACGCCTCCGAATTCCAAGTGCGCGGAAATGGATTCGCCCTGATAACAGCGCATTTGTCAACAGTGGAGGAGTCAGTAACGTAGAACGCAGTAACATCGGCTGAGTGACCCAGCCGATGTCATAGCAATTACAGCTCTCCAGCAGCTCAGAAATAATCTCTGTGCCAGTGTCCGGACCTCTCGGATTGGTAAACAAACCGTCAATATGTAAACACAGGATTGTCGAGGCTTCTCGATTTCATTTCGGTCGACCTTGATTTGGCTAACTATAGCAGCATCGATTTACACAAACCAACATTTTTCTTGCGTGCTGATGCCAATTGTTACGTTTCTACAACTGTCTTCTATATATAGCTCTCCGATTAGTTAACACATGCGTAATCCCTTTGAAGACGCTAATTTCACGAAATGCATTGCAGCCATATAATGCTCTTGTGTTTCGGATGTAGCGTTTCAACGGAATCTCGTTGATTGTGTGGGCGGTATTTTCAGCACATATAATTTTTTTCCTCTATTAATATTATATTGATCTTCACTATTGTAATATTTTGATTTTTTTTTTTCTACTTCATCTTCTTGAAAACATAGACTGGCTGTGAAGTGGTCACCGGAAACAGAGGCAGATACAAGGGAAAGAGACTTGCTGCGTATTAAGAACGTTTGGGACCCAGAGACAGATCGAAAGAATTTGATCACAACAACGGCGCGTAAGGAAGAGGTCAGCTGTAGAAACAGAGACTAGAAACCTACGGCGGGTAGAATCTGGCAGTCGAGAGTGGGAGCATCACCATATTTATTTGCCTGAGCACACAAGTCGGCAGTACGCCAGCTAATTTTGAAGTACATACATTAACGCCCGATACAGATCAGGCGGGAACCGAGAGCAAAATCGGAAGATTGACACGGGAAGGAGTTTTTTTTGGAAACCAAGCACACAAGCTGGTTTACTGAGTTCGGAGAGATAGGCACTGGAGCAGCAGTATTGTAGGCACAGAAATACCGCTTAGTCTTCATAAAAAGATACACTACGTCAACACAGTCATACCCATAGAGGAGGGGTAAAAATAAGCATTGAGAACGGAGTCATGTCGTTTAGAGAGAGTGGACATTCGGGAAAATACATGGATTTTGATCCAGAGACGGGAGATGTGAATAGAAAGAAGTCTTTGGTGAGACCAGAACGGTTGAGGATAGACCGATCACATCCCAGATATCATTATAGCCAGGTTGTGGATAAAGAGATGGACCACTTAAAGGTCCAGCCTTCTACCACAGGCTTGGAGCCTTTGGTTTCTGGCGGAGAGAGAAACTCAACGGGACAATACTACCAGCGTGCTTCCCATGATGAAGAAGGGATTCCTTTAATGGATATCCCAAGTACGCCGACACAAAAAGGCTCTGGCAATTTGAAGGGTGGCACGGAGGTGTATGGTTTGAATGATGAGGTGAATTATTCTCCATCACGAAAAAATGTTATAGCGAAGCCTAAGGTAAGTAGCCGCCTTAGGGAGAAGAGGGATAATATTTACTTTTGGAAGATTTACTGCTACGTAATCACGTTCTGGGCGCCAGCTCCGTTGCTCAAGTTGTTTGGTTTGCCTACCAAAGAGAGACAGTTTGCATGGAGAGAAAAAATGGGATTAATTTCTTGTATTTTATACATTGGGGCTTTTGTGGCCTACATCACCTTTGGTTTCACAAGGACGGTATGTTCTGCTCTGAGAATGAGAACCAGAATAAATGGGGTAAGTTCCAGTTATTTGATCATCAATGGTAGATCGTTTGATTTGTCGAGTTCTCAACATCCTGAAGCAGCTGGAATTTCCGGCGGAGCGAACATTCTTTATCCACCAATTAATGCTGGTGGCAGGGATGCCTCTTTCTTGTTTCAAAATGTTAATGGAAATTGCAAAGGATTGATTAGACCCAGAGATAATTGCTCAATTCCAACCACAGATGACGGTGATTTAGCATGGTACATGCCTTGTCGTGTGTTTGAACAAGATGGTAGTTCTCAGCCGAATCTTACAGATGCCTATTATAATGGATGGGCATGTCATACCAGTAGTACTGCAAGGAGGGCGTACTATAATTTGGAGGTGAACGGTGATGTTTATTTCACTTGGGATGACATAAAAAATAGCTCGAGAAACTTGGTTGTTTATTCGGGTAACGTATTGGATTTGGATTTGGTAAATTGGATACTGTCTAGGGATGTCACTTATCCAAGTCTTTTCGAGAGATTGAGAGATGATGATACTTATAAGGGTCATGATGTGTCTTTAGTTTTGACTAATGCAGAGGAGAGACAAGCGGCAAGATGTCTCACAGAGATCATCAAGGTTGGATCAATAGACTCTGACACAATCGGGTGTATTGCATCGAGTGTTGTCCTTTATGTGTCTTTGGTTTTCATTTTATCCGTCGTCGTCACCAAATTTTTGATGGCTTTATATTTTAGGTGGGTATTAGCACGAAAGCAAGGAGCAACTGAAATAGACAACAAGTCTATGTTGGAAAGGAATAAGGAAATCGAAAGCTGGGTAAATACGCCAGGCACATCGTCATTGATTCAAACTGTCCCATTAAAGGCTAGAGCCAATTATAAAACAGCCAAGACTAATAGGCAATCTGTTTTTAATAGAGGAGGTAAACTTTTGGCTGCACAGAATGCTGATTTATCGCAGTATTACAACAATGCCACACAGTTGTCAAAGACTTTCAAATACTCAACAATGACCACCCAAGCAGCGTTGCTCGGTCCTATTAAAAATAAGGGAATGCCTAAATCGAGCACCAGACAATCAATGATGTACTTGACCGATCATAATTCTTCTTCGGACCTTTTGAACAAACGTGTTTCTAGCACGAATCCTTTTGATCTATTGGAAGACTTTTCTGCAAGCGGTCTCTCATCAGACATAATTCATCCTGATGTGATTCCTCAACCACCAGTCGAATATCAGCCGTATGGCTATCCTTTGGCCCACACTATGTGTTTGGTGACTTGTTATTCCGAGGATGAAGAGGGAATACGTACTACATTGGATTCCGTGGCTACGTCTGATTACGCTAGCTCTCACAAACTTCTTGTCATTATATGTGATGGTTTGATTAAGGGATCAGGAAATGATAGAACAACACCAGAGATTGCTTTGGATATGATGACAGATTTCTCCATCCCCCCAGAAGATGTCGAACCATATTCATATGTGGCCGTGGCACAAGGTAGTAAACGTCATAACATGGCCAAGGTCTATAGTGGGTTTTACAAGTACGACGATGAGACTGTGCCTGCGGACAAACAGCAGCGTGTTCCAGTCCTCACCATCGTTAAATGTGGTACACCTGAGGAAGCTGGTTTATCGAAACCTGGAAACAGAGGTAAGCGTGATTCTCAAATCATTTTGATGTCGTTTCTTCAAAAAGTTATGTTTGACGAAAGAATGACGCAGTTGGAATTCGAAATGTTGAACAATATTTGGAAAGTAACCGGTCTCATGGCTGAGATGTATGAGACCGTTTTAATGGTGGATGCTGATACCAAGGTTTATCCCGACAGTTTGACACACATGATGGCAGAAATGGTCAAAGATCCATCAATCATGGGATTGTGTGGAGAAACGAAAATCTCGAACAAAATGGAAAGCTGGGTAACTGCGATTCAAGTCTTCGAATACTATATTTCACATCATCAGGCTAAGGCTTTTGAATCGGTTTTCGGAGGTGTAACTTGCTTGCCCGGATGTTTCAGTATGTATAGAATCAAGGCGCCGAAAGGCTCTGATGGTTTTTGGGTCCCAATTTTAGCAAATCCTGATATTGTTGAGCGATACTCTGACAATGTGGTGAACACCTTACACCGGAAAAATCTTCTTTTACTTGGTGAGGACCGTTTTCTTTCTTCATTGATGTTGATGACTTTCCCCAAGAGGAAGCAAGTTTTCGTCCCGAAGGCAGCATGTAAGACTATAGCTCCAGCGGTTTTCAAGGTCTTACTTTCTCAACGTAGAAGATGGATCAATTCTACTGTTCACAATTTGATGGAATTAGTTCTCATCAAAGACTTGTGTGGAACGTTTTGTTTTTCAATGCAATTCGTCATCTTCATTGAATTAGTCGGTACCTTAGTTTTGCCTGCTGCTATCACGATCACTATTTATGTCATTGTCATTGCTATTGTTTCAACGCCAACACCTGTTATGTCTTTGGTGTTGCTTGCAGTGATTTTTGGATTACCGGGTTGCTTAATTGTTATCACCGTGTCGTCTTTTACCTACATCATTTACTTCTTCATTTATTTGATTGCGTTGCCAATTTGGAATTTTGTCTTACCGACTTATGCCTATTGGAAGTTTGATGATTTCAGTTGGGGTGAGACGAGAGCAGTTGCAGGTGATAAGGGTGATCATAGTGCCGTGCTGGGTGTCTTTGACTCATCTCACATTGTCATGAAACGCTGGAGAGAGTTCGAAAGAGACCGAAAGAACAAGGAGGCGGGTTTAGCATTCCCTGTTGCTGCATGGGATCCGACCAATCAAAATTCACCTTACGTTGAAGAGTCCTCTGAGGATTCCTCTGCTTCTCCATAAGCTTGTGTGTCGAATCGGGAGGATCATAAAAAAAGTGCATAGTGGACTCTTGGATGAACGATCACATTAAGTTGTTTATATATAAAGTTAATTTATTTAGATCTTATAACAAGGAAACGAAAGAGGCCGTTTTAGTGACACGAATAGTTATGTTAAGCAATGGGTGCAAAATAATTTGCTTTCATGTGGCATTTATAGTTCAAATGGGGAGCGATTTAAATGGAAAGACTCTTGATTCTAGACAAGCGCTGTTGTCATTGGGGTGCGTCTTTCAGTGTAAAAAACTGTAATTCTGATTGTGCAAAGCCATATTGCATGACGATATCGTTTCCAATTCTGTATGAAGTTGTTATTGTCGATCTATTTTTGATTACGACATGAAGAATATCGATGATACTACATTTATAAAAACTACCGAAATCGAAATCATTTATTATAGCTGTTTATTGTACACGAATTGAAGTCAAAGAAACTTTGAATGAAGAAAAGTAAGGTCCAAACACTGTTGTTGGGTATGACATTTGAACTGTTTGACTCTTAATGGAATGCTCTTCTAACTCTGACTAAGGTTGTACCAACATCAGTCACAACTGTAGTATCCTGAACAGCAGTGGGAAGGGTGACAGCAGTTGTAGTGACGGCAGTACCAGTGCTACCACTTGAGGCACCGTCAATGTCAGATGCACTGACATTTCCGGATTGAATTTCTGGACCCAAGATGTCAGCAATGAGAGATCCAAAAGTGCCACCGTTCTGCTCCAAGTACTGGAGACCTTCTTGCAAGAGGCCAGATTGTCTGGCCCAATTGAGAATATCCTCAGCAACAACGACACCTCTTCTGAACAATGTGGTTAAAAATGAGATGGACCTTTCTGGGTCTGCCAAAACCCTATTAACCAAGTTTCTGAGAATTCCGGAATTCAAAATTTCTTGAACGACTGTGCTTACAACCGATGCAATATCTCTCTTGTCCAAAATGTCAACGTCTCTTGTTTCGATGGGAGCCAAGCTACCAGTCACTTCGGGAATGGAAATCGAACTTGTTACATCGGGAATGGAAATCGAACTTGTTATATCAGGGATGGAAATTGAAGTTGCAGTATTAACATCACTGGATCCACCATTACGTCCATTTCTCCAGAATCTGAGCAAGTTCAAGGCAGATGAGAAGATAGATCTCGCGAGAGCAAAAAACGAGGATCTCAAGTCCCTGTCATTCAAGAATCCCTGGAAGACATCTCTGAGCAATCCTGAATTCCAGATAGCCCTGATCAAAGCTGGTCCACGCACAATTGCACCTCTGACAGCAGCCTCAACGGTCTCCACAACTTCAGATCTCACTTCAGTGTTGTTGGCCAAGTCATCCCAGACCTGACCCAAGAGTCCAGAGTTTGCCAAAGCACTCACGAAGTTGCCAATGACATCATCAGCTCTCTTTGATAACTCAAATGCCTCATCACCCTCAGCGAGATCTCTTTTTTGGTGTAAACTTTTCAACTCTTCCAAAATGTCTAACACTTCGTTGGCGTCAGCTCTCTTCACAACAAGAGCATTGTCAGTAACGACTGTGGGTGCTGCAGCAGCTAAGGAAGTGGTAGCAAGAATTGCCAAAAGAGTGGTTTGTGATAACTTCATTATTGAATTTTGATGGTCGAGTTTGGGGGCTAGGACTTAGTAGACAATTGTATGAATGACTATCACTGACATAACGTGGGAAATACCTCCATATTTATAATATATCATTCCCCCTCAAAAAGCAATATTTGTTATAGCTTTAACCATTAAAGGAAATTCAAGAGAGTAGACATCAAATTTAGTACTCAAAGGGGAACATAAGGGAGTCATAGGCTAGGGAAACTTTAGATTTACTCGAGGTAGAATTAATGTTTACTGATCTCAAAATACAAATTTCCCTTTTGGGTAAACTTATTGATATATGGTCTCTTGGATATCCAACAACATTGCCTAAATAGGAAATTTCTCATATTTGCAATATCTGGAGTGTTCAATCACTATAACTTCTTTGGGATAAGTAGCTTGAAAAACAGGATTAAACGTTATGGCATTCAAGCTTTTGTTGGTGGATTTCAGGAGGAATTTCACAGGGTTACCCAATTCATATTTACATTTTATGATGAACCGTTAATATTGTGGAATCGAATTTTCGATTTCTCAGAATATGGAGATTGGCTGAGCATGGAGTGGCACACGTCTTTTTGTAGACAGTACTGAATACCTGCTTTTCGACGAATACTACGAAGTTTGACAGCTCCAAACGAATTCGACATGATACTACAAATTGTATCGCGCTACACCCTATCGTCGAACACCACACTAAAAGTTGGTTTCGCATGCCTGTAATCGGCATATAGTAAAAGTGGCTTTCATTCCTACACCACCCTTCTATAAAAAACCATAAGACAGCGGGGCTAAAAATATCATTTTTTTCAGACCATTATTTGCTCGATTGGGCAAGCAGAGGTCTGTGGACGAGTACTTGCCTAGAAATGCTAATTCTACCTGAATGATGTAGCCATATTTTGTTTTATCATCCTGTGAACTGTTGAAATCCTCAAAGTATGAATTGATATGTACCCGAGCTATAACTGCAAACGACTTCACCACGTAGTTGTGGGCGAGATAGCCTGTCAAACGTGCTTGATTTCAGATTGTCACGTTCATCATATTTCCACTTTGAGGTTGGACCATCTCGTAAAAATTTCAGTGTAGCGAAAATTTCAATTTGGACACATTTATCACTACTACCATAGCCCATTTATTTGCCAAATAGTGAATAATGTCAGTCGTTCAAGAGGGTAGCAGTACGGATGCTTCGACTTCCGCATTAGATGTCGTTACTCAAGGCAATGTATCGTCTTTCAAGCAAAACAACACGGTTTCCAAAGGGTTGACCACCATTGATACAATGGGAAGAGAGTTTAACGTTCCCGATTACACGATCAAGGACATCTTGTCGGCCATCCCCAAGGAATGCTACGAAAGGTCGTTAGTCAGATCAATGGGATACGTTGTTAGAGACATTTTCATGATGTGCTCGATTGCTTACGTCGGAATGAGATTCATACCCACCGTGGCGTTTGAAAATCATGAATCTTTTTCGAAGCTTGTCAGATTCGGATTATGGATGACACAGTCCTACCTTATGGGCTTGTTTGGATTTGGTTTGTGGATCTTAGCTCACGAGTGTGGACATGGCGCTTTCTCAGACTACCAGGCGGTAAATGATTTCGTGGGATGGATCTTGCATTCGTATTTGATTGTCCCTTACTTCTCTTGGAAGTTCTCTCACCAAAAGCATCACAAGGCGACTGGTCATTTAACCAAGGACACCGTTTTTATTCCATACACCAAGGAGGAGTTTGTTGAAAAACACCAAGTATCTAAAGTATCTGAAATCATGGAAGAGTCTCCAATTTGGAGTTTGATGGTATTGATTTTCCAACAGCTCGGTGGGCTTCAATTGTACTTGGCCACAAATGCTACGGGGCAAACATATGAGGGATACTCAAAAATCGCCAAATCTCATTATGCTCCATCGTCGCCTATCTTTGACAAACAGCACTACTGGTACGTGATTTTGGCAGATATTGGAATTCTCACCGCTGTCACTGTGGTGTATCAATGGTATTCGCACTTCGGTCTCTTCAATGTGCTTGTCAACTGGGCTGTCCCTTGGTTGTGGGTCAACCACTGGTTGGTATTTGTTACTTTCTTACAACACACAGACCCTACAATGCCCCATTACAGGAACGAGCAGTGGACTTTTGCTAGAGGTGCTGCAGCTACGATAGATCGTAACTTTGGATTCATCGGACAGCATATTTTTCACGACATCATCGAGACCCATGTATTGCACCACTACGTTTCCAGAATCCCATTTTACAACGCCAGAAAGGCTACAAAGGCTATTAGGGAAGTCATGGGTGAGCACTATAGATATGAAGGCGAGTCCATGTGGTTTTCCTTATGGAAATGTGTCAGAATGTGTCAGTTCGTTGACGATGATAAGGAAGATGCCAAAGGTGTTCTTATGTTCAGAAATGTCAACGGATATGGCAATGTCAAGCCTAAGGATTAAGAGTCTTGCTATCTATCTTTCTATCAATCTAGCATATTATATTAAATTATAGATTTATTTATTGTATACTCGAACGAGATCTATCTCGATTAGTATTGGAAGTTGAAAATTCGAAAAATCATTGAAAAAAATCAAGTCTTGAAGTAAAGTCTTTGCGAAAATGTCTAGAGTTGTTGGTTGTTTAGCCTCACGGGCTTGCAGAACGACACCATATAAGAATATGAACCTGCTTCATTTCTTGGGGAGCAAACTGTTGGCTAGAAACTTCAAAAGCAGTACACTTAGACTCAATGAGATGAAGCAGCCCCAGACCTATGAAGAAGAAAAGGTTATTATAGACGAGTTGTACCAAAAATTGAGTGAAAAGGATAAAGAAGTAGCTAGTAGGATGAGGAACATTGGTATTTCTGCTCACATCGACTCCGGTAAGACGACTTTCACCGAGCGTGTGTTGTTCTATACTGGAAGAATTAAAGATATTCACGAGGTTAGAGGAAGGGATGCCGTAGGAGCTAAGATGGACCATATGGACTTGGAAAGGGAGAAAGGTATCACCATTCAGTCGGCTGCTACCTACTGCTCATGGAAAAAAGATAATGAAGATTTTCACTTCAATTTGATTGACACTCCAGGTCACATTGATTTCACTATCGAGGTGGAGAGAGCCTTGAGGGTTTTGGACGGTGCTGTGTTGGTTGTCTGTGCTGTTTCTGGTGTTCAGTCTCAAACCGTTACTGTCGATCGTCAAATGCGTAGATACAATGTTCCTCGGATCACTTTTATCAACAAAATGGATAGAATGGGTGCAGATCCATTCCGTGCCATCGAGCAAATCAACCAGAAATTGAAAACCCCAGCAGCGGCAATCCAAATTCCCATCGGAATGGAATCTGAAATGAAGGGTGTCGTTAATGTAATTGATCGCGTCGCACTATACAATGAAGGTGACAAAGGTGAAATTTTGAGGCATGATTCAAATATCCCCGAAGACTTGAAAGATTTGGTCGAGGAAAGAAGAAGTATGTTGATTGAGGTATTGGCTGATGTAGACGATGAGATGGCTGATATTTACTTGGAGGGTAATGAACCAACAAATGAACAGATAAAGGCTGCAATTAGAAGGGCCACCATCGCAAGAAAATTTACACCCGTTTTAATGGGTTCAGCCTTAGCTAACAAGGGTATCCAACCAGTTTTGGATTCAGTCGTTGACTATCTACCACAACCAAACGAGATATTGAACACGGGATTGGAGATTTCAAGCGGCGAGGAAAAGCCGGTTAATTTAATTCCATCTAGTTCTGCACCGTTTGTTGGTTTGGCTTTCAAATTGGAAGAAGGTAAGTATGGTCAGTTGACTTACATCAGAGTATACCAGGGAAAATTGAAAAAAGGATCTTATATGAACCACCTTAAATCAGGCAAAAAGGTTAAGGTGTCCAGACTTGTACGCATGCATTCCAATGATATGGAGGATGTTGACGAGGTAGGTGCTGGTGAGATTTGCGCCACCTTTGGTATCGATTGTGCCTCTGGAGACACCTTTGTAGGACAAAACTCAGAACAGCAGATTGCTATGAGTTCGATGTTTGTACCAGAAGCAGTTATTTCCTTAAGTATTCTGCCCAAGTCGAAGGACAATGGTAGTTTTTCAAAGGCCATGAACAGATTTCAAAAGGAAGATCCAACCTTCAGGGTTAAGTTTGATCCTGAATCAAAAGAGACTATCATTTCTGGAATGGGTGAGTTACATTTAGAAATCTACGTCGAGAGAATGAAACGTGAATACGGAGTTGAATGTATTACGGGTAAGCCACAAGTTTCGTACCGTGAAGCCATCACAACTCCAACAAACTTCGATTTCACTCACAAGAAACAGAGTGGTGGAGCTGGTCAATATGGTAGAGTCATCGGAGAGATGAAGCCTCTTGAGGGTGAGAACAAGTTTAGTCAGCACATTGTGGGTGGTAAAATCCCTGAGAAGTATTTGTTCGCTTGTAGCAAGGGATTTGACGACTCTTTGGACAAGGGTCCCTTGATTGGACATCGAGTATTAGGAGTACACATGCACATCAATGATGGTCAAACACATGTGGTCGATTCTTCTGAGTTATCCTTCAGGACTGCCGCTCAAGGGGCATTCAAGCAAGCATTCATGGACGCTAATCCTGTCATATTAGAGCCTATCATGATGGTGGAGGTCAGCGCACCAAACGAGTTCCAAGGTTCAGTGGTTGGATTGTTGAATAAGTTGGGAGGAATGATTCTAGAAACCGTGAATGGCCAAGATGAGTTTACGGTGACCGCTGAGTGTGCCTTGAACACCATGTTTGGATTCTCCACCTCGTTGAGAGCTTGCACCCAAGGTAAAGGTGAATTTTCCTTGGAGTTCAATAAGTACGCTCAATGTTCACCTCATTTACAAAAGCAGTTGATCACTGAGTACCAAAACAGTCAACAAAAAAAATGATTACACTACATAGAACTTGTAAATAGATAATTCAGCACTTTTGTATTCGAAGCATGCTACACCTAGTAATTAAACAGTCTACAATATCCAAATATCTACTGAATGATTTTTTTGATGTTTTATACAAAATTATGGAGCGCAAACATTAAAAAAACCAATTTGATACCCTCAAACTGATGGAAACTAAGAATACACACATTGTAATATGGAAATTTATCAAATCTTGAAAGGTTACTTTATATTTAAGCCTTGGCAAGGGTCCTCTTGACTGCGTATCTTCTTTGTTTCTTCAATACCATAACTTGGAATCTCTCGAAGTCACTTAATTGAGCTCTCTTGGCTCTGACAGCCAACTTCTTAGCCCATGCAGTGGCAGCCCATTTGGAGTCAATGTCTGCTGCAGCCCACTTCTTCTCAACAGTAGCGGTTCTGGCACCTCTTGTCAATGAACCCAAGACAATAGGGGTCAACACGACCTTGGCCAATGCAATGGCTTGTCTGTCGATCTTTGGACCATCAATCAACACCTAAATTAGTTAGTATACGTTCTAGTCAAAAATTTGTCACAGTTCGTCACATCCGCCAGGAGGTTCAAGGGTCGCATCTCAGCCTCTCGCCAGGATCGTCTCTTCCCGTACGCAGCGTGCTGTCGCTGTACCCGTTGCATGTCTTCTTTGTCGTAGTTCCAGTTCTTTTTTTCCTAGGCCGTCTGTCCCATCGGCAACTGCCATCCTCTGAAAGACTCTCAACCCCTCGTTCGTTCCCACGCAGACCTTCTCTCGCTCATCTCACGGGCACCCGTTCTCGTACTTGCTCCACCTATTGACCTCTCAACATCTCAACCTCTCGACCTTTCTGGCATGTTCC
This sequence comes from Debaryomycetaceae sp. ZIM 2471, assembly GCA_031081905.1. NCBI lineage: Eukaryota > Fungi > Ascomycota > Pichiomycetes > Serinales > Debaryomycetaceae > Debaryomycetaceae sp. ZIM 2471. The sequence continues at coordinate 528,720 of JARYTF010000008.1, read as the reverse complement.
CTCTCATCTCAGCGAATTCTTCAAATACTTACTCTTTTTTGGTCGATGATTTCAACAATGGTAGCCAACTTCTCGTTGTTCACTAAGACAACTCGTCCTACCTCAACAAATCTCCAGTTAGCTGCCTTGACAGTGGTGTATGTGGACATCTTACTTGCTATTATGTGCTTATTTACAACTAGCTGTTATAAAATTTTATAACCGATTAATTGCTAGTAAGTATTTCCTCAACTCTGACAAAAGGTACTGCAGACAATGCCAGCGCTGAAAATTTTCGATCGACCTAAATGACACAAAACCAAACATCGCGGCCACGACATGTGCCAAAAGCGTGCATGGCATGTGAGTATGTATTCAGCACATGCTAGTGGGGCGCGTGCCCTACATTCTAGCGCTTCTGTATGGCGAGATTACTTCTGATGCCAGGAGGATCATGATGTTGAGACGTTCATCAGGCTAAATGACACAAAAGACCTTGGTGCAATAATGTCTCTGGCATTAGGCTGGTGGGTGTGCTTAAGCGCGACATCTGCGACGAGACGAGTGAGGCTAGCGCGGGAAGATATTCGTTGCGACGGGCTGGCGGCTCGCCCGTCGCTGGACGGGGTGCCCCCTTGGGGGACGCCCCCTCTAGGCTGGTCGGCACACGTCGCGCCTCTTGACACCGAGAATGTATATATAAGACTGGATATGCGAAAAATGTTCTTCCATTGAGTTTATTCTACAAAGCTTTTGCTGTTATTTTTAACGCTGATTTTGAGTGCAAGTGAGGAGACTGTGGAAGCACATGTTTGAGCAAGACGGTCGGGAGACGGTCGGGCCCACAGATGTGTTTAGCGCAGTTGTAGCGCTGACGGGGTGTTTTCTGTGATGACATAATTTGCGTTTGAGAGCTCCAGGCCTGAAACACGCCTAGTTTCATAGTAGGCCTGGCGCGTAATGCAACCAACCTTTTATCTGAGAAAACTGTAGACCGCCAGCGGCAAGCGTAGTAGCTCGGCATCGTCGTCGTAACATCGAAAGACAGAGGCATCGCGTGTCACGTGCAGTTGCACGTGACACGCGATCAGTTCTGTAAATCGTTGACTCACTGCGTAGACTATGACACTTATTGCGTGAGTGGGTTTTCTACCATATCGGATCCTATATAAGAGAGCCAGAGCTATATGCTTATTCGAGCATTCCGTCTGTGTCTGAAGAAGTATTTTGGAATGTCGAATGCACCAGTGAAAAAGCAGACAGTGCAGCCTGAATGGTTGAAGCCACAGACAAAAGGCGAGAAACCTGTGTTGAAGGTGTACAACTCTCTCACGAGAACTAAAGATGAGTTCATTCCCATCGAACACGGCTTTATCAAGTGGTATTCCTGTGGTCCTACCGTGTATGACCATTCACATATGGGTCATGCCCGTAATTACATCTCTACGGATATCTGTAGGAGAATATTCCAAGATTACTTTGGGTATAATGTTATGTTTGTTCAGAATGTGACGGACATTGACGATAAGATCATTGTTGCTGCTAGACAGCAGTATTTATTCGACCAGAAGTTGGTTGAGAAGTATCAGGAGGTGACTCCCGAGCTCAAGAAGTTGTCAGAAGAATCCTTGGCTCAATACGTCGAGAAGAACTTTCCTGATTTCAAGGGCAAGTTGGACTCAGAGTTTGTTCCTTGGGTCGAATCGTTGAATGTTGATGAGTTGATATTGGAGAATCCAAAACTACGCATGTTCATCAAGGCGGCCACGAGTGCCCACAGATGCATATTTCGTGATTCACAGCAATCTCTCGACGATTACTTCAACGAAATTAAAGACGTTGCTATGCCGTTCTTAGATAAGAAATATTGGCATACTGTAACAGATCCGTCTGTATTCAGAAAATTACCTCTCTTTTGGGAGAACAAGTTCAATGAGGACATGGCAAGGTTGAATGTACTTCCTCCGACTATTACAACCCGTGTTTCTGAATACATTCCTGACATTGTAGCATTTGTGGAAAGAGTCATTGCAAACGGATTCGCCTATGCCACCAAAGACGGATCCGTGTACTTTGATACCACCAAGTTCGAAAATGACAAATCGCACGATTATGCAAAATTGCAACCTTGGAACAAAGGTGATTTTTCCTTGATTAATGACGGAGAGGGATCCTTGACAACCGGTCAGGAGACTAAGAAGAACTCTGCTGATTTTGCGTTATGGAAAGCATCCAAACTAGGTGAGCCGTCATGGCCATCTAAGTGGGGAGAGGGAAGACCAGGATGGCACATTGAGTGCTCTGTAATGGCCTCCGATATCAATGGAGAGACCATGGATATTCATTCAGGTGGTATAGACTTATGCTTTCCTCACCATGATAACGAATTGGCTCAGTCCGAGGCCTACTTTGACAACAGGCAGTGGGTAAATTATTTCATGCACAACGGCCATTTGCACATTCAAGGCCAGAAAATGTCCAAGTCATTGAAGAACTTCATTACGATAGAGGAAGCATTGAAGGACTTCACTAGCAGACAGTTGAGGTTAGTTATTGCGCTGACATCTTGGGAGAAGCCTTTGGATTTTAAGGACAGTTTGATCAAAGAAGTAAAATCATGGGAATCAACTCTTTCCAAGTTCTTTACAACCGTCAGAGCTTTGAACGGTGACTATAAACATAAGGTGACAAAAGGATCCCACGTTTCTAAGAAATTGGGCAATTCAGAGAAGACGCTATTTGGGGACTTGTCCAAAGCTCAAAGTGATGCTCATGAAGCTTTTTGTGATAATCTCTCAACTCCCCAAATCTTACGTGTGATCCAAGACTTGGTTCTGAAGACTAACATGTACATCCAAAATAGTTCAGCTGACGAAGCTTTGCGGATGGAAGTCGTTTTGGCGGTTACTCACTGGATAGTCAAGGTTTTGGGCATCTTGGGATTCGAACCGAGACCAGACAGGCTTGGATGGGTTGAGACCTCAGATTCGGGTTCTCAACAAGGCTCCAGTGAAGATCAGCTCATGCCGTACGTCAAAGTTTTGTCAGCATTTCGTGACAAGGTCCGCTCACTAGCGATCAACAACGAACCTGTAAGCGACATTTTGAAAACATCAGACTCTGTCCGAGCTGAGCTTTTAACCCTCGGGGTTTCTTTGGACGACCGTAATAATGGATCGGCTTTGGTGAAGTTTTTGAATACGCAAGAAAAGGAAGAATTGATAAAACAGCAAGCCGAGAAGGAAAAACAACTCATCGAAAAGCAAATGAAAAAACGGCAGCAACAGGAGGAGAATGCAAGGAAGGAGAGAGAAAGGTTGGACAAAGCAAAAGTGCCTCCGTCCGAAATCTTTAGAGATGGTTCCTTATACTCCGAGTGGGATGAGCAAGGAGTCCCCACAAAGGACTCAAAAGGGGAGGAAATAACTAAAAGTATGCGTAAGAAGCTATTAAAGCAACAGCAGCAACAGGAGAAGCTCCACAACGAGTACTTAAAGTCTCTCACCACTGCAAGTTCTAAATAATCGATTTTCTAAGCTTTGTATATATAAATTTTCAGTACAGTATCGCGAAATTATAAAGCCAACGAAACTCCAAGATAGTTTTTGGTGTCACCAAACAGTAGACTTGATAGACATAAATGTTCAATATTCTCAATAGGGGGCAAAGTGTCGCTAATAATGCATTGACGTCTTTAATCACGATATCATTGGCAATAATTGCTATTACTTTCGTGCAGTTGAACTTGGATGGAGTATGGTCTATCAACACCACTTCTATTTCGAATATTGTTCCAACGACATCAATTAAACACTCCTATCATTATGGGTCACAAAAGGGCAAACCCAAGGAGAATTCCAAGGTGACATTTGATCTCGAGGCAGATTTGAGACCGCTCTTCAATTGGAATACCAAGCAGATTTTCGTTTACGTTACTGCTGAATATCCCGGCAAGAGCAGCGGATCTCTGAATAGAGTCACGTACTGGGACAAGATCATAACGACAAAAGACGAGGCAGTGTTGAAGTTGAAAAATCAAAGATCCAAGTATTCTGTGTGGGATGTTGAGCCAACTTTCAGAGAAAGAGATGCGATTTTAAGGTTGGAGTGGAACATTCAACCTTATGTAGGACCTTTGATATTTGGCATGACCAACTCAAATGGTTCCTTCCGCTTTGCAGAGTCTCCTAGGAAAAAGAACTAACCGTTCAATGATACTTATTAATATATACAGATGTTAATATATGCTATTTACGAGTAATGCGAGTTTGAAGATACTGATGCGTTGAAGTTCAATAATGACATTGCTTCTATAGTTCTCCGTTTTCTGGACTCAAGGTCCTCGGGTTTGCTGCCTTTTGCAGGTGGGTGGATCTTGTCGATCTGTTTCCTGAAGTTCTGAAGTCTGTATCGAGCACTACTGTTATACAATAACAAATCCATAGTCTCGGGATATTCGTCCATTAGCTTGTATGCCTTCATTTTGTCACCGCCACAGTACGTTAATACGCTACTCCAGATAATATCAAGAGTCCAGTATGGCAACTTATTCCAATTTGATATTCTCCTCTCGGGTAAGAAGAATTGGGGGATATTTTCGAGAACGTCATTGAGCGACCATGGTTCTTGGTACGAAAATTCTTTGTTAAACTTATCCAATGAGTTCTCCAAGGTTCTTGATACGTTTCTGACATTGGCGAATTCCTGTTCAAGTTGATCGACGTTTTTAACATTATAGTAAGTATTAAGAATCTCAAGCCCATTTTGACTAATCGATAACCCCTTAATGAAGTGCAAGTGATATAGAGTTAGTTTGTATAGTCTTTGTAATTGCTTCTTCATTTTCTCTTCTACCCAATTTCCATTTACTAGGTGGGTCTCGCATACGTTTAAAATCATGTCAAATGATTTCTGGTTAACGATTGGTGCTATGGCTTTTATAATGGTGCAATATTGTACACCAGAAAGCCTAACATTGCTCTTAATGCTACGTTCTAAGATGTTTTCAAACTCTTGTGGAACAGATTTTCTTTTAGATGAAACAATGATTTTCAAGGCCAATAATCTTCGATAAAGCTTTTGCAAATTCTTCGGCATTGTTGGTTCTCCATCAACTAGGTTATGCTTCAACCGGGGTGTTATTTTATCCATTTCATTAAAACCATTCTCAACGAGTTTTTCCATTAGTTCGATGTTTCCACTACCAAGATACACCTTAGCCGTCTTTTCAATAATTTCAAATTTCAAGTCAATAGATGTCTTCTGTTCAAGGCTACTTTTCATCTGATCTAGAAAATTCACAAGAATCTTGATATTATTGTTTTTTTGGTCAGCAGTAGTAAGGACGAAATTTGATACCATGCGAAATAGTTCCAACGAATATTTGTGTACGTCCTCATTCAAAGGCGTCAGTTGATTCTCAAATCTCTCCATCGTTAAACCATTCAAATCAAATACTGACTGCAATAATTGGTGAGAATTTTTAAAGCCGTTTTTCTTCTGACCATCCAAATAGAGTAATGAAGACATTAAATAAACGTAGGTTCTTGGAGTAATCTTTAAATGCCCCTTTGCCATTGACCTGTACTTCGCTAGAACTTTCAAATGTCCCTCATAACTATCAGACGAGCAGTGATACTTGAAGATTGGTATGTAATGTGATTCCGACAAAAGATTCATATCTCTTAAACTCCCCATAATTTCTTCAGCACTTTCAACATCCATTCTGATCAAATGGTATTTTATGATCTCATTGTAAAGTCCGGAATTCGACCTCAAAGTTACAAGACCATTCAAATTATTCATGATGTACTTCATTCTTCGCTCGATATATAGCCTCTTCTCTTTGCTACGCTCAGCTCTGTACCAAAATCTATAGTTTCTTAATTGCGACTTATAGATCAACGCACTTTTGAATGGTGTAGGCGAGTTAACATGAGCTTCATAAGCAAGCTCCTCTACTTGTTCAAATCGATCCAAATGTGTATATGCTCTCATAAGATTTGAGTAAAAGCCATCAGAGGTCAAGTTGAGTCTGAATGCTAAATTCTTGACTTCGTCCACTTCTTTCACAAAGTAATTTGAAGAAAAATAGTCAATCAACTTGGTTAAGGTCTTGGATCCAATTAAAAAGACATTCAGTCTCTCTTGAATCTCCAAAGTATCACCTAAAGTCTTCCACAAAAGTTCAGGATCACTATTTTTCAAATGAAGATCGAATATTAGGGAGTATAAATATTTGCTTGATTTGGCAACATCTTCTTTTGGCGCTTCTATTACAAACAAATTTAAATGTTCTGTTGCTTTATTCACATTACCCAGTCTCAACTGACACAATATTAATGCTGCGTATATTTCGGGTGTGGGTTTTAATCCTCGCTTCTTTAATTGAATAAAAAGTTCTTCCACCTCTTTTTCAGCACCTATAGATGCCAATGCATTCATTACGACCGAATAATGTGCAACGTGCGGTAGATTACCCTTTCCATACATATCCTCAAACTGTTTCTGCAAATGATTCCAGTTCTTCGATTGCTTACTTATCTGCAATAAGACTTCGATTTGCAGGTCATCATGCAAAAACGAATTAGAGTCATAAACTTTTAAGCATTTCTCTATATCTCCCTTGACCAGATACGCAGTCATTATTGACTTGAGATCACGATGGTTGAGAGCATCCTGGACATTTGTCCCGTTTTCATGTTGTGACTTCTTATAATTCCAAAACTCTACGACAATATTTGGTCTGTGCGGAAGCTGTGCATCCATGATTGAACTCATGAGGTTGTATACGGGTCGAATCAAGAAAATCGAATTTGACCTGAAGACTCCTCTGAGCTTCACAATTTCCTTTGAGAAATTGTCGGTCGTAATGCTCGACCCCCATAAACGTAACGCTCTTTTATAAACTTGATATTTGGGTGCAACTAATAGAAACTCTTCTTCTCCCAAGAAAGACAAGAATTCAATAAACTTCTCCATGAAGATGTATTTTTCATCCTTGTCATCGGTATATAATAGCCCTTTCTCCAAAAATAATGAAAGAAACTTATGTTTGTCTGCCATAATAACGCCTTTGTCGGCAAGAAATTCTTTGACTCCATGGGAATTGATTGAAACCACACCGTCCCGGACATATTGTAATTGCAAGGTTGATATAACAAAGTCTGACCAAGTTGATGTATTTTCATCAGATGCAAAATTGATTAAAGGCTTCACCAACAGCTCATATGTTCGATAGTTTCTTGAGTTTAGTAGTATGTTTGTAAATACAGATCTTCTGGATAGTAGTCTTTCTTTCAAAGGTTCTATCAGATTTAACTCATTGAAAAACGTCTCTTTCCATATACCACACAAAAATTGGAAAGCAGCTTCATTCCAAAATCCACTCACAATATCTATGAGGTTATTGAACACGACATATATCATCTCTATATTCTCCTCGTCCATAGTCTCGCTATTACCTAAGTGGTTTAAAAATGCTATTCGGTGCTCTTCATTTTCGAGAAGAATTCTGGTTTCAAGATGCTTCAGATTGTATAACAAAGGATTTGACATTAGCATTGAGATGTCAGATCTCACGGTCCTTTTCGACGGATCCCTCACACTTAAAGAAGGTCGGATAGGTTTGTATGTCGAAATTGGAAACTCAGGTTTGGAGTTATTTGTCAAAGATCGTGTTAAGAATCTGGTGGATGGCCCATACCTCCAACATCGTATGAACGAGAAATCAACCCGTTCATACGGATGGAGAATTCGAGATGAAGAGAACCACCGCATTGTTTTTGTCACAAGTGGATTCCTTTCTCTCTTCTAATTCTCAATTCAGCGTCCTACCGGTATTTCTCTTTATGATTTTTGCCTACTATGTGATGATATAGAGCTATCAATCTGAAAAATAAAAAAAAAAAATCAGCTGAACTGAGTACAGGATTACACTTCGAGCTTCATGAGTCGTATGATTAGTTTATGGTCTTCCATGGACTTGGCTATAGAGTTGGTACTATGAAAGAACGCTTTCCAATGGCACAGTAATCAGAGTCATTAAATCAGTATCTTTGTTAAAAGTCAATGAGGCTGTTAGCCTCTCGTACAGTGTGAATAAAGAAAATCATCACGACTGTATCCATTGGATAGCTTCATTCAAAAATGACTATATAAAACAGGCAAACACTTCTCTTTGTTAATGTCAATTCTTCGATGAAGCAAAGTCAAATCAAAAACCAAGGAATTTGTTTTGTTCCAGAAATCAGAAAACGACCTATCATCCTATTTCCCTGACCAACCCTTCATATTTGTACACGGAAGAGCGACTCCTTTCTCATAAAGATCAAGGGGTCTTGGAAATGATATGTCCGCCCGGTCGACGAGTGTCTTCATTTCGAAATTTTGATTTTCCTCCCCTCTCTTATTTCGATACTTACCTATACCATGTTAGTTGCTTCTCGGTAAATCGATTCTTGAAATACCATAGTGACATGTAGATTTGAGGCTCATACAAGGCTGAAACTTAACGAAATGCATTTGTCAACCCGGAGAATTCAGTTGGAACAATTGGTAAAATGCAAATAATCACTGCCCACTTCTTACCTGAACACAACATGATAGAAGAATCAATAAGAACTTAGAACACTTACCATTTATCTGTTTCGGATATTCATTTCCAAACATTTCCTAGTTCCCAATAGCTGTTTAAAGTTGAAAAAAATATAGATGGCCAAAAATTTTCTTTTAAAGAAAACTATTTGCTTTTGCACGACATATCGCTAAGAAATTGGCCGGTGATGTTGACGATGTTAAACATACAAACCCAAGTAACAAGCCTTGATGAGGACGGTGAATACACCATGTGCTAATATCAATGCTGCAAGGATTGTCCACGTTAGTTTTTTGGCATAAGCTGCATCATTTTCATAAAGTTTGAACGAGTTATGTTGTATTATTGGGCTCAACTTGTAAATATTGCTCCAGCCAGTAAGGAGTCCACTAACAATCACCATCAGCCACTCAATTAGGTTAATGATCACCTTGTGGTTGTTTCTGTTGATGATCACTACTATTATGAAGTTCAATAGCGTGATGGGGGTCCATAAAACATTGGTGTAGCCATAGATTGATATAAGTCTCGTAAGGGAGAGTCTCTCTGGAAATTTGTAGAAATAGGATGTCACTGCCCACAACAAGAGAGGAGCCAATAGGGTGTAGCCGTAAAATAGCAGAGTCGATGAGATGAGGAGATCTATGTTATAATCAAAATTCTTCTTGTCCTTTCTTGGGTAGAGCCATTGTGCTAGCAAATTTGAGCCCGTCAAGCTGACAAACATCAAAAATATGAGCGTAGCCGTAATCCAGAAAAACCCATAGAGCTCTTCGACGCCGTCTTCGCTATGCCCGAGCGGAACATTGCTGTTCATAGGATTCATTGCACCTTTGAGTTTTTGTATGAACTCATCTGTGTCCAAGTCGAAAAGCCTTCTGTATAAGCTGACCAGGAACATGTGAGATTTTGTCTGGGGGAGGGGTATCTCTGGCCTAATCACATCTGGTTTATGTGTTTGACCTCCGGAGATGGATTTTGTCACTGGTTCCTCATCGTCTGGAATAACGTATGAATCAACAGGTACGTTTCTTATATCTGGATTGTCGTTAGTATATTATCGAATACGGATTGATGATCGTTCAATGGCATTTCAATGCCATTGACTACATTGCAACTTACCATCACCATCGAGTTCGAGTAAACTCCTCTTTAATCTCTGTTAGTACTTGGGTTGTACAAGGGGAGTTATGATACCGGGTACTTACCTCATTCCCGTTTCCGACTTTGGAGTAATGATGGCTCATGGTTATGTCAATTTATAGAGAGAAGAATGCTTGTGGAATCCACGTACAGTTACAGATTTGACAAAAATCAGATTCTATATATTAGTACACAGGAAAATGAATGTTCAAATGATAAACCTATCAGACTATCGCCGTGGGTGATATTTCAGCGAACCTCTCTCGCTCTTGGAGGTATCACCTCCTTCCTTTCTTTTTAGGTGTGTAATCTTTCGTGTTAACAAACCTTCCTCCATTCAAGTTGCCTCTATTATGCTTCCAATCCAGATCGCTGTTCGGGATGGCCTCTGTTTTACTCTGATCTTGAAGGTTAGGCCTGCGTGCATATTTAGAGTTGTCGAATTGAAAAATGTTTGTAGGCTCAAGACCGAACTCTGGCTCTAATCCTATGGGTGGATCGTTGTTGAAGCTCATCATACGGTTTTTTTTATCCTCCTCGGGTGAGAACGTAAACTCATGACTTGGGTCATAATCACGGTAGTGACTAGCAGCATTGAAATCTCTCAACGGAGAGTAGTTTCCGCTGTCTTCCAACCAATCACTGGAGTATCGGTCTTCTTCATCATCTTTTTCTAATGAAATTTTATCCTGAGGGGAGAACAGATCGAGAGCAGTGTATGCTTCCAAAACCTCGGTAGCAGTAGTCTGTGGCTCCAACACTGGGAGCCCCAAATTGCTGTCACGTCTCCCTCTTCTGTCATCTCCTCTGGCCCTTCTTCTTGGCACCCTTTCATGTTCTTCATAGTCGTAGTCATAGTGATTAATATCGGTTCCAGGTGACAGTTTCTCGTACATACCAGTTGCTTCAGGGGAAGCAATTGATCCTTGATAATTCGACAACTCGTATGGGTCTGGTGAATTATCATTGACAGTGTCCCCAGAGTACGCTGGGGATCCATCGTGAGCAGCTGATTTGATTTCCTCATATATCTGTTTATCACGGAACAAAGACGATTTCCCACTTTTTGCAGAATTATCTGATTGCTGCGAAATTCTGTCGTCCATGATTTCCAGGAAAGCTCCTTTTTCCTGCTCGAGAGTAGGCGGCTCGTCGTATAACGATTCTATTTGCAATTCAGTCAACTGCCTACTTTCAGGAAGGCGGCTGAAAACACATGCTCCAATAAAGCATATCATCCCTAAGACACAGAAGGAATACGGTCCTATTGATTTGGCCATATATGGGAACACCAAGGTGAGTGATCCATTTGTGATCCACGAGACAAACATACATACAGAAGATCCCTTCGACCTTGCGGGTCCTGGAAAGATCTCTCCGGTGTATAACCAACTAACTGATATGATCAATGAAGAGTATACCGATATCAAGAAAAAACAAAGAGCCAACATGGCTGACGCCGGTTCTCTTCTTAATTGCCAATCGAAAGGCGACCCATTATTCATCATTGTACTCGAGACAGCCTCTCCGTATAGAACATTCAAGGCACACAATGCGAAGTAGGCCAATGATAAGGTGAACATGCCGAATGTCAAGGAATCTTTTCTCCTACAGTTATCAAGAAAAAAGACAGGAAAAAAAGTGAAGAGAGCAGATACAACGTACTGAATGGAAACCACAAGAATCTTATGATCTCCTTCCAATCCACAGAGACTGCAGACATGAAAGAAGAAGCAATTCATTACTTTCACGCACGTCAACTGCGCGAACATCTGTGTAAGTATTCCTATCGCTGTGTATTTCCAGTATCTCTTTCCAAAGAGGTCTTCAAATGAACAATTTCTGATAACTGGTCCTGCTGTGTAGGCCTGAATGACATAGCTCTTATCTCCTACTCTCTCTCTGTTCTTCTCTTTGGATTTCGAAAACCCAAGCTTCTGAGATTGATATCTTTCAATTCTTCCTAGATTTTTCGCAGCATCTTCCCATCTTGACTTCAGCGCGAGCCATTTGGGTGACTCAGGAAGGAACAAACTGAGTCCCAAGAGCATGAAAGCTGGTATGGATTCGAGTGCCCATGTGTACTTAAACGAAGAATCGTCCTTCAACATGTTCTGAAGAATGTATCCTATGTAGTATAGCACCAAAGTTGCCAATGTGGAACATAAATGTACCACGGATATTGAAGACCCTTTCCGGTTCGAAGGAATCGTTTCCGATATATACACAGGCACCATCGACGAGATCTCACCCATAGCAAAGCCCTTGACTACACGTCCGAGAACAATAAGATGTATGTAGGGCAGAAATATCACGATCGTGGTACCCACCAACCAGATAATCCCGGCTGCCTGGAACGTCTTGATGCACCCAAAGGCGTCACAGAGCCCCCCACTGACTATGGATCCGACTACACGACGTTAGTACTTTCTCTCTCGCAACACATCATTGTACCAAGGTAATAGTTACTGGCTGCTCCAATTGCGCTACTGGAAGCGATAAGCTTTTCGTCCCAATTGGTAAGTGGTCCAAAGTATTCGTAGAATTGAGGTGCAGTTAAGAACGCCGCTAATGACGAAGCTTCTAGCCCCATGATCGCTCCGGACACAGCAAGAATCGCTGTGATCCCATATATATTATATGTCTTGGCTGATGTGCTCATATCCCCTTTCTGATGTCTTTAGCTCGAACCCTTTTCATGTTAGTGAATGCGATAGACAGACTTTGGTGCCATTTTGCTATTTGTGGCAGGCTGCAAAATTTTACAGGTTAGACAGAGATACACATTTCTACATGTTGGCCTGTGTGAAACACGATTTAGAAGTAGTATAGAGTGAATCTTGGGCAGCTTCATAGCGAAAGGATATGATGAATGAAAAGGGAGGCTCAAACGTGTATCCTAATATTACCATAGATGAACTAGTTCAGCAAAAAGAGGCCAGGGAGGAAGAGAGGTTCATCAAACAGACGCTCTTGCACTCCCCCATATTCACTAACATAATACCAGATTTTCAGATTGCAGTGAATAAGCCATACAAGGGTGTTCGGAGCACCCTGCTCAACGATGACGTAGATCAATTCGTGTGGCCTAAGGAGGAGGATTCGCAACTCGGAGTGTTCAGCGACGATGATGACGATCTTCTTTTCAATATTGGCGATACCCATCTCGATGGAGTCAGTCACGATACTCGGGAATACGAAACAGAGAATTCCAAACTCGTGTCCGTGAAGTTGATCGTGAAACTCCAGTCGCTCCTTGTTGACGAGATGGAGTACCATTTGAATTCTGCTGTGAGGTCGTCATGTGTCGTTCGAGGCATAAGGAACGGCGAGGAAAAGCAGGAGGACAGTCTTTTCATATCCTTGAAGTCTGGGTTTCTTCTTCTTGTTCGGTTTTTCAACGTCCCTAGAAATCAGAATAAGGCTGCGCTCGGCACAATGAATAGATACAGCTCAAGGAGTGTGTTCAAACCCTACATAATGCAATGGTGGGATGCAGGCAGCACTCTTTCAGCACCTCTACTTGACACATGTGGATACCAGACTTATTCTCACTCGTCTGGATTGTCATGTGTTGCAACATCTGCTAGCGATGTGTTTCGTATTTTCACCTCAAAACACACAAAGGAAGGGTTGATATTCAACTCTCATCACAATGTGCCAGTAGATGGGCTTATCCTTCTCGCGTGCTTCGGAGAATCATTGGAGGATAATCTTATCAACAATCATGTCATCTTCTTAGCATTGGTGTTCACGAATTACAAAAGGCTCGAAATCATCTTATACAATTGGACAATTACAGACAATTTAACACACAATTTAAAGAAAACGATTTTACCCTTGAATAATAATTTCAAGATACCGATATTCATTGTGCCAATACGAAATGGCAATTTCTTATTCGTTGCAGAAGATGAATTGACAATTATATCTATGCATGATATAATTTCTGCTCTGTACATTTTCAGAAGAGCTCAGTTCAATGGCGGATTTCCTACCAACTATTATAAACCCCAAACAAGGATTAGTGACTACTCGGCAGGGAATACAATAACTGATGAGGTATTGATATCGACAAGCACTGGTGTTGTATACTCGGTCTTAGTAACGGATGAAGAGATATCCGTTAGACCTATCATAAGAATTTCCGACCCAATATCTGTATTTTCACTTGAAAGGGGATCAAGTGGTTATAAGATTATTTTCGGTAGTGACTCAGGATCAAACAGAGAGTTGCTAGTGGGAAAACTATATTCTGATGAATACGTTAACTCACTCTCTGACACTCAAAAAATCGATTATAGTAGTGCTCATCTTGTGAAGGATTTTAAAAATTGGTCTCCTCTTTTAGATTTCAAGGTGCTTGAAGGTGCTCATAGAAATGATGAGTGCGAAATGAATGAACTGGAGATGTGGGGTCTCTCAGGTGGAGGCAAAAGAACCAGACTTACTCAATTTAAGACAGGGTATAAAGCAAAAAAATTGACACCTGGTATTGAAAGACTTCGAAGGGCAACTGCTGTGTTTTCATTCAAATGTGACAATAATTCATACGTCATTTGCTCTTTACCGTTTGCTTCTGTATTGCTAGAATACAAGGAAATTGCTAATGATTTCGTTGAAATCTCACCTGACAACTTTGTATACAATGAACCTACCATTTTCGCCAAAAATTTGATCGATTTAGACAGCAATCTAGTCGTCCAGGTTACGCCAAAACGTTTCGTCGTTACAGATATGGAAAATTCTGTTGTCATGAGTGTTAATGATCAGTCCGCTATAGTTTTGTGCGATGCGGAAATAAATGTGTTAGCTATGGTAATAGAAAACAGGCAAGAAACAATGCCAAAAATGGAGATTAGACTTCATTCTTTGGATTCTGATATCGATTCAGTAGCCAATTTTCAAGACATTCAAGATGGAAATATTATATCTATAAAGCAAGTGCTAGAAGTTCTGTATCAGCCATCACTATTGAAATTCATACGATTTGCGGGCCAACTTTTGCTCGTCATCGGTAGTTATGATGGTTTTCTACGATTCTACGAATGTTCAGAAAATTCATTGCTGCTAATTAATACTCAGTCGCTCAACGAATCTTTGTCCACATACGGGGATCACACTCAAGGTGGAGTGATTCCCAATGATATAGAGCTGATAAATGGAGAAATATTCTTGGGTACTAGGGAGGGATATCTATTCAGATTCAAGATTCAATCTGACAACAAATTTTCTGTGTCACATTTCACAGTCTTGGATAACTCACCTTTGAAATTCATCAAGGTCACAGAGGAGGAAGACTGTCTCTTTATACACTGCAAGTATTTATGGTTGATAAATTTCTGCGAGTATAATTTCCCCTCAAGGGTTCATTTCGAGGAGAAATACGAGAGGGCAATTTACGCATTGGCCCCGGTTCAATTGACACCAGAAATGGAGCTTGAGAGATATAATCTTCCATTCGTGTTCATAAGAGAAAACGGGTTTGCAGCGGGCGAAATCAACACCTATAAGTCTTCCGTGATCAAGCAAACAAATATTGGTATTCCTGCCAAAAGCTTCCTATTCATCAAGTTCATATCTTCATTCCTTGTTTTTTGCGTTTCTAAAACCAACGGGTCAATTATGAGATTCATGGACAAAAAACTGTTAAAGACTATAAGTCATTCAGAGTCTACTTTGAGAAATGCTGATACTCCCATTTTTGAGGAGAATGAGGTTGTTACAAGCTCATGTATTTGGTCTATTAAAAGGCACGATAGAATATCCAAAAAACTTCTCATCGGAACATCAACTCAGGCGGAGAAAGGATTGTTTAAAGTGCTCGACGTGTCTAGGGTACCCTTGACTAATGATAACTCACCTACATTGAAAGTGGTGGAATTAACATCATTCGAGCATAAGCAACCCATCACTAATATTCAACAAATTAAGACTAGTATACTTTTCTCCAGCGGAAAATCAATTTATGCTACTTCGTATGATTCAGAGGAGAGAAAATTAAAGCCAATCTCCAACTTGATAACTTTACCTAGTGATGTTACTGATATTCTAATCCAGGATGATAGTATACTATTGGTCACAACAAGGCTTGACTCAATATTCCAGTTCCGATATAGCGATGACGCTATGGAACAGGACGCTGAAATTTTGCAATTACTTTCCTACGATCCTTCGTGCAAGTCTTTGGTGAATCAGGCCATAATAGACAATAAGATAATAGCAGGAGAGAAACTTCAATATGTAATTCAAGTGATGGAGAGTAAGCTGAAAAACATGGTTAACCAACTATCCTTAAGAGTTTCCTGTATATCTAGGGTGTTCAAATTAACGCTAAGTAATAGAGCGTCGATAAGTGGTTTAGAACTGGATTCAGACCATTCTGTCGTCAGCGCTGGAATAAATGGAGAAATTTTACTTTTGAGGCTAAGCTATAGCACATCGTCTGAATTGAGGTCGCTTCAGGACTCAATAAATTCGAGGAAAAGTTTCATATACCTGCCGGAATCTTTTCTGAATAAGTTGGAAGCCCCGTTTACAGATAAATTAAATGGAAAAGGTTTAATACCTCTTAACAATCCTTATCTTGATTATAAAGAGAACAAATCGAATAGGGCAATAATGATAGACTACGACATTGACGAATTTGCACGTTATTGTAATTCATATTACATTACACAATAAAGAACATTAGAGGAGAAGAAGTACGTATCATAGTTTATTTGTAGTATTTCAAATAAATTTGAAACTATTTCATAAATCATATATGTTAGGATTTAAATATCCTTGCCTTCAACATCAATTTCTTCATTTGTCAAGAGCTCGGGAGCAATCTTACCGGATGACTGCTGTTTCTTGAGTCTTTGTCCCCTTAGTCTCATAGCAGCGGATTTTCTTTCTCCATTATTTTCTCCCTCTATTTCGTTTGCGCCCCTCAATTCTTGTAGGAGATTTCGGGCCCTTGAACCTACGTCTGTATCATCAATACCCGACTCCGACTCGCTGACTTCTGTTGCAGTTGAGCCGAGCTTTACTGGTTCCGAAAATATTTCTGGAACAGGTGAGCTATCCAAATCACCCAGAGGCAAAGGCAGAGTGTATACAGGCGACTGTGGATTAGTTCGAGTTGGACTGGAATTCTTCGCTTGACTACCTAATAACTGCTTTCTGAACATTGCCCTCTTCCTTGCAGAGCTTGCTTCTGCCTTAGGTGGAGCTGCAGCCTTGAGTTTCTCCAACAAAGAATCCATCACGTTACTATCATCGCCTTCACTGTCTGAATGATCTTCCTTAGGACTAGAGGACTTCGAAACCTCAAGTAATTTCTTTCTCTGCTCGTATATTCTGACCTCTTCCTCTCGTTTAATGTTCTCTCGTTGCGCTCTCTTGAAATCAGTGACGAAGTTAGCGAACTTGCTTATGAACGAATTTTTTACAAACGGATCGGATGGATCTTCACCAAAATACCTCATCAATTTATCAAACTCTTTGAACGTGTAGGTAGATTGGTCAGTTAATAACTCACTCTTTCTCTTGGCTTTCAGTAAAACAGGCAATACGACTTTCAAAACTCTGTCTTGCGGATGAAATTTAGACATGTCACTCAAATTTCCAACGTCCACGGAGCTTTGAACATTTTTGATTGCTTGCGAGTAGTCTCTACAATCATTTGCGATGTTTTCAATGGAAAACTTTTGAATTTCCAAACATTTGCTCAAGTCATCGATGAATTTGAGAGCTTCAGGATATTGAGTTCTAACAATTTTTTCAACGTAGTGAAGAAATGTCATCACGTTCTTATCATCCTTCATGAAACTCAATCTCAGCAATGATCCCAACTTGAAACCATGTGCCTGCTTGGTCGTATCATTCATATAATTTCCGACTGCTAGAATTATTTGGAAGACACTCTTGAGGTGCCCAGACAGTTTAATCGACTCGACGCATTCTTCTATCGCCCTGAGTCTATTCACCAAATCCTCATAATCCTTCTCATATTGCGATATCACGGATAAAGCTCTTATTCTAGATTTCCAATAATGCTGTAAATTATAGACCAACTCTAAGTAAACACGATCTGGTCTTTGAAGTTCATTTGGATCTTTTTCTGGTTTTGAAATGTTCTCAATCTTATAATCAGTGGAGTAAGGTTCAAAGTTTCTCGCCATGTTGTTCGTTACCTCAACAATCTCATCTTTTCCAAAAAATTCAAGTACAGCATGATTGGCAATTACGTCCTTGTCACACCTTAGGACTTTGGCAACTAGTTCCTCGTCAGAAAGAGAGTTAAATGCATGTAAATTGATCGAAAATTGATGCGACATGTCTCTCGAAAGGAAAGTAATTTTGTCTATATCTTCCTTTTTCTTTGTTGCTAATTTTTTGATCTCCTTAGCAGCAAACATTATATCAATTTCATCCAATATACCCCTGTTCATCAAATCATTCGAAATATCTTCGGCCTTGTACTCCTTCCAAAAAGAAGTGTCACCTCCGAGATCAATCTTTTCCCAATGTAACTGTTTAAGCTTTCGTTTTGGTCTTGGAAACTGTTCAAATGGATTAGAAGTATCCTTCACACTTTGAATTTGCCCAGCAGCTTTGGCTTGTTTAATTGGGAAAGGAGGAGGAGGAGGTGGTGGTGGTGGCGGTGAATTACCTTTACCTATAGGTGAAGATCCATTTTGAGGGTTTGAGAATGAAGCCGGCAATGGAGGAGGAGGAGGAGGGGGTGGAGGAGGAGCTCCTCCTGACCCAAAAACCGGAGGCAAAGGAGGCGCTGGAGGAGGTGGGGGAGGCTGCGCAGCCCGGGAACCAAATGCTGGAGGTAAGGGTGGAGCTGGAGGTGGAGGAGGGGGAGAAACAATTGATGATTTTGATGCAAAAACTTTATCTTTTGAAGAGTTCTTATCTGGTGATGCACCTTTAACTTGTGGAGACACACTCTTTGCCGTGTTCTCCAGCTTGTTGACATCAGAACCGACATCGTCATCAACTTCCTCTTTCAAATCACCAATTCCAGGTGTTTTACCTACTTTGGATGCTAGCTCACTGAGGAATACCGGATTGAGTCCCTCGGTGGTTGTCTTTCTGTTATTCCTATAGCCTCTAGGATTAGCCTGGTTCGATTGAATAGACTCCTTTTTCCCTTGGGTGTATTTAGCTTCCAAATTACTTAATACTGACGTTTCACCTTTACTGGAGCGTCTAGATATTCTCTTCTCGTTATTGAGTTGCTTCTCTAGCTCTACCTTGAGCTTTTGAACTTCCCGAAGTTCTTCTTCAATCTTTGCCTTGATGGCAGGATCCACAAACTGGAGATCTTCGAAAGAACTCAGAGCCTCCTTAAGCCCAGGTTCATCTGAAGGATCAAATATAATATTGAAGTCTTTGAAATTGGTTTCCAACTCACGTAATCTTTCCATTGCCAAAACTTTACGTTTACTGAACAAAGACTTGTTATTGAATTTCATGATATCATTCGATTCGCTTTGCAATGACGATAACTTCTTCCTGAGACTGTCTAGTTTCTCCAAATCGTCTTCACGACATTGTCTCGGAGGACCTTCAGAGAAGGTTGAGATATTCGTCTCATCCATAGAGCTGTCTGACTCTGTGTCAATTACTTCAGGCTCCGACGGTATTTCCTCTATTGCAGTATTCTTCTCGGTAGAATCGGATGGATCAACATAAGTTTCAAAATCGGTCATTTCCAACTCTCTTGCCATATTCTCTATATCTCCCATTTGATCTCTTAATGCTCTTAGCCTGGAACTAGGTTCGACTTGTGTCCCGAACTGTCTGTCGTCCAATTTGTACTCTGCCCTACGTCTATGAATTTGTTTTTGTAGTTTCTTTATGAGCAGTTCATTCGACGTCTGAATCAGAAGCGTAGTTTTGCCTCCAGTCTTCCTAGACTCTAATTGTGAATTGTTTAACTGGATGAGTAGTTCTCGCATTTCCAACTCTTGTTCCTGCTTAGCACGTAAATGCTTTCTTTTCAACTCCTCAAGTTCCTGACTTAATTCATCATTTAATCTTCTAGTTCTAGCTAGAACTGCCTCCTGTTCTCTGACTTCGTTAGTTAAATTATCTATCAACCCATCTGCTCCCATTGACAATTGCCTAGTCAATTCATCTCTCTCTGCTGTGGCCTCCTCTGCTATCATTTTGAAGCGTCTGACCTCTTCTACTGCCTTCGAGTACATTTCGTCGGTACTGAGACTCGAGAACAACCTGTTTATTGCTATTCCCACTGCAGATTCATCATTAGTTGTCTGAGCCATTGTGACGTTTTGTATCAAACCGTCCAACAATTTTAAACTCCTTGTCAAATCTTCTGCATTGTCTTTCTTCTCACTTTGATTCAAGTAAAGATGCTGTATTGCACTCAAGAAAAATCCCTGAGCGTCACTGTGCTTGACTTGGTTCCATAGAGCTGAAACAAGCTCCACGGGATCACTGAAATTGAGATTATCGTCGATCTGTTCTCTCGTTTTCAATTCCATCTCGTCATTCTCTGCCATTTCAAGGTACTTTTCACATTGTTGATTCAAACTATCGTATCCCAAGTTTTGAAACTTATCGAGCAATCTGGACAATCCAGCTGAAACGAACTGGGCCCTAAGGTGTATCCTCACTCTGAAATCCATACCAAATTCAACAATGGTATTTATCAATAGCATAGTTCCCAAGCAATATTCCAAGAGATGATTCTCAGAGTTCCCATGTCCTGAAGGGTCAACTAATGCAGACTTTAACTCTTCACTTGCACCCACTAATGAATTCATATATTTTCCCCTTCCATCAAGAGTCTTCTCTACTAGTGTTAGCCACAATTCGAATCTTTTGTATTTCTCAGGGGTTGGAGGACGCCTTATCAATCGCCTCTTTGACTTCGAAGGACTTGAATCTTCATTGGAATTGAACTCGTAATATGGCCTGGACGGTACTGAATCGAGTGCTCTCAAAATCTTATGATATTTTCCTTGATCTTCACTATCATTGTTGTGACTATAGTAAGCAATCATGAAGGTCAATGATTCCGCTGCTATCTTACGAGTTAATATTCTTGGGGACAACAAAGAGCCAGACACAGCGTTCACATACAAGTTCACGTCTGTTCTCACTCTTTCGGCACCTAGCTTCTGATTCATCATACATTTCAATGCCTTCAAAGTATTGAACTCCTTATCAAATAATTCATCAGCAATGTCTTCTATGTCTTCTCTATCAATTTGCTCCTGAATCTTTATTAAATATGCGGATAAAATTGCGTCTCCTTGGCAATCATAAATAAAGTTCCTCACCCAGTCGATAGGCTCGGTCCTCAAAGACACCCATAAATTCTTCAACTGTTGAGCCGTTATTGATTTTGCGAGTAGCTTTTTAGTATACAACTCTGGGGTAGCGTTTTCTTCCTTATTTCTTACAACTCTTTCCTGTCTTTTGTACTCACTGAGTGCATCTTGATATATCAACATCCACTTCTTGTCGGGATTGTAGTTTATCATTTCCTGCTTGGCTTGGGGAGGGAGGGATCTGAAATCTCTCTTGTCCATCAAGACTCTAAACATTCGGTCAATCTCATACACCAGAGCGGGTCGCTCAAGGTTAAACCCATGATGTGCAGAGTTCATTTGGTCGTTGTTGCTTAGAAGTGATATGGAAGGCTTGGATATCAACGAAGTAGCTGTTGATTTCCGTGAAAGCCCACCTGACTTCGCCGTCCGTGTATCGTAAGGATTAGTAACGGTAGATATACTATATGTGGATGCATGCCGGGAATGATTCGAGTTTGATATTTGCGGTGTCGGGACTATACTTGTACCCGTTGATCTATTAGTGTATGTCTTCGAGATCCCTGATCCAATGCTTCCATTACGCCGGGAGTTACTCAGAGATGTTCCCCCACTCAAAATACTCGCAGAGTCCACCGACGACAAGTCGCTGAAACTGTCATTGATGGCGGGTCCATCTTTACTCTTACGCAGGCTGAATATCGACGTCGACGATATCCGGCTGCCCTTTCGGCCGCCATTGCTGTTATTACTGTTTCCCTTGAACTCACCGTTCAAATCTCGGTCGACGTGCGAACTCGTATCGCTGACCGCTTGCTCACTAAGCTTTTTCCTCATGCTAGCGGTCCTTCTTAGCGGTTCTTCTTTCCTTTATTGACTCCGCTTCCACTAAACTATCACCAACTTAACCTAGTTTCCTAATGTTTGTGTCCAACTCAATATAACGTCCTGGATTTTACACCAATTTAGACGGTGCAGTACTTTCCCTGATCAATTCGCTTCTTTATGCCCTGGATACTGCTTCTTCTAGCTTTCAAAAATCTTCTTCAGATCGTCCAACCTAACTGATCGGACCACAACAGATTCACGCTAGCTACTATAAAGCAAGATCCAAAGTATATTGATCGATATGTCTGCTTCTACTGAGGACTGTTAAAAGTTGGCTCAGTTTTATTTTGACCGCGTATCAACACAAAAGTTATAGGTGTCTAGGATGTAAAATTAAGTATCTGTGCTATATATAAATGAGATGAAACCAGGATGAAACTAGGACGAGCAAGTTTGCACGGTAGCATCTCAGTTGTGGCATACTCTACACTCCACGGTCGGTCACTCGCCAATGCTCTCTTTTAGCATTTGTAGGGTCTCGTTCAAGTCCGTATCGAGCTTTTCTTTGAATTGCTTGGACTTGGAGTTCTTGCGCTGGAGCGAAGACGTCGCTTTCGGGACACCAGTCATTGCGGACGGGAGAGTTTCGGAGGTGTCTGCGAACATCTCGTCCTCTCCGTCAGAGTGATGGAGCTCCTCTGGCGAATCTGGAGTGCGGGCATCTTTGTGTGCGGCTGTGGGGGTGGAGGGTGTAGCGACATGAGGGGGCGACGACACGATTGACGACACTGGAGACTGCTGCGACAATGGAACGGGCTGTTCTGCGGCAGCGTCTTCATGTTTCAAATCAGTCTGAGGCGAGGTGTAGGCAGGGGACTTTATGTGAGAGGGCTCGGTATCCTCGCTGGACTTGAGGTCCTCGGGAATCAAGCTTTGGAACAACTCGTAGTGCAACAGCTCAATATTGATCTCATCGAGAATTTTAACATGATCCCAGTATCCTATCTTGCTCCAGAAGATTTTGGCGCGGATGGCGTTGAGCATCAAGTACAACTTGATCACCTTGGACTCCTCCAAGGGAGAGAGCTTGATCTGGTTTCTTGAGATTGGGTCCAAGTCTGCCTGTGACGCAGCTCTTTTGAACTGGAAATTGTTTGTGACGTAGGCTTGATCCTCAAGCTGGCTGTTCTGTTTCAATTTGTAAACATTGGCATTAATGAGCCTGAGCTTCGCAAAGAATTCGCAAATATTCCTGAGTTTAATCCAACAGAAGTTGCATAAAGGCAATTTGGCAACGACATCGTTTGACTCGGGTGTGTGCAAAGCGCTCAGAGAAGGGTGCTCTGGGCTAGTGAGCTTCAAGCAATGCAGTCTGTTGTATGCAGACAAATTATCTCTCGATTCATTGCAGAACGAACAAGGCTCTTCAACATATGAGGGATCCTCTAGACCAGTCTTGTCTTCTTTCGGCTTCGCAAAATCTATACTCTTGAGAGGTTCGATGGTGGCCCGACCTTCCGCGATCAAGTTCCAGAAGTTCTTTCCCTTTTGCCATCTGCCGATGAAATTGGTGGAAAGAGTGGGAATTGTATGTAAGCTGGGCTCCAACTCCTCAATCCAGATCTTTCTGAAGTATTTAAGATTCTTCAAGTTTGGAAGGTCGAACTGAAACTCTGGTTTAATCAAAGCAAAAAGGAATGATTTGAAATCAGTCTGGTACTGGTTCAAATCAAAGCGTATTGCCAGAATTGTTGGAGAATAAATTATTGTCATCAACTGTTTCGACTCGAAGTCGTCCTCGGCATCAACATTCACGTCCGAAGACTCGCCTTTCGCATTCTTCTCCTCAGCGAAGACTGACTGATCTAGTTTTGGCGTGCCTGATTTGGACAGCGATTTCTTTTGCTTGTCCTCGATCCTGATGAAAAGATCTTTTAAATCCTTCAATTGCTCCTGCAAATCCTCTATAATTGTGTTTTTCTCGTCAATCTCTTCGTAAAGTTTCCTGTTTTTCAACTTGAAGTTGTATGTCTCGCGGGACGCATTACTAACCATCTGGTTCGCCTCGTTGAATAATGATGCTGTCAAATCCTCCACCTCTCCCTGCAATTTGGCGTTTTGCGCCTCTGCCTTGGTCTTGTGCTCCTTTACCTCCTTCAATTCCTTCTTGAGCTGGGTGTTCTCCGCCATGGCCTCCTCGTAGCTGGATCGACTCTTTTGGAGACTACCTAAACGTGTTTTTAACTGGGCATTCTCTTTATGCAAGTACAAAACCGATTCCTCTAAATCTGACAGACGAGAAACTGCGGTCATCAACTTAGTCGATAACGAAGTTACCTCCTGCGTGAGCCTCTCATCAAGGCTTTGTTCTGGCTCGATGTTTTCATTCATTGCTACCTTGTATTCCCTTATTTATGAGATAATTTTGGTTGATAAAGTCAAAATACCTAGTGTGTATACAATTCTCACATACCACAATGGAATCAAAGTCTGGGGAGAATCTGAATAGAAGATAAGGTACTTGTATTCACTGGCAGACGCGAGACTCAGATGACAATTCTATGGAGTTCGGTAAGACAATAAGTGTTATTTGATTACAATGTCTCTTCATCGATCGTTCGACTCGGAGTACAATAGAATATACCTGTTTAACTCCCCTATCGGTTACTCGAAAAAGCCACTTATCTACTCGAGATCGGTGAGCTTTGAGTCGGGGACAGACATAGATGACAGAAAAGACGGCAGGTGGAAGGCGGAGGGAAATACAGCGAGCTCACAGTCGCTTGATGGGATGCCATTTGAGATACGTTTGATGATTGCTAACGAGCTATCTCAGTTTGACTGCCTCAACTTGCTTCAGACGAACAAGACAATGTACCTGTCTACGATCCCACGACTATATCAGCACATAGTGGTGGACCAGCACTTCAGTCAATTTAGCAAGGAGTTCGAGTATGTTCTGTATACGCATTTGGATGACATGGGTGTCGGGCAGCAGTTATCGTGCTCTTACGTGAAAAGTGCATTTGGATTCAAAAAGCTATTATCGAGCTACATAAAACTATACGACAGAAGCGTCAGTGTTAAACTGTTGGAACTCTTGCTACACGAGGATTCCTTTCCTTTCATAAGAAAGTTTCAATGCATCGATCTACCCGACTCTTTAAATACATATGATCATGAATTGAATGATAGCATTAAATGCTTTTTTCAACGGTTGCCACACTTAAAGGAACTTATATGGCTCAACGATAACTTTCGTTTGGAGTTTCTTTCAATGATTCCCAATACCACTGGTGTTTACACACTCATTTTGAACATAAGATTCAGTAATTACCTTACAGAATTCAATTCGCCCATTGATAGCAACCCCGAAGAATCGCCGTTTAGAGAAGTGTTCGATTTCTCCAACTTGAGAAATTTTCTGATCAAGCCTTATCAAAATTCCAGAAGATTGATGAAAATAGTGAACAATCTCCTAGTCAGTAGAAATCCAGAAATGATATCTCGAAACTTAAAAAGTTTGAAGTTATCCAGGCTAGACAAGGAAGCCGGGGTCTTGATCCCTCCATGCACTGATTTGATTGGAGCTCCATCGACTCAGCAGTTCATGCAAGATAAGGACTTGAGAACCATTGAATCATTGTTCGTAGACAGCAAATTACAGTATTTGCACAACTTATCCGTATTCCATTTGAATAACTGTCTTTTGACAGCGGAAGATGCTGAAATATTAATGAACTCAATCAACTTGGCAAGTCTCAAAACTTTGGAACTCAAATCAATTTCTGAATATCAAAGAATAAGTGTTAATGTTACTTCGAATGAGATTAACCAACACTTGGGACAGGGATTTCTTGCTATCATTGCTCCACATCTCAGTAATTTGCAGCACTTAATGTTAGACTATCGTGAGGCGTATACAGATTCAGTCCCATCATTCTTAGATGCCATACCCTCCAAGGAAATATATAGCTTGGATTTGATTATACGATTCAACCAAACAAAGATGAGAGTTTTCGACAGTCTCGATGAGCTCTATGATCGATACGCAGAAGCATTGACGCTGAGCAAAAAATTCACAGCTCTCACAAAGTTCTCGATAGAGATGAAGGAAGAAAATCCTTTCTGCGATATCAATGTTCCCGTTACATCTACTTGGTTCTTTGATCAAATTGCATGCTTTGACAAGCTCTCTTCATTGCGTATCAATCCCAGCGAGAAGCCTGACTGTCTCACACAGCTTATACAGAAGCTCCCTTTATTGGAAAAGCTAGAAGTGTTTGGGAAAATCGCTGGAGGTCCACCCAACTTGGGTTTGGGTATGATGCATCCCACAGTGTATGATGAGTGGTATAAGGTTCAACATGTGGCCATTTTGTATCTCCAAAGGAAGCTCGATCTCAAATATATCAAGATAAACAAGTGCGTCTTCGAATGCGATGGAGAGAAGCTTCAGGTAATGCCGCGCGATGGCATTGAGCAATGGTTTGATCGTTCTGTGAGGTTAGGTACTGGTCAGGTATGAAACATTCGAACTTGAGGTGATGGCAAGGCTGATTGTTGGTGTGCATATAGTGATACGTGTTGCACTCTTATGGTCCGGAAGGTATGTTGACCACCATTGGAGAATTGGTACGTTCTATATACCGTGCAAAATCTGCGCTTGTTATTAGAATTGCCATCGATGATATTAACTACCTAGCTGTCTTGTTATACTATCATTAATCTATTAAATCATTTATGCCCAGGACTTGCAAACTAAGCCAGCCCAGCGCCCCGCTGCGCTTCTTTCAACACTGATTAGTTGGTGGCCTTCACAGCAAAACCAAAGATGTTCCCGAACAAGCTGCATTCAAACTTGGGTTCGAACTTAGCTCCCGATGCTCTTATTTCGTTCATGATTTGTGCCTCCTTCTCTGGGGCCGTGATTTTGGCCTGGTTTGAGCTATTGTTATTCATTTTTGTTATTTGTTGTTTGCTTTCGATCGGTTGATATCAGTCAATATAGAATATTCGGCTCAAGGATTTATAGAAGAAGCTTCATTTCTTATATATGCGTTTAAAGATTTTTCCTTTTAGTCACTGTGTTGAGATTTTCGGACTTATGGCAAATAGCGATGTCCGCACATCGCCTTTTCTCGAATACTACTCGCCTTAGCTATTCTTTTAGCGCACCAATTTCACTTATCCTCCGTCTTCCCGAAACAATCCTACCTGGAGGCGTTAAGGTCATCGCATGAGCCTTTGAGTTGGACTGTGTAGGCGTGTATTGTAAGCAAGCTTCATCCATGGGTAAAAGGATTAATTAACTCATCCTCTTCTCCGGAACATTTATCGTTCACGGATCTTGCTGCATATAGCTCTGGAAGATTTCCAATCCGCTTGTGGGTGAGGGCTCTCGTCCAGGAGGAAAACGGTTGACAATCATTTGATTCGTCTGTGTCTCGAGTAGTTAGGTATACTATATACCGATCATTAGCAATGCTGTCATAGACCGGGATTGATGTCAGTAACTGACTATCTAAGATGGTTGCAATCACCTGGAAAAACTAACTGTCGGTTGGACGGATGCTGCAAAAGTCGTGCAGATGCCATTTTTGGGGCAACAGCGATGGACATGGGGCGAGAGTTTTATGGCTGCGATAGGCTACCTGAGTAGGAGATAGGGTCGCCGAAGGTCTCTATCAGGAACGGGGTCTATCCAAGGCTTGCTTGCGGATTTTAGGAAGTCAATGCGACCTTAGTCGACGCTTATCAACGAGGGAGTTAAGATGAGAGGGGTACAGGGTGGTAATACGACATAACATTCATTTCGTCTTGAATTGATAATAGCTAGCTACATCCAGTACACAAAGGGGAAAATGAAATCGTTCAAAGATGGCCCTTACAATTTCTCGGCAGTGCTTGGTTTTCCGATGGTTGTTACTTCATCGTAGATCAAAGTGGTGACGAAGTTGGAGTACTTCTCTGCGGATGCCTCAGGTTTGAAGAATTCGTAAGCACGCTTGAACTTGTTGCCTGGTTTGGCAGCTTTCTCCAACTTGGAAAATTCTTCGCCCAACAACTTGGAAACATATTCCTTTGTAATTGTTACACCTTGGTCAGTCTTTGCGCCGTGAGTGACCCATTGCCAGATTTGAGTTCTCGAGACTTCAGCCGTAGCGGCATCCTCCATCAAGTAATTGATTGGAACACAACCAACATTACGCAACCAAGCTTCGATGTAGGACATACCGATAATAATGTTTGCTCTTATACCTTGTTCGGTGATCTTAGCACCAGGTACAAATGGACTCAACAAATCTCTGGCTGTGACGGGCGTGTAGGGGATCTTGGGTGCCACGTTGATTTGATTGGGTCCCTTCATGTGCTCGTTGAATACCTTCAATACAACGGGAACTAAAGCAGGGTGTGCAACCCAACATGAATCACATCCTAAGCTTACCTCTCTCAATTTATCCTTGGCAACGTTCTCCAAAGCAGCTCTGTTTCTCTCTGGATCGGTTTTGATAGGAATCTGAGCAGCCATTCCACCCAAAGCATGAACTTGTCTCTTATGACAGGTATTGACCAAAAGCTTCACGTAAGAAGACATGAATGGAGCAGACATCGTAACTTGTGATCTGTCTGGAAGGATGAATTCTGGGTGATTTCTCAAACTCTTGATGTACGAGAAAATGTAATCCCATCTTCCACAATTCAATCCACCGATATGTTGTCTCAACTGGTATATGATCTCATCCATTTGGAATGCTGCAGGCAAAGTTTCAATCAAGACGGATCCTCTGATAGTTCCTCTCGAAATTCCAATGTAATCTTGGGAGAAGTTGAAAATGTCATTCCACAACTTAGCTTCCAAGTGGTGCTCCATCTTTGGAAGGTAGAAGTATGGCCCAAATCCCTGTTTGAGGGTCTCCGCAGCATTATTGAAGAAATAGAGAGCAAAGTCAAATATTCCTCCACTTACGGGCTCTCCATCAATCAAGATGTGCTTCTCATCTAAATGCCATCCTCTTGGTCTCACAATCAATGTGGGAATGTGTCTCTTAGGATCTTTGTTCAACTTGTAGGTTTTTCCACCGGTCTCGAATTCCAAGTTTCTTCTTACACCGTCATACAAGTTAACCTGTCCATCAACCAAGTTGGCCCAAGCTGGCGTCAATGAATCCTCAAAATCTGCCATGTACGTAGCCACTGGCGAATTCAAAGCATTGATCACCATTTTTCTGTCTGTTGGACCAGTTATTTCGACTCTCCTATCCTGCAAACCTTGGGCCAAAGGAGGTCCAGTCCACGTTGGATCGTTTCTGATTTTCTCAGTTTCTGGCAAAAAGTCTGGCAAAATACCCTGGTCTCTCAATGCCTGTTGTTTTACCCTGTTCTCCAACAATTCTTTTCTGGTTCTGTTGAAAGAACGGTGTAAGGTGGCCAAGAATCCCAAGGCCTCCGCATTGAAAATGTGCTTGGCTACGTCGGGGACAGGTGCTAATATTTGCACTCCCTTCAACTTGTCTGCTGTTTGGGGAAATGGTGTAGACATATTCAATTAATGGCTATACTAGAAGATTTCAATTTTAATCTTGAAAGGCTTTCTTCTACGTACTACCCAATTGTTAAATACAGCCAGACAGCAATTATTTATAGTGGTGAAATGTTACCCCAGATAATGTCCCAAATCCCTTCCGTGCAAAAGGGAGGTACCAGAGTCACACTTGCCTACCTGTAGATAGAACACATGTGACAAATTATATCAGTCGTCTAGCAGATAGCCAGTATAGCTAACTGAACGCAAGTATATCAACCACTGGGGTGCCCCAGGGGAGATTAGCTCATTGGTGGATAAGTGATACAAACTACGCATAACCAGCCGTCGGGCCTTCGGAAGTCTCCGACCGAGGCACCACCTTCCCGAGTCACTATTTCAAGTCCGAGGAATCACTGCGTTTGGGTGAGACAGTACGGTTATTCGGGCCAGGAATCTCCTAGTGCGGTGCAGCTGAGGCGCGCATCGCGCCACGTCTGGGGAGAACGTTAGCACCCCGTCGCCAATATTCCCTACTCGTAGGGAGAATTCGCTCCTCGGCGATTGAGGAAGGTAGAGGAGAAACAGGGTTTTAGAGTAGCACCGTGTGGGATAAATGACTAAGAGTCAGCTTGAAAACGTGAGCCATGGTCGGGCGACAATGCACCTACATTGTTGATCCATACTTAGGCATGAGTCTGATTACAATACCACAAGAACATAAATTGTATTTGCTGACCGCGATGCTCTTAACTCAAAGCGCTGAAATAGAATGGTCTATATATACACACACTATGAAAACGAGACAACGAGTTGGCTGCAATCAGCATTGCCGGAACTAGTTGTAGACACCGAGAGTTCATGACTTGGCCCACTTAGTGCCCTTGGCAGTTGGTCCCGAGAGACCCTTTTGTGCTGGGACGTAGTTGACTCTGTGGTAGGAGTTCAAGTTCTTTCTCAATACAAACTGGTAGCAGGTAGCAGAGCCTTGTCTAGCGATAATGGTGGAGTAAGCTAAAAAGAATTCCCAGATTCTGTACCATCTGATACCGTACTTGTTGACAATCTGCTCCTTGTTGGACATCCAGTTTCTGTACCATCTCCACAAAGTACCGGAGTAGCTGACACCAATGTTGTCCAAGGAGACAACTTCAAAACCGACAGACTCCAAAGCAGAGACGACGAAAGCCAAGGGGGTAGAAGCATCTGCACCTGGGAAAATATACTTGTTCATGAACAAACCCCAGACCAAATCTTCATATTGCCAGCTTTTTCTCAAACCCGCGTACTGCAAGAAGAACAAACCATCATCTTCCAATGAATCGTAGACTTGTTGCAAAAAGGTGGAGAACCTTCTGATACCAACATGCTCAGCCATTTCCAAACAGGTGATTTTATCGTACAAGCCATTCTCCTTCTGGGATTTTGGAGAGTCACGGTAGTCCACACAAGCGATTCTGGATTGTTTAGAGGTGATACCGTATTTCTCGAATAAAGAGGTTCCCCATTTCGTTTGATTCTTACCTAAAGTAACACCAGTGACTTTGGCACCGTATTTGTAAGAAGCAAAGGTAGCCCAGGTTCCCCATCCACAACCCAAGTCTAAAACATGTTCATCCTCAGCCAATTGAATTTTGTCTGCAACAATATGCAACTTGTTGTCCTGGATTTGCTCCAAAGACTCTTCTTTTTCAATATCGCTGATAACACCGGATGTGTAGATCATTCTTGGACCCAAGAACCACATGTAGAAATCATCACCTCTGTCGTAATGATCTCTCACTTGCTCCTCGTCTTGAGACTTGGAGTGCAAGATGACTTCTGGGATCATACCCAACAAGAAGAATCTAAACAATGACAAGGTAAAGCGGAAGTTGGCCCAGTCGTGTCTGTATTCCATAGTGTCCAAGCAATCGCCTTTGAAGCTAACCTTTCCATCGAAGAACAACTCGTGGAATGTTTCCATCGGGATCTTGGTCCCCTTACCGTTGTTACTGTCGATGTACTTCTCCTTCAATTCGTCGGTGTGGAACTCCAAATAGTCTGAAATAGGACGGTTGGGAAACTTGACCTTCTCATTCAATCTAGGCGAGAATGACGACGCCAAGGTCCAGTAGGCCATCATAATTGGAAAACCAGTGATCAAAGTAAAAAATAACCATGTCTTGAATCCAAGACCCAACTTTCTGGTGATAAAGTATGGAATCAATACTATTGCCCCAAACATAATGAGGTTACTGAAATTCTTAGCACCTGGACCATCTGCTGGAAGAGGTGCATTCTTGATTGCGGGTGAGGCAGTCGTCAAGACACCATATTTGTCGGTAGGAGGCTCAATTGGGCCTTGGGCCGGCGTCTTCGAGAATTTAACCGAGTCTAACATGTCAAATTACTCTAAGTGAATCTTTTGATATTGAAATCTGTTCTTACTTTTGACACCAACGTTGAAAATTTCGTGTCGATTGATTCAGACACACTGGTAGTGTCGATACTTATCATGTACCTGAAACCGATAGGGCCACTTGCCACTTCCCAATTGTTGCGCAGGACCGACGGATATGGCTATGGCACCTAGCATCGAAATTCCTAATACAGTACGTCGAGCCCAAGATGTGTTGAAGGTGTCTAGCTGTGCTCTTTATCTAAACGACTGTGAAAAATATCTCGTATAACGCGTACGACACCTTGGATCAGCTTTAAACATAGGTAAATCAAGATCTAAGACCATTCGTGGCGTTCTTTAGGTATGCCTGTAGTGACGATTACTTCTACGCGTAATACTGTCTGTCCAGCAGTACCAAGGTCAAGAAAATATCTTGGGCCGGTGTTGGTTTAGAATCAAATCCGTCAAGCTGCGAATTTTCAGGAACGCATATGTATGAAGATACTCCACGAAGCGCAATTTGAAAAAGTCAACCCAGTTCAGAGAGAGTAATATACCCCAGTAACAACATACACTTGCAGATTGATGTTCATATCTTGCGCTCAAAGACCGAATAGTACTTCCAATTCGTCCGCAGATCGAATGGGCCTCAAGGTTCGATCGTTGATGAGAACAGCGCATATGTAGGAAACAATTTCATAAGTTAACTTAAGATATAATCTCAAGGTATCGACAATATTGATACTTCGCTCTCACCTGGTAGGTTAGTTAGACGACTATTCCGAGTCTACATAACCAGATAGGTCCATTTCGACTTTAACTTGACACGGCTTGCTTGATAACAGTTGACAGGAAATCTAATGTCGTTAAAGAGAGGAAACGAGATTGTACTTGTTGACTCTGATAACGAGATTGAAAACGTCACGTCGAATGTGCCCAAGAAAGCTAGGGTGGAAACTGGTAGTCAAGCCTCAGATGGGTCACTGAATCTGCTTGCGGACAAGCTCTCCTCATCAGCGGGGTCCGAAGGTGGAATATCGGAAGATGAAAGGGCTGGTGTGGATATGCACATCGAAGAAAATAGCGATAGCAGTCAAATAGAGGGATCGACGGATTCCAGTGATCTGGAGGAGTCCAACTCAGATGATGGTTTATTGCGAATATCGCTCGACGGGTCGGGTCTATCGCAAGAGACGGTCATGGAGACAAGGAAATTCTTGAAAGAGTTCGGAGCCATGACGTTTTTGAAGAAATATTTACCTGCCACTGCTTCAAGCGATGATTTGATCCGTTTGATAATTCAACTAGGCTTCTTTCCTAGGGACATTCCCTCAGAGCCTGATAATCTTCTTCATTTGATCACGTTTTTACATCAGGCGATGAAAAACGTTCAATCGACTCGCCTGAGATTGGACCATTTCTACACCATGGAGCATGCTTTGGAGGCAATAAAATCGGCTGAACGTATTCTTGTGATAACAGGTGCTGGCATATCTACGAGTGCTGGTATCCCTGACTTCAGGTCATCGAAAGGTTTCTATTCTATGGTGGAACACTTGGGTCTAAGTGATCCCCAAGAAGTATTCGATCTCGATACCTTTCATAGTGACCCAAATGTCTTTTATTCAATAGCACATTTGATCTTGCCTCCGGACAATGTTTACACACCCTTGCACGCATTCATTAAGGTTTTGCAGGATAAGGGCAAACTTCTCAGAAACTACACACAGAATATAGATAATTTGGAAAGCCATGTTGGATTAAAGGCAGACAAAGTTGTCCAATGCCACGGTTCCTTTGCTACCGCTACATGTGTCACCTGCGGGTTTCAGGTGAAGGGCGAGAAATGTTTCGCTGAGATAAGAAGCAAAAGCATTCCTTATTGTCCGAAGTGTACCAAGAAAAGGAAAAAACTCCATGCAAACGAGGACACTTACGTTCCAGAGAGTTATGGAGTCATGAAACCAGATATTACTTTTTTCGGGGAACCTTTGTCAAGACACTTTCATGATCGTATCAGACAAGATTTGACAGAATGTGATTTGATCGTGAGTATTGGTACATCCCTAAAGGTGGCACCTGTGGCGGACATTGTGCAAAAGGTACCCGAAGATGTACCGCAGGTTCTCATAAACAGAGACCCTATTAGTCACTGTAATTTCGATGTGAGCCTTCTTGGTTTTTGTGACGACGTAGCCAGTTTCGTTTGTAATAGATTGGGTGAAGAATGGGATTTGAAGCATGATGAATATGATCAAATAAGAGGTGAAAACGGTGAAAACTTAAAGACTGTTTTAATCGATGATGAACAAAGACTCTACAAGATTATCAACAAGGCCAAATTGGTGGATTCCGCTGAATCTACTGATTCTACTGAGTCTAATGATATCAAACTAGACAATCTGAGTAATTGAGATTTATCCTGGTGCCTTTTTAATGACAAAGAATACATCTTGGGAAGATCATCTCAATTTTATCCTGTACATAATATACGATAGTCCATCTCTTTCTTTCAACATTAAAGACGTTCGATAACTCTTGTAATAAGCTAAACAAATGATCAGGTTCAGAGTGGCTGAACAAATGGCAAGAGCATCCTCCAGGACTTTGACTGTTATACGAGGGAACAGGCTACTACTGAGCCAAATACTTTTGCATAATCAGCATGAAAAAAAATTAAACAAAGGTGGGAACGACCCAGATATTCTACAACTTGAAAGTTTGATTCCTAATTTGGAGGCTGAACGAGTATATAAGAACGAAATCAAAAAAAAGAGTGTCGAATATCCAGCGAGGAATGTGGAAAGCGATGAAGATGATTTCAAAGCACCGAATAAAGAAATCTCAACGCAAGCTGGCGAACTGTTCGATTTATTGAACCGATTTCTTGAAGAAAACTTTGATGAAGACTTCGAAAAAAATCACTCTGAACATTCTAGTTCCAACGCATATTGGTCTTCTGATGCACCTTCGACAGACAAGTCGCTCGAGAAACTAAGCGAAAACTCGCAGGATGATTTCAAAACTGTGGATATAGATAAAACCGATGAAACCGTATTCAATATGGACTTTCTAAAAGCCAAAAGTTACGAGGATGTCCATGACATCAACAACCCGGAAAATCTGCTTTTCAATGATATTTTCAACAAGTATTTGCAGCCAACTAAGGAAAACAATACTGGACATTTTGACATTTCGCACATAAGAGAATCGTTGGACATCGAACCAAGAAAAGACACAGAGCCACCAAAAAGGTTTTTTGGAAACACTCAGTTGAAAAACATATCTGACACTTTAAAGGACGAGTTGTTTGTCAAGGCTAGCAAAGCACTTCACCCTACGATAAGCATCATAGAAGGCACAGAAAGTATTGGCAGTCTAATTGAATTTCACAACAGGATCATTGACAAATGGAGGGAGCAGATATACAATTCTAAAGCAGATCAAGCCGTTTTTGAGAACACTTACTTCAGAGAATTATTGAAAGACTCTGTGAAATTTTCTAATAGTCATCAATCTATCATTGATATGATCTCTGAGAGCGCCAAGACCCTGCCAGACCTGCCCTTGTTAAATGTGTTCACTGTTCCAATCATTTTCAATCTGGTCTTACATCGCCTTTGCTTCGATTTCCATGATGGTCAGTTAGCTATTTCCCTATTCAATAACTTAAAGACGGACATCAATTTGTATACTGTGATATGCAATCAGCAAACGTATAACGAGATCTTGAGAACTATTTGGCTATATTTCGGAAAATCAAACTTATATGGCATAGAAATGATCTACATCGAGATGCTCAACAACGGATTCACCGGTGACGTCATTACATTCAACATCCTAAAAAACATTATAATGGACTATCATAGTTTGAAGATGGGCAAGCATCATTTGAATATGTCTTCTCGTTTACCAATTTGGAGCAAAGAAGACGACAAAAGGGTGGAAAGTTTAGAAAGACATCTTAAAACATTGGCAAGAAACCTCAGAATATAGACATTAATTCGTCACTTACCCTTCATAACAGAAAGATGACGATGAACGGTATCGTAGTTTTAGTTATAGTCGGAGGTGTCGTTGGTCCCGATTTTTATAATAAACTGTATATAGCAACTATCAAATATGGGATAAACACAATATAATATCTAATAAGTAAGACAGAAGTAATGGGAGATTACAGTGATTGGAAAGAGTCATTTGTGAATTCTGGAACACATTCTACTGTCAACTCAGACGAAATATCGGACCGTAATTCTACATCACCTCCATTAGAGAATTTGACTAAACAGAAGTCACTCAATATACCAAGTATCAAAACCGAAACTATTGACGATTATATGAGTAAACCCGTGGATATCAAAAAGCAGCTTTCCCAATCATTTCAGGGCAGCAACAGCTTGTCATACAGTGGAGGTATCTCTAAACCCCGATCAAGGAAGAATTCACTTGTGCCAACGAAGTCGGAAGGCAGTGATGATGAAAATGAAGATGGAGATGGTCAGGGTAATGAAAGAAAGAGGAGAGATAACATCAATGAGAAGATTCAAGAGCTATTGACATTGGTTCCGGTGGAATTTTTCCAGGAGAATCCAAGCGTGCAGCAGGGCCAGCAGAATGACACCAATAACAGCCAAGAGGCCACTATAGCAGCAGCCATAGCAGCAGCCGTGAAGAACTCCGGCACGAAAGATGGGAAACCAAACAAGGGACAAATCTTGACTAAATCAGTCAACTACATACAATATTTACAGAACTTGATAGATGAGAACAACCGAAAAGAGGTTGAATTAATGATGAACTTGAAAAACTTGGAATTGAAGAATGATGGCAAAGAAAATGATCCGAATGATTC
Source organism: Debaryomycetaceae sp. ZIM 2471 (assembly GCA_031081905.1). Classification (NCBI taxonomy): domain Eukaryota; kingdom Fungi; phylum Ascomycota; class Pichiomycetes; order Serinales; family Debaryomycetaceae; species Debaryomycetaceae sp. ZIM 2471. Next base: position 492,114 of record JARYTF010000008.1, on the reverse strand, counting down.
TATGAACATGGAGCATACAAGTGGAGAAAAGGCATTGGGAGAGATTGGCGTTGGTCCCTTATCAGAAGAATATTTCAAGCAAGTCCTATTGGAGAGTTCAAATCAGAGAAGATCTAGCATAGGATAATTGTCTATTACGTATCGTCTTCGTGAAATATATGAATCAATTTTTGTGTTGAACGTTTCTTCCTAACCGTTCTCTTTCGTCGGCATCATCCAAAAGCATATATGCTGGATAGTATGTCTTGTTGTCTTTGTCTAAAAGACAAGGATTTCGGGACGTCGTATTGACTCCTCCCAAACTCGTATAACCCAAATCATATATACTACAGTAGTCTAAGTCACATCCCAATAAGAAATCCCAGACATCCACGTAGTTCCAATGTAAAATGGGGTGAATGCGCATAAATTTGGGCCAACTGTGATCAGTCACCTGCTCATACTTTAATTCTGACCCATAAGGGTCTGAATGTCTAATTCCTACCACGATGGATTTGACTTTTGAGTTGTGATGGTGCAAATAATACTCAAATCCTTCCCTCAAACTTGATTTTATGATAATGGAATTTAAATGATAATATGCTGTAGTCTTTTTTATGAAATCCGAAAGCTCGGGGAAAGGCAACTCAGTATTGATATAAATCGAATCTAGTTTGTAGTCAGATGGTATATTGGATGCTCCGGATTCTCCCTCATTTTTGATCGTGAACTTCATATGAATCGTAGCCAAAAGTAGAATGAGCATAACTAAGCAGTCCTTCCCTCCGTTGTAGGATATGGCTATTTCCTCAAGCCTTGATATGAGTTAGTAATTTCTTTCAAAATCATTCCTAGACCTATATTACTTACCCATGATTATCTATCGCCAGTTCTAGCACCTCGATGCTCTTCAACACCTTATTTTTCACTTCTTGTCTCTTGCTCAGATCATATGTATATCCTTTTCTTCTCTCGGAGACATGTCCCCACGGCAAAGAATCATTCAAAAAGCCCTGTACAAGAAAATATGCCTCCTTACACTTCACCAAGAATTGGATTCTCTCTACTATATCTTCTTGGGCCATGGTGTCTACCATCTTTGAAGCTATTTCATGGTATCTAGTTCCAAATAGTTCTCCAGTCATACAACGTTGGTATTATATACAGGCTCGATATTGAAGCCGATGCTACTTATAGAGAAATTGAAGAAAGAAATCTTTGGTATCTTTGTCCCAGTACCACCAGAACGTCTCGGACATCTGACCGGGATCTTCTGGGCGGTCGATTTCTCTGTGATTAGGAACAACGAAACATATATTCTCATAAGGTTCAGCACTGAGAACTAGATATTGCAACTTTCCGAGGTCATCTTCCTCCAGATAGGACGATTCTCTATCTAGAAATGAAGCTAGCACATTTTGGTTCTTACTAGATAGCTCATAGTATGTCATGAACCTGAAGAGTGGTTCTTCGATGGCAATTCTGGGGTATTGTGCCTTTACTCTTAAACCCTCTCTCAATGTATCCGGATCTCTGATCTTGGCGACAGAATAAACAGGTCTACCAATCTTATTCCATGTTCTTTTGGGTGTGTTGTTTATTGATACCACATTGCCGTTGCTGGCCCCGAATCCAGCACGACCACGATTATTGTATTTTTCATCTAGTATTCGTCTCTTCTCTAGATTCATATGATGCTTCCGTCCACCCAAATGGGATATGTACGAGCTCTCGCTCACATGTGTCGTTATACAAAGTTTGCATTCAAGTAATCCGAGATGGTTTCTAAACACGTACGGATCGTTATCAATGTCCAAGACCTCAGAGGTCAAGAGTTCTTTCAACCGTCGTTTCGTATGTACATTTGTCTCATGTATATCGGCAACGCCTCCAGATCCTTTCTTTGAATTTACCCTCCCTGAATAATCCATTTCGATTAACAATCTATTCAAGATGACTCAAGTCTTCAGTAGAGGACTTCAAAAGTTTATGGAACACCTCTGTATCACTATTTCATAGCTCATCTCATAACCTGGTGCTGGGTTTTACAGGTTAGTCGCTTTTATACATTTTACAGTTTAGACACGTCTTGTAAAAAAACGCAGAACGACTCAATAATGGTCTTCATATTCCAAGAAAGAAACACTTTATAAAGTTAGCTTAGTAGAGAGTACTTGAATAGCGAATGAAAAGATGGAGTCACCGATAAATATGGGAGGGGCTCTCAGCAATTCCATCCAGCACCGACTTCAGAACGCTACTCTCGGGAGCAGTTGGATTTCAACCATTCACAGTGGGATCTACTCAGGTGAAAAGATAATCCAGTTGAGCTTACGGCTCCAGCCTTCCGGAGGAAGTGAGGAGGAAGTGTCAGTGATGCGTCGATTGACGGACTCTTACATCAATGTGAGCCAAATGCTAGATATTCTAGTTCGGTTGGATATATTCTCCGACAAGCAAGTAGAAAATTTCATCAAGTATGAAATTTTATCCGACCTGCTGTTTCTGAACGGAGTAGACGAACTGTTGTTTGATGATCTCCGCGACAATGCTAATCATATGCTACGAGGGATTTGGATTCCCTACGATAGGGCGGTGTCGTTAGCCTTGAAATTTGATATCTACGAATTCACAAAGAAACTATTTTTGGTGGATCAGAGCTTCGAGCTTCTTCCTTCGACTCACAAACGAGGGCTACTGGATGGTTCTGAGAAAGTGGGTGAAGCGTCCAGCTTGACGGGATCACCAGTGAAAAAACAAAAACAGCAAAGGGATGATAACTCGAAGTTGGAAAAGACAGAATCTAGTGATGATTCAAAAACCGTTAGCAGGCTCGCTGATGAAAATTCCAACGCACCTTTCTTACTTCCACCAATACCGGATACGGGGAACGAAAAAATTGCGGCAGATTTAAAACTGAAGTTCGGTGAAGTCTTCAAGAAGAATAGCGAAGATCAACTATCTTTAGATCAAGTCAGAGAAATCTTCGAACCTTTGTTGAGTGATAGTCAGATAATACCAGATTTAATATTGGATGGACAGGGACAAACTGCTCTTCATTTCGCATCGACGTTGGCTTCGTTGAATCTCATATCCGCATTCATCAAGTTGGGATTGAACTCTCCTATTAGATCGAACTATCGTGGTGAGTCGCCTCTTATTTCTTCCATTTTGGTCACTAATGCAATGGAGAAAGGGAATTTCCAAGAAATATTGAAAAACTGGTTATGGCCAGATATTTGGCTATTGAATGATAAGAATATGTCTGTATTCCACGTCTTGAGCTCCCAAGTAGGAAGAAAATCGCCAAGTTACAAGTTCTACTTGACAAGAATTTTGGAGTATGTTTTTCTTAATGATAAGGATCTTCACACACTCAGGAATAAAATTCTAAATACACGGGAATCTGTCAATGGAAACACTTGTCTTCACCTTGCTGCAGAAAGCGAGTCAAGGTGGTTCATCAAAGTTTTTCTAGAACTTCAGGCAGATGCAAACATTGCCAACAATGCAGGTGTCAAAGCTACAGACTATGATATTGTCAAAGAAGTGATGGAGGATACAAGCGAATTTGAGAATGAGCATATTTTTTCACTTATAAAAACTAATGTTGAGTTTCTTTCTAAACGCTTGGAAACGAATGGGACACTAGAGAGCACGAAGGACACTAAGAACACTAATACTGAGAATAACGTTGCATTTAGTTCGTCTAGCAAAATATTCAAAAGTATTCAAGACTTATTGGCAAGTACCAATTTGGAGTACGAGGGTATAATAAGCTCTAAGAAAGAGCAAATGAGGCAATTGAACAAATCGTTACATGACGCCACGATCGTTACTGCCAATAACCGATTCATGACAAAGAAGATAGCCGACCAGATAAACTTTTCTGATAATTTGAAGTTACAACTTGCGAATGTTACTGAAAAGTTGAAACTTACTCAGGGAGACCTTGCTGACCTGGAGAATTCGAATGATTTCAATGAAGAAGATTTTAAGATTCAACCTTTATATGAACGATTGGAGAAGGGCGAATCGATTGACAATTTAAAGAACGATCAACAATTCATTCAAAGTCTCCCACCTGCAAATGTTCTCCGAGCACGAATAAAGGCATATGAAACGTTGAATGAGGATATCGAAAGCGAATTGAAGAATCTTTTTGATTACACCCAACTCACAAGCAAATTCAAAAAAGTTGTCAGTATCTGCACTGGTGTTGATATTAATGAAGTCGATGAGTTGTTAGATGGACTTCTAGAAGCTGTCGAAGGACAGCAATAACATATCTACAGTGGTTAATCTTCCTTTGTGGACACCGTATTATTATGTCATTTCATGTTTGATCTATATTGTTGTATGAGATGTTGAACGATTTGTAATATAAATTGTATGACTGAATTTTTCATTATCTGTTGATAGCAGAGAAGTAATATACAAGTTGTAGTTTGGAGTGATAGCCCAGAGCATCGTGTTACTCTTAAACGAGACCTTCATATGAATTGAGTGCATCGACTATCGACGGTTCCAACTCCGCTAGTTTCTTGAATTCTTCAATATTTATGTTGTCCGCGTCGGGGTCCTTCCCCAACACCCTGAACATTTTGCCGGCTCTCAGCTCAGGGTCATTCTCATCTTCTGGAAACGTAACCATAGGTCCCACCATCTTGTATACTGCCGTCAATACTTTCAACAAGTCGTGGTACGTGATATGCCCTTTGCGCTGTAGATCGTATAGTTTAAAGCTCCAGTTGAGTTTTTGTTCGAGCGTACCCCGGCTAGTGATGCTGAGTGCAATAATGAATTCTTTGAAATCGATGTATTTGGAGTTATCAACATCGAAAACCTGGAACAAATATGTACAGTATTCAGATGGATCTCCGAAGGGGAAAAATTGTTTGAAAACCTTAGCAAACTCTTCCTCTGAAAGCTGCCCCGATGGACAGTCTCTCAAGAATCCCTTATACCATTGCTGTAGTTCTCGCTTATCAAAATATGTTGCTTGTTTGAGCCACTTCAAATCGTCTTTAGACAACTTAGAGACAGCCTTTCCCATGTCTTAATGAAGCACTTTGATATGTATTCAGCCGACTAGCTCTGGATGATTCTTGCCTAATACCTGGAAGACAAGTGGCACTCGCTGCTGTAAGTTTGAGGTTGTTTCAATATAGACCCGCTCTTCGATTTTGTGACACAAAAATAACTCCACGAATTTGAGTCTTGGATCATGATTTTCAAGGGAAGCTTTTACATCTCCGGACCTTAAATAACACAGTATGTTCGGTAGACATAGCAAGAGGAGCCTATGTGGTACATCCAGACTTCTTTTTAACCATGGGAAGCCCCAAAATCCTGTTTACAATGCTGAGTTGAGGATGAAAATCGAACCTATAAAGAGGACCGGGGAAACGATGGATGTGAAAAGAGCACGTCTCACGTATCAATCGAGGAAGAGAGGTATCCTCGAGAGCGACTTGTTGTTGTCGCGTTTTGCTAAGAAGAGGTTGAATACTTTCACGGAGGAGGAGTTGAACGAGTACGACGATCTTCTCGATGAGCCGGACTGGGATATCTACTACTGGGCTACCAAGAACTACGACGTCACCCCTTTGCCCGACCGCTGGAAGAATTCCAAAGTATTGAGATTGCTTCAGGAGGATGCTAGAAACGAGAGCAAGGAGATCTTGAGGATGCCAGACTTGTGAGACGGTGACGAGGCGATAGAGTCAGGTGGAAAGCAGATTCCGGTGCCACCCCAATTTGCTCCACTCACCGACGAACAACCGTCGTGCTTGACTTGTTTTCTTGTAAATAGAGTCTATTTATTACGCTGTATTGAGCTTTAGGTCCATTTATCGTCAGCTATTGAGTGAAATTGCTAGATCTTTCTGTTGTAGTGCATGTTAGAGAAGTTGATATGGAATATAAAATAAAGGACCCTAATCCTCGAATTATACCCTTTAATCGTCTATATCAGAGCTTTCCGATGCTGTCAATTCCACTCAATGACTTCCCTGAGCTGCTCAAAGACAACAAGCAAATATTTCCCTTCTTCCTAAGATCGCTAGAGCTTGAAAATGTTAATGCTGTGGTTAGCTTCTACTGCAAGATCTATGTCTTAGAGCATATCTTGAACAACAAGCTACACTCGGGCTCACCGGAGATCGAGACGTTCACTATTAAGCTCTTGGATGCAACAGAGCTGATGAAGAATAGCGAAGATGAGCTGTTGATCAAAATTTTGAATGATAAGACCTTATCGCTCAGTGTAGTGTTAACTTTCAGCTACAAATTGTACAATTCGTGCTTGGAAGAGATCGGGAACTATGACGGGCTGAACAAGACACAGTTGGCAAAGAAGATGAGAGCGGCTTTGAACTTTTTGGCCGTTTTGAATCTTTTCTGTGGTGAGAACGAAAGTGAGGTTGATGTCAGCAAGTTGGGGTCTATTACTGATCTAAAGCAACTTAGAGATTCCAACAAAGAGAAGAGTAAAGTGTTGAAGATGCAGTTGTCTCGATTGCTTAAGGATGAGGTGCCGATAAAGGAGAGTGACGCTGACTTGGAGAAAGAGTTGGAGGACGAACTTCAGCAAATGGCAACTGCACCAGATTCTGGGGTTCTGACAGATGACAAACCGGCAAACACAGCAAGCGATCATCGTATTGCAAGCTCAGTGGACACAGATGCCCCCGGTGGAGGTCAGGATGCTACGAAGGGTGAGTCCGCTGCCCTATTCCCATCTACCCCAGAGGACAAACCTGGAATAGAGGATGCGGATGCTCACGACGTCAGTCTTCCTGGAGCACCCAATGTTCCTCCAGATCTCCTGGACGATGAAGTGAAGCTCCCGGGTGCTCCCAAGTTTTTACCCGATGACGATTTGAGCGCCATCAACAAGAATTCGTCCATCAAGGTGTTCACCGCCGGCAAGTCAACGCCAGAGAGGCAGACCGATGAGACAATCAGACCATCTCATCAAGTGTCCGCCAAACCCACGCTTATGCACAATCACACGCAACACGTAACTAGAGACAACTTGGACAGCATAATAAACAAAACAGATACGATCAACAAAATACAAAAACACGCCAAGTTCGCTATATCTGCATTGAACTACGAGGACCTCAATACGGCCAAAAAAGAGCTATTGGAGGCGCTTCAGCTGTTGAGCACAATCGAAAACAGCAACCTCGACTAGAACGACCATAGACGCTCGACCTTCTCCCTTTTGCACCCTATAAGTGCACAGCTGAGCATGTACGTTTGGTTACCTTTTACCTTTTCAGACTTTTTTGTGTTCCCGAACAGGAAGTGTTCTTGCAGAACGTTTCTTCCTACGTGCGGAAAATTAATCTATAATCTACAGAGTATATAGAAATAGCAGGGCGCTATACATCCTGTCTGGTCTCGAAATCCTCACCCGTAGCCCGCCCGGCGAGCTCGCTACAGCCTGGTGACCCGAGCTACGAACAGCACCGCTGTTCGTAGCTCACACACTCCTTTGTTGTGCCCGGGGCACGGCCCTGCTCCAGCATCATCACGGCTTCGTTACCTCTACAATCCCTACGTCGTCGAATATTCATATACTGCACGCGGAAGTATATTATATATTTTACGGACTGCTGGCAGTCGGATTTGGCATGCCGAGATTTCGTTATAAACGTATGCGCTGGGCATCAAGCACTGTTTTACTTTTTCGCACCAGCCTAGTATCACCATTTTTGTTAAATTTCACATCAAGCCAAACCGCCCGATCTGCCAAAATTTACTCCAGACCGTATTGTAGACTGGCTCATGGTATCCACAAGTCGTGATTCAGCTGTGTGCAATAGTGGCTCAGCCATATCGACACAGCTGCCACCTCGATTTCCGATACTGTGCTTTGTTTGTATTTCATGTGCACTTGACCCCAGCGTGGTCGGAACCGGAACCGGAAGTCCACCTTTGGATGTAGTTGAAGTAGACATCAGCTCGCTTTGGTTGATTTTTAATGATTGGCTTACTTAATAGCGATCAAAGATCAAAAAAATAAAATACACCTGTAACCTTGATTGAGTACACTGTTATTGAACACCTGCGTGAGCATCGAAGCAGTTCCCTTCTTTAAGTTTGATGGTACAGAGACACTGTTTTTGTAGATATATACAAAGTCAAGACGCACACCGGAGTGAAAGAATCGCTAGGGAATACATTGAACGGCAAGAGTAGCACCAGCAATTCATGAATAACATCAAGAAGAAATTCCCTTCAGAGCACCTGTCGCCGCAGAAGCCATCGCCGCAGAAGCAGCCTACGCTGCAGTCATTGGCGGGTGTGGTAGACTACGACAACTTGTCTCCTGAGTTGATCCCGATTGTCACATTACTATCATCGCAAAGCCATAGAAGATATCAAGAGGGTATATTCATGTTGTATTATGATTTAAACGGAGATGGGAAGCCTGCAGAGCGGGCTTGGAAAGAGGTGTATGGTATCCTCACCGGGAATCAGTTAGCGTACTGGGATGCAGCCAACTTGATCGAGTTTCGAAACAACCCTGAGGCACTTCTAGAGACATCAGCAAAGCCCATGTACATAAACTTCACCGACTCCGTCTACAATGCTATGCGTACTCTCCCAGCTGCCAAACAAAACCTTGACAATGTCATTATTGTGTCTACGACCTTGAAGAATAGATACATCATACAGTTTAAAACGTACCGAGATTTGACAACTTGGTACTCTGCGTTGAGGTTAGCAAACTATGAATATGCCTCATTACAAGAGGCCTACACCGGGGCACTTCTCTCTGCAAGAGGGTCTCGTTTGAGTGACATCAGAACAGTTTTGGCAGAAAAGAGATTTGACCACGAGGATTGGGTCAGTATAAGATATGGTTCCGGAATGGCTTGGAAAAGATGCTATGCAGTGGTAGAGCCCTCTGTGCTGAAGAAGAAGTCTTTCACACCTGGGAGAGTTTTATTCTATGAGAATGATCAAAAGAAGAAAAAGCAGTTGATGGCGGTGGTCACCTCAGCATCGTCGGTTACTGCGATATATCCGCAATCCCATCAGTTGATAGATCATAGCACTATGTTAAAGTTGGAGGCTTACATAAATTTCAAGTCACCTTCGATTTCAACTAAGGTGTCTAAAAAATCATTGGACGACTTCAGAAACACTTCCATTTTTTTGATGCCAGAACAGCATTCTTCGGTACCAGGGTTTGATACCCTAATCAGATTTTTAGTTCCATTGTTGGATTCATTTGGTCTTTACGGTAGACCAAAGAGGCTCAAGGCAGATCGGATAGACCCCGATTCTCTTTTATTCGGATTGCCTACCTTACCCCACGTTCATTACCTTGAAGTTGCAGATATAATACCATTGAGCTCTAGTGGCGATTTTCTTTCATGGGATGTGAAACGATGGACAGAGCAATTAAAGGGGATCATGAAATCTAAGTTGGCTAGAGGATACGAAGGATGTGGAAGTACGAGAGGTCTCGTCGGTGCCATAAGTTCACTCAGTAGTCCTTCCATCGGTTCTGCATCAAATAGATCTTCATCCCCAACCAAAGGTCAAAGAGGTCCTCCTCCTCCACCACCTCACAATCCAAATGCAGGCACACCTGTCAATTTCCGCGAGAATGGTTCTGGAGGTCAGTTGAACAATCCCAAAAATATGAACGCGCCCAAGATAGTCACCGATCAGTCCATGGCACCACCAAATGGCCTGTCTCGTACGAAAGCCGAAAAACAAAACTTGCATGCCTCTGTTCAATTAGATGATATTTATCACAAGTACTCTACTATTAGAGCACCGTCAGACCAATTCCGTGCAGATAGAAACAACTTGAAGGAATCAAATGTTGATAAATTTGGTGACAGCTTGAATTCTAACATGCGTGGGTTGACTTTAAATGATGGACCTGGCTCTTATCCCATGGATGACACTGATTTGTTTAGTGATGTCGACGATGACGATGATGATGACGACGAATCGGCAGTAGGAGCTGAAGTAGATTCAAGACAAATCGGAAAGGCTGCTAATAATCCATCGGGTGGTTTGGAAGTTCCATATATGAAAAATAGGGATAGCAGCTATTCTTCAGTCATGTCTCCAATGGCTCAGTACGAAGAGTTGAATCAAGAATTTGCAAAGGTTGCTACTTCAAACGGAGATTCAAAGCATCCAATGTATAAAAATCTGTATGATTTCTCGGACAGTGACGAGGAGATTTTATCCGAGTCCCCACCTCCCGAGCCACCAATGCATAAAAGTTCCGGCCATGGAAGCACACCTTATGATCAGTCAAACAGACATCCTCATGAGTCCACAACTCCAACTAGTGCTACGTTTCCGGACACCAGAACTTACAATCGTTCAGACAATGGAATAATGGATAAAGGACCTTCCTCCAGAGACCAAACCTATCCAGGTGAAAGCTATATGAATAATAGAACAGCTGGTGGCGTGTCTAGAATGCAACCTCTGCAACCACAAACCCCAAACCCCCAAAGACCAAAATATATAACATCACCAAATCACTCACAAAACGAATTGCCGCAACAGTATAGTCCATCAGGCGAGGAAACGGTTGCACCCAATGCGGCTTATCAACAACCTCCAACCCACAAAAAAGTACATAGAGTCCCGCCCCCGATGGTAGCACAGCCACTTTCAAATGGCCAACTGAGAACCAATGCACCAGCAGGTCAGCAGGTACAATATCCACAATCACTGCAATTCGGATATGCCCCTAAAGCACCACCCACCCAAGGTGCTAGTATGGGTGCACCAGTTGCACACCAGCCACAACAACCACCTATGCAGCCAATGCAACCAATGCAACCAATGCAACCAATGCAACCAATGCAACCCATGCACCCAATGCAACCACAACCAATGCAACAGCATCCATATCATATGTATGCTCAGTATCCTCCACAACAATTCAGGTCTCATGGTGGGCCACCACCTCAAATGGCACCTCGCCAATACGCACAGACTGGAATTCCTCCTTCTGTTGCCGTGTCAGGTCCCCCAGGAGGCGCTCCAAGAACAGGATATCCTCCTCGGAATCGAATGCCACCCAATGTACAGAGTGCTCAAAATATGAGAACACGCAACCAAGACCAGGGTGTTTATCAGCAGCCCGGTATTCCCCCTTCCATATCATATCAACAACCTCAAGCCGACCCTCAATATGGACATCCAAATCAAGGGCAACCACGTAACCCAAATCAGCCACCAGCGCAGTACAGGAGATACTGAAGTCTTCTTGAAACACAACTATATTAAATGTACAGTAATTACTATGTATTATCTATCATTACAGCTTAATTCAATGAATCATCAAAATATTAAAATAGGGCTTAACCGATCTTTCGTAGGCATAATTTTGGAACGACACCTTCGTCACAGCTTTTCGAATTCAAGTAATAGTCATGACCTTCTCTGATTACTTTTACTTTACACCACCCATCTGAATGCTCTTTCAACATACACACCTTGTCGCTGATAGATATATCAAGCTCATCGTGAAGTCGTTTTTTGTAGTTCTTGACTACTAGGTAAATATCGTGGTTTTTATAACCACTACCTTTGGTTGGATCTAGGGTGTTAGCAGGGTCTCCAGGCAGGGGATACGAACTACTTGAATCAGTGATGTGGGGTAGCCTTGGATGATGCTTTATTTCCTTGTTTGGATTGTTCAAGGAAGTTTTCGATCGATTGTAAGGAAAAGACAAGAAATGAGGTTCGATATTTAGTGCTTCATCTTTGACTCGTAGATTTGGGTTTGCATTCTTCGTTACTGAGCTTATCGGATTATCTTTGGTTAAGTGGAACCTTCTCAAGTTAACAGGTGATTTGACAACTGCGTTGGCTTGTTCCCCTTCGTAGTCGTATTTGGTATTGATTACCTTACTCAATCTGTCTTTGACATAGAACATGAGTGAGTTGCGAGGCATTCGTCTCTCTGGGCCAGGCTTGATACTCAACGCTTCTTCACTATAGTCACTCATCGAGCGCTTCATCACATCGGACAAGTTCCTAGACTGTTCTTGACCTATTGGCTGCTCATTTAGTTTGGCGTTGTGATCCTTCCCCAAATTGAAGAATTGATCGTTGTAAGATATGAGCTTTTCCTTCCTTCTTCGATATGTGTTCTTTTTCAAGTAGATGAAAAGAGTTCCAATGACCAATAGTATTACCACTACAGATATGGGGATCCCTATAGCCAAACCTAGTTTTAGAGACCTGTTGGAGTTCTTGCTTGTTACAACATTGTCCATGCTTGCGGGAGTTTCTCTGGCTAAGTTGGACAGCAAAGTCTTAGAAACCAATCCCAGGCGCCGACTTGCTGACTCTGTTTCTCTTGATACTAATGAATCAAAGATTCGCGTGCTTCCAGGGGTTCTAGCTTCACTGATGGTAGTGCTATCGTATAATAGCATTCTTTCATTCGATTCTGAAGAGTTTTCTTCCGTGACCGTTGATTCTCTTACTGTGGCCGTCTTGGTCACCCTTCTGGTTGTTCTGCTTCGTGTTGAAGAGCCACTAACTGTGTATGTAGAAGTGAGGGTCAATAGGACTGTGATATCACTGTCATCCCCATTCCCCGGCATTTTTCCTCTCGATATTTCGCTAAAAAAATAGACACAAATTGTTATAGCTGAAGCTTTGATGATAGCAGCAGGATTATCACCCTTGCCATATATAATGTTACCATGTATAATGCAGTTAGTCTTTTGTTTCAAGCTTGTAAAGCCTCCAAAAGGGTTCCAAAATTATTTTGCAATCGATGTTTCATGTGTGGATCAATCTCAAAACATTACTCAATACGGATACAAAATGGCACCTATGATATTTGGCAACAAAACAGGTCTTGAGTAAGGCTCCCCTCTCAGAACACATTGATCGAGAGGCTTGATCAGGCGAACGATGCCGTTTAGTTGTTTTAGATGGAGGCTCTATGTGTACTGAAAGTCATTATTAATTATATAGTCGACTCCCAACTCTACAAACAACAAATCTATATCGAAACCCGAGGTTCGGAATGTAAATACCATAGTTGTAGAAGGCAAAGGGAGTCCTTGATGGAAACAGCATATACTAGAGAATTATTGCTGGTCGTTGTAGACTGGTAGGACGTAATCAACGTCTTCCTCGTAGTGTTTATCGCAGTTAGAACTCCAAACGTAGTTGAAATACTTGTGATAGAAGACCACCGCATAAAAATTGCCAATCATCGAGCCCAAGAAGATGTCGGCGAAATGGTGCCTATAGTCTTGGGTTCTGGAGAGGGCTATGTATGACCCCAATAACAAGGGGACACAGCAAGCTAGGATCTTGACGGCTGTCAGTTGTCTCGTGCATGCCTTGAAATGACCCAAAAGCCACAATGTAACATATGTGTAGCTACTGAAGCTAATGGAGGAGTGACCTGAAGGAGTCGATCTCATGCCGTCTGTCAAAACACCGAGTCCCAACGGTGCGGTGCACACATCTACCCCAACCAACTGATTCAATGGGGTGCCCTCTTTAGGCCCACATCTGGCCAAGAAATCGGGACGTGGCCTGGCGATCCAGTTCTTCAATATATCTGTCATCACGCCCGTCACCGTGATTGAAAGAAGAAGACCCAATACAGAAACATGGAGCTTCTTTATCTGCTGTAACGACATTGAAGTTCCTCTATTTTCGAGTAATGTCACTCCCAAGAACGTGAATAATGGCACACATGCAGCCAACACGAGACACTTGATGCCAGACACTCTTTCCTCTATAGCAAAAGGATGTGAAATAGACAAGTCGTTCAACGAAAACTGTCTTAAGAAAGGCTTTGCATGTTCAGCTACTAAAAAAAAGTATATCAAAAGCCCAATTCCAACTACCCAATCAATCTGGTAGTTTATAAACTCTTTTTTGGATAATGCCTTAATCATATTAGCTCTATCCTGACCGCCCGTACATATATGAGCACTACTTATGGTGCTAATATCTACAATGTAAAGTTGAATTTAGATATTGTCTACGCGATAAATATAAGATCAAACAATTGAAATATTCGGCCTGTGAAATGTTACTCAAGTATAAATCTAAAAATTGGAAACAATCATCGACTATATTAACATTAAAAAAGTTGACAATAGCATCAAGAGTATCATTACTTCATAAAATATACACCTCTGAAGAAATTCGTTGCTTTTCGGATTTCATTTTCATTTTCACTTCTAATCTTAATTTATCCATTTAGTCAATGTCCTTGTCCAACACGGAGCTCTCTCTTTCTTTCTCTCTCCTTGTCCTTGAAATGAATTTTCTATTGTTTTTCTTCTTTCTCTTCTTTCTATCACTAACTACCGAATGGGTTGAACTGAGGAATTATCATTGGGTTTCTGTCGTGAACACCTCTATCATTTTTTGTATCTATGTTGTTCGAAAAATCTTGCGGTCCGCTGCTTTTGTTTGTAATTCCAGTCTCGGCATTAAAACCGTAAAAATTGCCTCGTATGTCTTTGTCTAAGTCCTCTATTAATTGAGAAAAGTTCAACAAATGGAAATAGTTTGGAGTTGACAAATTGTCCAACTCATTTACTGTCAATCTCAATATTTGCTCGTTGGACATTTGATACTCAGCGGGAATCGAATCTTTGCGTTGACCCTCTGGCTTCGTCTTCTTGGAGTTATATTTATGATCAGACCCAGGCCATAAGGAACTATCCTTTTCGTAGGGTAAGACAGCACAGAGCCAAATCCTGGTCTTGTAGATTTTGTACAATTCTCTTATCAAAGCCCTGAAGTCGATTCTTTTAAATCCAGCAAAGTAGTAGAAGATCAACTTCTTCAAATCAAACTGATACTCCACATTGATCAATCTCAAATCATTCTGCAAGTTTAACTCTTTGATTTTATTGTAACAAGTGGTGAATGCCTTCTTCTCCTCTAGAAGTTTTCCACTAATTTTGTGCACTTCCTTGGGAACTGCAAATCTTAAGACCTGCTTTGTGGGCAAATTGATGATGAACTCATTATCCTCATTTGTATTATTGACAATATCTGACGCGTTTATAGATGTAGAATGGATTCCAGTCTTGCTGAAATTCTCATCTTGAATCGAAAGACTCTTCAAATGTTCTGACTTCTTTAAAAAGTTGAATAGAATCGCCAAATTCAAATCCACCAAGGGTTCTAAAATCATGACAAGGTCTCTTCCTCTATCCCCGTCAACTATAACTAAATCATTCTCTTGTAAGAACATATTTGAATTGGTAGGATAAGAAAGTAAATCACACTTTCCGTTCTTATTCACCACCAAACAAAGTTCCTTGTTGTTAAACGCCAAATTGTTCAAGTTCTTTGTGAATTCTACCAAGTGCATGATGGTTGGTTCCACAAGTAAAGACTTGAGCCTTCCTAACACATCTGTCGACAACTCTGAGCTATGAAAATAGCTTGTTGTCTTCTTGTATAATTCCTTTAGTTCAGAGGAAGCAACCATGTATTGGTCTCTGAGAAGTAAACCATTTTCCAACTTAACTCCAGGATTCAGTTTGCTGGCCACCTGTGGTTCTGATAAAGAAATCTGGTTCTGCTGCTGAGGTATTCGTCCAGCAGCTTGTAATCCAGCATCCAATTTCGACTGCGCGTTTGGCATCGTTTTATGTTGTGCTTGATGGCCTGACTGGCTGACCGGGGTAAGCGGAGGATTCATTTGAGGTAAATGTTTGACATCTGGTCCCAAAAGTGAATTGAACATTTGTGGTTGGTTGTAGTCTACTAATTGACTCGGCCTTCTCGCCTGAAAGTCATTGAAATTTGCGTTCAAGTTGAAGCTTGCAAAACTATCATTGAAAGCTTCTAGATTGTAGTTTGGTTGTTGTGCTTGATTAAAGCTGTTAAACATAGCATACGACGCTAAATTATTAGAATTTGAAGGTAATCTGGCCTGTTGAATTTGGGTTTGAGGCAGCAGTTGGGGTGGTAGCTGTGACGTACTGTTGGGTGGGTTCACTAACGAAGACGCTCTTGTAAACGATTCAGCTGCGTAACTCGGCCTCCTCGAGGATATGGTCCCAATCCCCCCCTGAAGTTCAGAAGGAAGGTTGAAAGCATTCTTTTGAAGGCCAAACTGTGGCGAGTGTTGAAAATTCGAAAAATTGTCCATACCCAAATCGTTGAACCCTTCTGACGTAGGTGATGGAGCCATATCGTTTGTTCTTTCGAGCCTGGTGAGCTTCAGAAAGAGCAGATCGCTGAAATCATTCGTCTTTTGGTGCATGTTCCCTCCGCTGCCATCTTTCGGTCTCTCATGGGGCGCATTCGGGTCCAAAAACTGGGGATAATTGAAATCCATCTCGTGTTCACTTTTCGATTTTATCCTAATTGTCTCAACGACTTTTGCCCAAATGGTCTCTCCCTTTTCTCTTCCACGCCTTCTGCTTGTGTGTGTCCTTGCAAAACGATGATTCCTCTTCTGTCCCACACTCACTCGCCGCAAGCCAACCGTCTCGATCCAGGCCTCTTCGCGACCGCTCGTCTATAATGTCCGTCGCAACCGTGACTTTGCTCCAGCGTTCAAGTTCGCTGTTTGCCACCCTTTCCTCGTTGCTCCTGTCGCCTGCTAGCTTTTTCTCTGAGCCGGCCGTCTTTCTCGTTGCTGTCTCAGGCTGCTTCTTCTCGCTGCTGCAATTATCAGGGTCCTGCGTAAATTTCTATTCCAGGCCTGTTCCACTGTTGTATCTTGCTGTAAGTCCTACTTGTCCTTACTGGCCTGTATTACTTCAATGTCAACGACTTTTATATTAGACGCCTTGTTTTAGCCGATTTTGTATTAGCAGAGAAGCGTATGTTTTCTATATTTTAAATAGGTGCGATTATCGCTTTAAAATTGCCAGCGGCGCTCCAGAGGAGCCGATCTGGGGCTGGCGCGGTAGCGACGGGGTCTCGCTGGCGAGACTGTTGCCGCAGGGGATCTGGGGCACCCACACGGCTAAGGTGACGTTATGTTTGGTTGCATGGCGGCCACTACGATTACGTGTGTATCCCACAGCGAGACACCGCGACAATTGGCGTAAATTGGTGTGTGGTGCGGCGAGGGCGTGCGACGCCAACGCTTTAGCTAGCGACCACCCACGGCACCACAATAGCGCATTGTTAGTGCATTGATTATTACTGCGACCCTTTGAAGCGAGGTTTGCGAGTTCGAAGAGTAGTGCAAAGGTGGGGTTTGGCGAGGTCGATGTGTGGGGAGCAAGCCCCTGTAGATGGCCGGTCAGCTGTGAGTGTGAATGCTTGCTACAACGGCTGGAGATGAAGGTTGAACGAGAATGTCGGCAGCAGATGCTAATGTTTTCATGTGCTTTTGTAGCGGGGTCGGATTACAGGGTGGATTGACTCAGTGGAGCAGTCAGTGCACTGGGACAGGGCGGGCATGGGACGCCAGTCGCCAGTGACGTAAGACTTTGGCGGTGCACGACCGGTTGCCAACGAGGGCCTAGCGCGAACGCTGGCCGGAGATCGGGGTGTCTGCGGCAGCCTGTTGGTACACATAGGGAGGGACTTTTGGGGCACGCGGCAAAACACTCGGTGCTGGGTCTAGCGACAATAGCTCGGGTAGCGGTGGCGAAATCGCCACCCGACCCTTCGCTAGCCACCGCAAACGCTGACGTGGCGTCCACCGGCACCGGCCGGCAGCTGGAGATACACATCTCGCAGAGCACTTGTGTATATAGGAAATTGCTACGCTGCAAACCGGGAATTGCACTTCTATGCTCGTGGAGCATAGAAGTGGGAGGCACTCGCTGAGTAGCATTCTACAATTATGTCAGCTGACGTAAAAAAGCTGGATATCCAGGGTCAAATAACACATATATTGATACTAAATACATCCACCTACCTGTTCACGATGTGCCTCTATCACGTCCCCGTCCTCCAAGTCTAACTCGTCTGGTGTGGCGTCGGGGCCGACTCTAGTTCCGTCGATCAAGAACCGCAATGTTTCCATGGTTTTGCCCTGTCTTTTACAGAATGCCTCCATTAATCTTCTCATGGGTGTAGTACGCTTGATCTTGAAGAAGATCTCGGCTGATCCATCTGAGACCTTCAAGTTGATGTGAGTGTTATCAGGCTTTTCTTCCTTTGGTTGCTCGTTGTCTGACATGATACGATGTGACAGTAGATGTATTAGTCAAGTGTGTTTAAATTTCTAGAGTAATCGGATAGACAGACGACATTTGAAAATGTCGTGGTTGCTCGCGACATTGTAGCTATTATCGCCATCTCTATCTTATTTTGCGGCCCCCGGCAGCCAGACGCATCTGTAGATATCGACGGAGCGATAGGATATCTCGAGGCCATGCAGCTATTTTCCTGAATTAGTAGTGCAATCATGTACCTTTTACTAATCTCACAGGTTCAGGTCTCGTGTTTCGCCGTTAGTGTTTCTAGTTGGTTTCACTTTTGTTTTCGCAGACAAACGAGTGTTGGATATATATCGATCAATAAGAACATCAGGAGGGGCTTTGACTAATGTGAGGAAAATAGTTGATGGATAGCCGGTGTAGCTTGAGTCTCTTTGAGAGATTATCTCAAGCCTATTTGCATAAGTATACGATCATTTTGGTGATAATCATGTTGAAAATGTATCTAATGAAAAAATCCTTGCTCAATGACTTTGATGACTTACTGGATCAGGCTAACAATTTTTGCTCGACACTAAACAATTTTTCCTCGGAGCTCAGCTCTCTTCCTACTCAGATTTCTGCAGTACTCAACTCTGCGATCGTATCCTACTTGAATCATCTTCGAAATCTGTGGGTCTTGGTGATACATGTGTTGGTTACGGTGGTCAAGAATCTCTTGATCTTCTATGTAACAGTTTTCTTGGGAACGTACACATGCCTTTTGAATGCTGCTGTAAGTGGAACTGCCAACTTTGCATTAGATTCTTCAAGAGATATAATTAGGGGTGTCAATTCCACCGTTGTTAGGCTCACTGATGGAATTGATGATGCCCTTGGCGGAATTTCAAGAGTCGTGAACGAGGTCGTCGATGCTTACGAGGATTTAAGGTCCTTTGTCTCTGGTGATGATGATAATTACAACATAGATGATTACAAGAGCACAATCAACCTCAGAATAGATTCACTAAAAAACTTGTCTATTCCTTCATCTGTGTTGAGTGACATTGACAAATTCAAAAGAAAAGTACCTAGCTTTGATGAGCTTCAGAATTCTACCAGGAGAGTTATTTCTAGCCCTTTCGATTTGATTTTGAGAGAGATTGAAAATTCGTCTAGGCTGAAAAATGACACTTCAATTCGGGACCTTCCTAGCTTAAGAGCTCTCGATGATGTAAAAATTTGTGAGAATGTTGACACTATCGAAGACCAGATAGACAAATTGGCTCACGTCGTGTCGAGAACATCGACAATGATTATGTTGGCATTATTGATTATCATTTTGTTTAGCTTGGTCTTTACATGTCTCGTTGAGTATATACATTGGAGAAAAGAGATGAAGTTAGTTGATCACTTGAGAGAATCGGGGGAATATGAAGATGTCTTGCAATTGCACAATAACACATTAATGAATTTGACTGACAAGTGTTTACCATCTGCGTTTCACAATCCAGCCAGAAATAGAGTTCTTTGGGTAATCAATTACAGTAGCTCCAAATATGGTTATACCGTTTTACTGTTTGGTATACTTGGTCTTCTTTCTGTGTTGCTACAATATTTAATGGTGAGAAATCTAAACTTCGAAGTTGACTTAGTCTCAAGAGATTTTGGTCAAGCATTCAGGAAGCAATCAATCTCCTACATGAGAAATATAAATGATTACTTGAATAAAGAACAGGCGCAGCTTAATGATGAGACGTTTGGATTCATAACGAATTCCTCTGAGTCTTTGAACTCAACTATTAACGACATGTTAGTCACTATAAACGATACTGTATCTGCTGTATTCGAGGATACTCCTTTCGAAAGCCCTGTGAGCAGTGTGGTATATTGTACCATCGGGTCGAAATTAGTAGCAATGGAAAGAGGATTAACTTGGTTGCACGACAATTTGAAGTTTACGGTTCCAACGTTTTCTGAGAACCTAATCTCCACAAATTTAGCTATTAACAACTACTCAATGAACAGTATAAACGACTACATCAACAATGCATTTCACAAGATAATCAAAATGTATAAAGATTCTCTCCAGTTCGAGCTAAAGATAGCTATATTATTTTTGCTTGTATGGGTTTTGCAGATACTAATCGCAGTCACTATTTTATTGATAAAATATTTAATGGATGCAAAAAAATCGAGAAAGTCAGAAATATTCATCAGCAAACCGAAACAACTCACTGAAATTGAAAAACAGGTTTATGGATATCCACTAAGTAACATAACGGAGCATAATAAAGCGAATACCAGCTCAAGTGTTTACGACTCCTCTCTGATGGACACGTTTACTTCAAGGTCTTTAATATCATAAACCTGATTCATCTATATACCTAATACAATTTGAAAAAAAAAAAACTATAAAACTTTCCGTTGTGTAAATTACTCAAAGATGAATAAAGCTTACTTCTTAATTGGAGCCGGTTTCTTCCAATAGTACTGCTTGTGGGTTCTTCTGCATGATCTCAATCCTCCGTGACCTTTTATGCTTTCCACCAATTTAGTACGATCTTCATCGGTGTCCTTCTCTGGGATGTAATAGTACTCTTCCTCAAGAGGTTTTCCAGCAGCATCTTTTCCTTCTCTAGAAATGACGCCGATAGATTCTATGTTATGGAGAACAGTCCTGATTTGCTTCAATGATAATTTGGATGTGGAGGCACTAATAGTGTTTAAGAACGAAGCAGGAGTTGACGACAAGCGCGAGAACGCAAGATGATTGATTAAGATGTTGTTGACTTCCGAAACATTCTCTATATCCCTGATGGAAGCTTGGTCTATACCAACGGGCTTTAAAGAGGCGTTTTTGTCTTCCTTCTTCTTCTTGCGCTTTGTGGGGTCTGCCTTCTTATGAAGGGCGCTTCTGGTTGGTGGCTCTTCAGAAGAAGCCTTCCTCTTTGTAGGCTCAACCTTGACTGTAGGAGAGTTGGGATTACTGTTGGTATTGATCTTGTCTGCTAGGATTGTCCTCTTTTTCTCCTTTTTGGAATCCATTAGGAGCTCGGGAGTCATAGACTTGGGAGCATGTTGGAAAGTGATTGGCTCGTGCAACTTCTCTTCGATAGCTTCCATTGGGTGTCTTAGATCAAACCCAGCAGTTTCCGGATGCTCGCTTGGCTGTCTGCTTATCGAGATAGCCTTCAGATTATTTTGCAATAAGACTGGTTCCTCTTCGTCGGTGAGTTCTTCTTCTTGATCCGAGGGGTTGAGAAGAACCAAATGATTTCTGATCTCAATGAGAATGTTGTTTACTCTTGGTAAGATTATCAGCTCGTTTCTGTTAACTGTGAATTCAGTAAAATCGGAATTGAGCTTGATTGATTTCTTTTGAGTGTCTGATGGTAGAGTGATGTTTCCACGGTTTTCAATCACAACGTAGCTGTCTTTGACATTTGTGGAGTACACGAGACAGGGCCTCGGAATATGGATGCCGAATCCATTGTGGCCCGAACAGTTGACCACTATCTGCTCAGAGCTATAAGAAACAGACAAGTGGATACGCGATACACTTTTATCGAAACTCTGGATATAATAATCACAAGATCTTGATGAACGACCAACCAACACCTTATTGCTTGACTCACAAAAGGGAATGCGCAACACACCCTTTTGTGGATCTAAAATATTGAAATCTTTATTGATTCTGACAGTTTTTGTATTGTCCTGGCTCTGGTGCGAGGGTCTATCCTCATCGGCATGAGAGGATAAGTCAAAATCATCAATCCTACTCTCTGAAGCCGGAGAGGACATTCTTCCGATCGTAGAGGAAGGATTGGGAGTCACATACGCCTCTCTTCCCTTGCTGAATGCCTCACTGGGTTTTCCAGTCTTGTCATTCAAATTGAACACATCACGCTGCTCGCTTGCCCCAAGTAATGGAGACGACGGCGGAAATTGCTCAGACATTCGAGTTCCACTTTCTTTGCAAATAGTATACAACCAGTCTCTAGAAAAGATCTCCAACTGACGACGTCTTGGTAAGAAGTTGTCTTCGAAAATTGTATTAGCACTTCTACAGGTCATTTCGATTCTAAATCACGTCTATGTTTGTTGGTAAACAACGCGACGCGAATTCTACCACCGTCTTTCCGCTGTCGTACCGCGAACCTTCTCGATTTTTGTGAAGGCGCTAGCGAGTGTCTATCTAGATTGCCGCGAACTCTAGCGAGGGTCACGCCAGACATCGCCATAGAATATATGCAGAGCTTTTTACGCTAGCTTCCTTACCTGAATGCCATACTTGAATGCTAAACTTGAATGCCAGACCCAAAAACGATGCTCCACGAGATGGATTGTGTCTCTGCCACCCTACCACCTCTCATCTTATTATCCTAACACTCTTCCCGCCTGATTCGTAAAAACTGCTCCAATTTCTGTCCAAACTGGTATGGTCCGCTTACTCTGTAAACCGGTAGGATTCCCCTACTAGCCGGTGAGAGCCGGTGCCTGCCTCTGTAGAGACGCCCGCATGTCCACGACCTAGCGAGGGTTCACGCTGCGCATCGCTACGCAATGCAATCACCCTCGCTATTTGGCCAGATTCACGAGACCACAGCTCACTGCTATACATAACGTGCGACTCATGTGATGTCCACTGGGGCTTCACCCGCGAACATCAGCTCAATACCATATTGGTAAATGAACTACCTTGTCTATATACACCACTTTGTATGTTACACAAAGTGAAATTACACAATCACAAAATTTTCACTAACCCGAGAGCTCTAGTGAATCTTGCTAGTAAAGAAGACTTGAAAAATTTTATACAGTTAATTTACCAAGTTAATACTATAATCAGACATCATGGGTAGTACGTAAAGTTTTCAAGATCTTTCAAGGTCGTTTAAGAATGGGCATGTGAGGGAGATAAGATAGAACAACAATGCAATGGAGGCAATATGAGGTTGACGTCGAATTCAAGAATGGTGAGAATCTGGATGTGCTATATGGAGTCATGGGTAGGGATGTTCAAAGGAACAAAGCCCGCATACGTAGAAGGCATCCAAGTGAATGGGCAGTGAGCATTTTGAATTGACATATCGGAAGAGATGAAACAGGTGGAAGGGACAATCTATAGAGTCAAGGGAAGAGAAAGTCAACGAAAACGACCGATTACGATATTCCGTAGCGTATTAACATCTATGTTGGACAAATCTGATGTGTAATACGGCATCAGCATACAGTTGCGTCTCCAGTTTGTTGATTTTATGTTCTCCGTCAAACACAGTTAACCCACTTAATCAGAGAAGTCATTTACTAACAAACATTCTAGAGGGTACTCCATCTTTAGGTAAACGTCACAACAAATCTCACACTTTGTGCAACAGATGTGGTCGTCGTTCATTCCATGTTCAAAAGAAGACTTGTTCCTCATGTGGTTACCCAGCTGCTAAGATGAGATCGCACAACTGGGCTCTCAAGGCTAAGAGAAGAAGAACTACTGGAACTGGTAGAATGCAATACTTGAAGCACGTTTCTAGAAGATTCAAGAACGGTTTCCAATCTGGTGTCGCTAAACCTCAATCCGATTAAATAACAAAGTTGGTTATGTATTGAAGTTTTATGTATCATCTATATATAATATATCATTTCCTGTGAGTTTGTCGTGTGACATAAGTAGCATTGATATCAACCTTCTAGAAGGTCCATCTCATCAAATTTGGCACTATCTTCATATATCATATTGAAGAAAAGATTGTCTGCTTCTTGATGGTCGACAAACCTGTTGAGAAGTTCTCTAGACAATTCAACAGTCTCGGGCTCATAGGGGAACTCCAATCCATTAGCGAATTCGCTTTCTAAGTCTGCCAATGTATTGAAATCGGGATTACTGTAGCCTAGATGGTTGAGCTCTCTAGCTCTCATCTCGCACCAACTATTGAAGACCCTCTCCTTCCCAAATCCTTTCGCTCTAGTTTGCTTCAAGAACTTATGACCCTGGTGCGACAATGAATCTGATCCAAACGCAATTCTCAGAATGACAACAAATATTTCATATATCGTTTCTGGGTAGATAAGATCATTTATATTCTTATATTGATCAAAGATAAAGCTCAAAATCTTTATAAGATTGGCAATGATCTGTACTCGAAGATGTATGTGTTTAGATCTGGGAGACTTCATAACACTGATCTGCTCAAATCCAATAATTCGGACGATAACTTTTATATTTTCTTTGGATTCAAGTATAGCAGTAGACTGTAGATTTATAATGCATAGCTCTAATAAGCTTGTCACCCTGATTCGGAGATTTAAAAGGTGGAATTCATGATCGAGATTTCTTTCGAACCTTTGACGATTATCACTTTGATTACTCTTGATTGAGATAGGATCAGGAATCATTATCATGGAATTCTTTAAAACATCTTCTCTCTCGGGTATGATCTGCTGAATCCTTTCCATGTCACTATTGTTTCCTATTGATCTGTTCAATCCATAGAACATAAAGTCTTCCTTCAAGGGAACATCTATCAAGAAAATCTTCAACAAGGAGTTAACCAAAGTGTTATTCGATATGCAATCATTCTTATTGTTAAATGAAAATGAGTTCTCTCTGACGGAGTATATTAACAGCTCTACGATGTTGAAAATAAGATTGACCTGTGCTGTTGTCTTGAATCTCTCTGAGTTCTCGGGAAGTATTTTTCTGATCAAATCAGACGATATTATCTCCTCTGACCATACCGTATCAATAAAGTCGTCTTCGTATAGTGTCGATAGTGATGACAAACTTTCAATTATATCCACTGAGCATATCAAGGTTAGCTTTTCTAGTAAAGCCACTTGTAAAGGAACATCATGGAAATTCACAATATCATTTTGATTCATATTCGAGTTCAACAAAAATATATAGTGGTGTACAATCTTGCTTATTTTGATGAATAACGTTTTTATCAAAGTTTCAGAAATTGCCGCAGGCCGGAACGTCAAAGCACAGTATATTATTGATAATAAAAACGGCACTGATAGTATCAAAGATTCATCAATTAACTTCTCAATCAACCCCATAACATTTAAACAAAATTTCTCCATTAAAACATCAAGACGTAAATTTTTCTTCAGGACCAAAAATTCCAACAATGAGTCCAGTAATGGTGCCTTTTTAGCTACTATGAAATCACCAACCTCGACATCGAAATCGACATATATCTTTTTCAAAAACTGGATAGACGTACGTCTAGAGCCATTTATAGAATAGGTCCATAGGTACGCGATAAATTGAGAGGAATCATTATGCAACCTGATAACTTTCTGTTGAATCAGACTAAGACCGCTGGATGACGACAATATGCTTGTCTCTGAACTATTCGCCAAATTCACTAGTGATGCATCTTGATTCTTAAGCGAAGAAGAGGTATTAGCATCGGAGCCCTCAAACTGATGGTGTTCAACGGCTTGGTTACCGCTGAATTTCCTTCTTTTACTGCCTGCAGTAGTAAGTAGCTCATTGTTCAAGAACCGCTTTTCATCCTCCAATCTCTGAACAGTAAATTTCAAGGCCTCGAGCTGTTCGTTCTGGTTCTTGGTCAACAGATCATTTGCACTTGCCAACTGGCTGATCTCGTGCAGCTTCAGTTGCTGAAGCTGCTCCAATTGTGCTCGCAATATCGCCACCTCTCCATCTGATCTGTAGAGCTTCTCGCGTAGCTCTCTTTCCTGTGCACCTCCTGTTGCATCGTTATGCGGATTCGTAATCACTCTAGATGTTTGTGTGTTGTCACCAGTCTTTGGTCCATTAAGTTGTTGCCTATTTGTGACCTTTCTGTCCAATTCCAACAATAAATCGTCTTCGTCATCATTAAAATCGTTGTCTGAAGATGGCATATTCGTAAGATTTATGTTATATAAGCATCTCTGTGCTCCTTAGGTACCTAATAATCACTCTATAATTATTCGTATTAAAAGACTGTTTTGATATTAAACCGGAAATCTCATCGATGTCCCCGGAATTGATTAATGTGAAGATTTCGAAAATTCTTTCACCATCATAAAATTCTTCTGAGGACCTACAGGACGTTTTTCGACTTAATTTGAGAAGATTGAGTGAGACAGTACCTCTCAAGCAAAACTTATCTATACGTATCAATCATACTCAAGTCTGTGCTTTCTAGATCGACATGACTAAAAAGATAGAGACTCAAAAGCCAGAGTCATCTGCCCCATCGGCACCTCCAGCATCTCTAGTTCCAGAGCAACCAACGCCTCTTAGCTCTCGAGACAAAGATACCAAAAGATTGGTCGTTGTGTTATCGCAAGCATGCTTAGAGACTCACAAACTAAACACGGGTGGACCTGGAGGAGACAAGTATGCACTCTTAAACTGTGACGATCATCAAGGACTTTTACGAAAAATGGGTAGGGATATTGCGGAGGCCAGACCAGATATCACACATCAGTGCTTATTAACGTTATTGGATTCCCCCATCAACAAAGCAGGGAAATTGCAAGTGTACATACAAACCGCCAGAGGGGTCTTGATAGAGGTCAATCCCAGTGTCAGAATTCCCCGTACATTCAAAAGATTTTCTGGTTTGATGGTTCAGTTGCTACACAAGTTGAGTATCCGCTCTGTGAACTCAGAAGAGAGGTTGTTGAAAGTCATAAAGAACCCCATAACCGATCACTTACCAACCAAATGCAGAAAGGTGACTTTATCATTCGACGCTAAAGTAAGAAGAGTGCAGGACTACATCGAAACCTTGGATGATGATGAAAGCATTTGTGTATTTGTTGGTGCAATGGCGAGAGGTAAAGATAATTTTGCAGACGAATTTATAGATGAGAAAATAGGTCTTTCAGATTATGCGTTATCTGCGTCTGTGGCCTGCTCTAAATTCTGTCATGGATGCGAAGACGTGTGGAACATTTTCTAGCCTTCATTGAAAATGAAAGTCACAGCCTTTGTGAGTACGTATCAAAGTTTCAGTTGAATGTGCATAGTTATCATATGAATAAAAATGATTTATTTCAATTTTTTGTAATTTAGGTGAATTTTCAGAGAATTGTGAGAGGCTTCTTGAGTTTGTATTCGTAGTTCGTCGTAAAATTACCTATACGAAGCATGTAAACCAGGTTCGATAAATTAATCATTAATTGACTGCCTCAATAACTCAATATCGTAGTTCGCTTTATCGGTGCAAATTGATACTTATGTATTAAACTCAAAATTAAAACTATATAATACAAAATTGCCCCTTGGGGTTTATATGATAAGAAACTCATGCATCTAAAACACCCTCTTTGCGTAGAACCTTTTCAATTTCCTTGAACAATGTTCCTGTAGTTACCTTTGAACCCTTTACCCTAGCGCAAACGATTTCAGACTTTTGGCCCATCTCACGCGCATTAATTTTTATTCTGAATTTGCAACTTTTCAAGTTGAAAACATTATGTTTGGTTATTGCTCCGGTGATATTATAGCCGTATTGATCATTCTTGAGGTTCTTGAGACCAAAATTGGACCAGCTACTGAGCAAGGCAAATAACGCAGTAAACATCTCATGTTTTGGAAGGATTGTTTTGAATCTTTTGATTTCGCTTGCAATAGCATCGTTATCATTAGATGATGAAAACCATCTGAAAAACGAACTTTTTGGTTTCTCTTCAACAGATGCAGACCTTGAGTCTGCAGGGGAAGGGAGCTGTGTCGGATGAGTGATAGTCTCATCGAAAGTCTTCTTTGTACCCCAGGATAACTTTCTGAATATCGATCTATTTCTGTTCTGTGGAGGACCGAAATCAGGTTTGTTGGTTGCATCAGACAATGGTAACTTCTGCTGGTGATTGGGAGGTGGAGGAGGAACGGATTCATCTGAATTGCTGTGAGGCACTTGCTTCTCCGCACTACCATAAGGTTTCGATCTTTTATTATTGGGAATGTTCTTTGGGTCGGGAATCAACATTGATTCAGCACTTGGTAACATCGACTTGGTCTTAGTGTTCCTCGATTCCCTCTTCGACTTCCTTTTTGGCTCAGGTGCATTCTTTTCTTGGTCTTTGGGCAACTTGATATTCGCAAAAACGTCATCGTCTTCAACATCGAGCCTCTCACTATCCGATAAAGCATTTCTGGAATACTGAGATTTTTTATTCTTCTTGTATCCCTCATCATTCTTGGTGACGAACGTCTCATCCTCCTCACTTTCATTTGGAAGATCGGGAAGCTCCGATATTGGTCTCCTTGAAGATTTAGCAAAGGTGTAAGCTCTCGAAGCATTTGAAAGTCTTTTAGCATCATAGTAAGAATTTCTCTTGCTTGCCAAGTGTTGATCAAAATCGATGATCAGTCCTTCATCCAATGGAAGATCATCATCATTATCAGGCAAGCCTGCCTTGTCCAATCTATCAGCAAAGCTGGTTCTCAAATTGGAGTTTCTTGCTTTTCCTTGCTTGGTATCTCCCGACTTGAGAATATTATTCAAATCCTGATATGACTCTTTTGTGGAATACATGGTAAGAACAGACAAGCGCTTGTTCGAGTTGGTGAAGCATCTAGATTTACGGGTTACATTCGGAATCTTCACGTCACCGATGAGAGTGTTAGATCCCACTGGCTCACCCTTGGTACCTGCCTCCTTCAGACCATCTGCAATGCCTTTTATGTTCAATTGGGAATTGAGGAGTCTTGATTTCCTAATCTCTGACATATATTCATCGCTCAAGGCCAGATCGTCACGACGTGGCTCAGGTATATGGTAATCCTCATCATCATCATCATACCTTTTCGCTTTATCTTTCGTATCGTAGTCATCAATGATCGATATCATTGACTCTCTGTTCTTTGCTTTAGCTGTACGAGATGACTTCCTCTCCTTCTTGCGAGTGTTTCTCACCTCCTGCAATTCTTCATCCAAAGCTTCCTTTGCCCTCTCGAGCTCTTCATTCTCATAGAATGCCCAAAGAGGATCAAGACGAGACACCGGTCGTCTAGTGAGAATTGGTGTCTGTCGTCTCCTTGGCTCGGGTTGGGTGACTGAACGCATTTTCAACTTCTCGACATCCTCTTTAGTGAGTTCGTCATCGGGCTTACCAGCACCTTCCGATATAGACCTCAAACCCGCTTTCTGGGTTCTCTTGGGCTGGTTCAAGGATGGTTCGAGGATGTCTACTTCCACGTCACTGTTATTGGTGGAATTATCATCTTTGATGAAAATAGAAAGCTTTCTCGAACTTAACAAAGATTTACGTTTCTGTCTCTTTCTTCTCTTTTCCAACTCCTTCCTAGCCTTCATTTCAGCCTCGTGCTTCTTCCTCTCGAGCTCCATTAATCTTTCATATTCCTTGGCATTCCTCTCTTCCTCGTCAATGAGATTTTCTTCGTCCTTATCATATTGTTCTTGGTTGAAGATCTTATCGCAAAGGGTTGCAAAAGTAGCAGATGTTCTTTTCGTCAGTTTATCCATATACTCCCAATCTGTATCACCTGATAACTTGGCGTACGTAGAAAGGAGTTTGATAGTGATGGAGTTCCTCTTCAAACCAGTTGTCATAGAAGTTCTGACAGACTTTCTTCTGGCTAATTTATTCTTTGATCCACTCCTACTGAGTACAGAGCTTCTTCTGTTGGGCTTTGATGGAGATGAGATCTTGGCAGATGCCATTAAATTTTCAGACGCCAACTCATTAACAGCTGTATTAGTTGGACCAACATTGAACGGTGTGATGCTGTCCTTGGAAGGTAATGAAGGCGGAACCGAATTTAAAGGCGTCGATCTTTGGGTAGCAACAAGATCGTTATAACTATTTCTAGGGAACATTGGAGGAGGAGTGCCGTCGTATCCATTAATGAACTTTCTTGGAGACTTTCGAGGGGAACGTCTGGGAGATCTGTAAGGAGACCTATAAGGAGATCTGTAGGGAGATCTTATGGGTGACTGTGTGTACGAGAACCTCTTAGCAGGAGACTTTTGTGGTGAGTTGTTGACACTTGATGCCACTGATCCTCTGGCAGGATTATTCCGCAACGCACCACCATTCTTGTACTGGAACGATGTGGGTCTGGATGCAATATGACTTACTCTTTTTCTCTTTGGGGTTCCTTTATTACTCACTGAACCACTTTTTGTCATTCCTCTCTTAAACTGAGAAGTGTTTTTACCAGAAAGCATTTGAGCGCTATCATCTTGATTGTGCCTATACCTCATCAATAAAGCATAAAATGTCTTTTCTGGGTTGGGACCATTTTTGAGCAAGCAGTTGATTATCTCTTGCTGAGGTCTGTCATGCCATAAAATAGAAAGGTTCGACAAAATTTGCTTGTCTATATTTTTGACCGAGCCCAATGACTTGTAGGCAGTTTCCGGATGGGGTAAAGATTTAACACTGATCAAGTCTTCGTTTGGAATAGGATATTTGGTTAACAATGGGTGAGATAAGATTCTCTCGGTGTGAATTCTTTTTTTAGTATCAACCGTCAACATTCTGGCGATCAAGTCCTGAGCTTCGTCACTTATCTCATCCGGCATTTCGAAGTTACCAGCCTGCACCTTCAACAACAAGTTTCGAATGTTCTCGTCGTCAAAGGGGAGTCTACCAGTCAATAATGCAAATAAGATGACACCACAGGACCATACGTCTGAAGCGGCCCCGTGGTATTTCAAACCGCTCACAATCTCTGGAGCGGCATAGTGAGGCGAACCACAAGAGGTTTCGAGCAACTTTCCGTTGACCTCCAAAGCAGCCATGCCAAAGTCAGCAAGCTTTACATTCAATGAGCCATCGAGAAGCAAGTTCTCAGGCTTTAAGTCTCGATGACATATACCAAGCGCGTGACAGTACGCGGTGCCTAGTATAATCTGTCTGAAATACTTTATAGCCTCTATTTCCTGCAATGGACCTCTTTCCACCAACAAGTCAAACAACTCGCCACCCTCAACGTACTCTAATACCAAGTAGAGTGCTTTCGATGTCTCCCAGACATCGTATAATCGTAACACGTTCGGATGCGTCAACAACTTCATAATTATAATCTCCCTCTCGATTCCGTACGGAAGCCCAGCGTCGTCGGCCTGCTTGTCCAGCGCAACCTCCTCGTCGTTCAACTCGGACTTCGACACAACCTTGACCGCGGCCTTCTGCCCCGTGCTCTGGTGTGTCGCGAGGAGCACCCGTCCCGTGGCGCCTCTCCCCAACGTCTTGCCGAGCTTCCACGGCCCTATCTTCTGCGGATGGTTGTGGTTCCCGCTAGACATGAGCGACGACGCAACAGATGCTTGTCTGGAAAGATTTGACATGAATTATGTATGGCTCCAGCCTAGTCCTTTGCGTTAAGTAGTGTCTTATTATGATAACGAATGAATTCTCTCAACTTTTAATAAACGATAGAGCCAAAGTCCTTCAAGTCTTCCAAGTCTTTCAAGTTTCAAATCTTTCTTACAATGCTTTCTCAACGTTCTTCCAACGCTATCTCTAAGATTTATCAACTTCAATGATCTTTCAATGATCTTTTAATGATGGAACTATAACACTTTAGTTTAAAAGAAGATTATTTTTATTTACTACTCTAGATGAATTGTCGAAAAGTACATTTAGTTCTTTTAGGATATATTCAAAAAGACGCGAACGCGTTATTTTTCATGAGTGTTTTTTTGTTTCAACTCCTTGCACCGACGAGATGTGGACTGGGTGCACGCACGGAGCGCACTGCCAATCAGGAGGAGGCGACGTGCGCGGAGCGAGACGTTGAGTGTCCAGTGGGAATGCTGACGGGTAGGTGCCCCTGAGCCGGGAGGCCGTTGGCGCCGGCGACTGCAGACGGAGCTGTGGAGCAGGATGCTAGACGAGGAGGGTTGGAGGACGGCAGCTTACGTGAGAAGAGCATCTTGCGTTGTGCAGCATGGTGGTCAGATGAGTGGCGGGTCCGCCACTCCCCCACATCGCCTATGCACCTGGAGTGCTGGTGGCGAGGCTGGATGGCACGGCCGTAGCCGACCGTGCCAACATCTTACACCATCTGGCCCTGTCTACGGCGACGCCCGACACTCAAAGAGAAAGAAGTCGAAAGAGATGGAGTGGGAAACCAGCCCACTAGAGCTCGAATGCATTGATGATCGAAAGCTGGTCGTTGAGGTCGGTCTCCACCTGCTCCTGCTGGGCTTTGGCCTTCTTGTCCTTCTTCAAATCGCTCTTTAAACTTTTGGAATCGAGCGCCTGGAACGACTCTTTCTTCTTCCCACCGTCTGCCAACATCTGCTTTATCTCATCGAGTTCGTAGCTGTTGGAGTTGAGCTTCTCTATCTTGTCCTTGGCCGATTTGCCCCGCACCTTGATCTTCAGCTTGGACACACTAGATTTGTGCCTCTTTGGGGGTCTGGGCTTGCCGCTGGACCTGTTGTCGGCGGTGCTCTTTCGTGCGGCCATCGAGTATTCGCTTGCGTGTGGGTTAGCTCCAGATTTCTTCATCCCAAGCTCATCTCAAGCTTCTGTCTCGAAATAATTTTTACAGAGTCACGTGCGCATCTGAAAAAATTATGCCATCTTAAATTCAGCTTTAATAGTAGATAGACACTCATCGGAACAGCAGTGAGCATAGGCACAGTAGAAGCATAATGGTGTCAACACACAACCGTGACAAGCCATGGGATACACCAGACATTGATAAGTGGGCTTCGGAAGAGTTCAAACCAGAGCATAATACGTCGGGGATGCCTTTTGCAGAGGAGTCTTCCTTCATGACACTCTTCCCCAAGTACAGAGAGCACTATCTTAGAAGCGTATGGAGTGATGTCACAAGAGCCCTAGAGAGACATTTTATTGACTGTAAGCTTGACCTCGTGGAGGGGTCTATGACGGTGAGCACCACAAGAAAGACGTTCGATCCCGCAATCATATTGAAGGCCAGGGACCTCATCAAGTTGTTGGCCCGGTCGGTGCCGTTTCCTCAGGCCGTAAAGGTTTTGCAGGATGACATAGCGTGCGATGTCATCAAGATCGGCAACTTTGCAAATAACAAGGACCGTTTTGTGAAAAGAAGACAACGTCTCGTTGGTCCAAATGGAAACACATTGAAGGCATTGGAACTATTGACCAGCTGCTATATTCTTGTGCAGGGTAACACGGTCAGTGTCATGGGTCCATTCAGGGGGCTCAAGGAGGTTAGAAGAGTGGTCGAAGACTGCATGAAGAATGTGCATCCGATCTACCACATCAAAGAGATGATGATCAAGCGCGAGTTGGCCAAAAAACCAGAGTTGGCCAACGAGGACTGGTCGAGGTTCCTCCCGATGTTCAAGAAGCGCAACATCGCGAGAAAGAAGGTGTCCAAGAAGAAGGACAAGAAGGTCTACACACCGTTCCCACCTGCACAGACCCCCAGAAAGGTCGATCTTCAGATCGAGAGCGGTGAGTACTTCTTGGGCAAGAAGGAAAAGGAGCTCAAGAAGCTCCACGAGAACCGCGAAAAGCAGGAGGAGGCCTCCGAGGCCAAGAGGCAGGAGAAGCTCCAGGACTACGAGGCCCCCGACGAGGACGTCTACCAAAACAGACTTGTGGACCTGGCCGACTCCATAAAAAAGAAAGACAAGAAACACAAGAAGGAAGAGAAGGAGAAAAAGAGACTGCGTGATACAGACGAGTCCGCAGAACCCTCCAAGAAGCACAAGAAAGATAAGAAGGACAGAAAAGACAAAAAATCCAAGAAATCTCTGGTATAGGCTTTCCTTATGTACGATTAAATACTGTTCCAATTACCTCGCATGTATGAAAACTTTATTATTCACAGATGTTGTAACCCATATTCTCTCGAGCCTCGAGCCAACAGTTCGATTCGCTCACACCCTAAGAACATTTGGGACCCTCAGGTAACTACTGTGTGCTCTAGCCGTTGCCCTTGGCACCACCACTTAAGATGGCTACCAGGTTTCTTGTTCTGGCACATGCGCCGCACTATCGTAAAAATTTCGATTGTTTGGTAAACAAAGAGTACTGGGAATTTCAAGGATCAAAAATTCATGCTAGCACTTCTTATACACTATTGGATAGGCTACGGAGACCAAGACACTCCAATACACAGAGACACAGCTTGTGTATCAAGGATCATATAAACAGTTTTAAACCAGGTCAAAGGTGGAACAAATTCTCATATTTTTAAGACGGACTGCTTATTGACCTTGCATATACCTGAACCCTAGAAGGATCACAGGATCAAACGGTTCAAAACAGGACAGAGCACGGTGCACCAGCTGCCTTAGAATATTCGAAACATAGAGCCAGGATGGGAAACAGGCTCGACCTGATCATGGGCTATGTGGATGAGCTCAATACGAGGACCAACAGACTCATCGAGAGCCATCTGGAAACGCAGTTTTTGTCTAACAACCTCATGGCAAAGACCAGGGAGATGTGGCAGGCCGACCAGGATATCTGCTGGCTCAACGACACGGTCGCCAAGAGCTACAAGATGATAAATGAGTTCAACAGCTTGCATGCCAAAAGATTTTACTTGGAATCGAACATAGAGTCAAGCGATGATTTGACCAACTTGACGTCGCTCGACAACTTGACAAGGGAATACTACCATATGATGCGGGGTTACGTGATGAATAAGGTGCCTCCCGAGAGGAGGGAGGCCGAAAGCATGGCTCCAGGGTCTCCTGTGATGAGAGAGCCATCCCAAGAACCCTCCGTCGTGACCCCCTTGAATCAGAAATCATCCATGTCCAATCTTTCTTTAAAACCATTGAGATGCTCATCGGCTACAGTGCGAAAAAAGAAGTCAAGGTATCGCATATCCAATATTTATAACATCAACCCAATAGGCGTACACGGAAAGGTAGAGGTGGGAAATACTAATCAAAATTACAGCAAGACCCCTAATAGCATATCAGATAACCTCACACGGTCCTTTAATAATCAATCGAATAATTTATCCAGCATTATGGACCATGAGAGTGAGCAATTAATGGGTGAAGACTCGGTCATTACTACACCAGATCTGATGGGATGCCACGAATACAACGATAGTCAATTTACTCAGACCGTAGCATCAAGAAAGTGCTCCCATGAGAACAACTCTCAGTTTTATGATGTCTTTGGAGGTATACGAATAGGAAGGGATGACAACAGTAACGGCTTTGATCCAGAAGAATCGTTCGATAAATTCCATGACTACTTTGATTCACCCAACTCAGCTTACACAAACAACTATGACCAAGAATTAGATATTGACAACAGCTCTACGATTGATGCATTATCCGAATGTTCCCAAATGTGTTCGATATCCTCGGGCTCTTCCGACGCTGGTTCGTGCGTGCAAGATCTTGACAACTTCGATAAGTTCTTGCGTAGATCAAGGTTAGCATTGAACGATGCTTTCCCACATATTCATCATAAGGAATCGCTTCAAACAATTCTGAAGTCACCCAGCATCATGGAACAAGATGCCTTTGTTAGCGAGTCATACAGTCCTCTCGGCAACAAATTTCATAATCCCATTGAACGACTACATCTTAACCTGACTGATATAACTGAAGCAACATTGGAACCAATCTATTCAACGAATCCCTTCGTGGATTATAACCACAGCAAGAAGAGTGAGGATTCTAGTAAGGTTTTATTGAATAAGTTCATCTCTCAAAGTGATCTTAAAAGAGACGAGCAGGGAGATAAACAACTAGGCTCGCCTTGTTCAACATCGAGGTTCTCAATTTTCAAGTTCCCTCTGGTATTGCCATCTAAGAAAGGTGGAGAAACGAGCACAGACAACATTGAGGTCACTCGTCGCCATAGCGTTGATCAGATAGGTAAGTTGTTCAGTGAACGATTAGCCAACTTAGTTAATCCTACGAGAAATGAAAATAGCTCCGCTAGTTCAAAAGGACAGTTGCCTCAAACTGAGGCAGATATTGAACCTTCGCAAGACAAGCTAACCATTCTCAAGTCCAAGTCTAGACAAGAACCCATCAAAATAAGTAATGAGATACATTCGAAACGACTACCTATCAGGCCCATTAGAATCGACAGTACTCATTCCAGTCTATTCATTGGCTTGAATAGAACTAGAATAATCACACATGGCTCTTCATCAGTTCCAAACAGACCTCTCAGCAGCAAGGTCAGCAAAGCCTCTCTACGAGACGCATTACATGATTCATTTTTTTAAATTGAAGAATTACTTGTTCAGATCGAAAATCTTGGTTAATGTAAACTCAAGATTTATGTTCTATATAATTTCGTTACCTATGATGCATTTGATATCTATCTAATTGATAATCTTGACAGATTCAAGGATCAAAGCCTGTAGAATTTGAAAGCTTCTTAGCAATTTCGCTGCTTCTCGACAAATCTCTCTCAATTTGTCGTTCTTTCAAACTTTTGACCTGCTTCTTGTGTCCCGACATATAAGTAATGGATGCTTTGGACGCAACAGCGACCTTATATTGTTTATTGATAGTAACTCCAGAGAAATTGTCCGTGGATTTTCTGGAGTTTTTGTCGTTCATAGATTTGAAGGACAGGATTATAGAGGGCTTCTTCAATGATGGTAAGAACTCATCATCACTATCAGTGTCAACTTCAATGCTTCTTTTTTTACTGTGTACCATGTTACTCGATGAATCAACCGTTCGCGACCTCCTGAGACTCAAATTATTCATACTTTTTGTCTTAAGAGCATAGAGATCGTCAACTTCCTCATCAGAGTTTGTCACGCCATGTTGCAAATTGGAAAGCTTTTGTATGTTACTATACTCTGAGTCCGCATCTTTATTGAGAAACGATAACTGCTTTTGAATGAAAGACTGCTCAATTTTTATCGTTTTCTTGATAGGCTCCTCATTCTCGATATCATCTATATCGTTCTTATTATGGGAATGTTCTTCTGTATTTGCCGTTTCTGTTTCGTCTTGTTGAGTTGACTCCAAAAAAGGGTTTTTGTTATTAATATCGAAATTTGTTTCTTGATCACTAATCCCACCGTTATCATCATCGATACTGATAATAGGAGCCACATCTTGAATCGAGTCGAAGAAGGCTTTGGATTTTTCATCTTTGGATAATTCTTGAAGCTTTTTGTTGGCCAACAACCGTTCTCTTTGTTCTTTGAGCTTCTGATTTCTGTAGCGAACAAGAAGTTCATCTTCTTCATCGCTAAGTTCGATGTCAAACCCATTTCCAGCTGCTCTCTTAGATAATCTATGGTTCTTGATATCATCCAACAATTTCTCCAAGTCTTTTTGGTCTTTAATTTGATATTGCTCCATGAATTTTTTCCTCACAGCTTCGTCATTTAGATCCAAGTTGAAATTGTTATCTATCATCTTTTCGTCATCTGAATTAGCCTGTTCATCGGACAAGTCGTCATCGACACCCCCAAGTCCTTTCCATTCATCTTCAGACTCTTCTGCTTCACCCTCAACCATATTTTTAACACCCTTCCTTTCTAATTCTTTTCTTCTTTTTCTCATTCGAAGCTCCTTGCGTCTGATCTTTTCTTCATATTGCTTGATTCTCTCCTTTACAATTTCTGCATCAATCTCATCGTCATCTTCTTCGATATCACCCAATAAGCGATTCTTGGCGATACTTTTTTGAGCATTCTTAACATTGATTGGCGTGATGTCCATATCCTCATCATCAGACTCATCGTGTTCATCATCTTCTTTCTGGCTGAGACTGTCTTTCTCATTGGAGTTATCCACTTGGGTCGGGATGATATCTGGCTGTGTATCTGGCTGGGTGATTTGTTGCATTCCATGATAATTGTACTTCTGTGACAGAATGTCAGTCAAGGATTGAAACGATGGTATCGAAAGTTTCACATTAACGTTCAGCGACTTGTCTTGCGAATTTGCCGCTTCTAAAGGTGCCAACTTGTCTCTCAGCGGCAAGTTTTGGAACAATTCTTGACTACCTTCTCCACTGACAGACGTCAACTTCTGCAGTTTGGGAAAGTCGTGGCTACCGATATTTTCGTGGTTGGATGCTAGACTTTGTTTGTATGCTTGCGACAATGAAGCTCCGTCTCCAAATATATCCTTCACTGTCTGTGTGTTGATTGTTGTCACAAATTCATCATACTCCATGCTATCCCTGTGCTCCACCGGATCGGAGCCAAACATGTAACTATCGTCAGTTCTTGAGTAGCCTTGTTCTTTTGCAACCTCCCTGATTGTCTTTGAATTTGGTGGCTCGCTATCGTTTAACTCCTTCGTACCGTCTTTTTGTATCTCGTCGTCACTGTCGTCGAAAGAGATAATCTGCTTCCTCTTCTTCTTACTGTTGTGTTTGGTGGTAGCAATCTCCTCTTCATCTTCTTTGTCATTCTCATCCTCAGACATTACTTCACCAGAGGAATCCAGAGCGTGATCGGAACCGAGAGCAGAGTCAAGAGCAGAATCGAGATCAGAATTGACATCAGAATCAGGAACCTCTTCTTCTTCATCTTCGTCACCGGTGTCATTTTTATCGGATCCAGTCTTGTTATTCTTTGAACCTAACAACGCCATTGCTGCCTTTTCCCTCATCTTTTCCTTTCGTCTAATATTCCTTGCCCTCTCAAATTCACGCTCAAGCAAAGAGCCCATTATCTCCTCGTCCTTTTCCAAATCTTCGATAATTTCGTGATTTGGATCAGAGACCTTATGCTCTCTGAGTTGTACCATATTCGCCTTCTTTAGTTCAAGTAGAAGTCCTTTGGTCTCCTTAGAGGCAATGGTTTTAAACATTAGGTTTCTCACTGAACCGGGCAATTTTGCAACTATCTTGGATTCTTCTTGTAGCCTTCTGCGCGAATATTTTTGCTTAATAGTCAAGATTTCTTCTTTAGATAATTTGGGTATATTTATATCGCTTGCTCTTTTAAAATTTGTCGAACCCATCTCATTTATCATGGCATTATCGTTGTCATCGCCATCAGATTCTGATTCAAGAATAATCATGTTTCCTTTATTCGTCTCCGATTCTGAATCTTTGTTAATGGTCCTTGCTTTTAAACTATGCGCGTAAGATGTTATTGGATCACTAGATTTATCTTTTATGTGCTGCTCTTGTTTCTTTGGATCGGTGTTGATCAAGTCTAAAATGTCTATTTCTTCTTCAGAATCGGAATGCAAAGTAGCCCTAGATTTGGAATCTACTGGTACAGGTGAGGTCACAGGACTGGCTCTTCTGGCATCCAAACCCAACGGAGAATGGTCACCAGATGCTATTTTCGAATTCCCTTCAATCTCGTCTTCCTCATCGTCGTTATCGAAATCAGAGAGAAGCTTGGCTCGAGTGAAAATTTTCTTGCTTTCAAAGTCAGGTTGCAACACAACGTCTCTCTTCTGAATATTCAAAAACATCTCTGCCTCTTCGAGTTCTTTTCTTGAGACTCCCGCAGCCTGTTTTGACGACACCACGGTGTCATTGTACTCTGCGTTCATGTCCTCTTCCTCATCTGTGAGCGTCGTGTGTGTGATATCGGCGAGAATCTCTTTTTCCTGCTCGAGTCTCTGCTGGCGCTTTCGCTCTGCCAATTCCATTATTTTTAAATTTCTGGCCTCCTCTGAAAGGGGTTGAGTCTCGACACGGTCGCTTCGAACATCCTCTACATCAGAGTACATGCCCACTATGTCTGTTTTGCCCTGGATCACCTGTGTGTCTGCACTGTTGTGAAATACTTTCTGTGTCACAGGCAGAGCAGCCACTTCCTCGAAATCCGCATCTTCAACCCCCAATTGAGGGAGCCTGTGGATCTTTGGAGCATCATCCCCAGCAGGTGTCTTTGCCAATAGCGACTCGCCGAACAGAAATGTCCCAGTTGTTGCGCCAGGGTTGTCTTCCCCGTAGAGTCTCTGTCTGACCTTGTCCAAGATACTCATGTCTGGCAATGCGGCGTGTTCGGCTGCTGTCGATCCAGCAACCCCCTCTTCTACGTCCTCGTCATCTGATCCGCTATCAACTCCTGTGTCGCTCGCGGCCTGAGCATCTTCCACTTCTGCTACCAGCTCTGTCGGCCGGCTCAACATAGGAAACTGGCGTGAATGGTCCTCGATATCTTGTAGTAGCTCCATTTCTGCAGTATTTTGTTAGTATGCTAATCTCAATTGCAGAGCCTTGGTGCACTCTGTACTGAGGTCCTTCTACTTACTTGTCCGCTAGCCGCCGATGTATTCTCTTTACTAGTCTCCTGCTCTATAATATAGTGTTTTCTCTGTTTTGCAACAGCGCGTCGCGGTCTAACATGCAAAATACCAACCTGTAAGCCGTAACCTGTAAAATACAACCTGCAAAACACCCTTCTTGCAAAAGGGGCCTCATCGTTCCCATCGTGTCGTTCCCATCGTATCGGTGGCCCTATCACATGCTTGTGTGGATCACGTGCACTATCAAAATCGAAAATTTTTCAGTTTACACACAGAGACTCTGGCTCGACAATTCGTCTACAGGTCCTATATAATCCAAATATTGGCCAAAAAATTCACCGAAGTATCTCAACTACTCATCGAAGGAATTTTTTGCTTCAATTAGTACCGGGAATTTCCTTAAGCCGATCAACACAAACGTAGGATATAGACTAGGAGATACCAGGATGTCAGCTGCACCAGAGAAATTTCTTTTCACGTCCGAGTCCGTTGGAGAAGGACACCCTGATAAGATCTGTGACCAGATCTCAGACGCCATTTTGGATGCATGTTTGTCTGAGGATCCATTGTCCAAGGTGGCGTGCGAGACTGCTGCTAAGACGGGTATGATTATGGTTTTCGGAGAGATCACCACCAAGGCCAAGTTGGACTACCAAAAGATTATCAGAGACACGATCAAACATATTGGATACGATGACTCTGCCAAGGGATTCGACTACAAGACATGTAACGTTTTGGTTGCAATTGAGCAACAATCTCCAGACATTGCCCAGGGTTTGCACTACGAGAAGGCTTTGGAGGATTTGGGAGCCGGTGACCAAGGTATCATGTTTGGTTACGCTACCGACGAGACCGAGGAGAAATTGCCATTGACCTTGTTGTTAGCTCACAAGTTGAACGCAGCATTGGCAGATGCCAGACGGTCCGGTGAGTTGGCCTGGTTGAGACCAGACACCAAGACTCAAGTTACCATCGAGTACCAAAACGATGGTGGTGCTGTCATTCCTTTGAGGGTTGACACCATTGTCATCTCCACCCAACATGCTGACGAGGTCACCACAGAAGACTTGAGAAGCGAAATCAAGGACAAGATCATCAAGAAGGTCATCCCAGCTAAGTTATTGGACGACAAGACCGTCTACCACATTCAACCATCTGGAAGATTCGTCATTGGTGGCCCTCAAGGTGATGCTGGTTTGACCGGCAGAAAGATCATTGTGGACACTTACGGTGGATGGGGTGCTCACGGTGGTGGTGCTTTCTCTGGTAAGGATTTCTCCAAGGTCGACAGATCTGCAGCTTACGCTGCCAGATGGGTCGCCAAGTCTTTGGTCACTGCTAAATTGGCTAAGAGAGCTTTGGTGCAATTCTCATACGCTATTGGTGTTGCTGAGCCATTGTCTATCCACGTTGACACTTATGGCACTTCCAAGTACACTTCAGAGCAATTGGTTGATATTATCACCAAGAACTTTGATTTGAGACCTGGTGTTATTGTCAAGCAATTGGACTTGGCAAGACCAATCTACTTCAAGACAGCTTCCTATGGTCACTTCACCAACCAAGAGAACTCTTGGGAGAAGCCAAAGACCTTGAACTTTTGAGTCATTTATGGCTTATACTGTGCTTAATGATTAATGTAATGACTCCATTTATGATAAATCAACGCTCAACTCGTTGATTTCTTGTTATATTTTATCAGGATATATTACTATCATTTACTGATATAATAGCAAAAGAAAACTAAAAAATTAAAAAAAAAGAAGAAAGAGGAAGTATAGAAAGAAGTTAAACTGGTTGAGCTCTTCAGTTCACATATTGTTCACATTTTTATTGAATCAACTCTCATAAGAGTTATTGTTAAAGGATAGAGTTTTTAAATTGCATTAATTAGGGCGTCCTCAACGGACATTAAGTAAGAATACATAATAATTAATTACAAAGTCTTGTAAAACGGTTGGTTTATCTATCTGTTCACTTATCGTTGTCATTTTCTAAAAGATACTAGGAATCTTTATCCCAAATCGGGAAAAATCTGCCGTATAATGGAACAGCGACACCTATTCCGATAACACCTCCAAGACAAATATCAAAAAAATGGTGTCTATAATCCTGAACTCTACTCAATGCGATGTAGGCCGCAAGAATTAACGGTAAAGAGATCAAAAGTGCCCTCAAAAGTGATCTGCGCCTACCTTGTAAAATCTTGCAGTGATTGAAGAGCCACAAACTCAAATATCCTAAACCACTGAAGGACATTGAGGAATGTGCCGATGGAGTAGATTTCATACCATCGATGAGGTAAATCTCACCCAACGGCGCT
This sequence comes from Debaryomycetaceae sp. ZIM 2471, assembly GCA_031081905.1. Classification (NCBI taxonomy): domain Eukaryota; kingdom Fungi; phylum Ascomycota; class Pichiomycetes; order Serinales; family Debaryomycetaceae; species Debaryomycetaceae sp. ZIM 2471. The sequence continues at coordinate 449,587 of JARYTF010000008.1, read as the reverse complement.
GTGCATACACCAATGTCAACCAAGATATGCGCTGGGGTGCCAGGAGTCGGCCCACATCGCTCCAAAAAGTCTGGACGAGCATTTCCGATCCAGTTCTTCAAGAGATCAGTGAAGACTCCAACAACAGATATCGACAACCATAATCCCAACAACGATAACTGCAAGAAATTGATCTTATCCCTGACGTCTCTCTTGTAGTAGATAGTCACTATAGTGATCACTATTGTGGGAAAAATGCACGAGTAGAGGTATAACATGTTATCTGACACTCTCTCCAGTCTAGCAAAAGGATGTGAGATTGTTGCATCGCTAATGGAAAATTGCCTGAAAAATGGCTCTGCCTTTTCGGTGTAGCAGAAGAAAAACGCAATTAGGCATCCAACTAGTACCCAGTCAGCTATGTATTGCTTGAATCTAGCTGATTTCAAGTAATCCATCATCGCTTTTAATGTAGCTGATTAACCACGCGAAGAAGATAAAAAGAAAAGTAATTATATTTTTCGTCACGACAAGCACGGGTATGAACATACCCTGGAGAGATTAATTAAGATGATTCTATTAAGATCCTGTATTAAAATTTATGACTTAGAATATGGAGAATTGAACTATGTGATTGGGTAAGGACTATATCTTTCAGAGAATTACTTCGACTCCGATTCAAAAGACTCCTCTTGAATGGCATATCTTTCTTTTGCCAATTTGGAAGCATCAACCTCGCCATGATAACGCTCGTTGATATCCTCCAAGGTCTTCCTTTTGGTCTCTGGGATTAACAAAGATGTAAAGATACCGATCAACATAAACAAAGCAAAGATCTCCATGACGTGAGGCAAGTAACAATTCTCATCGTCTGCGGCACAACCGTGGTTGATCAAGGTACCAAGACAAGTTTGTGCGATAATTGCACCCACCTTACCAGCTGCGGCTGAGATTCCATGGGCAGTGGAACGGTACCTGGTAGGGAAACACTCACCTGGGACAATGAAGGTTGTGGTGTTAGGACCGAAATTCTGGAAAAATTGTGCCAAAATGTAAAGAGCTAACAACCCATGGTCGTTCAATCTGTGGTATCCGAATCCAATGGCACACAATAAGATCGTCAAGATGATGAACCCACCGATCTGAATGGGCTTTCTTCCTACCGTATCGACAGTTGCAACAGTGAACCAGTATCCTGGCAAAGAACCTGCACAGATAAGAATCAAGTTACCTGCCGCAGAGTTATATAACTTATGGTAGACATTGTCAGAGGATGCATAACCAATGGTTTGTAAGATCACAGATGTGTTCAAACCAAGACCATAGTAAGCAACGTCCAACATGAACCATGAACCGGCAGTACCAAGCAAGATTTTTCCGTATCTCCATTGTCCGAAATGGTGGCAAAAGTCTTTGAATGAAGCCTTTGGAACCGCAATTTCCTGCGCCTTGATGTCGATAACTGCCTCAGTGTCAGCAACCTTTCTGACATCTTCGTAATCGTCGACATCAAGCGAGTATCTTGGAGATTCAGCGATGGTCAATCTGTAGTACAATGCGACACAACCTGGAACACAACCAAATCCAACGAGAACTCTCCACATTTGGTCGCATGCTTTAACACAGTCACCGACACATTCCTCTCCTGAATTTGCGACGATTAAGTCGTCCTTATAACCTGCAACTAAGATCATTGCAACGATACCTGCCAACAATTGACCAAGACCCTGGTTAGAGAAAACAGCTGCCATGATAGCACCTCTCCACTTAGTGGTGGAGAACTCAGAGGAAATGATAGAAGACAATGGATAATCACCTCCAATACCAATACCCATCAATATTCTAAACGTTGCAAGAATGGCGACAAAGTTGACAGCCGGAGCACTACCAAGAGTACATTGCGCGACAGTAGCAAAAATCATGATGATCAACTCAAGACCATAAATCTTCTTCCTTCCCATCATATCTGCTGCGAAACCAAAGGACAACTGTCCAATAACGGTACCGACTGACGTCGAGACCTTTAACAAGGTCAGGGTAGAATCTGGCATCTTTCCTGGCCAGAAGACATAAGACATCATGGTGAGACCCAAGTTGATAGCAAAGATATCATACGAATCGGTCAAGAATCCAACACCGGCAATGAGAATCATCTTCACTTGAGTCCACCCGAACCCAGCATTGTCGATCTCCTCCAATGCCAACCTTCTTCTCTCCAATGGATCCTCGATGTGGGCAAATTTGCCAATGTAGTCCTTGAAGGCAGTCTTACCTCCATTGGTCTTCTCCTGTGCAGAAAATTCTTTGATACTTGTCATTTTAGTATCAGTGTGCTGCAATATTGATTTCTTGTCTGTCCTACTATCCACTGCTGAGAAATATGAAGAGGATATTGCATCTTATTTATAAAATCGGCTCATCTGCCCTTTTACGAAAATGGAAAATTATCAGAGATACCAAATTACTACGGCCTTGGTGCATATGGAATATTTTGCAATGTGATGAATCTCGTGGGAAGATTTCTGTGAAAAGTACTTTGATACGTCGGGGCATCAGCGGCCCATGCCCAAATTAACTACATGCACCTGAGCGTTGAGGTGCAGAGCCAAGAGAAGGCAACACTCTGTGCCAAAAGCCTCGAATGAGACAGTCCCACGACAGCTCCAAGGCTGAAGCAAATTTCTGCCAAGCATCTTTCAACATGATAATCATTAGAATTTGGGGTCAAATGGAAAGATCGCAACTGCGAGAGAAAGACGATCATTGCAAGTGGAAGTCGTTCTTCGACTGAACTGACAGGCAGGCACTCACGTAACACATGGGTGGTGCCGAAAGGTTATAGATACGTCGCCCAACCCTCCGTTCTGCATGGTTTTGGAGATATTATCTTACAGATTGTGTCCCACGTGTGAGTTATGGTAATTTCGCAGCAAAGGATATTGGCGATTAGACCCACGTTTTGGTGAGCGCACTCCCCACGTGTAGGTCTTCGCCGCTATTGTCAGGCCGTTCGTTTGGACCAAAAGGTACGGAAGGAGCTTGAAAGAGCACAAGAGTCACACGACACTCGTCATGGCCGGGCATTTCCATTGCCGATAGCCTATAAAGAAACGGTTTCAGAAGAATACTTCGCCAAAAGCTCATCGTGTCTTGCGTTGGAAGTTGCTTTGTGAGTGTGTGACACAAAACACCATGTGGTGCTGGAGCCAGGCACCACGGGCTACGTTACATCAAAGGGGTGGTAACGAGCTCACGAGTGCAACATCGTGTTTCGTTACTGTGTTTTACGAACGTCTAAATCAACTATCTTGCAATACGGAGCGGTAGTATTGTTGCTCTTGCTGCATATAGCGATCTTTCTCTCGGCACTGGCTTGACATTCAAGACTTAGCATATTGACATCGCCAAGCAAAGGCCCATGAGTGGCTGTTGGATGTAGACAGAACTAGTGCGCAGGTAGGATATGCATAGGTGAAAGAAATGGATGTCGTGCGACTGAATAGGCAAACAGGGAGCAATCTGTTCCTGATGCTCGCAAAATTGTGGAGTTGCATTTTTGTGATAGTTGCAAAATATAAAAAAATGTGAAATAAAAGCGAACTAGTTTAATACACATACATCATGACTATACATTCTCCAAGTGTTGCTTATTTACCTTACTGTCCTCCAAGAATCTTTCGACTTCTTTCCTGTACTCGATTTCTTCATCGATAGCCCTACGTTCGGGTCCGGCGAAGGTGACAAGCACCACATATGCGAAAACTGCACCCACAAAGATTGCCATAACTTTTCCGTAGTCGATAATCTCTTTCCCCTCAGGGTTGATTATTGGGAATTGTTCACCGATTGTACTTTCAATGGTGGATGAAGCAGAAGAAGCCAAATTACCTAATTGGTAAGAAATTCCAACGATGAAGGATTTATAGTCTGGATGAGCCAACTCACTTAAGTGAGCCGGAATAACACCAAAAGCTCCTTGAACACCAAATTGTAAAAAGAAGGCGCCCGCATTGATAGCAGTAGTGTGCACGAAGGCCCAAGGATATATTAAAGCTCCACCAAGAATACAGCAGAGAATGATTGACAATCTTCTGCCGATCACACTTGAAAAATGCCCCACAATCAAACCACCTGTAATGGCTCCAAGGTTAGCGACGCAGTTGGTCACTGTTGACCTGTCGGCACCGAAGTTGAGTTGTCTATTCAAATAGGTCGGATATAAATCTTGAGATCCATGAGACATAAAATTGAAGCCTGACATTAATAAAATCAAGTAGATCATCATCAACCAATAACCTTTCATAGCTCTGGCCGCCTTTTTCTCGAATGACTCTCTGATAACACCGGCTTCTTCTTCTAACTTGGCTTCCAATCTTTTTTTGATAAAGGCGTCCGTCTGAGGGAGTACTGCACGAGAACAAATAATCAAAAATGTGACACCTGCTGCAAACCAGTACAAAGCTCTCCATCCGTGAGAGGTATTGTCTGCAATAGCTCTAGTGAAAACGACCGCCAATAAATACCCAAGTGCATACCCCTGTTGTATCAATCCAGAAATGAATCCTTTAGCTCTTGCAGGACAGTCATCCAATGCGAGAGAAGTTGCATTCCCGTAAATACCACCCATTACGAAACCGAAAAGAGCACGGACAGCGAGGAACTGTTTGAACGTTTTTATGAAAGAAACGCCAATCTGTATAATCATCATCAATATTAAGTTCGCGATGAACGGCCACTTATTTCCGTATTTGTCACCAAAGTAACCAAAGACAAATGCACCAAGAGATCTGAACATCAACACCAAAGTGATAGACCAGGTAATATCCGTCACAGTTCTCTGTAGCTCGTCCGCCAACTCGTCGATGTTCAAACTAATACAGAAGAAGTCAAAAGCATCCCAGGTCCATGCTGCCGCTCCACACAAGATGAACAACCATTGTTTCCCTGTAATCTCTTTTATACCGGGGATGGGGTTCAACAAGGCACGATGGCTAGATATATACTCCCCAGTAGGTAACAACTCTGTAACTCTGGTCTTGGCGTAGTGTACGACAGATGGCCATGAGAGGTCTGGCGACTCTACATGGGGCTCCTGAGGAAAAATGTGCAAATCGCTCTCGGGGTAACCAGCCGTGCCAGGTTTTGGCTCCGAGGAGATTCTTGGTTCTGGTGCAGAAGACATGTGGTTTATTCTCAGTCCTTCGCCTAATTCTATAAGAGTCAAGAATACTATAAACTTACTGATGTGAGAGATTTGATGACAGTTTTATACGCTTTTTGCAGGCGGGGCAGTCCTACGGAATATTGGCCTACGATTTTGTGGATGGATCGGACTTTTATTTTCGGCCATTATAGTGAATCACAGTTGAGTCAACTTCTCACCCAAATAGCAAAATTTTCAACGTGTACCCACCATCCCCAGGTTATTCGAAGACCAATCAAGCAACACCTTACCCAGAGCGATCGTTGTATCTGCGTCATTAAGCGGTCTCGACGGAGAATATGAGTTGCACGGCCCGGTGAGATTGCTCCTAAAGGCTAGCAAGCCCCGTATCATTACACTTGCAGGATCTGCTCAGTTTTAGTAAGCGTGGACAATCCCAAAGAACACTCTGCCGGTCCCAACAGTGGCAGTGATTTCATTTTACTGGAGCGGCTCTGTCCCGGGAGCGACGCTTTTTCCGGAATGGACGGCCACCGCCACACTTCTTCTATTTGCGGGTGGTCCCTCGGTTCTCGTAGGGTGAGTAGATAATTAATATCCTGGATCAAGAGAGCCAACAGAGATTAACGCATACATCAGAGTATCGCTTTGTGCATTTTACGAGATGGGGTTGTTTCATATCTCTTGGCGAGCGTCGTGGTGGGGCAAGCGAAATTTTCTCGGAGTATTCGTCGCACGTCCGTCTGCATTTGGGGGGCCGCTCCGGAGATAGAGGGAGACAGGCTGCTAGAAAAAAAAACTTTCTTTCAAGGCTCCGGCTTTACGGTTTGATCATGAAGCGACCAAGATGACTGTTCCCATCAAGGGCAGGATGGGGAAAGGTGGGGACGATACGTCGTTTCGTACTATTATCTGTAACCGGTGTCAGGGCTTCCCGGAAAGAATAGGTAGTTACGGAAGTTTCAGGAGATTTACCGGCAAATACCGCTAGAAATAGGCAAAATTCGATATTTCATGGTGTGCCAACATGAATACAATATAGAAGTACTACGCCATCTGACGCTTCCTGGATTCTCCGCTGTGGGGTAGAACAGCCTGTTCCGGTGGCCGCGATCAACCGGAACCTGGATGGAGGGTCTGTTGGTCGGTCTCAAGGCTGTTGAGTGTCAAGACTCATAGGTGTAGCTGATTGGTAACCGGACGACTTTTACGCGTGTTCAAGTTATGATCTTTAAATTTAGATTATGAAACGGCAGAGAGGAATAGACATACTATGATTAGCGGCAAAAAGTTCAGATTAGTGGGGTTGGCCACATTTTCCTTGATATTGATATTATTGCTACACAAGTCCAGCTCTAATGTGCCTCTCACCGAAGATAACATCGCCGAAGGCAAGGTTGCGAACGATGCAAAGAGACAGACGATATTGACTTCCAACAACTTAATTGACTCTACGAACGACGAAAAGGTGGAGGAAGCCATCAACGATGAAATATCAAAGTTGAGTAACCAGGAAGAGGCCTCCAAGACAGCCCTGGGCCTGGAGGCGAAGCCAGGGAAAGAGGAGGGCACTGAAGAGTTCGACGCGAAGAAGACATTTATGGAAATTCGGTCTATCTCGCCCGTGGTAGTGTTTTCTAAGACATACTGTCCATATTCCAAGAGGATCAAGGCCCTTCTTAAGGATAACTACCAAATCACTCCAGAGCCGACAATAGTCGAGTTGGACTCCCATCCACACGGCCAGGAGCTCCAGAAATACTTGGCGGAGGTCACGGGAAGAAGAACAGTGCCTAACGTGCTAGTAGGTGTTTCTAATGAGAGTAGAGGAGGAGCGGACGACTTCACCAAGATGCATTCGGATAATACCTTGATGGATTTAATGAATCAGTGGGGCGACAAAACTCTTGACGTAAAGAGAGTCGACGCTCCGTCTAACTCGTGATTTGACATTGATTGAAGCTACTATATATCTCTAATGAATAATCGCCATTTGAATGAGACTTATACTAATGTAACATTAAGTAGATTATATACTACTAAACAATTTTATAAACAAAATTTCGAACAAAGTGATGCTTTGGTCTTATTTAATTTAAAATTTGGAGAATTGCTTAGACTTGGAGGCAGCAGTAGCAACTTTCACAACGTTGAATCTAACGGTCTTGGAAAGAGGTCTGCATTGTCCAACAATAACGGTGTCACCCTCTTGGACACGGAAAGCTGGGGAAACGTGAGCAGCAAGGTTCTTGTGTCTCTTCTCGTATCTGTTGTATTTTGGAACGTAGTGCAAGTAGTCTCTTCTGATGATGACAGTTCTGTGCATCTTGGTGGATACGACAGTACCGGTCAAAATCTTACCTCTGATAGAGACAGTACCGGTAAATGGACACTTTTTGTCGATGTAACTACCTTCAATAGCAGTCTTTGGGGTCTTGAAACCTAAACCAACATCCTTTGTCCATCTCTTGGTTCTTCTGTTGGCCTTAGCCTTTGGGTTAGTGAAGATGTGTGGTTGCTATGTTATGTTAGTACAATTATTCCTCTTCAAACGGAGATCGATTTTGACTATTGGAATTCACATTGAACATTATCATAATCTCAGCTGTAGCATTGCATACGGCCTATATTGTGTCCCTCCTCTTGTCTCCAACTTAATACATTATACCTGTGGGATTATTTTCATCGTAGAGGTCAAGACCTTAATCTCCTTTAAATCCATCTACTCCTTGAACTCAAGTTTCCATAGACATTATGAACCCTATTGAAACCCCCTATCTTAACCTCTCGACGTATCGCTACACATATGCTGTCGCCTTTTGGTAATTCTTCCATCCCTAGTCTTAATTATCTTCACATCGTCAAATCTTCGTTATAGTTCCTGTCTTCTTGAATGCTCGAAGTTCCGTCTATCGATCTCCTCATTACGCTGAATACAAACCTTTTGGTAAGCTCTCTCGGATTGAACAGTTAACTCGGTGGCCATCTTTTACTATGCTTGTGTATCTAAAAGCTTTACTCAGTAAAAATTTTATATTCAACCTTTAAAAAATTATTTCCTATACAAAGTTGCCCAGGCACTGAGAGCTATTGAAAATTTTCAGAATTTAAAAACATCACAAAACCACATCGTGCGCGAATCACTAAAAGGGCAATAGCCCTCTGATTACATATAACACGTGATGGAGGACTCCACTTGGACTCACTCAAGCTTCGCGAACACCGCATCCTGCCTACCATGGAGCGAAGAAACGTTTGCGTGGCGAGAACCTAGCGAAGATTTAGCGAGCTCCTAGCGAGTAATTGGCGAAAGGTTAGCGAGTGGGTAGCGGGAAATTTGCCACACTCTAGGTGTGCCTTTAGTGAGCGTATTATCCAGCGGAGACTGGCCGAAGGATAGCGTTTGGAATCTACTTGACGGTCCTGCTAGAGGAACACGGCGTAAAAGTCGGTATCGTAGAGTGGTGCTCTCATTTCGCAGCCCTATCGCGCAGACTCATTTGTAGCAAACCGTTTGCTACTGGCGCTACTGGCGCTACTGGCTGCGATGGACCCAGGGCTTAAAGAGACTGCATTAGTCTGCACGGTTGCAAAACCGCAGTCTCATTTTTGAGTTGCAATGTAATCTACATGACAGGCTCCAACGCGACTCACATATTATAACAGAGGATATGGCACCAGATTTACGAGATGCACATCATGGGTGAGAGTACATGTTGTGGGGCATCAGAAGCTAGAGGTGGCATCTAGAGGTCTAAATGCAATAACGATGATGACTAGAATCACTAACGTGTAAGCACATGTGATTGTCGATGAAACAGCTGGCTACGATAGATACACAGCTTCGAAGTCATATAGCGAGGCGAGTAGAATGACACTCATGGTTTTGGCCTTGGGAGGGAGAAAGGCAAAGAGAGCTCTAGTAAAGGGACCGAGTAATATTTCCTAATTGGGAAACCAAGAAGGCTCGTATTTGTGTATATCGAGACAAGATATACAAACTTACAAGCTGAAACGAATGAAGCTAGTGGTTCAAAACGACACAAATCAGAGGAAAGAATCGAATCTATGAATCAAAGTGGACAGAATGTGTCCAAGTATAATCTTCCTCGATTTCGCATTGCTTCCTCGCAGCATTCGGAACAGGGTGATCAGAGTATAAATCCTAATGATTCATTGAATTATAGCACGAGAACGGTAAGCTCATCATCCACTTCAATGATGAGCACCCCAAGCAATAATATAAGAAGGCTTCAACAACAGAAGACCCAGCCGAAACCGCCGAGGGGCTGGAAACAGAAGAAGCAGAACGACAGCATCGGACAGAAAAAATTGAGCAAGGGAAAGCTTATCAAGAGTAAGCTCTTGAATTTACAAGGGTCACTGAGACGAGCGGTTGACATACAAGAAGACAGTTATGGACTGAACCCAGAGGGTTTGGTATCGCATCAATCAATGAACAGGAACGTATACGACTATTCCGTATTCATCAGTGAATCCAGCGGGGTTGATCCTCAAACTGGAAGCATTCTTCCGCCCGCGATTAAGGACTCACAAATAAAAGCATGGGAATCAGCGGAGAAGGTCAGCAAGTATATTGTCTTCGATGATTCGAGTGAATCGTCTGATGATGACTTGGATGAGAATCTTGAAGAGCCCTTGAAACAACCTATAAAAGCGATACCTGGCTACATAAGTGGTGAGTTAGATATAATTTCACAGGTTTTCGAGGAGCAACAGAAGAGAACAACACCCAACAGCTGGGACAACGAGGAAGAGCGCAAGCTTCTCGTGGAGTTTCGCAGTTACCACCAGGCTGCTCAAGAGAAAGTATTTGCGCAATACTCGTCGTTGTCGGCAAAGCGTAAAGTCCAAATTGCACAGAAGAAAGATCTTCTTCACAGAATATTCGGTTACCACAATAACATGAACCACGATCATATCATCAACAATACGTCATTTTCAGCGCTAGACAACGTTACCAACACTCAAAAGGTGTATCACGAAGATAAAGAGGAAATGACTCAGCTCGTTGCTGAGGACAAGGCATACTTGCAGGAGTTAGAACGTACCAAGTCTAATTTGGCCTTGCTCAAAAACAATAATTTCGGAATCAATATGAAGCGTCGTCGTCGAAACGAGACTGCTTTGCTAGATGCAGAGGACGTAGACTATGAGAGATTCCAAGCTATTGTTGCTCTGCGCATGGATAAAATATACAATAGCTATTTGAGCAGGTTCGACCGGTCCACATTCTCTCCCTTTGATTCTCATGAAATCAACGATGAGAACGAGGTGGAATCCATTCCAGATGAGTTCCAAGCAATAGTACTCTCTTACTTGAGGAAATGCATAAAAAATGGTTTAGGAGGAGAGACCTCGGAGGCCATGGATGGCGAGACTCATCGATAGACCAATATAACTTGCACGTGCATTGGCAAATAACGATGTGATGAATTTGACCACCAAGTGATATATATGGCACGCTACACCAGTATTGGTATGTTAAATAGTACCGGTAAATATAGTATCAAACATTCAATTAATAGATTGAATTCTTTAACAAGACATTTGAGCAATAGCAGCATCAGAATGGCACCAGTGCAGAAAGTTAGCGACAAATTTGACTACTTAGTAATTGGAGGCGGATCTGGTGGAGTAGCATCCGCCCGCAGAGCAGCCTCCTATGGCGCCAAGGTTTTGGTGGTTGAGTCGAAGTATGAAAGAATGGGAGGAACCTGTGTCAATGTTGGATGTGTTCCCAAAAAAGTGATGTGGTACACAGGTGATTTGGCCCATAAGAAACACCACTTGAAGTCTTATGGGCTTTCAAGAGGCGAGGATGAAGTCAAGTTTGGTGATTTCAATTGGCCCGTGTTGAAGGAAAAGAGAGATGCATACGTGAGGAGGTTGAATGGTATTTATGAGAGGAATTTGACTAACGAAGGTGTCAACTATTTATATGGATCCGCAGAGTTCGCAAACCAAGAAGGTGATGTAGAGGTAACCTTGACTGGCAAACAAGAAGCCAACTTCTTGGAGAAGGGCAAGATTTTTGAAAAGGGTGAAAAGTTTGTCTTCTCAGCTGAAAAAATATTGATTGCTACAGGAGGACAAGCAATCGTGCCACCAAGTGTCGAGGGAAGTGAATTGGGCATCACATCTGATGGTTTCTTTGAACTTAACAAACAACCTAAAACTGTGGCTGTTGTAGGTGCCGGTTATATTGGTGTGGAATTGTCAGGTATTTTCAAAAGCCTTGGGTCTGAGACTCATCTCATTATAAGAGGAGACACTGTGTTGAGATCATTCGATGACGCCATCCAAACCTCCATTACTGAATACTACACAGATAAGTTGGGCGTGAATGTTATCAAGCAGTCTGGTGGCATCAAGAAAATTTCCACCACTTCTTCAAACAAGAAATTGGTTGAATTGGGAACTGGTGAAAAGTTAGAAGTCGATGAGTTGATCTGGACTATAGGGAGAAAATCTTTGGTTGACTTCGGCTTGGATAAGGTTGGTGTCAAAGTCAATGAGAAACTGCAGGTCATAGTTGATGAATACCAGCAAACTTCTAATCCAAAAATATTTTCTCTTGGGGACGTTACAGGAAAGGTTGAATTGACACCGGTAGCTATTGCTGCAGGTCGTAAACTTTCCAACAGACTATTCTCAGGACAAGACGTTTATGCTCAAGAGAAGTTAGATTACAGCAACATACCTTCTGTTGTGTTTTCTCATCCAGAGGCCGGTTCAATCGGGTTGTCCACTAAAGAGGCCAAAGAAAAATATGGTGAGGACAACATAAAAATTTATCAGTCCAAGTTCAATGCTATGTATTATGCAATGATGGACTCCGACGACTTAAAATCCCCTACACTCTACAAGATAATTGTAGCAGGTCCAGAGGAGAAAGTTGTCGGTCTTCACCTCATTGGTGACTCAAGTGCAGAGATTCTTCAAGGATTTGGCGTCGCTATAAAGATGGGCGCTACAAAGAAGGATTTTGATAGCTGTGTTGCCATTCACCCTACATCGGCCGAAGAATTAGTAACAATGAAATAAACTCTTAAGATATATTAATAATGTACATTGAATTTTCACCGCTAATGCATCGTGCAAATAGTATATGTAGTGTACCACAGTGTCAAACCTAGAATTTTTCAATACTTGGTTCTCTTCGATGGTGGGCCTCTTACAGGAGGTTTTGGTTTATCTCCGGGTTTCATAAAAAACATGGGTGCATTCTTCAAGATGTCTGGCACCGATATAAACTTGATCATAGACCCCCTCACGAATATATGGTTCATATATGATGTAGTCCCTGTCTTCCCTTTTGTTATCACGACATCGTACAACGATAAATTCATGTTGTCTTCATTCTCTAAAAGCTTTCCTCGATATGTATCCCCCGTTGTTAGCTCTAAGGAAACTATATGCCCCTGAGCTTCATTCAACAATCTTATAGGGATTCCTGCCGACATTCTATATCCTTATTTATTAGATGTGAAGCTCTCAACTCAATATTTCAATTTATGACTTCTAAAATTTAGTACTGCAGACATCTCATCTTGATTAGAGATCAAAGATTAAATCTTTGTAGTTGAGGAGGAAAAATAGGTTATAATTGTACCCTGAAATCATAGAGGAGAGTATCAAAGATAAAAGTGATATCCTTAATGCAGAAATATGAACATATGAGCAAAAAATGGACAAAAGGTTGAACGAACTGATAGCCAGACAGAGGAAGAGGGTGCCAATATCCTGCTTGAACTGCAAGAAGAGAAAGGTCAAATGTGACAAGGTGAAGCCCGCGTGCGGAGGGTGCATGAAGAATGGGGTTAGTCATTTGTGTCAGTATGTGGAACCAGAATGGGCACGGAAGGCGATGAAAAAGGAGGTGGAGCATCCAATCCCGATATACGGAGGAAAGTCTATCGAAGAGACCCAGGAGTACCAACGTTTAAGGGCAGAGAAAGACAATGTGATATATACACAGTCGAAACAGCTACAGAGTCTTAAGCGAGAACTCGCCGAATACGAAAACGCAGAGAAGGGTAGTCACAAGAGGCCTAGAAATGAACAGCGATTGACTGTATTGAAAAAGTTACAACCTGTTAGCAGAGGCTCAAAAGGAGTTTTTGATATCGAGGATGATGAAGCTTTTACCATTAGACGAGAACGAACAGCCTTGAGTTACACTACAGATGTGTATTCCTGGATTAGTGTGATAAAGTTGGACCCCCAACTTACCATGATGTGGTATAGAATCACAGGATTGCAACAGATCTATCACAAGTATAAGATTAACTTAGCTAATAGAAGTTTGTTAGGGGGCGGCAAGAAAGAAAGTCCGGAAAGTGATGCTAAAAGATCAGACTTCAAGATCAATGAAATCGATTTCACACATTCCTTTAGTTCATCTTCAAACGTAAGTTTGCTAAGTGTTTCCAAATGCCCGGTAGTTCAATGCGACTTTAATTTCATGAATGATGGACCTACTAGTGTATCACTTCTCAAAGGGAATGTTGAATCTAATGAGAGACCTTCGTCTTGTCCTTATAGAAAGAGCAAGAAGATGGGTGGCATAAGCTCTAAAATCTTTTCCTACGCTCAACTCACGCAAAGGTTACAAGATCTTTGGGATAGTGTTCTTGAATTGGGTAAGAGTAATGAGAAGATGACATCTCAACAGTTGACTTTTCTTCTAGAATCATATTTTGAAATGAAAGTAATTTCACCACTTGCGACTGGAACTCTTGTATTCTACAAAGACAAAATCACTAAAATTTACAAAAGTGTTGCGAACAATCTCTTCTTCAGTTTATCTTACAACTCGAATGGTATTATGGATGAAGATTACAATGGGAGAAGACTCTGTACCAGTGGTGTCTATCTATGCATGCTAGCCACAATTATTGAAGAGACATTGGAATACTTTAGAGCTCAACTTAAGTCGGGATTCAAGGATTCAAACAATGCGACATTCAGTAAACTTTTTCCAAGTGAGGTAGCATGTCTTCGCTTACCTTTTCCTCCAAGTAACGTTGTAAACTTGATAAGCGAGATTCTAATATCCATTGATGCGTTGTTCAGAATTAAATTCCCACCAACACTCTCATTTATCACTTGTTGCATTAGTTCCATGTACCACGTTATAGATTACGTGGAGAAATATGGGATGAATGGAGAGGTGAAAGAGAAATTCACCAGTCTCTTTGAAATATTCTTATCTGTTGTGATGGATGAAGGGTCGCCAATGGAGATATGGAGATTTCTTGATGAGGAAGGGAAGGATACAGACAAAGAGAATTTTTTCATTCGGTTAAACGTTAATATGGCATATCTTTGGAATCAGGTAATACACTTATTCAACATATGCAGCATGAAAATCACTCCTTTATTCATGATGACCGAGGAAATTTCGTTGAGGATGGAGAATTTCTACGCCAGCTTGAATGAGGAATTTCTAAGAGCTCGACACATGAAGTTTTTGGGGACATTATCAAAAGCAGAACATAGTGGATTGAAGGAATGTCTTCCGAAGCAGAATTTCATAGCCTGCGTGCAGAAACAACTTATTACGAGCATTAAAGGGTCAGACCAAAAAATAATTTCCGCCGCAAATGTCCATTCGTTGAAAGAGAGTTGTCATATCTGGTCAAATGATATACTGAAGTCAATTGCGGATCCGAAAAGCGAATTCGAAGATGTCTTTTTGTTCGGTTACATGGAGATATTTTTTTCATACATGCTTATGCTTCAAAGTGAGGAAGATCAAAGTGAGAGTAGTGTTTTGATCACAAAGATAGCAACTGCTTTGAGGGATTGTTCGCAATATATTGTAAGATTGCAGAACGCAATCATTGAGACCAACAAGAAGACCGAGTCACAGTATATTTTGTTAGCAGCAACAGAATTATTGACGAAATTGATTCAAATTATAGTGGGGCTCCTTTTAAAAATTCGTTTGGGGAAGGTGGTTAAACTTGAAGATCAATTATATCTGAAATTGATAAATCTATTCGAAGACTTGCCGGAAAGAGTGAATGATGTAGAAGGAATTGTGAAGGAGACCATAATTGATAAAATAGAGGAGTCAATCAAGCTATTGAATAATGGTCTGCTAAAGGATATCACCAGATCTGCCAAGTTGCAGAAACTATGGAATTTTTACATGACTTTGCTTAACAATCTACTGAAACTGAATGCAGTTAGTTACGCTTCACTTCACAGTAACATCCCTGTATTCAGATGTGAGGATGTCAGCAATGCACAAGAGTGTCCCATTCCTCTTTCCTCAAGAACTCAGTTGATGTCCTCAGCAGGCAAAGACAAAGATTTCACGAGGTGCCCCGTGTCACAATTAACATCACCAGCCGATAAGAAAGAGAATATTTTGCATGAGAATAGAACATCCAAATGCCCTGTTAATCACACAGGCGTTAGTGTACCAAGAACTCTATTTGATGGAGGCGGTGAAGTCGTATTTGAACATGATAGGACGAAGATGAATAAGGATCCGACTATACCTTTGTTTTCGGTGCACGGAAATTCTCTTACCCCAAAACAAAAAACTAGCGGCAGAAACGACACCTCTATGTCTAAATGTCCTTTTCACAACAACAACCAAATAGCGGATGAAAAGCCCATGGGCGATTTACCACGACACGATTTGGTCCAACCAGTATCAAATCAGCCGCATCAACCGTTTGATTTTGTGAAGGGAAACATTAGCCCCAGTACTGATCTGAAAGCTTCTGTGAGGCCTGTTTTCAATAACTTCGATTCAGTGTCTGGTCCTGCTCAAGTGGAGGAATCACCATTCGCAAGACCAAATGTGCATATAGATTACATGAATGGCTTGGATTTTCAGAGTCTTGACGATTTCGCCAACTACGACTTGGACTTTCTTCGGCAAGAAAACTTCTTAGAGCACATCAACGGCTTCGAGGGAGTAAATGGGCTCAATTCGTCTGATGTATATAAAGATCTTGATAGCAATAGTTTATGAATGTATGATCGCTATGACTATAAGTTATTCATGATGAGTGTAGCTTCTCTTTATTGCGACTTTGTTTCCACAATATAATGCGAATATCAATTTCTCTGGTGATTTTTGGATGCTCCTCTCTTTCTACAGAACTAAAGATGTTCAAGTACTTTACGGCTATTAGACAAGTCAGCTGTGGAAGAACGAACCAGCTTAGACTATGCGAGACGCTGATAAGCGAGCTACATTATACAGCAAGCAAAAGAGCGTTTTCCACAAAAGCCGTACCGAATCGGACGAGCAAAACCACTTATTTCAAATATGGGGTTGCGATAGGCATTGGAGGCAGCGTACTCTATGCTACAAACGATCATGCCAAACACATCTTTCTTACTGCCAAACGGGTAGGAGTGGTCACAGTGGCCACTGTGAGATGTTTTCTGCTTTATAAAAGGACATTAGACACACACTATACCTCGGACGAAGAAAGACATAAGACACTAAACAGGACACACGAGAAAGCAGCCCATATTGTTCTCAAGGCTCTAGAAAGAAACGGTGGAATATACATAAAGTTGGGTCAACATATTGCTGCTTTAACGTATTTGCTTCCTAAGGAGTGGACTGAGACTATGATTCCGTTGCAAGATAGATGCCCTCGTTCTTCACTCGAAGGGATAGAGAAAATGTTTTTGAAGGATATGGGAGTTAGTATTGAGGAAAGTTTCGTCGATTTTGATCCAAACCCGGTAGGTGTAGCGTCACTAGCACAAGTGCATGTAGCTAGATTGAGATCAACTGGAGAGAAGGTGGCCGTCAAATTTCAGCATCCTTCCTTAGAAGAGTTCGTGCCTCTTGATGTTTACATGGTGAGGACTGTGTTCAACTTGATGTACAAAATTTTCCCTGAGTACCCCTTGACATGGTTAGGAGAAGAGATGAATAATTCCATATATGTTGAACTCGATTTTACGAATGAAGCCAAAAATGCTGAGAGCACGGCAGAATACTTCAAGGACTTAGGTTCAAAGACAGCATTGCGAGTTCCGCTGATAGTATCGGCAAAACCAAGGATTCTTGTAATGGACTATATTGCAGGAGCAAGGTTGGACAATTTGAAGTATATGGAGGAGCATAATATTAATACTTCTGAAGTATCTTCTTGTTTGTCTCATATTTTCAATTCAATGATTTTCTCTCCAGGGGTCGGTTTGCACTGTGATCCCCATGGTGGCAATTTGGCCATAAGGAGTGTCGAGAAATCAAAATCATCAAATGGTCATAATTTCGAAATAATACTTTACGACCATGGATTATATAGAAATATTCCCCTACAGATGAAGCGTGACTATTCACGTTTTTGGCTCGCAGTTCTTGACAACGATGTCGATAATATGAAGAAGTATTCGCTAAAAATGGCAGACACCTCTCTGGAGCAAAAGTTTAAAATATTTTCCTCAGCTATCACCGGACGTGATCCAAATGTGGCTGTACATTATGACATCACAAAGGGGAGATCTAAAGAGGAGGAGGTAAATATGCAGAGTCAACTTCATGAAAATCAGGGGGCCTTAGAGGATCTTATGGAGATTTTGAGTACGATGCCCAGAGTTGTCTTGTTGATATTGAAAACAAACGACTTGACAAGGAATTTGGATGAAAATTTAAACAACCCTTTAGGCCCGGAAAGGACATTTCTTATTCTTGCCAATTATTGCGCAGCAGCAGTTTATGACGAGGAACTAGAATCTATACAGAAGAATTCCAAGAGGTTTTCCATCAAGAGATTTATGAGTAGTATTCTGGCTTGGATATCATATCATAAAAGAACCAGCTCATTGTACACCTACGATTGTATAATGTTATTCAAATCACTCTTCCGCAGTTTCGTACATTCTTGATGTTGGACAGCGATATATAATGTACATATTTATGATATATCAAATGCTACCTTGTCACCGGACAAGAGGAAAAGAATAGACGATGCATGCTAAGTATGAAGCTCGAGGTGACTGTTAACCTATATCCTTCCTGATTTTCTCGAGCATGTCATTTATTCTTGGAGCCATTAATGGCTGACCCGTTTTTGTTCTCTGCGAAAGCTTTGCTTTATGATTTTCCCTTTCCTTTTGCTTCTTCTCTAGTTGTCTTCGCCTTTCTTGTAAGGCTTCTAACTTTTCTCTTCTTTTCTCTTCCTTCCTTTCCTTTGCTATTCTTGTTCTCTCAGCAAAATTAAGTTGTTTTCTCTCGGGATTAACATGTGTATGTCTTTGATGCCTCAGTTCCCCTGCATCACCTCCCTCTGTCGGATTTCTAGTATCTTCCCTAGAACTATCTCCTTCATTTTCTATTAATTTAAAATAATTCTTTCTTAATCTTGCTCTCTGGGTCAAAGACTTCTTGATCTCTCTAGCTTTGAAATCCTTACGATCCGTATACGGATTCTTGCTACCGTACCTAGACTGCCTTCCTTGAACCATATGCGTGAACCTGTAGTCTTGGAAAGATGAAAAGTATCTTGGATTATGATGAGCATCTCATATATAGATTACATAATCAATTATATGCCACTGACAGTGGCTACAACTTGACTGAAGCACAACTGCTGGAGGAGGATATGCCCTCATCATGTATATCTCATTGTAGTACATGAGGTAATACACAAGCACAACTACAGAAGATTATAGGGACATATAATTGGCTTGTCTCCCTTGTTGGTCGCTCATGAATCAATTGGTAACTAGCTGAGAAAGGGTACGTGCTACAAGGTGTAGCTGACTACCAATTATTATACACAAACCTCGAAGGTTGTGACGATAACGAACGAAGAAACGTTTTGTCATTTCGTCAATATCCTCCGAGGTGAAAGTCAAGCATACTATCACTTCGGTATTATCATAATCAAAGTAGGTTTGAAAAGAACTCGTCTTGCCTTCTATCGGTTGAAGATTAAGGACCAATTGTAATTTCTTTCTCGAGCTCCTCTGGTCTCTCCATTGGTACTAGATATGACACACTAGATGCTTTCTAGGCGAATGGTCGGGTGCAAATTGCAAGTCAGATCAAAAAGTTGTTGCGCGAACTTCAGTAAATTTTTCAGTTGAGATATCTATTCATGGAGTTGGCCGGAAAGTATGGTTGAAACAACACATAATTCGAAAGGTTATACCTCAGTTGCTCAAGACGCTGGAGAGAGTATTCAGTCATCGTCACATGAGGAAGAATTTGAGCTCCAAAACCTCGGACAAGTTGAAGAAATCGTCGAGGAAAATGTAGACAACGGAAAGTCGTCTATGGGAATGGCATTCATGAACATGGCAAATTCGATATTAGGAGCTGGAATTATCGGACAGCCTTTTGCATTCAAAAATAGTGGGTTAGTAGGCGGTTTTATAGCTATGGCATTATTGGGAGTGTTAATAGACTGGACATTGAGATTGATTGTTATCAACGCCCATTTATCACAAACTAGATCGTATCAGGATACGGTTAATTACTGCTATGGGAGACCTGGAAAATACGTCTTGTTGTTCTCCATATGCCTATTTGCAGTCGGTGGGTGCATGGCATTTGCTGTCATTATAGGAGATACAATACCACATGTCTTGAAAGCATTCGTTCCCTCCTCTATAACGGAACCTTCATCAGCTTTTGGATGGGTTTTCAAACGGAATACTATCATAATATTGTTCATCACATGTATCTCATATCCCTTATCCTTGAATGATGATATTTCTAAATTAGCCAAGGCATCAGGTTTTGCTCTTCTAGGAATGTTGACAATTGTAATAATATCTGTTGTGAGGGGTGCAAGTGTGGAAAGATCGTTGAGATCAGATCTTACTAGTGCTGAGTGGTTAGTGAACTATAAATTGTTTCAGGGTATTTCAGTTATCTCGTTTGCATTGGTGTGCCATCACAATACAATCTTCATATATAATTCATTAAAGAATGCAACATTGGATAAATTCAGAAAGTTGACCCATATCGCTTGCATAGTATCAGTGGTCTTCTGCTCCATCTTGGGCGTATCAGGAATGTTGACTTTTGGTGACAATACTAAGGGTAACATATTAAACAACTTCAAGAGTGACGATAACTGGATAAATATTGCCAGATTTTGCTTTGGGCTCAACATGCTCACAACATTCCCTCTCGAAATATTTGTTGCGAGAGATGTAGTGAAGGACTTGGTGATGATTGGAAAGGTTGAAGGGAATGGCAATACAGCTCACCTAGAGCTTACCTCTAGAGATCATTTTCTCATAACTACGGTTTTGGTTTTTGGATCGATGGCAGTTTCACTTTTTACCTGCAACTTGGGAATAATATTGGAGCTCATTGGGGCAACGTCGGCATCGTTAATGGCTTATATAATCCCGCCGTTGTGTTATCTTAAGCTATCATGGGACCAAACAGACTACAAAAATCTCAACCCTTTTGATAGGAGAAGGTTTTTCATTTTCAAGATCATACCTTGCCTATTGTGCGTGATATTTGGATTTACCATTATGATAGTGAGTTCAACCATGAGTATAAAATATAGCCTACAGGGTCTGGGTGATGATCAGCATTGTGTAGACGACTAGAAAACTTATATGTACATTAGAATAATAAAGAATTAATCAAGAGGAATAATTGTCCTCGTTGTCGCTCAAAATTATTTTTCTCTTTTTGACTTTGGGTGGAATGCTCTGATTAGCAGTCAACGCAGCATCTTTACTGGGTATTTCTTGGTTGTTGAAGTCATTGCTTTCTTCATTTTCATAGCCAGTATCAACATAGGGATCACTATTGTGATTTTCCAATACTCTTTTCATTGTCTTGAAACTTTGAGTATTTTGTGATTGATCAATGTCCGATTCTTCACTAGAATCATGAAAATTGCCTTGCTCAGAGTTAAAAGAGTTCAGGGTCTCAGAATCATTGTCACTTTGTTGGAGAATCACAGACTGTGAACCGGCTTCATTTTCAATTAAGTTTTCTGCAGACTGGAAGTCATTCAAATTCATAGCCTTGATTTTAGCGAAGACGTTTTCACGGTTCTCGTGCCCACGTTTTCCCTCTAGTTCTCCCCAAGCTTGCTTGAATGCTTCTAGTTGGGCACTATTGACAATACCTCCTGCGGTTTTCAAGAGCTCCCTTAATCTCTCTTCTCTCTGATAAAATTCGATCTCTTCTTCGTTACCAGACTCATCGTCAGAATCACGAACATATTCGGAAGACTTGTGACTTATGTTCTTCTCGTCGCCATCAAGGAGATTGAATGGCTTTCTATTTTGGCCTCTTATTTTTCTAGATTTTCTTTTCGTTTCTTTATCATTTTTAGAGGATTTAGATAACCCTTTCTTCTTTGCAACTCCCTTCGGACGATTGCTGTTCCCCTTTTTGGAATCCATCGAAGCCTCAAGCTGATCCAATTCATCCAACTCATACAAATTGCGCCTATTTCCATTGGTTTTAGCTTCCGTTTCAAACGCAATTGATTCATCTCCATCACCTAATCGAGGATCATCAACCTCATTATAATCATCATCATTATCATATTCATAAGAATCCCCGGTTCTCAAAAAGTACTCAGGGTCTTTGCCTTCTTCAAATGAGACTGGTTGTTTCGAAATCCAATTCTTTAGTAATTCTGTTGACTCTGCTAAAAGGTCATTATTGATAATAGATGTGAGTTCACACTTCTCGTCTAATATGAAAGGTAAATCAAAACCTATTAGACTTAATAGAAGTCTCAAATAAGGATTATTTATGATTAGACGTTGGAAAGCGGTGTTCGCATTCAAAATTCCCTTATAGTTTTCATCCAACAATCTGCTATCAAGTATCCTCTTCAAATCGGAGACTAACCAATCGAGAAGTTGATGCTTTTCTTGACGAAATAATATACTGACTAAAATTTTGAACTTCTCGTCTTTGGTGAAATTATCTCTCACAAACTCCAATCCTTTTGCTAATTTTGGAGAAAGCTTCCTGTCTGCCGACTCAGGCTTTAGGTATAAGTCACCAGTAGCTAGATACGATTTATAAGTCAAATCTTCAAATCGCGTCATCATTATCTCAATTGGATTAGGAAATCTAGCGAATGCACTCTTGAACTTCTTCATGAAATAGTAAATGAATTGGTCAACTTGATCTCGCATACTTGATCCTTGCGCAAAAAAATGTCTCAAGTTGAATAAGAGATGCAAGAAGTCAATGCGATATAAACCGTTGAAATCTTTACGAACAAAGAAAACTCTGTGAAAATAGGACAAACATTTCTTAATCTCATCTGGCTCAAGATCCTCATACCTAGATAAGAAACTTATATGCGAGGAGATTATCGAAGACTGAAGAAATTTGGCTTCTGTTGCTTTAAAGTCTAACTTTCTTTCTCTGGTAACTTCCTTAACCCTTTCATCGTTAAATTCGTCGTCCGAGCCATCTATCACATCCCGTAAACTGGCTTCTGTTAATTTGTCTAGAGAGCTCGCTGCTTTCTTCTTCTTTCTCTTAGACTGAACGTAGACCTTGATATCCTCATTAGCAAAACTTTCGAAGGATTTCAACATTATGTGAACAATTGAGATTGCCGTGCGAAGATACTCAGGAGAGTGCTTCGAAGCAGACTGGGGCAACTGAATTATTATGTTTAGAAAGTCATTGAAAGAAAAAAGTTTACGAATGATACCCTCTGCTAGCTCTCTATCGATTGTCTCTTGACTTTCAGAAAGAATAACAACTTCAGAAGACTTTTTATTTGAGAATACACCATAAGATATCAACAACAACTCTTTGAAGCAAGCCATGGCAACATGTAGAGAGTTCCAGCGTTTCAATTGGAAGGACTCTCTGAAGTACGAAATGAGTAGAATGAAGTTGACTTCACCTAAACCAGCACCCACGGATCCATAATCGGGTCTATCATCTTCGTCAGTGATTGTTGCTAATTTTGAGGGGTTTTTCTCGTAGTAAAGTATCTTCTCTCTCTTGTACTTGAAAAACCAAGCAGTCAACATGAAAAAACATGCCTTTTCGTACTCATGAATGTATTCTAAGTCATTCGATCCCGAGAATACATAGCTAACGCTTGAGATTAATGTGTTGAAACAGCCACCTATTAAAAACAGCTCCACAAACTCTTTGAGAATGAAACAAGAAGAAGCGGTAAGAACAACTTTTTCATTGCTGATATATTCATCAGAATCATATTTGAATTGTGCTCGGGAGTTCCATTTCTTAGTGCTATCAAGTTTCTCTAGAAAAGTGTTATTGTTGATTAATGCTTTCTGACCTGATACGACATAGGATGTCTCAGATCCTTGAAATGATAAAAGTGATCCAAATCTACCGTGACGGGTCGAGATACTCAGAGTTTGAAGGTTTTTTCTCAGTCTCTCTTTCTGCATCAACTCCTTTAGCTGCATATTCGGTATTGAGAGCTCAGGCTCTAGAGACCCTCTCTCTTCCGGGGACTTTGTTTGCGTCTGCATTTTATCCTGAGCACGGAGTAAATGAATCTGTTCGACACGCCTAAAGATTAAATATATGCATTCTAGAGTTGTTTGGCCAAAGACTTGTCTATCCAAATCTGCTCCAAGAGAGGCTGAGATGGTCAATAAAAATGCTAACACTTTAGTTCTCTTGAATATATGCATGACAGTGTTGAGTGATATGTCTTCCATGGAGACACCAATTGGCATATTGTCTAGTGAGGTGACACCCTTTCTGGATTTTGTGGAGACAGACGTTGGAGGAGGCTCAATGTATAGAACGTTTCTCACGAAATACAAGACTAATCTGAGAATGGCATTTTCTCTAGGCTCTCTGTCTATCTTCTCTTTCGCTAGAGTAGAGAGGCCTAGCCGTAACACGGCCTTCAATGTCAATCCCTTCTGATAGGATAAAATGTGCTTTTTGTACACCACTTGTGCCTTTCTCACCTTTTCGTAGCTCAACTTCTGGCTTGCAGTCATATCCTCAGACATCTCTGTGGGCCAAGTAAGCAACACAAGCAATTCCAAGCACGACAACATGATCTTCTCCATAGTACGGTCGTTCTTGATCTCCTTACGAGCGGCTCTCTGTCTTTCCCACTGACACAATATCACGGTCAAGTCATTGACCACAAGCCCAGACTCTGCACATGCAAGAGATACGTCAAATGTGTTGTTTCGCTCGTCCACGGACTTCATCCATCGCTTGATGTCCTTGAGACATGCCAACGCGTCATGCCCTAGTCTATACGGAGGATGCTGCTCATCCGATGTGTGGTCGGGTCCTCCAAGCGCAGACACCAACACCGAGATGTGTGCCCGAAGAAGCTTTTGTACCGGCGTCTCGTTGGGCCGCAACACGCTGGTCATCTTCATGATCTTGTCTTCGTGCTCTTCTTCCTCATTCTCAGAATGGCCACCCTCCGCCTTGTTTGGGGTCTCTTCATCCGACACAATGAACCCGTCTAGCTCCCCGTCGTCGGCATCGTACGTTTGCTGTTCTCTCTCCGAGTCAGAACTCATCTTGCCGCTGATGCTTATCTTTAAAGTGCTACTCATGATGTGAAGACTTATTTAGCGCGTGTGTCGCAAATATCGAATGTCGCATGATGACTAAGCGCTCACCCTATAATATCACATAGGCGAGCTCAGATCTCCGTGTGCCTTACCTGTTATGCGTACCGGTAAAAACACGGTTAGTGTATGCAAGCGAGTGGCACATATGGGGCGATAAGATAAATACATGTTTGTTAGACATTAACCGTGGTCAACGGGCTACTAAAAAGACTATTTCACTTGCAGCGGAGATTGATTGGTTGCTGTCAGGGTGATCGTGAGCAACCTACCAGGAATCTCATGCTTCGCGGTGTAACAAGGGTCCTCGCTTAATGTACCTCGGTGCAGTTATTCGTTCAGTAGGCTGACAACTTCACGAAGGTCGGTTGTGACGAACTCGAGGAGTCCATAATAAGCCGGGGGGTTGAGATGTCTTTGTATCCAAAGTACGCCATGCGCGTTTTAAACGACGTGACTAAAGCCGGATGCTCTAACCTTTCAGGGGAGTGGTAAGCAAAAACACTGCATGGTTCATGAGATGGGGAAAAGGGCGCTGACGTAAGCACAAATATGGAAATTTCAATAGAGTGTGAGTAAGGTGTAAGCAATAACAAGCATCAATCGTTGATTTGGCCTCAAGAACAAGTTGAATGAGTATGGACCATACGCATAAGAAACGACATAGGATTCCTACCTCGTGCTCTGTGTGTCGCAAACGGAAGTCGAAGTGCGACCGTATCAAGCCAGTGTGCGGGTTGTGCAAGAAAAAGTCAATTGCCCATTTGTGTTTCTATGAATCCGAAACCAAGGGGACAGGGGGATTGGGAGATAGCAGAGAGGCGGGAGCTGTGGCGGATGTGGGTGACGAGATGGGTGACTACATACAGCCTCCTATTGGGTACCACGAGCAGCCGTCTCAGATGTTTCATTTTCAACAACCAGCCAGTGATATTCCAACCATGGAAGGAGCGTATAGACGCATGACTATGGGAGAGGGGGATCCTATGTTTCCGCAGCACGGATCTATGTATGATTCTAACATATATCAGTATCCATTGACAGACGCTCCACTAGGGTTCACAAACGAGATTTCTGACGAGAACAACAACATCGAGAGAATACCAGAGCGGAAGCAAATCTCGAACTCTTACCATGGACTGGTGTCATACGGATCGTCTGGAATTCCCTCGTTTCCGTCGCTGAGAGTTACAAACACCCATGCGAGTTCCGGAAATGTGAGAGGTAGTTCCGATCTAGTCTCCATCTTCGTCGGACTTAACTCCACATTGAACATCAACCCCAATGATACCATTGAATCTTACCTGGATGCCGACTCTCATTTGAGTAACCAGGGAGAATTGTTGCAAATGTCCGGAGCTCTCTCATACGTTGGGTTGGCGAAGTCAGATAAATACATGTTGATTTTGCGAAAATACGTTTACTCGCTCTATAAATCGGGGGAATTAGAGAACTTTTTGAACTCCGAGAAAGAACCGGAGGACGATACTCTTGAAGATGCATTAGCGGCTCATGATGGAGATGGTTCTGGTTCTGCCCATGGCGGCATGGATATCGATACCGAAGTGACGTACGATCAAGATAATAATATTAATGGTGCTTCCTCAAAACATTGGGTGAAATCGAATAAAAGAAATGGTCATAGTAAGGGTGAGGTAGACTTCGAACTACTTGTCGATTCCTTAAAATCAACTGATCTAAAGCAAACTCGATTTAGAGTGGCAGAGAAAGCAATCTTGAAAATTCTTCCTAATAAACTCATTTGTCGGCGAGTATTGGGTTTATTCTATAAGTTTATTCACCCATTTGTACCTGTGATTACCGAATCATTGTTGATAGATGAGTTGCTGAGGATATTTGCAGAGGATTTCTATCAGGAGTCAACAGAAAAATATAATAGTGTGACAATTAAATCAGACGACGATCTATATGCTATTGGAATTCTTTTTCTTCTTTTACAACTAGGACACATGTCATTGATACATAACGAAGAGAGCATGGTTTTGAGAGACAATACGGAGAAGCTTGTGATAGAACTGAAAACTATGCTAGACGACTTGACGATGGATAAAATGGCCCAGTTATGTACTCAAGACTTGATGGCCTCGCGATCGTCATTGCAGCTAGTCCAATTCCTCACTATACTTTATTTCTATAGGCTGGTGCACCCTTTAAAATCTGATGGAATAGGAGGAACTAATAATCGTAATCTTTTTGGAATAGCCTTGCAGCATGCTTTGTCAATTGGATTGAATCGGGATCCAACGTTGTTTCGAAGCCAAGCGAACATCATCAACAATGAAGCTGTCATTGAAACAAGAAGGTCATTGTGGCATTATTTTGTAGTGACCGATTCATTTGCGTCCATGAGTGCAGGGATGCCCAGTCAATTGACGGACCTTGGAATGGCAGATACTCTTTTTCCGTCATGTGCGGCTAAAGACCAGGATATCAAGTACTATGTCGAAACACTTCAGGTCGTTTCTGCCTCTTACAGAAACATTCTCGCCAAGCTCAACAATGTTCAAGTGAAACCAAAGGTAATTGACATTTTGTCTGAGACTAAAAAGCTAGAGGCCCGATTCTACGACTTTTTTGGTAAGGAGTTTTTTAAGGACTATGTTTGCAAGCCTGCTCATGAACAATTTGTCCTGTCTCAAGAAGGCGACAAAGATGTTCACGCGTCAAAAGTGATGAAGGTACAAAAATACTTACTATTTATTCATCTCAGAACTAGTTTGACATGTATCTATTTTGTGATTGCCATGTACTATGAGAATAATGTGAATACGTCATCCATGGAAGCAGGTATCACCATATTCAAGATCTGTCTCAAAAGTGTGGTTCAATTGGTCTATGTGATGTCTTACACATTGGAGAACTCAGCGTTCCTGTTTGGTCAAAATTTTGACTGTGTTCTTACCGCCGAAAACGAAAAATGCATCGTCAAAATTCACAGTCTTTATTCTTCTTACTTTGTTCGCATGCTACACAACAGATTCATATTGACCACAGAGGAACTAGACCAGGAAAGACTTGACACCATGGACAGAGTTTTCATGATGATCTTAATGAAGTCAGATCTATTTTTGGGAAGTCTCACTAAACTAAGTGAACGATATGCATGTGCTTATCAGTTGAGCCTCATAGCGTTCTTTGTTTTGGCTCAGTGGATGAAAGGCTCCGACCAGTTTTTCTTGGAGCTTCTGAATCACTCCCAAACTGACTTGAGTTCCAATATGATCCAATATTGTAATATAGACGAAATGGAGTACATCAGCAAACTCGTCCAGGAGTTTAAGAATGCGAAAGTCGTACAAAACAAGTCCATAAGGACTTATATGAAAGATCGAATATCAAAGGAAAACGACAAAGAGGCTCATAACAGCTCAACGACTGACAAAGGACTAGATAAACAAGACCAGGAACAAGATATTTTCTCTGACCCCAGTTTTGAAGACGGTCTTTTTTCAAAGGATATTCAGGATCTTCTCATGTCGTGTCTGACCATATTGAAGAGGTCATTGATATCTAATGAAGAGTTATTCAATTTCGTCGAAGAGATTGGCAATATTGGAGATCCTTAGTGTATATACGTTCAGTGTATTGTATATGGATAAGTGAGCCATAGGATTCGGTTTTATCGGATGTATCGGATTTATTTCCTATTATCGTTTGTCTCGGTGTTAAAGTGAGATATCATTAAATGCTTCTTGTGTAGTGAGATACGATTTTAGTAGATTCACTTAAGATGAACTCGAAGCCGACGAGACGGCGAAACAGACTCACCTTGAGTTGCAACTTTTGCAAGAAACGCAAAGTCAAGTGTGACAGGTTGAAGCCGTGTTCATCATGTGTCAAATACAATGTTGGAGAATTATGTGACTTCAACTATTTGCAAGTATATGATGGTACAGTGCGAGTTAATTCAGAAGACGGATACACGTATTCTCCAATGAGTCACACCAAGGAACATAGAGAGAAGGAAAGTGCTTCCAGCAACAGTGACTCGATTCGCAGCCAAAAGTCGATCAATATTGCGGAGGATACATTGCGATCTGATTTCAACGTCATGTCGAACAGAAATAACTTGGCAGCAGCACCTGCACCGGCTCAATCGCCTCTCAACTTTGATCAAGTAAGTCGCCATGAATCTCCTCTTCTCGCACTGGACAAAGCGCCCGGTTCTGCGACCTTGAGACTGTTGTTGCACAATAATGATGAACTCAATACGGCGCTTGAAATAATGAAGCTCAAGGAAAAGATACTCAGACTCGAAACAACTTTTGGTCAGCCGAAAGATATTAGTGTAAATTCTTCACAAGCTACGGCTACAACAGGTCCAACGGTTTTGAACAATAATTCTATTTTCCCAGGATTTACCCCGGGGCCATCTTTGAATTATGAAAAATCAGACGGACGACTGCCATTAAGTGCCTCGAGAGACACCGAAAGGAGTACAGTACAGCTTCCTCCTATTTCTTTTGACCTTAGCTCACAAATTATGAGAAGTAAAATGGACAGTAGCGAGGTATTCAAGTATTCTTCTGGCTTCAACCCTCAATTTGTTGGTAATAATCCTTTTGATTCGGTTGAAGATAGAATTAACTTTTATGAATGGTACACTCCTATGAGCTTCGAGAGTAATTCCAAGGGGAAGAATTATGGTCCGCTCACATGGTTTTCGGTTATGAGACGAGACCCGGCTTCCAAATCATTTTGTGAGTATATCTTTCAAGTGTTGAATTCTAAACCATGCAAACAAATAGTGAGGGGTGAGAAAGTGTATGAGACTGGGAATAATAGTGCCAACCGGGAACTGACCAACAGATCTGAGATGCGATTTCGTATAAGGAGTTTAGAGAATGGTGACTCACCAGAATTAAAGCTCTACGCAGATATGAAGGTTTCGAAAGTAGAAGGTCTATCCAGACCTAGTGATTTGTCAGAGATACATATGAGCCGTAATGCCATTGCATTGGGATTATCTAAGTTTAGAACTAAGGCTGACCAAGAACTCCACCTAATTGGAGCCTTGAAACTCTTTCTTCCGAATCAAAGAATCATTTGGCTTCTGGTAGATTTGTTTTTCAACTTACTACATCCCTACTTGCCTTATTTGGATGAGGATGAGTTCATGTCTGAAGTAAGTAGATTAGTTGGACCTAAAGGGTACGAAGAAGAGCCTATAGGTGAACTCAATGTGGAGAAGAGACTAGACTTTGCATTCATCGGTATTTTATTTGTTATTTTGAGACTTTCTTATAATACGCTCATTTCGAATAGACAGGCCGTGAATGACGTGAGAACAAATCCCAAAAGCCCATCACAGAAAGAGAAGGATGTTGACTACTTATTGCAACATCCAGTGGATGCAAATATCGGGAATATGGCACGTCTTTGTTTGGAGCAGTTTGATTTACATAAGCCAACAAGTCTCCCTGTTTTCCAATTAGCAATCTTCATGATGTTTTATCGGTATTATTCATTCGATGAAGGGGACAATGATTGGCAGATATCGACTGCTGTATTGTCACAGTTGGCTTTCTCGATTGGCCTCAATCGAGATCCTACAAAGTTTGGAGAATGTAGTGAAAGTGAAAAGCATCGTAACTTATTGCGGAAGTTATGGATGGCCGTGAAGGAATTTGATGTTACGCAATCCATCACCCAAGGGGTTCCAATGACCATAGCTTCAAAATACACTGACACACGCTTACCCAGCTGTGTTGTCGATAATAAAAGTTCTCATAGCACAGATATAGAGAGGCGAATGACGGATTGGTATACATTTTGCAATGATTGCTACATGAAGATCGAAGAATTATTAGGTTTAGTACTTGACATCCATAGACGCTTCGAAATAAAGAAATTGACTAAGCTTATGAATGAATTCGAGGTTATTTTGAGCTCTCTGTGCGGTAATTTGAATGTGTTAACGAAACCCTTGAGTCAAGATGAGTTCCATATATCAAAATTGCTCAAATGTGACAGGTATATGTTTATGAAGATGTTTCTATTCACATTGTACCAGTACATCTATTCTTATTATGAAACTAAGCAAAATTATGAATTGTCAAGTTTCTATGTTAAAAAGCTTGTCTCCATTATTGCCAAAGAGTTTGTTCCTTGTTTGGGCCGAATCATATCCAATAGTGAAGAGATTTTTGGGGCAATGACTGACAGCATGATTAATCCAATGGCGCAGGCCTCATTACTGAGGACGATTCAAATCATATTTATCGTCTTGGTCAAAGTGAATATTACAATATATCGCATGAAAAAAGACGAATTGCATTCCCAAAAGAAATTATATGACAATGCGTATAAGGTCCAGTATCATGAAATATGCAAGCTCTCAAAGTCTCTAGAGCTCTTGGCGGAGTATTGTATCTCTACTCTCTCGAAATTGAACAATAGATATTATTACGCTTGGAGAGTAAGCAAAGGACAAAATTATGTTCAGAGGATCATAAAAAGTGAAAAGACTTACGATTCAATTGACACCAGCGAGAGAGCTGGTCTCTTTTATTTAACCACAGACTATCTTAAAGAATTGAACGTGATCTGCGAGGAAAGCTTGGCGGATGTCAGAAGGTCCTGCAAGCAATTTGAAGACCTGCGTAACCGATTTCAGAGTACCGAAAGTGAAATACTGCTGGAGAGTGGTTTTACAGTGACCACAGATGTTCCAGAGTTTTCATCCTCTAAGCTGCGATCCGATGATGAAGTGTATGAGTTTCCTTTCTTGAATGATCAGCAAACAGATAAGCAATGGATGCTGATGAAATCACGAATGAACGTAGAAGGAGATGAATCACTGTTGGGAGGATACAACCATAATGCATCAAATAAACAAGACAGTGTAACTGCCTTTGATGACGATATGGACTTTTCGACCTTCATAAGAAATTCCACATCCGGAGAGTTTGATATTCAATTATTTGATTTCTTTTCTACAATACCCCTTGATCAGCTTACAGGCATGGAGTCTGCGAATACTCTGATGTATCTATAATGTTTCTTGATACTGTGTAGATCGATGTGCAAAACCCTAAGGATCAAAGCTGGTGAGTAGGGCGGGTAACTATCGATATAAAATGAAAAATTTTATATGTAAATATATATTTTGGATGTTGTTACGTTTTTTCCTAACATTCTTTCCTGAATTGAATTGACCAGTATCAGAAGTAAGTAAAGTTCCCGATGAGTGAATAGTAGAAGTTTCAATATGAAGACAAAACGCTGTGCACCAGTCTGATGTACTCAATTATATGAAGACCCAGTATACCCAAATTTCTGATCAAACTTTTACCCCATTTCTTTGTGATGAGTTGTAATACTAACAATAACCAGCGACCCATTGAAGCGATTTTCTAATGCACAGTACTCTCTGGCTTTCGGGGTAGATTTGAGATTATACAGGGTTGCCATGAAATATGTAATCATGGCTGGTCTTTTTGTTTTAAGTTTATTGCGACAGCTCTATCATTATTCTTGGCTTTAAAGCAAGACGGTTAGTCTGTTTTACGCTCTATTATTCATGTCATTCTCTTCGTACCTGTAATCATAGACCGTTAAACGCTGTCAACATGATATGCATCAACTCAATTCTCTGTATAATCGTTATTGAGGAGTCTTTCTTTTGATTTTAATCGAGTGTTGAACACCAGAACCTTGAGTATTCGGCAAGAGAGAATTTCACGAACAAATCGATGTGTTGATTCATATCCATTGTGATGGTGATCTCTTTTGCGGCAATTGAAAAATATTTTCTACTCCAGTTACTTCAATATAAAGAACTAGGACAGAGTAAGGCCTAAATTACTCTAAACAAAGGGATTGTGAGAAAGCCTCGTAGCAGAGATCATTTTTATCTGATGTATGACGGTAATCAAAGTCCTGGAATCTTTTCTTGGCTATCTGGTGATAAACTTTCCTGAGACTTGATAAATATAACGTGGTATTTGAAGAGGATATACTGGTTGTATTTTCCATTGTGTAAATGGCTGGACCAGATACGTGTAGTATGTAACCAGACATACCCACCGATGAAATTGCTAAGTACAGATCTATTTTGTGTCCTCATTCTCCAGGGGCTTCATTTCTCGCTAGTTCAAGTGCATAACAACAGCGATCCACTAGGATCAATTTTTTAATGCAGGCTTCCAACTGAATCTAGTTCTCGAAAATGTTCTTGCAACACTGCCGGGCATCTAGAGAGATGGCACAAGTTACACTCAACTCAATCCTATATAGAACTGGCTAGATACACCAAAATAGTTAAATTAGTCACTGAATTAAACTGTGCCTTTCCAAAAACGTACATCCATCTTATGAAAGATTACGTCCACTACTCTCGTCTAACCATTTTGTGCCCAAATCAATTTATTACATGCCTGTGACAAATATACGGTGTACTGTATCGACCGTAAAACGTCCTCTCGCGAACGATCCATTATCACGGTCATCTGTGCGGTCCATTGGTGACTACGAAATCTCCACCTGTACACTTCTTACACCATCTAAACTATTCTACGCCAAAATATGCGTGATTCAGAAAACATTGAGTGATGGATACTCACTCAAGGTCTGCTTTGACAACAATAACCCTCAGCCACCTACTTTGGTGCTTTCTTCCCTACCGATGCGAGGAATTTTGCCAACACAACGTAGATCTTAGTTCAGTCAAAAATTCACATCCGAGGAATGTACCTAGTTCCGCCGTCAGATCACGGTGTTTATTACCTTGAGACTACAATTTTGCCAAATCTGATCTATGATCTGGCAGAAAACAGTCCAAGAGTATCAGTAGACCAAATCCACACAGCCTGACAATCTATTTTGAGAATCTACCCCAAAATAGATCCATACCTGAAATTGGATCAACCTGACACCTTGACACGAACAGAAACCTCAAAAAAATTGATTATTCAAAGATATCATATCTCTGTGGTCTGGTTGGGGTATAATCATGCTGTGTATTTGACTTTTGTCCCTACAATACGACTGTATGTTTTAACAAGGGTCTTGTACAACTACTGCGGGTACAATAATAGCACTGTATGGATCTGGTGCTCGATTAATCAATTTACCAAAATGGGGAATCAATCATACATCCATCTCAACTATGCTGACGAGATTAGCCTACTCCGTTCACCTGACGACCCAAATGGACAGCTCGTCGCTAACACCACTTTCTTCGGGGCGAGAACATATCCTCATCTTACCCTTTGGCGACATTATATAACCAGCTCCTGATCGTAATTGCTGCACAGTACGTCCTTGCTTGCCTGGATCTGAATTGTGTAATCGACGTCATTCAGTACTGAGGTCGAAAAAGGACCGCCATTGCAAATCTTGGCCACAGGGAGACAGACGAACAGTTAAGTCTGGTCCTCTCTTCCAGGCAATCCCAGCTTGTTCTACCCAATGGGAGCTCATGGCTACCTGCACTGTAGCACCGATATACTCACCTGCTGGCCGTTGCCTAGGGGTTCAAACCCATGTCTCTGCCTCCTTCTACAACGCGCCTACGTGTACCATAACTGTGCGACACCCTCCACCAGCCCCTGGATACGACATACGTACCGCAGGAGGTGTGGAACCTTTCTTTCTCACTATTGTGCTCGCAAATTCTCCCTCGCGTCTACGATGGTCGGATTAAACTCACGCTGAAAATTCACCAAAGTCGAAAATCTACGCGACCAGTCCATTAAGAGAGAATTCTGAATTGGGAATTATAGGCACATCTCTATACAATAGGGTTATTTTTCAAAGGCAATTTGCCTTGGTGTGCGCTCTGCCTGGCTATTTATCGCGTTAAGAAGCATTCCAAGGGTTGTAGATACATGACATATATATTGATATATATATGAAGTGAAAAATTTCAAATTGAGAGTGAGAAGCCAGTGGTTGTTGGAACACTTAATCACTGAACTAAACTGAAGGGTTGTACAAATGGCTTCTGCTCTTGATCTAAAGGCGTTGGACGTCTTCATACAGTCGCCTGTGACACAGGACATGATACATAAGTTGGTGGTGGTGACTTTGCAGGTTCTTCCCTGTAAAGAATCGAAATCATACCCTTCACCTCCCACCTCACCGTCCAAAGAGAAGGCGTTGCCTTCTCTTATGACATTCATTTCAAAGTTGGTGAGGTATACTAATGTGTACACCGGAACATTGATGGCATCATTGGTATATTTGAATCGTTTGAAGAATAGGCTTCCCAAAAACGCTCAAGGATTGCCCTGTACAAGACACAGAATATTCTTGTCTTGCTTGATCTTGTCCGCAAAGATCCACAATGATTCGTCACCCAACAACATACATTGGGCTAAGTATACCGATGGACTTTTCAGCGCCAAGGACATTAATTTGATGGAAAGACAGTTGTTATATTTATTGAATTGGGATTTGAAGGTTACCAACGAAGAGATGGTGGCAGCCTTGGACAGTTTCTTAGGTGACATCAAAGACGATATCATAAAGTCCTATCAAGTGAGAAAGTTCATACAAAAGCGCAAAATACAACAAAAAATGCATCAACAACATTATCAGCATCAACAACACTCTTCAGAAGGTCCAGCTTTACATGGGAAGGAGGGTGTTCACAGAGAGAGGTCTGGAAGCTGCAGCTCCACATCTTCTACAGTTTCTGATGCCAGTGATTCACTGGTATCTGATTCTCCGAAATCACATTCGAGCTCGAGTCTTGACTTGAACCACTACAGACAAGATTCCGCGTCTTCCATATCTTCCTTGACTTCAATTGAATCGTTAGCGACACCTGGTGTTACAATTAAGCCGCAGAGTCAAAATCATGCAATCGATCCGTCCATTGAATTAACAGCCATCCGGGAGCAGGTAGAATTGGACAAGATGTTGAACAGCTTGAGACAATAGGATTCACGGACTACATACACGTGAGTAGAGAAACATTACAATTAATTCATGTACATTGCTTCAATTCTTTTCTAGCCATATCTAGACATTTAGGTTATAATCTATACTGGGAGATGTATTTTAGAACACATAGTGATACCAAGAAACCAACTGCTGGTCGGTGACGATGTAAAAAAGTAGCTAGCTAACAGAAATGAGATTTACTTCAATGCGTTTCAGATTCTGGGTGTGTCATTTGTCACAATTAAGTTACTATTAGTTTAGAGTATAATTGAATTCTACTTCAGATATATATCATGATATAAAACAAAAAAAAAAAAGATATGGCGATATCGGTATTGGGTAAATTTATTCCATTTACACCACTTTAAATGATAGCATATATGAAACTCATACGAACAGTTGAAGGCGGCCTTAGTATGAGACCCAGAAGACTATTCTCAACCACGAGAATTTGCCAAAAGGATGAAAAATCGAAGCAAAGATTAAAAACGTTGGGGTTGTCCTTGCAGAAGGGTAGTTTGAAATCGAAAGAGGCACAAGAAGAGAATGAGTCGACCAAAAACCCTAATAGTAATTCTGATAACACTGAAATCAAAAGACTAAAAACGAAAGAGGTGACTGAGAAAGAGGAAAACTATAGAAAGTTGAAAGACTTGTATGACAGCATATCACATATGAGCTCTTATGATCTACAAATACAAAAGAATTTGGATGAGGGAAAACAGTTTGGGTTTCCCTCAGAGCATTACCTCGACAGAAGGAGTCTTATCCGTAACATACCGGATGAGATTGATATATTTAACACACCCATGGACGTTATAGAGCAGACGTATCAAGACTTGGCTAAGCTTGACGACGATAAATCGGTCCAACTTAAGTACTTCAAACGATACTTGAAGAAGTATGATGACCCGATAAACAATTTGCTTCAGTCTTTCAATGGTATAACCCAAAAGTTCAAATTGTTGAGAAAACGTGAAATGGATAACTTACCCTTGTCACCTGGTGCATATCTATACAAGGAAAATTTATTCAACAACCACTACAATGTAGTGGGCTTTGATCGCTCAATAAGCGGGTTACCTCTCAGAAAAGGTAAAAATAAAATCACACAACTTCCTTATCCACGAGAATTCATTGAAGATCTTCAAATGTTTAGAACAAAGATACCAATCCAGAAAAGGGATTTAGACTTTATCGAATTCGATGACAGCTCTGTCAGCATAGACCCCACCAAGATTGTTGACTCCACCAACCAGAACAATACCAAGGATATGAATCTAGTATTGAAGAACATTTACGACGATTTAGAAATTCCTAAGAATTCGATTCCAATCAAGTCTATTGATGACTACAAGCTCCTCAGCATCAGGCCAGAAATTGTCACCCGTATAGAAAATGAGATTTTCTATATCAAGAAGTCATTGCAACAAGAAATCGAATCATTCATGAAGTCAAATAATGGTAATAGGTTGTTGATGTTCAATCATCAAGATTTGCGTTACGGTCAATTCAAACTTTGTGAAATTGATAAGACTGATAATGTCAATTCCTCCTTGGTGGTCATAAATTACAAGCTCAAGGACTTCAATATGTTACCTAACTTTGCTGCTATAATGAATACCAGAGGCCAGAGAAGAAAGCTAGAGAGACACCTTTTCAAAATTTTTCTCATCAACCTAGAGGATCAGATAGACACCCTTTTCAGAATAAAATATAGTGACGAAAGGCTGATGAAGAGATTTATGAAGAATATGACAGGAACCATACAGAAAATCATTCGGTTCAAAATTATAAAACACTTTAAGCCAATTGATCATCCAGAGCTGAAGCTGTACGATGCCTTATTTTTCAAACCCTATCTGAGGAATTCGTTCAAGCGCATTTATTGGCTCAATAACTCCGTAAAGAGGTATAACAATATTAATGGTAGATCCAGCGTCATGGTAAATTGGGCTCTCTTGGATAATTTTACTGATGATTAATATTGGTGTTCGGAGTTTTGATTTTTTTTAGTCGAACTTTTCAATCAACTATTTTATTACATCTATAGTAGACAAATACATTAGCATTAATAACTCAGTTACAAGTCTGTATCTAGCATGGCCTATAAGAAAGTTGCCACAAGTAAGAATTTACCACCTTTGCCGAGGTTGAAAATTAGGAAGCCTACTATTTCGAAGTCTACCAATCAATGCTTCGTTTTGATGTCTTCATTGCTCAACTGTTGGGCAGCAAATGGTGAAGGTTCAGTCCAATGTACCCATTTTGAGAATGACTTGAAAGGTTGTATGGAGACATTCAAACCCCAGAAAGAGCAAATAAGCTCCATAAACTATCATGCTTCAAGATTGTATCCAAAATTAAGAGGAAAGGTGAACGATTGATAGCTAGACACCTACAAGGTTGACTCGACGCTGGCCCATTCAAGAGATTGTATCACTCCGAAGACCGTATGTTTTCTGGGTAAGATTCTTGTACATAGAAATTTCTTCTGGCAGCTACAAGGTTGAACATGTCAAATCCTTGATCATACACAAGGTTTAATGAATGTATATCTATATATATAAGTTTACGCCAAGAGCTGAGTAATTCATAAATATACCGATGAGTTACTACTTGGATATTGAGAACGTCCATGAAAGTTCGTCCGCTCTTAGTTCCTTTCAAGAGTTCTATACGATAAATGATCTTCACTCATACAAAATCTTTTAGTGCTAATTTTTCTCTGCATCTACTATAAATTTCATTAATTGAATCTCGGAAGGCGTATCTTTTTAACTTTCAAGGGCTTTCAGTTTGATGTGGTGTCGTTGAATCTGAAGATTCTAGTCGACTCTGAATCTCATTATAATGAAACCGCTTCACAGCTTATTATTTGCGTTGGTTATATCATGCAATGGTGTAAGAGGTGCATTTATGCAAAGCCTTGGGTGTGATGTTCCTATGAATGATTACCTAACTAGTCCATTCCTAATGGATATTGCTATCGACAATGATGGCAATTGGTTGAAGTTCTTCATAAACTCAAAAGCGTTTAATGCTTCGAATTTAACGCATTATGGCCCCGTCATAACAGATTTGAATGACGAGACAAATACTTTTACTACCTTACATGTTCAGATTAGCTTCAGGGGAGAAGAGTTCATCAATGACAGTTTGAGATTCTGCGATCTAGTGGCGGTTAAAGAAAACCCAAGGCGAGATGCAGAGAGACCGACTGTGTCTCCTATGGAATCACTGCCTCTGGATGCCAGTATTGGCTACTCAACGTCTACTATGGCGATGGAAGAAGAGGAAACTGCTGAAGACTTTTATCCGTCCACACGGGAACATTCTTTCAGCGATGACTTTGCAAATCGAAACGATTCCATGGAATACATCTTCAACAACAGTACTGGGGATTTAGTGCAATGCCCCTTGTACTCTAATGATTCATTTGTTCTCTACTATGAAGCAAACATTAGTGACCATTATAATACATGGGGGTCTTATACTGCACGATTTTCAATTATATCAAATTCTAACCCTAGCAGGATTTTGGGTTGCAACAAGGTATATGTCACTCCAATTCAAAACTGGACTTTACGTCGTTTTTTTTCGATTGGTGTTATTGTTGCTGTTGTGCTCTGCATTATATTCAATTTCATCATCGTTGTGTGGTCAGAATATCAAGAGTCTTCTGTTGACTATTTATTCATGGCTTCAACGATATGCAACGAAAAATTGCTCAAACAATTGGAGGCACCTCAATCAACACTACTTCCCCATTTGCATTTCATATTTTTCATGGCGGGACTCAATATAAACTATCCTGGTTTCTTTCAGCCTTTGATGGGGACGATAAAGTGGTGTGCTTTGCTCGGAATTGATTTCGCATATAAAGGTGAGCCCAATAAAGCACATACATCACATATGGATAACGTTTACGCATCATTGAATGGAGGAGGTTTGAAAAGATTGACATATTACACTACATCAAAACCGTTCCATCAAATGTACATAAATTTTGTTGTCATGTTCGTTATTTGGGTATCCATTATGGTATGTATGCAGCAAGTCGCATTGTTAGTGAGGAACCTGGCAATTGCTTCCAAGAAATTGGGAAAACACTTCTTTTCGAGAGAGGTAATGTTATCAAATCTCACGCATACGTTCACGAGGTACAGTGTATCGATGATAGTTGGAAGAATTTTCCTCTATTTCTTGATTACTTTTGCATTTCCTCTCTTGGCATTATCATTCTATGTGTTCCTTACTGCTAGCCACAAAAAATATTTTCCATCGATTGCGCTGTTGAAGTGGGATGCTTTCAATATGAATCGAGACTATGATGACTTATTCAAACCACCAAGTGCTAAATCATCGAAAAATGCTTTACACGGAGACGTCTCTCTGAAGCATATCGCTTTCAATGGAGCCCATTCAAAATCAGTGTTTGGACACGACTATTATGTCCTGGAGAATTTATCAGTTGCTTTTGCGGCAATCGCTGTTGCTCTATGGCTCGGATTTATTCTGTTCTTCATTGGAAAATTTATCTTCAGAATTAAAAGATTCAGACTCACGATGAGTAATAATGTGAGTAAGCTCTACACCTCAATTAAGAACATACTTTTATGGGGATCATTATACAATCAGTACAAACCTAATAAAGTCTATTTCGTGTTCATTGAAATGCTTTTTGCTTTTCTTCGACTGATTGTTGTCGGCCTTTTTGCAAACATCGGATCTGTTCAAGTGGCTGTCATAGTGGTCATTCAGGCCTCCTATTTGTTACTCCTCTTTGCCTTGAAACCACATTTTCTTGAGCTCTCTTTTGTGTCACCCAGGGTCTGGCTACCGGTTAGCCAGTTTGTGACCATATTGTTATGCGTTCCTCTAATTGCAGAATTCGATCTCTCTGAGGAAAAGAGGACATACATTTCTTATGTTCAACTACTTATTCATGCAATTGTCGTGTTCTTTTTCTTGGTTCACCTCTTTTATTGCTTGGTAAGTACTTTCACTTCATCTAGGAAGGGTTACCAATCTCCAACCGAGGTGCATAGGCCATCAGCTGTTGATGCTGATTCGGTTAGAACTCATTCAGGATTCGATTACTCATTCGATACAAAGTTTCATAGCAAAGGTGAAGACATGAAGCCATTGTGCGAAGACTCGCCTTCATTCAATGCACATATCAATGGAACAGATGATGAATACTATAGATCAAAGAGTGAGAAATTGTTGCAAAAAATGTTCTTCAAAGATGACGAGCATGTCGATCCAATAAGAATTGATGCGTCACAATCTAGAGCTAAACAAGTCTCAGAATCTTCAATGGAAGGCATGCCTCTTGTCAAGGAACAATATGGATCCTCTGCATCTAATAAGGATTACACCTTCCGTGAAGGTGATTTAATATATCGCAAATACTTTTGTGACGACAAGATAGACCCTGAGGTGAAGGAATTGTGGGACTCAAGACATCTGGGCACTGTAGCTCCGAGGATACCTACTGATCAGGATTTACATAAATCTAATATTTTTGGTGTCTTTAAAAAATCTAAAACGCCCGAGGACGAGTCTACTGCTAAGGAGTTTGTGGTAGCAAGACCCAAAAAGTTAGTGATAAAGGATCAGATTAATTCTGACGAAGTATGATAGAGTTATTTCAATTCGTCTAATAGTTAAATCAATTACCTCTTTCGATTAGTCCTTAGTTATATCTTACTGGATTGTTCAACGAAACGGTTTGAAAATAAATATAATACGCTCAAACTTGAGCATAGCTTAAAACTTCTGTTTTTTACTCTTATCGACAGAGTTCGCCTCCTCCGAAGTTCGCTTTCTCATTATATTCCTGATCAATTTTTCATCATCTATTACCTTGTACTGGCCCAGCTCTCTATTCAAATAGCTTTCTAGCTCTAGAGAATTTTTAAGCGATTGATATTCAGACTTGAGAACAACGTCGGCAAAGTATTTTCTATCAGATTTATATTCCCCCACTAGGTCTTGCTTCGACAGAGTCGGATACTCATCCATTCTCAATTGAATTATTCTCTTTGCGTTTTCAATGAAAAGCTTAGTATAAGTCCCAGACTCGATTAATTGATGGCACTTTTTATATATCCTGTTAACCAATTGGTAGTTTGCATCGTATGACAGTAAATACTTCGGTCCCAAACCATTTATGGAAGCGATCACCGTTAAAATCTGTAAAACTACGACAAATTCTATTATCATCGGATAGTTTTTGAAACAATCGTAAGAGCCGAGAACGATCTCGATTGCATCCCCGTCTTCTTGCTCCTTCAGAACAATTTTAGTGAGAATCTCAGTCACTTCATCAAGAAGGGATTCGCTGCAATCTCTTACCTCCACGAAAAATCTCTTTATGCGACTTAAAGGTATTTCTGCAAAATCGTACTTGGATCCTTGAGGCTCAACATACCCATAACGTCTCAAAATTTCACTATTGGGGTGATCAGAATATGTATTGAATACTTGCTTTCCTTTTTTTATGGCTTTTATACTTCTCATAACCAAGACATCCCCAGTGTAAAATAGACTTGCATTATGCAAATTGGTGTCCGCATTCAAAGTGTCGGCCAAAGGTACCATAGACTTGGTCCCTTCATTGAAAATTTCATCATCCTCGTCCGAAGAGTCTTCTTCAACCCCTGAATTTGTATTATTGGCCAGGGTAGGAGCTTCAACGTCGAAGGAATAGGACATAATCAAACTGGCAACTTTGTGAAAATCCTCAGCAGTTACATTTGCTAATTCCTTTAATCCTAATTCATCTATCGCGATTGAAGGGAACAAACTGTCGTACATGGCCAGAGCGAGATCCTTACCAACACGCTCTAAAATTAGCGATGGTTTGAGATTTTCCAACTCCTGGTCCAGCCAGAACATAAGCTGATTGAAGACGTAATTTTTTTCATCTGCAATGGGTAAGACATTGAAATACGGACCCCACTTTCCCTCCTTGCATATCTTTATCTCATACAAGAGCACAATTATCAAAGACTTCCACTGGTCCAACACAAGAAGCTTCTCACGTAGTTCCGGTTTATGCTCTATTAAAGTACAATTTTCAACGTTGAGGAGAACGCTTCGGGGAATTATAAACAAGTCTTCCTCCTCTTCTATATCCTGTGTCGCGACTAATCCTCTTCCTTGATTTATGTCTCTAAAGTCTTTAATGTCCAACTTATCTGATATTCTGACATTCTCCCTCACTAACCATTTCACGAAGTTTGAAGTAGCGTCTTCAAATGAAACCATCTATATTGTTCCACTGACGATCGTTGTCGAGTGTTTGTTGAAGAGTAGCAGTTGATATGATCTTTTGAATAATTTTTTCAACGGATCTTGTCTATCTGAGCTTGCTATAAATCTGAAAATTTAGCATCGCATCTCGAATATTTACATGAATCTAATTGCGATAATCTATATACAAAGCGCATTAAATCAGTAAACGGTTACATTCTCTTCAATCGTTATGGTCGAACTGTCTCAAATAAATAGAGGTCGGGAATCTTGCTGTGTACGGCTTTCTAGACAATCCGTTCATATTTTTGAAGCCATCATCGCATGTAGCCGCAGCCATCAAAGTGTTATTGCTGTTGAGATCTATCTTAACCACACTTTCTATGATTCCGTCGTCTGTTGTAAATTTGGGGTACTGTCGTAATCTTTTGCGTTTAGAACAGTTCCACTTGCATATATGGCCATCAGAACTGGCCGTAAATAGATTACCATTTTGCAGGTTCACGGCAAGAGCGTTGACAGGAAACACCCAGTCTGAGTTTGTAGTTTTGTCATAATGACGATGACATTTAAAGGTAAATCTTTTGGCCTGAGACTCTTCCGAAGCATTATAATATTCTATTGAAACCCTACCATCTAGAGTTGATAAGGCGAAAGCCTCACCATCAGGCATACACTTCAATGCTTTTATCTGGAACTTGAGGCCAATATTGCGCGTCTCTAGAGGTGAGGCGAGGTTGCGTAAGTCGAATATATCGATGGCATTATGTTTGGACGAGATAGTGAGATACCTTGATGTTGCATCCATATTGAATATCTTAGACGCATGCTGCTTCGAGTACACCGGTTGTCGGCTTCTAGTATCGAGCATGGACAATGTTCCACCGAAAGTGCTGCTAGCTATAAGATTTCTTTGCTCTGGCACACTGCATAGGTTGTTTATACCCTTATCCACTAGGTGCTCTGGAGTCAACGACTCGTTCGTGACAGAATTCATCGTCCGATTTTCGTAGTCCAATTCTCTAACAGTGCCATCTAGGCATCCCACGAACGTTGTCCTGCCCATACCAAACGCTAGTCGAAGCGCAGCTATCTCACATTTGTATTCTGCTAGTAGTCCGGGTCTTTCTTTCACAGAACAGTCATACAAAAGTAGCCTCCCATCCCATGATGAGGCCAATAAATGAGCTTGATCAGGTGCAAACTTCAAGTCAGATATCACATCCAAGTCAGATGGAGTATCACATCTTGCAAACTTAGAGGCATTCCATGCCATCTCGTTGAACACCGTACGTACACTATGTTATCTACTGTTTACATTTTACTATGATGACTTTTGTGCAACATATACTCACAATATTTAGTTGTGCTTTATATCGAGTTCAATGATTTCCGCAGGATCTTGGTCAGGCTCTGTCCAAGTATACCT
Source organism: Debaryomycetaceae sp. ZIM 2471 (assembly GCA_031081905.1). Taxonomy (NCBI): domain Eukaryota; kingdom Fungi; phylum Ascomycota; class Pichiomycetes; order Serinales; family Debaryomycetaceae; species Debaryomycetaceae sp. ZIM 2471. The sequence goes on along the minus strand of JARYTF010000008.1, from coordinate 405,287 downwards.
CTCACCATGGCTTAGCCAAAAGTCGAGAAACATCAACTCGTCCTCTAGCTCGTTGATCACCATCTTGCGCTTTTGCAATTCTTGCCTGAAAAACTTTTGTAGCTTGATATTCTCGTGATTCTCGTACTCAGAGGAAGAACGCGCCCTGGTGGAGGGATAGTCAGGAATGCTGATGATGTAATGCTGATGGCTCACTGTTGAGAGGTCAGGTGGCTTTCGAACCTTGCTGTGGTGGAAATTGCGTATATTAACCTCGTTATGTTCCTCAAAGTGTAGGATTACCTTGTTGATGAGCTCCAACTCTTTTCGATAGATATAGCGGTGGAGCATGGAGTTGTATGGTCTCCAATTTATTCGATAGAATCCAAATGGAGTATGGATCCTAAGGAAGCCCCACGCAAGTACACCGCATGCTGACAAGTTCATCACCATCCAGAAAGATAGCGGTGCCATAGGAAGTAATGCATATTCAGCAATGGAAACGAGAAGCCCGCTCCCCGTTACTATGGAGAAGGTCTTTGCTATTTGCATTTTCGTATAGCTCAAGTAGTCCGGAGAGCTATATGTGCGATCTATTAGCTCCATACTGTTGTAGTAGTCTTTGCGTGCGAGGAGGATGTTTAAGCTTATTCGAAATCCCGCATTGTTGGCGCTTCCCTTGGTCAACTCGTGCTTGAAGCTGCCTATTGCCACTTCGAACATATCCTTGACATTCACAGACACGGAGTTGTTTAGCAAGTATTCTCTCACCACTCTCTCATCTTGGATGAATGTCTTTTTATGCTCCTGTAGAAACTCCCACAACCGCCCCTCCTTCTCAGTATTCATTGCATGCGTACGAATTCCCAAGAAATTGTCCTTCTGTTTGCTTGAATCAAAACTAGCATTCTTCTGTATCTCTCTACTCGCCCGTATGCAATCAATCAAGGTATTGCTGTCGGCCGTCACCTTGAACTGTCGAAACCTCTCAAGCCTTTGACTGAATGTCTCAAAGTTCAACGGTTCTCTAGAAAAGTAGGCTACACTGGAAACAATCTTCCATATTCCTTTTGGTACCATAAGTGTAGTCCATGGTACTCCTCAGCACATATACAGTGATGGTGGTTTCCTCCGTTGCTTGAGACTTGATCAACTCACACATCACCCATCTCTGCAAATAAGACTCGATGCCATACCCATCTGTGGACCTGTATATTGCTCAATCCAATCTGACTTCCCAATTAGGATATTATATAAACATATATGTTTTGGGCCTTTATTAGAACAAATACTTCATTAAATTTCCCTTTCATCATAAACGATAGAGTGCATTAGACTTGTTATTCAACCTTTTGAAGAGATACCAAGATGGAGTCCAATCAGGAGGATTTAATGTCAGAGTTTTCATACACTCAATCGGAGCATTTGAATCTATCCTCAGATGATGCACCATTACAGAATGTTAGGGAGCCAACACCTCGTTTGAGCAAAACCTCATCTAACATATCTACTAGGACCGAGGAAGTCAAGGATACTACGAGGTCGAGTATGGAAAGAAGTTTCGAGCCGTTTGCTCCCTTGAAGGCACCCATCCCCATGCTCACTCGTGACTCTTATATCTCATCGATATCGGAGTACTCAGGGAAGGAAAACAACAACATAGCCGAACCTGTCTCAGTGCAAGTGGTGAACCAGGAGAGGCAGTCCAGTGTCAGTAGGAAGTATATCAGCTCAAACAGCTCACAGGATATTCCCAAAGACTTGAATACTGGATCGCTCGAGATGGGAAAGCTTGAGACCAGCTCTCTGGGGAAAGGAATGAAAATACACCCCCGGGCTAGCTTCAGTACCTCGATTGAGGGATCTGTGCCTTCTCGTTCTCCAAGAAGGCCAAGGTCTGAGATTATGTTAGAGTCTCAAGGCTTGGCGAGAGATTTCGAAATGTACAAAAGTTCAAATCCTAGAAACCATAAACATAAGTTCTCCTTGAATATTACTGATGACTTAGAGAAGTTAATGGACAGTGCTAGCCTGATGTCGCTGGACATTGCTGGCCGTCGTCCCAGAAAACTAAACTCTCGTGACTTCCAAAACGATAAGAGTGATATGCTAGGCTCCTCATCGACTGTTTCTCCGATAAATTTCAATGATTACCCGTTTCAGAGCAGCTTCATGATGGATAAGGATCTGTCAGATGACTTATACACTGCCAAGAGACCAGCAAGTATTTCTTTGTTGTCAGGACGCTCTCAGCACCATGGCAACTCTGTCAATTCGATCGCAAGCTATAAAACAGCTGATGTTCAGAAGAATCTCACCCCCGACACTGCTTCTCTTTTCAAAAGTAGCTCCAATGATATATCCGGATCTTCCTCAGGGAGGGTTGGTGAGGAGATGTACTCTACACTACAAGGAAGGAAGTTATCGGATTCATCATCGGTGCCTCTAAACATACAACCTGTAATGATGGGCGCTCAAGGCAGTCGAACGACAGAGAGACAGCTCCCGCAAGCGCCAGAGCAGCCCCTTCATAAGGAGGCTTCCCAAGATCATACAATACAAATGCGGTCGGTGCAAGATCTAAATAAGATACATCAAGAATCCAGAAGGAGCGTTGATAGTAAAGACCGAACAGTTCAAAACCCACAGGACCAACAGCACAGGGGTTCTTCAAGTTATTCGCAAGACCAGGACGATGAGTATATCGACATAGAAGAGCCTGCGTTGGCCCCCAAGCAATCCAAAACGAAATCGACGAAGGAATCTTCCCGCAAAAGCTCGAAAACGAGAAAATCTCGTTCCAAGAAGGGGAAGTCGGTATCCAGTCAATTGAAACCCTTTTCCTATTCAACCTTGATCAACTTGCTAGAGAGTATGAACGGAACCATCATCGGAGAAGAGTTCAGCCAACTCGATTTGCCGTTCAAAGAAAAGCAGCTAATCGAGAAAATAGTCGACTCGTTGTCTCGTCTTACGCTGGACATGGTGATCGACGACAAGAGGTATGAAGTGGGCATCACCAGGCTCGAGAATGCTTTGCGTGTGCTCGAGGGCTTCATGTGATCAACGTTCGGGTGGTGTATTTACCAGTTATATAATGTAAAATAAATGTGCTACTATAGTCCACTCGTATATCTATCGAGAACGGCTGACTGACATATCCTATATACATCTCACTACGAACTGCCTACTAGTTAGGCATGAATCTCTGTGGTGAGTAACGACGCCACCGCTAGCAGCGAGCCTGTATAGCACGCTTTTAGCGTTGCAGCGTACAGTTTTTGGCCTTTCTATTTCCCATAGCGGCATTTGTTTGCCATGCAGAGTTTTCATGTTTGGCCATTACCATGTGGAAGTGCCGTGGGGTCCTACTCACCGATTCATCTGATCTCTTTGAGAAAAACGTCTACCGTGTGCAATGGTGGCTAACAAAGGCTCCTACAGTACCCTACATTGCCTCTATGTGCTCCAAACCGCAAAAATCAGCTAGCACTCTTATCTTTTGCTCCCAAAAATCGATGCTGGCCTATATCCAATCTCGTAAAATGCAAATTATCATTAAGGCGTAAAACGCGAGTTTCCCTGACTCTGATAGATTAAATAATTTGCTGATAACACATAAAAGCCATAAAAGTGGCACTTAGGACTCGAGAAGTCAAGTCTGGCGCGCTTAGAGTGGTGGTGTGGTCTTTGTGGATTACGACAGCTGAAAGATACTTCAGGGTATATTTCTACATTCAAAATAAAAGTCGACACCTGGTAGAGTTGGCTGTGGTGTTGAGAGGAAAGGATTTTATCGTGGTTGACAGCAGCAGGAAGCACGTACGTTGCTGAAAAATTGAAGCGCTTGGCCACTGATCGTTGTTTCTGGATCTCAGAACAGTTGCATTGTCATGGGCGACTCGCTGTCTGGTGTATGTAGTGCCCAGTCTGCAGAAGGAGATTCGCCAACACGAGTGTTTTCGAGAGAAAATTCTGAGGATGTACCGCTAGAGATACAGCAGATCCCTTTGCACAATCAGTTAAAAAACGATAATAAGTCTGGTAAGCATAATGAGAGGTTGACAATTCAAGTCCCAAAAAGAGGAGATAGAAAGGAAAAGAGATTGGCAAACACAGGCGGCGCTGATGATTCAGATCCCGATGTGATGGACATTGACACATCTACGGCTGACAGTGACGTCGCAAGGGTTATGTTCGAAAAGATCACCCATTTACCGACGCCAGTGATCAATAATTCTGGACACTTTGGAGATTATCCAAGTCTGGCAATGGACAGTTACGACTTTGAAATGTCCGAACGCAGGCCTTCCATCTCAACGCCATATTCAAAGTATTCTACGAGGGTGGTTTCTGATTACAGACCACTGACAGTTGGAGAGGGACTGGTACAGCAGCAACATAAACGCAAGATACGCACCAGAATTGTATCAACACCCATATCTCAAAGTATCGGAGAGACTGTTCAGGATCCAGATTATGAGGAACGTGAGAACTACGTGGGTCGGGTGATTCATTCCTCTGACAAGGAAAAGACGTATAAAGTTGTGCAGAATATGGGCTCAGGTTCATTCAGCACGGTAGCATTAGCTGTGAATATTCATGATAGCAGCGATAAGATTGTGATAAAGTTTCTTTCCATCCCGGATGAAGCCTCGTCGCAAGCTTCGAATTTAAAGCATTTCATAAAAAGAGAACTAAATATACTTCATTTAGTTCGGCACCCCTGCATTGTCCGTTTGGTCGATTTTAAGGTTGATTTCAATATATCTCGAGAAGAATTAGAATCGACCAATTTTGACAGCAAGTTTGAATCTGATCCAGAAATGAAGACGAACTCTGAAGCCGTAAGCGATAAGAATGAGCTGATGATGTTTCTAGAGTACTGTCCTGGTGGAAATCTCTTTGAGTTTCTGTTCAGAAGCTACAATGCATATCTGCATCTAGAATCTTATTGGCTTATTGTTGAAAGGATTGTCTGTGAGTTGTTGAGTTCAGTGGTATACTTGCATAACAACAACGTTATCCATCGTGATATAAAGTTAGAGAATGTCTTGCTCAATTATAATCATGAAGAACTTGAAAGTTTTTGCAGTCAGGATACTCCATTCGAGAAACCAATGATCAGCTTGACAGATTTCGGCCTTTCAAAGAGATTGAAAAGTGCTGACCAACTTTTGACGACTCGATGTGGCTCTCAAGATTACATTGCACCAGAAGTATTGATAGGACTAAAATACAATGGGAGAATTACTGATGCTTGGTCCGTGGGCGTTTTGATTTATGCTCTACTTGAGAACCGACTACCGTTTGATGTCCCTCCCTTCACCGATTCGCATGCTTCTAATATCTCCCCATCTGTCTTGAAAAGAAGACGACTCAAAAATAATTCCTCTCATCGCATAGCAATGATCGACTGGGATTGGTTTGTTGTAAATGATTTATTGGTAGATGAAAATGTCAACAACTCAAGTAAACAAATCATACTCCGTTTAAAAAAGATAGTCGATGTTCTCTTGGTTAGAAAGGATATGCGACTTAACTTGCAACAGCTCGTTGAAAGAGATGAATTTAATTGGGTGAGCACTCGTGTTCCAAGACACTTCATTCTGTAGGGTCTAGTGAAGTAATATCTTCAATAATAAAAAGACCCAATAAATAGAATTCTGTAACAACTTCGAATAATTCATAAAAATTACATACTTTTGAATAAAGAGACTCATTTTCCACACTTTAATCACATCGAGGGATAAGTTTGATCGATAACTGAGATGAAAAATGCCAATTTAAAAATTGGCTTTCTTTTTGCACCATTCCTTCTATATGTACTTCACATCTCCTCATGCTTAACGAGTTGGGAGATTCGTGCATCTAATTTTGACCTTGCCCAATTGCACCCAAATTATATATACGCGATACCGATCATCATAAAATGTCGTAATATATATACGACATTGTCCCTTATGTCGTCATAAATGAAAAAAGAGTTGGTAACGGTCTAGTGCAGAAACACGTTCAAGTCTTTGAGCTATTTCAGTCAGCCAACCATGAGTGGGGCCGATAACGATGACACTAAAAACGTTGAAATCAGCAAACAGTTCAACGGGTCAAGCAACGATGCGGAGCCAAAGGAAATGATTAATGGGAAAAGCAAGATACCACCAGAGATACCTCATGTAATGAACAACATAATACCTCTATCGAATGTTTTGAAATTCTACTCACAAGAAGCATACAAGCAATTGAATACAATTATCGAAAGGCTTTCCACGTCCTATGATTCTGAAAGTGATGCAAATAGGAAGAAAATGTTTTTAGAGGTGATCATATCTTTAAGACAAGATTTTGTTAAGATTTATACATTAGTGAAATGGGCCAGTAAATCAAAGAGTGTTTCGAAACTCATAGATATATTGAATTGGTTGAGGACACAAGAGTTCTATTTTGAGCATTTGGGCTATGGATTAAACGAATTGAATACGTACTCTGGGGCACAGATGCCGAATTCAGACATAATTACCAGTTTAGAAGTTTTGGTCAAAGGTAGGCCACAATTGCCATCTTACGGTTTGATAAGGCCTCCTACTATATCTGCGAAGAAGACGTTAGAAGTCTTGAAAGAACTCAATCTCATTCTTGTTACCAGGCTTGCATTGATCGACGACTTGCCAGAAAGGTTCAGAAGTAATCACGTTATTAAGGATGGAAGGGTTTACTTCACAGTTGCCAATGAGTTTCAAGTAGCTCTTACGGTCGCCAATGACTCAATAATTTCGGATGAAAAAGATTATTCTGAATCTCCGTTTTATCTCATTGACTTTATGTTTCTATTTGGCATAAATCCAGAAACTTCATTGATCACATACAAGAACAACAAGATCATAACTAAGTTGCCCGAATCATCTCATCAAAGCTTAGAAAAGGTTGCTAATAGAGTTTTGTTGCATAGCGGTTTAAGAGGTCTCTATGAGCTCTTGCATAAATATTCGATTTCTTTCAAATTATACTTGATAGCAAGGCAGTTGAGGGATTTGTCGATCAATACAAAATGGAGAGGAAACATACAGTTCAAGTATCAAAATGGAAAGTCGCTCATCATCATTAACTACTGGTGTTCTCATTACCTTTCAAAGAATTGGAAAACGTTCATCGAATTAGGAATTGATAGATCATACAACTTGAATTTTAGGTGGTTTAGAAATGGAAGCTATGACTTCGATCACAATATATCTGGATTATTTGGAAAAGGACAGTCTACCAACGCTGCCGATGGCGACGATGCTTCTGAAAACGATAAATCTGAACTGAAAGATGAAGAAACTGAAGATTTAAGCATAGATTTTACTCTCAATATTATTGCCAATAAGCATGCTGAGAAGCTTATATCCGGTATACACTTGAAACTCAAAAGTCTTATAACTTCGGAATCCGAGACTTATTCAGTGATTACTCCACATCAGTTGCATATAAAATTAACACCCACAAGATCAGCATCTTTTTGCATAAACCCATTATCGGGGTTTTTCTACTTCATCGATCCTACTCCATTACAGAATCAGTTCATCAGGAGAATTAATTCACCTCCGAATAATTACATCGGTACTGCGAATGAGAACAGTATGATTAATCACATAACAACATGCTTGCTTAAGCTTAAGTTAGAATTGTTAAAGAACGATATACGAAATAAGCTCACGACTGTGGAATGGATTCCAAACGAGATTGTGAAGTTAACAGATCATGAAGCAAAGAAATTGTCAATACTGGAAGACTATAATTCAAATTTTAGCAGTTTGCAATTTTTCAGGCAAAAAAATTGGCCTTTCAATTGGTTTTTGATTAGTTTTACCAGCAGTTTGTCTTCTAAATGTAAATGGTGGGTGTCACGGATTCGTTCAATTCAAGGTGACTGGAAACTTCAATGGGTCAAAAATTTATCGTTCGACTATGAACAAGAAGGACACGACTTCAAGTTTTATAGAGAATTATCGACATTGTGCTCGAATTTGATAATCGATAACATGATAGCAGAGGAATTGAACCGCAACGAAATAAGGTACATAAGACATGATCATCTCGAATTGTTGACTGATAAGTTGGAACTCAATGATGCCAATGTTGTCAAGTTCGATCCTGGCGTGGAAGATTCCTCAGTGGTGCATAAGTCTACGACGGTACTTTTCAATGAGGACAACTTACTCCCAGTCTGGCACTCGTCAACTTGTATTTTCCTTGAGGTGGGCTTATTCAGGCGAAAGGAGTCTACGGAAGTGTCGCTCAGGCTTTATGGTCGTTTAAGAGGATTACCTTTACTGAATATCAAGGAGAATCTCAACCAATTGAATTTGTACATCGACGAAATGAGTGAAACATTTCAGATTGTTAATTCATTGAATCTTTTGAGTGCTATCAATGAGACATCAAGTATAAGTGATACAACCCTTTTGAACGAAATCTTTGATAACTTGTACATCTTGAACGAGTTAATAAAGATTTTAGATCAGCTAAACAAGAATTCAATCGAATTAATCAAGGACAGTGGCGATATCATAATAATAAAAATTGACGATAGTTTGAATAAAACGGGTATCTCACTACCAAGAACCTCAAATGGATCCATACAGCTACATCAGAAGAGAGATGGTTCGGAATGGTCCAATGAGTTGAATTTAATAATCAACTACTTTAATAGACTTTTGAGAGAGCAAAAAAACTCGAATGCTATTATTGGGATGATAAAATATATTAAGGATTCTGTTCCTATATTGAAATCACTAAAATCAACAAAGACAAGAATGCAAGAACTTAAACTGTTGAAACTCTCTAATGGATTGACAAAGATAAAATTCGAAGTAAAGGTACCATGCATCAATGCTTTTCAACTAATTTTTTATATAAATTCGTTTGATCAGAATTCAACCAAGAAAATTGCCAGGGAAAAGATAACAATATCATTGAGTTTCAAGAGCAACAAGTTTAGTAACTGCAAAAAGAACTTTTTACAGATCTCTTTGAAGGATAACACCAATACCTTGAAAAATGTTAAGTACAAATCGCTCTTTGAATCTATCTTCTTTGCAATCACGAAGGTAGATCTCGATAGAAAGGAGAAAGATCATAAAGATTTATTACCCTTGCTAAAATTAAACTGTGTCTTTTTAGCCGACCCCGATTTGATCGAGGAGATTATGAGTAAAGTTGTTGAGTGTTTCGGTAACTTTGCTAAAGAGAAATAGGGACAAGGATGAAATTGTAAACAAAATTGTATATTATTACTTGTGACCTTTATAGTCCAATCTATTGTTAATAAGAACCATTAAATTTATGTACCTATGTAGAATTAAAATGAAGTTGTGACCCAAACCCAAAACCCTAATTATCCTTTTGTCCTTCAATATCGCCCACACTGGGGGTTGCGTTAAGATGATTTGAATCTTCGAATGTGCAGCCCTGAATCTTCTTGAAGCAGCTTTCACACTTCTTCAAACTGGAATTATAAACGCATTTAACCTTTCTTTTTCTGCAAGAAATGCAAGAACTTTTGCGAGAAGAGACGCCAGGATTTCCCGGGCTCTTCCTCTTGCTGCTTTTTGTTATCCTTGAAGCATTCTTGATCCCTGAAAAATCCCTTTGCGATGGCGTTGGAAAAATGCTGTTTTTCACGTGAGAATCAGAGTCTGAAGTGTTGGACTTTTTGGTATTGAGCATAATGTCCTCCTTCGTGTAACCTTTTGAAAACTTGCAACTTACACCCTTGTTGTTGCACGATTTGCAGCTAGTGAACTTGATGAGCTTGTTATTTACTAATATTATGGAAGTATCCTTCTCTGGAGTCTGAATACTAGTACCAGGAATAGACAACAGCTTGAGACATTCCTCAGCTTTACCAAATTGATGCAATTCTTTCATAAATTCGGAGTGGTTTCTGCCTACCACCATGATGTCGGCGTCACATTTGACTTTTCTTGAGCGGCAGGAATCACAAGAGGGCCCTTGTCTTTGTCTTCTCTTTTGAGCCGAGGAAGATGCATTTGTAGCCGCGAGTGGGTTGGTATATTCGGAGACCTGAGTAGCCGAGTGGCCCATACGCGGCGACTGATCAGGGGAAGAGGTCTCCACAGAGCTGGCCGAAGTCAACGAAGGTGTAGGTGAATCGTCAACGGCGCCAGCCTTGCCAAACCTCAAAAGATTGTTCTCGGTGAGGTTGTGCTTGGAACCCGGCTCCGCGAACCGCGAAAAGTTATGCAACGGCGGGAGCACGACTGCCTCCTTCTTTTCCACCAGCCCAAGTGACGGAAGGCCGCGAAGCGGCATGTAGTACATCTGCGATGGTGCTGGTATGAGCGCCTTCCTGCCACTGTGCATTATTGAGTACGACAACAAATCGTTCGAAGACATGATTTCTTCTTTCTGTTTCGGTATCGCTGTTGTTACTCTGCGCTGTACTGTTTCTGGCAGTTGTTGTATAAGTCCTATTACGTAGTACTGCAATATATGTCTCGTATCGATCCTCGAAGCTTCTTTGCGGTAGTGTCTTCCGTGTGTCCTATGATCTCCGCGTCTCTCTATATTAAACCTTGAGTGCTTGAAGCTGGGTACGTCCTTCTAAAAAATCTATTCGGCCGTTGGAATTTGCATAGATCTCTGATTATATATAAGTATATAGAGCCTTAGGCGGTTAGAAGACCTACTGCGAAATTTCACCAACGGAACAACTCTGGGGTACTCCTGGTAGTACGGGTGCGCACAAAGTCCGGAAAGACTCCGAGTTAGCGAGCAGCGAAAAAGCACACGAGCAGGGCCCGATATGGGCCCGCTGGTTCCCCATCTTCTCCTCACTTGACCGTGCTCGTCTAGCACGGTGCAACTGAGGCTGTCTATGATCGTGGTGGCGTAACTGACCCGAGCGCCGCCACTGTGGTCCCGTAGCTCTGTTTCCCGCGGGCTTTTCACGTTCAGCGCCTCGAAAACTCATACTAGCTAGGAAGAGTAGTCATCTCCTCAAACGAGTCGGGCCATGTCGGAGAGTGAGTCGTCCTTCTAGTAGAGGTGAAGAACAATTTCCGGCGGATGAAATCGGGTGCTGGTGGAAAATTAGGTGAGTAACGAGGTATATGGCATACTTCGGGAGGGGAGACTCAGCGGAGAAGCATCGGCCTTCTCTTCCCCATGGCCAGGCGTTGCACACCAGGCCATTCGGGGCCGCCAGAGGTCGGACTCGGGCTCGGGGTTGCAGACGCTCGGCTAGTGTACACGCATTGAGCAGCACGATGCACTTTGGGAGGGCCTGTGGTGGGTGCGAGCAGGCAAAGCTGGCGCAGCGAGGGGAAGGTCAGACTCGATCAAGGGGAGAAGACAACCCCTAGGCGAATTGTGAACGGGCGCCAATGTGCACCAGCTGGAGTTAGCACCGAGTCAGGGCGCTGAGTTGGTGTATCTTCCAGACCCGCACTACACCCACCGACTGTGGTCCATTGGGGCTCGGAACCGCGACGGACTCCAGCGCCTTCACTCCAGGACCACTGGCGACCGCAAAAAGAAAAAGTTAGCTCACTACTAGGACCGACTGGAGACTGCATAGACCCTGGCTCGAGGGAGGAGCACTTTTACCCCGATTCCAAAGCGCTTAGACTTGTTCACAGCACAACCAGAAATGGGGTAGATGTGCCACGAGATGGGCTTCTCCTCCCTGACAGGCTGTGTATGTGCTCGGATAGTAGCACGGTCAGATGGCCGCACAAGTGAGAGTCAGACTACGCTGACACACGGCTCCATGTGAAAGCCCTCTCACCGGTAGCGTGCTCACCGGCGTTGGCAGCCGCCTGGCGAGGCTGGCGCGCTATGTGCCGGCTCTTCCATTGACCCGAAGATCTTGTTATCAGCATCGGAAGATTATGGGACCACAAAGTCCGATGATGGAAATGAGTCAAACTGCTCGATGCGCGCAATTGCAGAACCACTGATCGGAGTGGCTCGGAGTAGCCTAACACCGCTGTTACTGGTGGAATGTTGGGATACCGACAACCATGGGACGGGGCCGAGGAAGTGATGACGCTGCTGCGTCGCAAACACCTTCCCTTCCGTCGAGTCACCAAGCCCGGGATCATGCCTTTACAGAGGCAAGAGGGGCTCGGGAGGCAAGGGTGTCATCGTGATGGCTAATGCGGAATACAAATGGAAGGCATAACCTGTAAACGTTGCCAGGGGTCGATTGCAACCCGCAATACTTAACCTGCAAACTGGTTCTAGTCTAACCTGCAAAGTTGTAATCTCGCGATGTTCAATCGCAGCATACGTAGTGGATGGACACGCTTCTCATGTTGTGTTTGTGACTAGCGCCACGAGAAGCCAGAGAAGCCAGAGACAGCAGAGACCATGTAAGTAGTCCAGATATGTTCTGTTGAGGCTGCTGGCTCTGCCGGCTGCTGCTGGTGCCTTCAGCCAGGTGTTCAGCTGTTCCTCGCGAGGCTACAGTGGTGGCCCTTTTCTTAGTTATGTTTACATATCGACCCGAAACAGTATATTGATATCTCGGAGCATTTGAAGAGGAATTGAAAAATAATACCCTATTGAAACCAAGCTCTGTGTGATCCCTTTAACACGTAAAAGAAGTCAGCAGTGTCTACACCTCCTCTCAGAGTTTAGCTCAATATGGATGTGGATTTGCCAGGGTCCTATTTGGACTCTTACAACAGCGACTTGGGGACACCCATTAGAAAGATACGGGAGTTGAATCTAAATTCGCCTGATTGCAAATCACCTGTTTATCCCAATATCGACGACCTCTCGTCGCCTACGTCGATGTCACAGTCGATGGTGCAGAAAGGCTACTCGCAAAGGTTGACCAACAATGTACTCGATGAGTTAAATGCTCGGGCTAGCGAAATATCCAAGTTGATCACCTCACCCCCTGAACAGACCAGAGAATCAACAACGACACTGAGGAGGCATAAACGATATAGTGGAATACATCGAAACAAGTTCAATAAGATGGAAAGCATATCCAACCACTACTCCGTGACACGGAAGGAACCCACTATTCAGCAGAAAGAGAGAATGCCCCTCGGCACCAACTTTCAAAACTTACCATCGTTGCAATTCAACAGTCCCCAAAAACAAAACTTTCTACCCTCATCTCCATACAGAGATGACTCTGGGATGATGAGAGTAGAAAATATAACTGAAACACCAAAGGTTGATACAAATGGTGAAGGGAAACGAAACCCTGCTATAGACATTTCCTCGGCATCAAAAAGACGTAGAACCTTGAATGGGCCAGAAGAAATGGTGCAAAGTGCCCAACCGTCCTCACCGGAGAGGGACAATGGCAGTCCCTCGAGACGAATCAGTCCCTCAAAGAAATCAATGAATTTGAATAAGTTATTGAATGATGGCGATGGCCACTCATTTGCCAAACCATTTCCTCCTAGTCACAAGCTCCGAGCATCATCATTGGAAATGGCAGGAGTCAAACCACCAATGTCACCCGTACGCCCGACTCTTGATTTGTCGAGGGTTCCAGCATTACATTTAAACTCCTCATTGCATCCAGAGTCCAGTAATCTACAAGTCAATAACGGTTCGAACTTTAAGACATATAGACATCATACACCAGGCACTTCTACTGAAAGGTCGTCAAACCCCCTGCAGAAGATTTATTCGTCGGATGCTCCATTGCAAAAGAAATCGTCTATTCCCCAATTACAAAAGAAGACGTCTATACCCCAATTACAGAATAAGGTGTCTAATCCCCAGTTGCAAAAGAAGCCTTCCATACCGCGACTACAAGGCAAAACATCGATCCCCCAGTTGCAAAAGAAGAGCTCCATACCCCAATTACAAAAACACGAGAGTACCACATCCTCTTCGAGTCAACCGAATAATTCAAAACGGACTACGAGTTATTCAGATAGCTCTTCCAACCGAGGTATTGCTCATTTGTACAATAGAAGTGTGTCCTCGATGAGAAACTTAGCTTCTAATACGGATGAAAGATCCAAAAAACCTTATGTTCCATCCAACAAGAACCTCTCTAGGTCTCCCTCGAGAACATCGCTTTCTTCGAATCAAGGATCGTTACGTGAATTAAATACATCACTTTCAGATCAACGATCTTCGAAGGTGACAATTCCTCAGCCATTTTCATTATACAACAAACCTACACTATCCTCAACCCAAAAGTCGCTAGGAAGACTTCAAAGGTTTCGAGACAAATTCAACTGATGATTTTCATTTGAACTACTGTAAATATATAAGTAAATAAGTAGATGCCCAGTGTCTTAATTAATAAGCATCAAAATATATTCGTTTGAACGTTAATCTCTCCTCCCAACTTAATATTTTGTGCTGCTTTCCATTTTTCGTTTGGCTTCAAAGACGCAAAGTCTGATACATGACCAGGCTCAATGCACAACATATTCAAGTAGCCATTCTTGGGCAAGAAATCAGGCATCGATCCAGACTTTTCAATCCATGGATTCCACACAACGGTGTCCTGCAAGTTTTCTCTTTCGACATTAACCAAAACCTTTCCAAACTCTACAATCTGAAAAACCTTATCTTTGTCAACACGCCTGTAAACCCTATCAAATTCCTCGTTGAAGCAGATGGCAGGCGATTTCTCCTCGTATGTCTCGGCTAACAATTGATCGTAGCACTCTTGTTCAATAAAGTTCGTTACCAAAGTATCCGTGATATCGGGAACCCTGTGGTAGGTGTGAAAGAGCCAGTTGAAGTCAAACTGTTCCTTTCCTGTGTTCTCGACTTCAATCTGCGTCTTCAAACCGTCGTCTCCCAAAGTAATACTCAAAATAAGAGTGAAGTCATACTTTCCATCGTTCCACAACTTGTAGAGCTCCTCATCCACATTCTCTGGCCCCAATCCAAATTGAACAGTAAGTGGCTTCTCGGTCGTCTGGCCCAAAAATTCCCAATGAGAATTTCTAGCAAACCCATGCTGAGGAAGCTTATAGGTGGGGTGGCTTTCCGACTTTTGCTTACCAAAGACTGGGAAAACGAGTGGAATTCCTCCTCTGACAGCCTTGGAACCGTCCAACTTTGCCCCCTCGCTCAACCAAAGGTGCTCCTTACCCTCATGAACCCACGAGAAAACCGTAGCTCCAAACTTCAAGATCTCCACCTTTGTATCTTTGATAGTATCGTGGGTCAATATGACCTTGTCTTCAGTCTCTTCAACACCCATTGCTGCTTGAACTCAATGATATATGCTTCGATGCTATTCTCAAATAGAGGGCCTGGCTGTTCAGATGAATGTTGGCTACATGGTTCCTGGCAAGCGTTGTAGTTGCCCAAACACAGAATGTCATATAATGTCGCATAATGTCGCACCCACGTCTCTCATTAGCATAGCAAACACCGGTATCCACTTGCGTCGGGTAACTGTCGTGTGTATGTCTCACATTCGTCAGTCTGTGTGTCGTCACTAGACACCCTACTTCAAAATGTCACCAACCCCTATTCAGACACTCAGCTGCTGATGTTGGCGCGCGAAGAGATGAAAATTGGTGTTTACAGTAGCAAATTCAATACTTTAGGCAGCACACCTTAATGAACCACACCTCCCAGCGTTGTAGCCTCGTATCTTCCTATTTCAGTTCATCTTGCAACTCTTGTCATGCTGTAGTCATTCACTTTCGTCCTACGATTTCTATCGCCACACATGCTCCCTGTTACCGTTCCCGCCGTCACCGAAGGTCCCTGTCAATTGTGAGGGAGAAAGTGACACAAAGTTAGTAATTTCTTTTTTTTCTCTCTAATTTCTCTTGCCATAGTGTAATTGTATTGGCAAAAGATTTTATCGATTGACTAGGAATCAAAGGGCAGATACATTCTACTAGGTGGAGTGTGATTGTTATACGTGATTTGCGAGAGATAAGGTCAAGTTACACAGTTTACTGAATTTTTTGGGGGACACATATAGAGGAGGTGTTAGCATTATAAGGTTCTTGAGCTTCTAGCGTCAAGGATTTGCATTGAAACAAGAGTTGTAAGAAGAACTTAAACAAGACGCTTCAAGGCTCTCATTGCTGTTACTACATACCCAGCAGCATAGAACGCCTCGTTTAGACACATTGAATCATTTGAGACAAGATCAAAACAGATAAAAATGATCGGTAGTTATTTCTTGAAATCTAAGGTGATACTGAAGCCATATCTGGTTTTTCACTACTACTTCCTTCTGGAAAAGGCACCAGGAAGTACCTTAGCAGATTTGGATTTTGATACCAACATTTCATACTCCATTAAAAAATTCAAAACACACCAATGGACTAGAAATGAGCTTTTGCATTATGGATTTTTGTGTTCCGTCATTGGGTTTGTTTTCATCATTTTCCCAGCGTCTTTCTTAATCAAGATACCCATATTGGCCTTATTCATCACATGTTTTTTGGTGCCTTTGACGTCTCAATTCTTTTTGCATGCTCTCCCCATATTTTCATGGTTAGCATTTTACTTTACGTGTGGCAAGATCCCAGCAACGTGGAAGCCGGCCATCTCGGTAAAGGTTTTACCCGCTATGGAAACCATCTTATATGGAGATAATCTTTCTAATGTTTTGGCTACAATCAACACGCCCACCTTGGATATAATAGCATGGTTACCATATGGTGTTATTCATTTTAGCTCCCCATTCATTGTTGCAGCACTCATATTCTTCTTCGCACCACCGACCTCTTTGAGGTCTTTTGGCTTTGCTTTCGGATACATGAATTTACTCGGAGTTTTATGTCAAGTCTTGTTTCCAGCTGCACCACCTTGGTATAAGAATATTCATGGATTGGAACCTGCTAACTATTCGATGAGTGGCTCTCCTGGAGGGTTAGGTAGAATCGACATGATATTGGGAGTTGATATGTATACTACTGCATTTTCCAATTCACCAGTGATTTTCGGTGCCTTCCCTTCATTACATTCTGGTTGTGCGGTTATGGATGTCTTATTTTTGTCCTGGTTATTTCCAAGGTTTAAAGCGATATGGTGGGGTTACTCTTGTTGGTTATGGTGGAGTACGATGTATTTGACACATCACTATTTCATTGATCTTACTTTTGGTGCTGTACTTTCTTTTGCTGTATTTCAGTATACCAAGTACACATGGTTGCCAACAATCAGTGAAGATAAATTCTGTCGTTGGTCCTACACAAAGGTCACAAGGTCCTCTATGACTGATTTAGACCCACTTTCTATCAACTTCGCTAAGAGTGATATTGAGAGCGGCTATGTTCCTGTGAATAACACCTTTCCCTATCTTCTTAACCCCGCTTCCGGTGGGGAGTACGAAATGAATTCCATGTCGAGATCAAGGCAAGCTTCAAGATCATATCTTCCAGGAACTAGTGGCGGGCTTTCGATTTCTGTTTACCAACAAGGTAAATCCACTTCCTCGTTGAATTTACTGATAAATGAAGAGGAACCAGTTACGGAAATCGAGACTTCCTCTCTAGAGAATAGCGGAACTCCCTCTGTCTTCGATGAAGACCACAATCGTATAAGCACAACCGGCTCGAATACATCCACAGATGACCTTGATTCTACGATTAACACATCAAAGTCCACCGTTGCCAATAATGAGAATAACAACAGAAAGTTCAACAAGTACAGGTAGAGTAGAGATGATTCTTCTCACTTCAGGTCAACAATAATATCAACAATGAAGTTTTAATATCAAATGCCTAATTAATATAATTTACTTAATATCATTCAGTCTTACAAATTAATTTTAATGAATAATCGTTTGATGCCTTTTATATTTTCATATAATCTGTATTGTAGAATAACTATTTACACATCCCCATTTACGAATGAAAATCCCGATTATTTCATTTTGACAAGGAATTCAATGCTTTCTGTATAGAGCTTCCTGGGTTGAGATTTTTTGATAAATCATGCTTTAGTATGTTACATCTGAGGATTCTTGGATCTCTTCTCAATGTTCTGAGTAATTCCTGCTGAACATTAGATGACACATCAAATGTCATTAGGAAGTGATAGCCCTGAAAGTGTCTTTCTTGATCCTTGGACACAATATTGGGTAAGTTCTTAGCACCCAAGCTGGTGATATCTCTTATGATTCCTCTATTGTTGAGAATCAACTTTCCCAACGTAGAGACAATCTTCGTAGCTTCTTTATTTGTCTTAATAGGATCGGTTATTCGCGATACTGCGAAAAGCTCGTAAAGCATTGTTAAACTTTGGTATATGCCAACGGATGGTATTTAGGTTTCTTCTCTAGCACCCACTAATGCCACCCTACTATCCTAGTTGTCTCTCGTAATGTACCATAAAGATTTTCACTTTCAAACGACATTTTAAAGCATTACGACATTTAGTGTCGGTGCGTAAAAATAGCGACATTCTTATCTTCACGTGTGATGGTGCCGATCACGTGCTATTATGTCTTTACTACTCTCTCATCCATCGACCATGAATCAAGCTTTAGCAGTAGATAAATATTGAACTCGTCTTTTTAACAAATAGACAAGATAGAAAGAGAATGGCTTCGAATATCACCTGGCATCCAAATTTGACTCACCAAGAACGTGCTGCTTTAAGGAAGCAAAAAGGGGTCACTGTATGGTTGACTGGATTATCTGCTAGTGGAAAATCTACCATTGCTTGTGCTTTGGAGCAAGCATTACTCGCTAGGGGATTGAACTCGTACAGACTTGATGGTGACAACGTCAGGTTTGGATTGAACAAGGATTTGGGATTCAGTGAGGCTGATAGAAACGAAAATATCAGGAGAATTTCGGAGGTGGCTAAACTTTTCAGTGATTCATGTTGCGTTACACTCACTAGTTTCATCAGTCCATATAAGCAGGATAGACAACTTGCGAGAGATTTGCACAGCAATGATAACTTCCCTTTCGTCGAAGTTTATGTTGATGTTCCTATCGAGGTTGCTGAGAAGAGGGATCCCAAAGGTTTGTACAAGAAAGCCAGGGAAGGTGTTATCAAAGAGTTCACAGGTATCAGTGCTCCATATGAAGCTCCAGAAAAGCCCGAAATCCACTTGAAGAACTACGAGGGCAAATCCGTCGAAGAGGCTGCCAGCGAAATCATCAAATACCTCGAAGAGAAAGACTACATTCAATAAGAACGGATCGAACTATTTATTGGCTTTGTCATAAGGTAATATTTATATCATACCAAGGATCTTGTAAATAATTTTCGGCATCTAAAGTTCCTAATATAGTTACAAAAATGGAGTCATGATATTGCTCGTTCATTTCTTCAAACTGTCGAGTCTTGCTTGTAGGTCGTCTTCGTCGTTGTTTGAGCTTGGTCCACCTACTGCTTGCGCAACCCTCGAATTGTTGACATTGTCTTCTGTGCCCGCATTTATAGTATTTGGTGTATCTTTTAAGTTAGCATTCAAGTCAACTCCAATCTCGTCCAAAACTTTGCCCAAGATCTCATCAATTTGTTCTTCTTCACCCAACTCATCATCGTCCATCGCCATCGCATCATCTATAGCATCATCCATGAAATCCTGCTTCTGATCCATCATATCATTCTCTTTTGCGAACTCTTGTGCGATTCTGGAGAGCTGCGGCAAGTTCATGGACCGATTCATGCCCCCGAGTACTCTTGTTGCATCTCTCATGGACATGGCCATTTGTTGGTTAGACCTAACCGACTGAATTCTCAATGAAATAGCTTGCAATTGCGCCTTCATAGAATTGAACTTGTTGATATAGCTTTTGGTCCTGATCAAGTCTTTAGCTTGTATCTTAGCACTAGCTATCTGACCTTGCTTTGCAGATTTTTTTATCTCACTTATCAATTTCTTCTCCTGGTCCTGTAACTTGGTTGTCTCCCTTGTCAATTCCCTCTGCGTTTTCTCTAATGCCCTTTGATTTTTTCGAAGACGCTCCTGTGGCGTCAACTTCTTCCCAAAAGCCCACTCTAATATTTGAGACATCTCAAACAAGGTGCAAGATATGTGATATCTGAGAAAAGTTTGATATAATCGACTTCAATACAATATAATTACAGAACAGTTATTCAGTTACACAAAACCATTTCACGAGATTGACCCTACCTGATCGATTGGTTTAGTAAAGATTTAACCCTACATTCGCTTCCGTAGATTGATGAAGTTTATATGTGAAAACCAAGCAAACCTTATACAGATATGAAATCTCACGCGACTTAATGGGGCGAGATGCTAATAAATATCAGTGAAACTCAGGACAAGCCTATTTGTTTGAGAATAAAACTCAAATAAATAGCCATCAATGATCAGCTTCATCGATGTTGTCAGGCAGGGTGAGAACCGTCGATTCGTCACCATGGTGAGTGGAGCCATATTGCTGTAGTATCGTGTATAGTTTTTCGATCATGTGCTCACTGTTGTCTGTGCTGACATCCTCCATGCCATACTTATAGATGCTAAAGATACCGTAAAGTGCGATTACGGTACAAGTAAAAAATGCAACATATCCTTTCATTTCGAAACCTGGTGGAAGAGGTGGGAATTGAAGGTTCTCGCCATTCAAATTGAGCCAATCTTCCTTTGAGTCTCCAAACCTTCCAGCAGCGTTACCAATGGAAGGCACCTTCGATGATTTGCATGAATCAAAATGATTCTCAGAAATTTGTTGAGTTTTTTGAATTTCAAGAGGGGCTTCAATTAATGTGATTGCAAGACCTTGCTCTAAGTGCCAATCAACGTGACAATGAAAGAACCAAACGCCCGGGTTGTTTGCTTTGAATCTAAGAACGATAAATCCATTTGCGTTAACATGAACAGTGTCTCTCATCATTGGCACATCTGGAAATTTTGTATGATCGGGGTTAGAAGAATCATAAATTATGGGACTGTCTTCCTCACCTTCAGGTGATCTTGCAAGCACTTGAAATACGTGACCATGTAAATGAAATGGATGTGTACCGGGATCCATATTATTCAACACAATTTCAACAACTTCGTTGTGCTGCAATACATAAGAGTTGGTATTCGAACCGTAAATCGATTGTTCACTTGCGTACTCACCGCTTGACATGACCGTCATCAAAGTTGGCACTTTGGGTAAGATGTAAGTTCTATCATTGAAAAATGCATAATTCGCACCATCCCCCAAGTTATCCATGGTAAAATTTAATGTTATTTGATAGTCGTACTCATCTAACAAAGGAGTTGCATCCTTGGGAGCCAATTCGAAGTCATCTATAGGATCGAGTGTCTCGATAATGTCTTCGAAGGAACCGGTGGCTGGTTGTGGTAACTCCTTATCGTTGTAAGCCATGTAGTTTGTGGAGACAATTTCAAGGCCATCAGGAAAGTAGTCAAGCATACCTTTATCCATAATGTTGATAAATCTGAAATTGGTGTCTCTACGTGGCTTTGTATGCACCAAGACACCATACCTTTGAGCAGCTGTTAAATACAATGCTTTGGTTTTCTTTGGTTCAACATAAACGCCATCTATCTCTACAACCGTGAATGTGTGGTCGTCGATGAATAGATATTGAGAAGTAAACATACCCATATTGACAATCCGCAAAAAGTACGTGGTATCAGGATTTACATGCCATACACTTCCCTTGGTTTCGTTGAAAAGGGTGCTCTGGGGTACAGGCTCTGCTCCCGTTGGGTTATAGCGTGACAAAAACTTTGACATCAATTCTTTACTTTCGGAATGATACCAGTCACTGATGGGCAATTCTACTTCCACGTCATACGCGAACGGCACGTCCGGATCCTCTATGATGAACATACCCCGAAGCCCATCACTATACTGTGATCCAGAATGCGAGTGATACCAGTATGTACCCACCTGGTCTGCCACTGTGAAGTTGTACACGAAGCTCGACCCTGGAGAAATAGGACACTGGGTGATCATCTCGGCGCCATCCATAGAGTTGCTCTCCTTTTGAAATATTCCATGGAAGTGTAAAGAGGTATTGACATCTAACTGGTTGTTCAAAGTGATCTGCACTCGGTCGTTTTTCTTCACCCTGATCGTTGGGATCGGCCACTCATCATTGATCCCAATAACCCGTCTATCATGTGAACCATCCGGGTTTCTCGTGAGATACGTCACGTTGAAGTCATAATTGTGAACCTCTGCAGCCACAAGCGACACTATGACCGCAAAATATGCCCAAATACTTGTCATCATTTTGAACTTTAGTTCAAACGGCTCCTAAATTCTAAACGACTTCTAGATTTAAAGAGAAAAAATCCCAAAATCAACAGTTGCGAAAATTTGATAGAGAACTTAGTTGTAGCTCTTGGACGTAAAGAGAGAACGGAGAGGCTTTGGGTGAAAGTATTACGCTTATATCAATTGTATTATATTGTATACTAGAGGGCATTTGCTGTGCATAAGAGACTAGGAATATGGGGCTGAGCAGCCATGCATCAAGCTGTTCTTGGGGTATGAGAATCCAGCTTCGACCCAGGAACTTAGGTTGGCATTTGTGTAGGCACTCATGTGTTTCTCTATGTAGTCGGTGGTAGGGTAGTCTTGTGGGTTGCATGTCATCTCGTTGTAATCTTCAGGCTGGTATATTCTAATGTAGTCGATTTGAAACGTCACGGGGAACAGAATGGATGCAAAGTCGATATCACTCCAGGTTGAGGACAAACCAAGGTTGAAGATTAGTGACATTGGTTCCTTGCTGATCTGTCTCCATCCCACATTTCCTTGTGGATGGAGCGCATCGCCGTATATTCCCACTGTTTTTCTATCCCCTGCGTAGAATTGCAAGTACGAATCGGTGTCATCGTCAGTTTCACCCATCATCTCGAAGCCAAATGTTTGAAAAGTTGACTTGTGAGATACATTGCGGAAGACCAAAGTATTTTCTGCATTTTCGAACCAGGACAGATTCATCACCAACATAGACGCAATGGCCTCTTGTGTGGGAGTTCCGGTATCCTCCTTTATAAAAATTGTATCATGGTCTTCAATGGCCATGTAGTCGTAATCAGGTCTCCACCATGGATCAAATGGTGCTACCTGTACCGTCTGCACTCCAAACTGCCACTGCTCACCTGGTATGTGAGAGCCCTCGATTATATCAATTTCTGGTGCCCCTCTTCCTGACCCTATGCTGGGGTGTTCTTCTCCATAACAAGTACATTTACTTAGCTTTTGTCCAGGCAAAAAGGAGATTCCGTCAGTAGATGACTGGTTGGGAGTAATACCGAAATCACATTCATCATAAGTGTACGGCCACACGCCGTCTGTTGTTGCTTGGAACCCAGGACGGGCAAGATTACCGAGCGACCAAACAGCGGGCCATAATCCTTTAGTATCGAAACTACCAGGCATTTGAAGGCTAACCTCTACAATAGCTTTTTTGTTAAAGCATAATTGATTCCAACTTTGCAACATACCAGATCGATAATCCAAGCTGTTAGTGGGGAATTCATCTAATCTAATGTTTAAAGTTCCATTCTTTGT
This sequence comes from Debaryomycetaceae sp. ZIM 2471, assembly GCA_031081905.1. Classification (NCBI taxonomy): domain Eukaryota; kingdom Fungi; phylum Ascomycota; class Pichiomycetes; order Serinales; family Debaryomycetaceae; species Debaryomycetaceae sp. ZIM 2471. Next base: position 381,870 of record JARYTF010000008.1, on the reverse strand, counting down.
CTCGATCATATCAGGAACGTAGTATTCCAAGTCATTGGTTGCGGCATAGTGAAAATCCATTGCAGTGAAAAACTGATCCTCCCCCTCGAAAAAGGTTCTACCCTCTGCATTGAATTCATCGGAGAATACCAAGTTCCATTTCTTTCCATTCACTAAGCTTTCTTTATGATAAAATTGTCTAGGAGTGTCGGGGTCTATCAATGAAGTTCTAATTGCTGAAAGTTGAGGATAAGAGTAAGGAGAAAGAATCTCGATTACATCTGGAGGTGGTCTCTTGAAGGTGTGCCATGCCCGGATACTCGTATAGGTAACAGTTCCTACTACAATAGCTGTGATCAACAATAAAATAGCTATAATTTGACTGGTTCTTTTACCTCTCCAGAAAAGAATGTTCTTGTAGAATGGCGTCTTAGCTTTCTCGGCATCTGTTCCCCTAGATTCCTCATCGCTAGGCATTCCAAAGTCACTCTCTTTCTTACCACCAGCATCAGACTCTGTTGAGTTCTCGTATACCGAGTTTACTTCAATAAGATGAGATCGGTTAAAATCTTTACTACCAATATGTGTGCTTTCGGAGGAATTGTTGAAGAACTCTGCTGTGTAATAGTAGTAAGGGAATTCTACCTCAGTGAACTTCTCGCATGTTTCCGGCCGTTTTAAGAAATATCTTGAGTATCTTTCTGCTTTGGTTGCAAAATCTAGTGTCTCCTTGGAGCCATCCAAACGAATCTCTTTCTTCCAAAAATTGAAATGCCTCTCGGATAATTCTTTATAAGAAGAGCAACTTCCACTTGTTTGACTCTTGTCGCTTGAGAAAGATTGATGAGTGTGGTCAGGGACATTGGATGCAACAGTACCATTATTCGATTCCCCAGATAATTTGTTATAGCCAAAGGTGCCTAAAGATGATCTCAGTGTCTTTTCTCCTTGGCCGAATTCATCAAAGCCATCATCCTTACTCTGCAGATTTGAACTCTTTTCACTTCCGCTCTCCTTCACTTGCAGATCATCGTACCTATCAAAAAATGACAGCTGCCACGTTTTCCCTCTACTTCCGTTTTTATGCCTCTTGGAATCCAGTGTGCTTGCAGTCATGATATGATATTTCTCCAGCTTAACAACCACAAATTATTATATTTGGGCTTTCTGAGGGTAAGATGTAAGAATAATTTCAATATATAAATAGCTTCTCCGTATGCTACCACAAATTACTTCTAATGCAATGTGAGTGAAATTTCACCTATGGGAATGTTCGAGCACCCTGGATTCATTTCATGAAGGTCTATCGTTGATATACTTGCTCCTTTCGTGGGGCCTAGTTTCAAGCACGTCAACCGTTTGAGTTGCCGCAAAATTCATCGCTTAATCATGTCCATAATGCATATAGGTAAATTTGCCTCATCACAAACCTTGATTATTGGTACGGTTGCCTTTACTCAATTGAAAATGTTATGCTTAAAGTTACATCACGATGCTGCACCAGGAAGGAGCATGTGTGTTTGGTTATTTTTAGGAAGCAAGCGAACACATGTGATTAACCGAATGAACATTAGTGCGTAGTCGCATCCTTGGTCAATTCTTTACAACATTGAGGATCAATCAAAGGTGATTTGTATTTGCCCATGTATAAATTTTATCACGATAATGATGGCATAGTAGCATTGAATGCTAATACTTAGATTATATAAAAAAAACTGGATTAATTTGAAGACGGCATGGATGCATTAGTATGCAATCAGATGCTTTCGATAGTTCAGTTCATATCAAACGCCCTGGGTGCTTCACCCTCAGGACCAACATATGCAGGGTCTCTCCATGGACCAACGTCATTTAGGTAGAGTTCATCGTCTGTAACTTTCGAAGCACCTCCAAATTTAGTAGGCAAGTTTTCCACTGGAATCTGCTTCAATAATTCCTTTTGATAGGAACCACCGAGAATGTGGATCTTGGACACCGTCACAGGATCTAAAAACGGCTTAAATAATTTGAACACTGTGGAGAAGCCGAAGGGAGAATTGATACAGTAAAACTTACCCATTCTTTCAGGGTAGTAATCCTGACCAATCTTAGATGCCTCCCTGACATATGAAAGCACTTGGGAAGCAGCAGAGAGGGAAATTCCCTTCAAATCCATGATGGTACACGATGTCTCCACCAAACTACCCTTCTTCCTGGAGCAAGCTGGTAACCTGTTTTGCGTGAAAGATTCGTACTCCCATACTAAATTCTTCAACATACGCTCTTGTGTGGTAATTTTGAGCATCTCAGTCAAATTCACCTTACCTAGTTCCTCAAAATACACAGGTCTTCCATCCTTGTCGGTCTTATGGTAATACTGCGGATATAATTTGGCTACCAACGGCTTCTCGTGGTAATGGAAGTCCTGCAAAATGGTATTGGTACCGAATTCCTCTCTCCATTTCTCACACTTGACGAACATTTCCTTTGCCTTCCCCAAATCGAATTTCCTAGCACGCAAAAAACGCAACAACGACGCATCATTGATCCTTTCCTTGTAACCTAATGCCTGCAATTCCTCGCGGAACTTTTTCAATGTCTCCTTTTGCTCATCAGTAAGGTTAGACGTATAACCAGTTTGGCTCGTAGGCGCTGTAATCTGGGGATAAGACTCGAGTATTTCTTCTTCTGTAGCAACCATCCTGCGTCTATCTAACTCTCTAAGTATATCTATACTACAATTACCAACAATGTCCAATTCTCAAATAGCTCAGGACTGATTATTATTGCCTTTTTGATGACAACTAACAAATTTTGTTTTGCTATCGGCAAACCCGATTATTATGATTATTGGTCGATCACGTGTCGTTACTTTATTTAACGTCTATACACAATTATACTTTTCTTAACCACTTTTTGAAAGGGTTCTTGGTGTTGGTCTTCATCACGCTGCTCAAACTTCCAGCACTAAAAGACAGCGACATAGTGGTATCTTGTCCAAAAGCCTTTTGAGACGAGGTGTGGTCCCCCGGGCTACCGGGCTGAAACTTCAATTTCAAGGAACTCATAGCATTCTCTCTTAACTTCTTGTAATTACTTGAAACTATTATGTCTTTTTCGATTAGGACTATGGAGTTTCTCGCAGTGTCCAAAAAGCATTTGGATGCTATTTCCTCCCTGAGGAGATTCCATAATGTAGGATTTTCTATATTGCTGGGAAACTCTGGATTTTCCAAAAAGTTTTCTATGGTATTGATTTTACCCATAAGGTTGGTACTTTGTTTCTGAAGGTCCTTCAAGGTGATATTGGATGTGATGAAGGAGAATATTTGCTCGTTGCTTCGACAGAGAGATTTGATAAACCCTTCAGTCTCGTTGTCTCCTGCAAGGTCCAAAAATTCAGATTTCTCAAACTCTAGAGATCCAATTTGGTAAACATTGCGTTCATCATTGATCCATAAATCGGTCTCACTCTCTCTGGAGCTGTCTCTGCGGTGATTTCCTGTTATGTTGTTTGATGCCGTAGTGGTAATGGAAGAATCCGATGTGAAGTTTCCGCCATTGGAACCATACTGTCGGGACGCTCTCACCTTATTGTAATCAAGTAAATGGATGAGTTCTGTTAATCTTAAATACTTGTCGATCAAATAGGGAGTTGTAGGAAGTTCAGATGATGTAGATTCACCGCTAAGTCCCAAATCGAACCTTTTCACGTCGTGGCTCAAATCAAGAATCTTCTCATTGAAATCATTCTTTCTACCAGTGATCTTGTCGAAATACTCGTAGACCTCGGGTTGATGCTTAGTCAAAAAATCGTTCATACGGATCAAGTGAGGTTCCTTGTGAGGCGAAAACTCCTGTCTGTTTGCTAAGTTCAATAATATCTTGGCAATCAATGTCAAAGTCCGCTGGGTATTGCCCTCTTGATGATTCTTCGTCAAGAAAAATAGCTTAGGGTTTAAGATTGCTGGACAGAAGAACCTCAAAAATATAAACGCACTCAAACAGTTTAATGCAGTAGTCTTATCTTCAGGATCACAAGCCAACTCGACTTTTGTTCTAAAATTTTTCAATTGGAGCTTGATCTGTTGAGGTAAGTCATTGGAAGTTATGTAAATCTTGTTCCAAATCTCCTCCGCATAATTGTACAAATTTTGATAATTCTCCTCGACCATAACTTTAACGCGCTCTTCGGTCTCTCTCTCTTCATCTGAATCGTAGTCATCGGAATCTGAGTCCAAATCGGAATCCTCAGATGATTTTCCTTTCCTTGCAGCCTTTTCTTGCACACGAACGTGTCTGGGATCAACCTCACAGCTTCTCTTTTCTTCCGATATTTTCAGAAAGAAGTCACCAAATACTTTTTCTAAATATTCTTGACCTATCCTTAAATTATACTTCTCCAACGACTTCGAAAATATAGAAGACCCTCTAAAGAGAGTATTTATCACATTGTTATTCGAAGTTGAACTGGTGCCTGGTTGCTCGCTGTTCCTTTTATTGGAAACATACGTTTTCCGTGTCATATTGTCTACATTGACTAATTCAACTTCCATCAAAGATTTGAACCATTTGTCCTCTATCTCCAAGCTTTGAAAAATATCCAAAAGCATCATACTGACACTTTCAAAGTCTGATGTTGGAACATGCTCATTGCAAAATTTTATCAAATCTTTCATTGGAGAGTTCATAAGCATATTTTCCAAGGTCTTGAACTTCTCAGGGGGTAAAATATGATACTCCTTCAAATTCACGTTCAACAATAATTTTCCGATAGGTAAATTAGCAGAATCATAAATTGACAATCTCACAATATCGTTATTTCCTTGTTGTCCTCCTATCTGTCCCGCGGCGGAGCCAACACTCATAACATTCCCAAAAGCAGATCCCGTCATCATAGTTGTCGACTTATCTAAGTGTTTGGTTAATATATCAGGCGTAAGATAAACCGTTCCTATCAACTTATCCGCTTGCAGATGAGAATTGTCTGGAGAAGTACACTTCTTTATTAAAACATGGATCATTTGTGTCAGAATCGGTAAGTCTGTTGAAAACTCTTCTTTCCAGAAGGGAGATTGAACATTATTTACTGGAGCTGTCCTTGACCAAGGAAGACCCCACATCACAACCTCTGCGTATATCTTAGAAGATTTGTCTTCCGGCTTTACACTGTTGAAATTGGCTTCAATGATATCAATTGACACCTTCTTAGAGACTCTCAAACTGTCTTTTGTATAATCAGTAAGCGAAGGTGATTCTTCATTTGCCGTCTTCAAAAGTCTCAGTCGCGGACTGAAACAGCCGATATATTCCCTTTTGGCAAAATAGTTCAACCCCACAAGCCAGTCTTCCATATCGATGTGCAATGGAAACTCTATCAAAATTCTCAGATTGCTAGGAACCGACTTACCTTCCCTGGTCAAAAACGGGTTTAAAGCCTGTTCACTCACCACAGGCGTCGTTGTCTTTATTTCATTATTGAATCTCAACTCTTTAATCTGACCAATAAATAAAATATTGGAGTTTTCAAATATTGAATGATGCATTTCTCTAATCTCGGAAGACATGATAGATTTGACATCGACCGCATAAAGAAGCGTACCATCTAGTTCGGTAATGAAGTTCAACAGACCATTGGATTTCAAAACACCCATCGTATAGAACCAGCCTTCATTGATACTTTCGTTTTGAGTTGAACCACCAGAATGTTGTCCTGCGCTTATGTCCAAACTGCTTAAATCACCTTGGGAGTCTACCTTGGGATGATACAGCGGAGCCTTGGGTCCGGGGACTATATTTAGGTTCTTTTGTTTGGAGGGAATAGGTCCATATATCTTGAATCTGCACACCAACAATTCGTGGGGCTCGTCGGTAATCGTCGATTTGTCCACCTTGTTCTCGCTGTACCATTTCTTGCCCATGCCTTGTGGTTTCATGGACTGCCACGTCACCAAGCACCCAAGCAAATTGTCAAAATTTGACTTGGACGAGACCTTGATGTAGAGCTTCTCGTTGTCGTACGTCTTGATGAAAATTATCGGAGGTTCATCATGGCTAGACTGGGTATCCATCGATTGAGCACTGTTCTTCTTTGTGAGTCTTTTCTTCGTAGGGAGAGGCAGCTGCTGGTTACCATTGGTTAAAGTGGGATTCACCTGAAGATAACACGACTGTAAAGACTTCAACAAAAGAAACTGGTTGCCGTCCTCGTTCGTGCTGAAAAGCTGTCCCTGACTAGTCACGCTGAGCACAGCCAAGTACGCCCAGTTGATCGAATCATTGGATACCGTGAAGCTCTGCCCACTGAATGCTCCCTGGTTTCTTCCTATTAGTTGTTTCATAGCCGCTTACTTATGTACGTGCTTTTTATTTTATAACCTCTTCCGTGGTAGGAAATTGCTTATTTTTATCAAAACCTAAGACTTTCTACCCCTGATTTCTGTTCACGACTACCACCGCCTACACTGACCCGTCTACTCTCTATATTAGACGCCAGATGCCTAATAGATGATAAAACCTTTTGAAATATTTGAAAGCGCGCCCAACTTTTTAATTTTTACCAGAAAAAGAAGCAACTTCAACGTCGTCTAATCTGAAACTTTAGGCTTCGCATGGGGTTGCGATGCAGAGGCTCCAACAAAAAACCATCCCGAGGAGGGGGGGGAGGCTACAGTGCCAAAGGGGCATCAGGGCGCGAGGACGTGATCTTGGACCAACTGGCTTCGTCAAATACCCCTGAACTTGATCTCAGAGATACAATAAACCGAACGTTATAAATGTATAGAATGAAAACATGTATAGAACACGCACACTGACAATGTGGGCTGGGCGGATCAATAGTGCGGAACACACTAGCGATTGAGACATTCAAGCCCGGTAGGTCGCTCGCACTGTCCCGGCACCGTAGGCAACCCAGCAGCAGCACAGCAGTAGGTTGGCAATGGTGGAAGAAACGTGGACGCCCATTATGTCACGAATGTTGAGATCAGCGATGTAGCGAGCTTTTAGGCTTATAGTTAACACGCGAGATGCTGACATTGTCGCGTGTTTTTAGTACCGTTTAATCACAAACAGCGCTGATGTTAAACGGTGAAGCTGTCTAATTATGACTCAGCATCTGCAGATACTGAGTCAGCGGCCAAATCAATCAAACCTCTTCAGCGCTGCGCTCGAATATGGCGAGCGACGAACATTCGAATTCAGATGGCGGTTTTGTGTAATATCAGATCGAAAATACATTTTTCATCCCAGATAACTGTAGGGTGACATTGAGGACACGCTGAGCAAGTCTGGTAAGCTCTAAAGACACGAGACGTATCGTTCAGCACACAAGAACGGTTTTCGATTAAGGGTAGCTCGACCGGATGAACAATCTCTTCTTTCCCCAGGTGAGCGAAGAGCAGGGTGCACGAGTCGAAGCGGCCACAAAGCCACATGGAAGAGATCTCGATGCCCAGGAGGTGCTTGACAGGCAGTACGAGCGGATGGTCCAGGAGTTCATTGATGACGGTGACGAGGTAGAGGGAGATGCAGGGTCTGACAATGGCCACATAGGACCCGGCGATGACAGTAAAGAGGAGGAAGCAGCATCGTTGCCAGAGCATGCATGTCGATACTGCGGGATACATGGAGTCAACAGCGTGGTGAAGTGTGATATGTGCGACAAATGGTTCTGCAACTCGAAAGCGACGGGAGTGAGCTCCCACATAGTTGCGCATCTAGTGAGGGCACGCCACAAGGCGGTCTCGTTGCACGAGGACTCCGATTTGGGGGACACTAGCCTTGAGTGCTACAATTGTGGGAACAATAATGTGTTTATGTTGGGGTTTGTCAGTGCCAAGCAGGAATCAGTGGTGGTAATACTATGTCGTCTTCCCTGTGCACAATCAAAGGACCTAAACTGGGACACCAATCTCTGGCAGGCACTTGTGGATGATAGGCAGTTTTTACCTTGGGTCGCTGCACCCCCCACTGAAGATGAACTCATGGAGTCCAAGTTGATAACACATCAACAAATTTCGAAGTTGGAAGATCTGTGGAGGGCTGACAAAAACGCTACAATAGAAGACATAGAAGAAAAGGCAGCAGAGGAGGATATTCTTCCAATCCTTATGAGATACAAAGACGCCTTCCAATATCAAAATTCATTTGCACCTCTTGTGAACATAGAAGCGGAGTATGATAGAAAACTTAAAGAGTCGCAACATCTAGAACATATATACATCAAGTGGGGGGTCGGCGTCAATAATAGACATCTCGCATCTTTTGTCATCGCCACTTACGAATCTAACGGTATAAAGGTCTTGATAGGAGATGAGGTGATTTTGAGATATAGCAGGGGAAATCAGGAACCGTGGGAAGCAAAGGGATACATTATTCGTTTGCCTGACAAACTTCAAGAAGAGTTCACTTTGGAGTTGAGTCCCACAAGCAAGCCGCCACCACTGCATTTGACGTTAGGATTCACTGCTGAGTTTGTTTGGAAAGGTACGACGTTCGAGAGAATGCAGCATGCTTTGAAGACATTTGCTGTAGAACAAGAATCAGTATCAAGCCACATATATCATGAATTGTTAGGATATAAAGTGGTGCCGGTTGAATTCGACATAAAGTTGCCAAAGCATATTTCACACCCCAAGATAGGGCAACTTAATGCATCTCAGACTCATGCAGTGAAGTCTGTATTACAAAGGCCTTTGTCTTTGATTCAGGGACCACCTGGAACTGGAAAAACGTATACTTCTGCGACTGTGGTGTACCAATTGTCAAAGTTAAACAAAGAGAAGGTATTGGTTTGCGCTCCATCCAACGTCGCTGTGGATCATATAGCAGTTAAATTGGATAAATTGGGATTAAACGTCATCAGACTTACTGCTAAATCCCGTGAGGACGTTGACAGCTCCGTTAGTCATTTGGCCCTCCATAACATAGTAAGAAAAAAATGCGGCAAGCAGTTATCGAAGTTATTCGACCTAAGAGATGAAGAGGGTTGTTTATCAAGGGCAAATTCCCAAAAGCTTTCAGAATTTGTAAGAAAGAGTGAACAACAACTACTCAACAATTGCGATGTTCTCTGCTGCACATGCGCCGGTGCCGGCGATAGACGATTGGAGGGTATTAAGTTCAGGTCCGTTTTGATTGATGAAAGTACACAAGCTTCGGAACCCGAAGCCCTCATACCGATAGTAAAGGGAGCTAAACAGGTGATTTTGGTGGGAGATCATCAACAACTAGGTCCAATCATCTTGGACAAAAGAGCTGACAATGCAGGTTTGCGTCAATCGTTATTTGAGAGATTGGTGATTTTGGGTCATATTCCTATCAGGTTGGAGATTCAATACCGGATGCATCCTAGTCTTTCAGAATTCTCGTCTAATATGTTTTATGAAGGTTCACTACAGAACGGTGTTGTGAAAGAGCAAAGAATCATCAAAGATGCAGCTTTTCCCTGGCCTGTGTCTGATTCACCAATGATGTTTTGGGCCAATTATGGAAAAGAGGAGATTTCTGGCAGCGGTGTATCGTTCTTGAATAGAGTTGAAGCCATGAACGTTGAAAAGGTGGTTTCAAAATTATTCAATGACGGGGTGAATCCACACCAAATAGGTATCATCACACCTTATGAAGGACAAAGAGCATATATTGTGCAATATATGACGTTGAACAACTCTATATCTGGATTCAAGGAGAAGTATTTAGAAGTTGAAGTTGCTTCAGTGGATGCATTCCAAGGCAGAGAAAAGGATTTCATCATTTTGAGCTGTGTCAGAGCTAATGACCCAAAAAGTATTGGATTCTTGAGCGATCCAAGAAGATTGAATGTGGCATTAACAAGAGCTAAATACGGGTTGGTGATATTGGGAAATCCTAACACTTTGTCCAAAAATCCTATATGGAATCACCTTTTGACCCATTTCAGAGAAAAGGGATGTCTAGTTGAAGGGCCCATTGATAATCTACGCCTTTCAATGGTGGAGCTCAATAATAGAGCTCAGGAAGGAAGTTCGCAAAGAAAGTTTGCTTCCGGTGCATTGAAGGATCCTGAGACTGCTTCGGTGCTTTCTTATGCACCTGAAGCAACACATAGATTGACCGTCGATGACAAAAACTGGCCAGCGTTAGGAAATGTAGATTCGTCCAATAACTATAACTCTAAGGACACCATCTCCACAAATTATGCTGATAGAACGAGTCAAACAAACAACTCTACAGAATTCTTACCGCAAAGTGTTGAAGATGAAATCAAAAATGTAACTGGTATGTTCTCTAGTGGTTTCAATTTAGGATGAAGAGTAATTATGTTTCAATAGTCATTTCGTATCATAGTAAAATGTCTGATAGATTTCTAATTCCGCGATGGATCTGGAAAAGTCATTTCTGGAAGCATCGTATATCCCAACCAGATTTGCATGGAATAGCATCGGTGAAAGATGACCAAGAATGGTTCTTCCTTGCAAAATCCTTGTATCGATGAGTCTCCTGGTGTCGAAAATTATGATCCTTTGAATCGTGTTAAAAATAATTCTGGGGATTCTTCAAATAGTAGCATTGATCTAAGAACACATTTACCAAGTCATACTGCAGACGTCATCTTTAATGAATCTACATTTACAAGTGATATCACCCGAGAATCTACACCATCTTCCTCGTCCACATCCATGTCAGGGAAACTGAGTGGGAGAAGTAAGATATCGAGTCAAGACGTGAGACTAATACTACATCTTTTGGTGATCATAAAGCCTTTTAAATATTTAGGAGATAGAAAGACAAGCCAAACTAAGAAATGGGAATTGATACAAGAGAGGTATGCGGAATCAAAACAAATATCCAACTTCCACAACGACAAATCAGTACCAACCGTCAGAACGTTACAAAGGCAACTAGCATCAGCGATTAAACAAGCAAAATCAAGAAAAGGAGTACAAATGCAAGATGAACACGAGACAGAGACCACCGTCACCTTGTCTATTAATGGCAATTCACCAATAAAAGATCTCGAGGATTCCCTATTGAAACTACACGAACTAAGTGAAAGAATAAAGACGGGGAAAATATCAAGCGGACATGGGAACGGGAGCCAGTCGAGAGGTACGGATGTAGTCTCAGCGCAAGATCCACATTCAGCAGTGAACAATCACAAGTCTTTCGAATCAAAGGGGCAGTCAGTTGATCTCGTCTCTGAAATTCTGCCTAGTCCTCTAGACACCAGCAATACAATATACCAAAAAGTGAGTCACTCTAGAAATGAGATGAGGCGGCTTTTGAACTCTGTAGACACCACCTCCAATAAAGAAAAGTTAGCTGTACTACTGCAATTTTTGAGGCATTGTGACGAATTGGATGAAGCGCATGAAGCGTATAACGATACTGTCGTGAAAAAGGCCGATCGGATCATAAAACAGCATATTCAAACTCTTCAAGATTTAATCGAGTCGAGTAAGAAGTTCATGAAGGAACAATCAGATTTGAACAAGGACGTGCTTACAGATTTTGTCAAGGTCTTCACAAAGTCAGACCCCACACAGAGCAAAAATACTGCCAATGATCAATTCAATTTGAAAGCACCAGCAGAACTACTAAATACAGACAAGAGACTCGGATGATCAATGCAGTCAAATAAAAAGGCTGTTATAGCATTTACGTTCATTTGTGAAGATTGTTAAATACATAGTCGATTTGCAACACAAACCTTTTTTGAAAGTTGCGCCTAAAAACAGTTCGCGATTCATTCAAATTATTGCAAAATTTGTTTTTTTGTTAAAAATTAAGCAACACCATATACTATTGGCGGCTAACCATCTCAAGGTAAATATACCCAATAGACAGTAGGAATGTACATTGTCTCGCACTTGATATCTATTTTATACTTGTACTTTCGGTTAGTCTCAGGAACAGACTATTATCGATCGAAAGTAATAGGACAGTTAGATCAGATCAATGAGGCTATAATAGGCGATCAGGAGCTCATTGAGCGGGCAGTGACGGATTTACATGGTATTGACGCCACCCCAGACTTGAACGAGTGTCTTTCGTGTAAAGCGAGGTTACAGTTGGGGAAATATCTTGCACTTACGCGCCCGGACTTGGTTCCAGAGGTTTTTACAACATGGTGTATAGAGGCCGGCAACGACGAAATTCAATGCCATATGAACTACGGATACCCTTCTCTCGAATATTCATCAACCGGTGGAGATTTTATCAAGGTTCTTCTGTTGATGAATACTGAGGGTTTAGACGGTGATTATTTCTGTTATTTCCACGATGACAACTGTCATGTCTTACCAGAGACTCCCATAGTGGATATCCACAAGATGTGGCCACCAAAGCCCAAAATTTATGACGCTCCGCCAAACAGCGGTAAATCATTCAATGTCTTGCATGTCAGTGATTTCAATGTTCAATTGGACTATAAAATATTGGCTGAATCAAACTGCTCACAAAGTTTGTGTTGCTCGGGGCATAGTTTTAACACTATCAAACCACCGAGTGGATACGACTACTCCGCCGTTCATGAACCAGAAAATGGCCTATCATTCTATGCTAGCTCCTATTCCAAGGGTCATTTCGAAAAAGGACCCTACATTGATCAGTATAGCAATAAGCAACAAGTTTGGTCCCCCGCACATTCGTTCGGTTCTTACTACTGCGAAAGTCCAGAATTATTGATCAATAATACATTGAAGACGATAAGAGATTTTCACGAAAATCATTTAAATTTTGAGTTTGCAATCTACACCGGTGGTACTGTTGATCACGCTGACAGAATCTACATGAGCAAGGAAGAAGTATTGGAGTCGCAAAAGACTGTGTATCTGAATTTGCAACATTTCTTACCGAATTTCCCAATTTATCCTACGATCGGAACTCGAGATGGTTTTCCGATGAATCAACTACCACAAAGAAGCTTGCAACTGACCTATAGTACATATCAATGGGAGTTCAACTTTCTAGCAGATTTATGGCAAGGCTTGGGATGGTTAGATCTAGAAGCCTCTAAGAAGGTTAGGTACTCGCAGGCAGGTTACTCGGTAGTTACAGAGAGGGGATTGAAAGTGATCTCTTTGAATTCAAACGTTTGGAACGTCAAAAACTTGTATGGATTTTGGAATGTGCTTTCCACTGACCCATTCGACGTATGGCAGTTTTTGATCGATGAGTTGCTTGAAAGTGAAGTGATTGAACAAAGAGTTTGGATTATTGCTCACCTTCCTCTCAGCCATCAATCACTTCCAGTTCCTACGAAAATGTTCACTCTGATTGTCAAAAGATTCTCGCCAAAAGTGATTGCTGCAATTTTTTTCGGTCACACGCAGAAAGATGAATTCAATATACTATATGGTGGAGATGGATGCGATCCTAAAGAGTTGAAGAATGCTATCAACTTCGCTTTGATTGGCCCTTCTATCAGTCCGTATTCTGGAACTAACCCAGCTTGGAAGTACTACGCTGTTGATGAGGATTCATTCAGCATAGTTAACTCATTCACATATTATACAAAACTTGATAAAACATTTGTAAATGAGGGTGCTGAGCCAGTGTGGGAGTTTGAGTATTCTGCTAGGAATAAATTAGATCCAAATGGTACTTGGTCTATGGATAGATCATTGGACACAGAATTCTGGCATGGAGTGGGTGAGATGATCAAAGAGACAAATCTTAGTGAAACCTACACCCAGATCAAGTATTCTCGTTCCTCAATTGCTAGACTTGTTCTTGAGTCTGAGAAGGAGGAGAACAGTTTGATCAATTACTGTGAGGTCACCAGTTTCACAGTGGAAGCTAGAAAGGAGTGCATGATAACAGAAGATCAGGACAACTATGTAGAGCCAAAGCAACCCTTGGATTATATCCCGTACCTCAGACCTAATAGTCCACCGGAATATGTTCTTTACACCGAACCCGAATACCCTCATGATCCAGAAAACAGTACAGTTTTTGAAAGACCCAATGATAAGCTCAACGACGAGGATGACAACTCAACCGGTGTGAAAAAAGACGAGGTTCCAAATGTAATTTACAAGAAAACATCATCAGGAGATACTAAAAGCGAGGATGAAGCTTCGTCCCTTGACTACATTGGTGACTCTTCCGTTGATAGCACCTCAGTCAGAGACAAAATTCGTCTCAATAATGATTATATCAAATCAGAGTTGAAGAAAAGAGAAGTATGAGGCCATCTCACAGGATATCAAGTTTATTTTTCTCAAGTTTCTTTTGCAAATTTGCCTAAGAAGGGATCAAGGTTCGATGCTCACTTTCTCCAGTAGTGGAAATGGTGATTCTTTGCAACACTTTTACTCTGGGGTATAAAATGATATTTTCGGAACATCCTATTCAGGAAATTACATAATTACCTTGTTGGGGATGGTAGAGAATCTTGGGGAAAACATTAAGTGTCATCTTATTTAGTCGGGGTACTGCTTCCTTCACTCACAGCTGCAGAGGGATAAGTCATGCGCAGGCTAATTTATCCATGCGATCAACCGACAGGAACACAGTTAGATATCGCTAATATGGGGTCCGGGGGAATATCTGTCAAAAATTGATACGAACACGACCGAATTTTGCAATTTACAGTCATTTTGCAGTAAGCTACTATATCATTTTACTGAGCTTATAATTTTTAAATCATATATTTCAATTTTTTTTAAATATAAAGGTATCATAATTATAAAGAATGATTTCTCTCATGAAATTCATAGAGGTTTTTCAATGAATTCACAACTCAAGATTATATGATTCAATCCCAATCGACTCCTCGTCAAAATCTCACGAAATAAATATGCAATGTAGATGGAAATGCTGGGTTGCTCCACCAGGTATATTGAGCAGTTCCGGACTCAAAATTGGTACTCTTGATCCTCAAAATGAAACAAAGGAAGTGAGGTCCACTTCATCGAGCCTTTGGTATAAAAATTCGTCTATTCCACATGAAGGATTCACTGATTGGTCGATGCTATTAAACTTCTCACTTGGAGCGGACAAAAACTTCTTGTTCAGCAACATTGGACTGTCTAATTGTGGGATGGTGATATTGACCTCTTGTTTAAGACTAACAGATTTTGAGCTTTTAGTTCTATTTGAGGAATTCACTTTTGAAATACCATTCAAGCTGGATGCATCTGATATGGTATTTCTATGTTTCATTGACAGCTTAGACTTCTTCACTCCGGGTCCCTTGTAGGTCTTGAATTGTAAGCCACAGGTAATCGTTTTTTTGGGGGTCTCTGGGCTAGACTTTGGTGGAGAAGGAGGCTGTATTTGCTCATTATTGACAAGATTGCTAGGTGGATCATGGAGATTTCCAAACGAATTGTCCAAGCTTTGTAATTGTTGTTGTAATGCAAGATAATCAAGTTGCATCTGTTGCATTTGCTGCAATTGACAGTCTTGTGCAGCATACAGGGTATAATTTCTGTTCACTGTGTCCATGGTGTGGTCTGGACTCTCCTGGGAAAAGTTAGAATGAAATAAGCTGTTTGATTGCCAATCTATTCCTGAAATTCCTAATCCAGTCGTAAAGTTTCCTGTTGGATAAGCGCATTTGTCAAACTCCTGCATATAATCCACAGCATTAGACTCTCCATCTAAAGTGTCCAAGAGATTGTAGTTTTGGACACCTGAAAATACTGAGTCGTCATCAGACCCTGAAGAGCTGATGGAGTCATCAAAACTGAACGATCTGTAACCAGAATCTCCCTCACTCGTGAATGAGACGGGGGATAAGGATGACTCCGAACCTGTAATCATGCCATCATCTTCAGTGTTGAGTGGACTTTGTTTGATTGGCGATAAATCCACAAAAACAAAGTCTTTGGGCTTTCCTGGCTTGTTTTTAGGTCTCTTCAATGGAGCCCTTTTCATTGAGTAAGTCTTCCCGGCAGCAGCGATCTTGAGCGAATTTTGAAGACACTCAATAGAAGAATTGTCTGGCAGATCAGGACTTTGCTTAGAACCACCAGAAGCAGCCCTTTTAACTCTCCACAACTTCTTTCCGTTTGCAGGCGGTTTTACCACTGTACTTTACTACTGTTAGAGTCGATTCAAAATATACAATTCGATTGCGTATACTTACTTAGTACTTTCCATTTCTATGGTTAATATTGTATTTTAAATTGTAAGTTAATAAGAGGTCTTTAGAATTGTGAAATTGGAGGATAAGCTTTCTATTTATTTCATTTCCAGCAGTGAGGAGATGGAAGGGATGTGAGTAACAGAGACCTAGACTAAACGGATACGAATGCCTCCAATTCTGGACCTGTGCATTCAAGAGTTATGATTATTGCAAATGAAGGCACACCTTAATTAATGCATGGTCGATTGGGTAGCATCTTGCATGAGCCATTCAATTGAATGCAACTTCTTTATGTTCATAATTGCTGTCACTATCCAATTGGACTTGGGATGACAGAATATATTGCACATTATTCTGGCTTCGCTTTTGACTTGCAGGCGACGAAAGACATTCCGGACGCACTAAATTACATTCATGCAAATCATTGGATTGGCCGTAGCATACTCCACATAGACTGATATCCCTTCAGACTTCTTGGCCTTGTCAATATTTGTCACAGTACCATACTTCACCGAAATATGGGGTAAACTTTTTAGATGCCATACTGTAGTGATTGATCTGGAAAGAATTTCTTACCTGGGTCCAAAACCATGATTTATTTACCTATAGGGGAAGTATTGGTTGCAGATGGTGGTACAAATTAGGCCTCATGCATACCTCCTCTTTTCCTCTTTAGGCCCACGTCTCTTCAAACACATGCTGATGTAGAGTAAGTGGAGACCTTTGATCATTACCAACTGCTCGGAAGGGGCTATCAAGTCTCTCCCATACCATAGAGAAGAGTTACGCTACGAATGGTGTCGAAATCTGGATTCAAGACTGAGTATGCTAAGGTCAAAGCTTTGGCAAGCTGTACGTCATCTACTAAAGTTCTGATATGCCAACAAATATTGGGCTTGATGTTATTGCAACATGACATTTGTGCATATCCATTGAGTTTCACTAGAAGGCCGATGCATTTGCGAAAAATATTGATTAATGTGAGCAAGACATCACTTTGTTGAGTTAGGATCCCATTGGTACAGCCAATAAATTAGGCTGTAGGAGTCCTTGACCCCTCTCATCCACTCTCCCACCTCTACATCCTTTGGTCTAACGCTTTGCAACGTTATTCGACAGTTTCGAACTATTGCAAATTCGCTTGATCTCACATGTCCCTAGTTGAGTTTCGGATCCTGTGTAAGCGAGTGCCTTCAGCACCCCCCCTTCCTATTTAGGCCAAATAAAGTGTTCTCCATTCTACTTCTACGAACGAGCAATCGATAATTACGGCTCACCTACAGTTAACCGTTGACCCGTAAGGTAACACTTGCATTGATTTGGGAGGGGTAGTTGAAACTCATGGGATGAAATGTATGCCATATTGGTTTATGGAAGAGCTAATAACTTTGAATTTTTGAAGGAGAATTGTAATGACCTAATCTGTGAGTATTCGAAAGGAAAACAAAATCAATTGAGAGTCCGAGTTCTCATCACATAATACGCCATGTACATCAGACTGCTGTTACGTTCTGTTGGGAGGAACGAACATGGTGGTTGTTATACCTTCCGCTTGAACTGATGATGCCTAGTGGTGACGCACAAAATATAGTGGATGCATAACTCGTCCTAATTAGTCCATCTCATTGGACTAAATAGGCAGGTGCCATTTGAAGAATTTTGAGATCAAAGTACGCAAAACGTCCGTACTTTGTGCCCATTGCTGTAGTATAATGACAACCACAAGATGGCATTCCACCTAGGCTTCTGATAAAAAAAATACAGCTGCACGGGTTGACCCCTGCTTCGTATTGGAAACTAGTCAACTATATCCTCCCTGGAATGTTACACTACTGATATTCAGCGGGTACTGCTCGGAGGAAATGTCAAAATTCTACCTATCCACTCTTCATATTCCTCTGTTACTACATTTGTGTCGTATATTTCATATCATAAAAGTAATGCGGTTACATGGTACTACAAGTCAGCGTATATGAACGTTATATACTAAGTGTATACGTTGCCGAATGATCTCTGGTACCACCAGCTGACAAGCTGATGTGGATGTATATCGATGTGGCTCCTCGCACACTTCGATTTAACAATAAAGCCGTATTTTCTTGCAAATTTTTTGCACGCAGAGTGAGTATTATAGTTAGCGTCTATTTTTATTCAATCTGCAACAAACTCTTCCGGCATAACATGAAGTGTTGGGTGAACCGGCATGGTTCAATGATTCAGCTGCCCGCCATCACTCTCTTGCTTCTTGGCAAAGAGACGATCGATTCTTTCTTTCGCCTTCTGATTATAATCTAATGTACATGTATCTAGGTATTCGATTTTGATCCCCTGTTTCTCCTTCCTTCTTCTCTCTATTTCCTGTGGTGAATGTGGCTCAAATTTTATGAACTCGAAATCTTTTCCAGTTTTCATCAATGCCCAAAAACCGACGCCCAAAGCTAAGGCTCCCACTATAACTTTATGAGAGATAGGCGAACCAGGAGAAAATCGTTGCGACATTGTATCTGCTCTGTTAGAAGTCCAAATCATTTCTCCATCAAAGGAAATTTGATGTTATATGAAATCAGTCACGTGTAGGAAAGGACACGACCTACAATTATCGAGAGGGATTTACAATAGGTGACTTATATATATACATCTTCAAACATTCGAAGACATCATATTATATGGCTGCGCTACCCAAGAGAATTATCAAGGAGACCGAGAGGTTAGTGTCGGATCCCGTACCGGGAATCACTGCCACACCATCAGAAGAAAACTTACGATATTTTGAAGTCACAATTGATGGGCCTTCTTCATCGCCATACGCCAACGGGTGCTTCAAGCTCGAGCTATATTTGCCAGACGATTATCCCATGTGTGCACCAAAGGTAAGATTTTTGACCAAAATATATCATCCCAATATCGACAAGTTGGGACGCATATGCTTGGATGTGTTGAAAGACAACTGGAGTCCAGCTTTGCAAATAAGGACTATCTTGCTATCAATTCAAGCATTGCTAGGAGCGCCCAATCCCGATGACCCTCTTGCTAATGACGTCGCCGAAGACTGGAAGAAGGATGAGAAGAAGGCTATAGAGATTGCCAAGGAGTGGACCGCCAGATACGCAACCAAAGAGGAATGAACGGAATCTTCTACTTTTTGCCGATGGCTGGGTCGCGGAAGGAGCAGTTTCTATCCGAGTGTGCAAATTGGGTCCAACACACCGACCCGCCTTCTCGTGGCTCCAACTCCTCTCGCACGCCGACGGGCTTAACCACCGGCGCCTCGCCTATTGGCCTTATGTATGTCTCTGCATCACACCATCTACACCTACACCATCTACACCTACACCATCTACACCTACACCATCTACACCTACACCATCTACACCTACACCATCTATACCGACTCTATCTATACCTACACCATCTACTCTTGAACCATCTTTACCTTCAATCATCTACACTTGAACCATCTTTACCTATAATACATCTAATTTATTTCAACCTCATAAAATAGTCAGATCTGCCTTGGCGGGTTGATTCTTAACCTTTGCCGAGCTCGCAGCGGTCCACAATTACCTCACTCATAAAATCATTTTATTGATCGTCGCTTCTCTGCTCGCCTACACAGATGCTAATGGGCCTACATCCACTCCCGATTTGCCCGGTGACGATCTGTCACACGCACTGCGCCGTCACCCATCGGCTCCATTCGATCCCGTCATCTGTCTACTTACCGTTGTGCCAACCCTTTGTGTAATCTACTCCTATGATTCGGAGACTAAGGAGTTTCCAATTAATTCCGATCTATATCTAGGACCGATTTTTTCTCCTGCCAATGTTTGATTAGTCCTCAATTTGTAATTTGGTCCGAATGGTCCACCACCACTTGCAATCCTTTGCAAGTGTTCGATCTTGCCACTTGTGTCGTACGTGGGCCACGTACACACTGTGGTAGACAAGCACGCCCCATCAGACCATATGTGGAACCATCATTATGTTTCGTAAATCGTAATCGCGCATCTCAGTAGTTAGTAATACAATAATACGGACAGCGCGTTAAAGCTCCTTCTATGCCGCCATAACTTCAAGAGTTTTTTCGGTTTTTTTCTTTTTCTCCGTGCCAGTCTTTAACACCAGTAGGATCGCTCATTATCACAGATAGTGGGAGAAAGGAGACACAGGGTAACAAGATAGAGACGGGAATTATTTATTAGGATAGAGGTTGCATCAGGAAGTGACATTTTCGAAAAATTGGATCCGTGGATTTGAAACAAAGGATCGAGAAGATAACATAGGAATATATGGCAAGGATTGACAAGCGTGAACTGACCGGGGATAGAACATAGAGCATAATATTGTACGATGGTAAGAGAAGAGGACGAGGAACACCACACGGTGGACTACAGCTTCAATTCGGAGAATTCGCTCTTGCATTCGACAGCCAACAGCAGCAGTAACACGCCCATGATAGGAGCGGCCGCCAACAGTACATCTCCACAGACCATCCGACTGCCGACTTTTACAACACCCGTTCCACAGAGGAGAAATTTTTCTTTCGATTCGGGTTCGAACGTCCAAGATGCAAGTTCCGACAACGATAGCTTTAGTAGTGCATTACCGACCCAAGACAGTTCTATAGACGGAAAATTGACAAGCCCGTCATCCAGCAGAAAGCCGTCGTTGAGATTCAAGATCCCATCTTCGGGATCGTCCACACCGCCTACAACATCCTCTTCAACGGGGACCCCGAAGCCTTCCGCAAAGAAAAATTTCGATCTAGCATACAGTGATACAATCCCTGAAAATGATGTCTACAACTACGTAAAGCCCAATTCGCCTTTCGTATCCAGCTTCGATACAGTCAAGGATTCAGATGGAGAAGATGAATTTTACCATATGGACTCTTCACAGGATGACCTAGGACGGAAAGAAACAATGATGAAAAGACATAGATGGGGTACTACCAGGAATAAAAAGGGTGTCCCAAATAAGGAAAGGGTCAATAGGTCGAAAACATTGAAAGGAATATTAAGGCATCAAAGCACCATAAAAAGAAGTCGCAACAACTCAGTCGTGAGACACGGAAGCAAAGGCGGTTCGGGCGCCGACAATAATGACACGGATGATGATAGTGATTCCAAAAATTCCACAACGGAGGAAGAGAAGGGTCAAAAAAGAACCATAGTTTTCAACAAGCCGTTACCTGATCATCTTTTAGATCCCGAGACATTAAAGCCAATAGTAGACTATCCAAGAAATAAAATCAGAACAACCAAGTACACTCCATTGAGCTTTGTTCCAAAGAATATTTCAAACCAATTCATTCATAATATTGCAAATGTCTATTTCTTGACATTGATTATATTAGGAGCATTTGAAATATTCGGGGTTCCTAGTCCTGTGCTCTCGGCGGTGCCATTAATTGTCATTGTAATTATCACATCTATCAAGGATGCGATAGAAGATTCAAGAAGGACTGTCTCTGATATGGAAATAAACAATCAATTAACTCATATTTTGACCCAAAATACAACCCCCAGCACAGATTATGTGTACACAAACTACAATATGAATGAGGAGAAAATATCACCGTGGAGGAGATTCAAGAAAATGAACACAAGATTATTATTCAGATTCATCCGTTCTTCAAAGAAGAATCTAACGAAGGAGGGAAGAGCTCAGAAAGCAAGAGAGAAATACAAGCAAGAGAGTAGAGTATCTCACGAAGTTGGTAGAGATTCATTTGACTCACAATTCGATGCTTCAACTCTCAACAATGGGGAAAACCCTTTCCAAGACCAATCTCTCCTGGTATTCCCACCAGGAAGAAAAAGTTTATCGCATGAGCGAGATTTGAGATTTGAGAAGAAATATTGGAAGGAAGTCAAAGTGGGTGATATATTGAGAATTCATAGTGGTGAAGAGATTCCAGCTGACGTTATAATATTAGCCTCTAGTGACGAAGACAGTTGTTGTTACGTAGAGACAAAAAATTTGGATGGTGAGACAAATTTGAAGGTCAAACAATCTTTGAAGTTTACCTCACTTGACGGCAGAATCAGGAGAGCAGACGATTTGAAAAACTATGTATTTGAGATCGATAGTGAGGCTCCTCAAGCCAACTTGTACTCTTATCAAGGTAATGCCAAATATATGAGTGGCTCAACTCTCAAACAAGAAGCTATCACTGTGAATAACTTACTAATGAGAGGCTGTACACTTCGTAATACGAAATGGGTGATTGGAGTTGTTGCATATACTGGACTGGATTCAAAGATCATGCTCAATGCAGGCATCACGCCCACCAAACAATCCAGAATGTCAAGAGAGTTGAATTATTATGTTTTCATGAATTTTGTTTTGTTATTCGTCATATGTTTCATCTCTGGATTGGTGAATGGTATATACTATCGTGAGAACAATGTCTCGAGGATTTATTTTGAGTATGGAACAGTGGCAGGATCTCCATTCAGAAATGGTCTCGTTAGTTTCTTCGTTGCACTTATCCTATATCTGTCGTTGGTTCCAATTTCGCTTTATATAACCATCGAAATCATCAAAACTGCACAGGCTTACTTCATATATGCGGATACTGCCATGTATTATGAGAGATTGGACTACCCATGTACACCGAAGAGTTGGAGTATCTCGGATGATCTAGGCCAAATTGAATACGTATTCAGTGACAAGACAGGTACTTTAACCCAAAACGTAATGGAATTCAAGAAATGTACGGTGAATGGTGTAAAATATGGATTAGCATATACGGAGGCCTTAGCAGGGTTGAGGAAACGGCTAGGAGTTGATGTGTCCACAGAATCTGTAATAGAAAAGAAGAAGATTGCAGAGGATCTAGAACTTATGACCAACCTTCTAAAAGAGAACTTCAAAACAGAAGGTCAATATGAAGATGAGCTTACATTCGTTTCTTCACAATATGTAAGAGACATGATGGGGACCAATGAGAAGCAAAAAACAAGCAATGAACACTTTATGTTGGCATTGGCATTGTGCCACTCTGTTTTGATAGAGCCTGATCCCAAAGATCCACTGAAGCAGCTATTGAAAGCTCAATCTCCAGACGAAGCTGCTCTTGTTGGGACAGCAAGATCCATGGGATTTGTGTTTAAAGCAAGTACAAAGAAAGGTATATTGCTAGAGGTTCATGGAAAGACAAAAGAGTATCAAATTCTCAACATTTTGGAATTCAACTCTACAAGAAAGAGAATGAGTGCTATTATAAAATTACCACCAGCAAACCCCAATGAGCAACCAAAAGCATTACTTATTTGTAAGGGGGCGGATTCGATAATTTATGAAAGATTATCGAGATACAATAATGACAAAAATGTTCTAGACGTGACCTCCAAACATTTGGACGAGTTCGCTACGGAAGGATTGAGAACATTGTGTATTGCTGAACGTGAAATTAGCTGGAGTCAATACGAGGCATGGAATAAGAAGCATCAGATTGCTGCATCATCTCTTGAGAATAGAGAAGGAAACATGGAAGAAGTGGCGGATTCCATAGAAAGAGAGTTGGTTTTATTGGGGGGAACTGCCATCGAAGACAGGTTACAGGATGGGGTCCCTGACACTATTGCGTTGCTAGGACAGGCAGGAATCAAATTGTGGGTTTTGACCGGAGATAAAGTCGAGACCGCGATCAATATTGGATTTTCATGTAATCTCTTGGGCAATGATATGAAACTTTTGGTCTTAAAGACCGAAATGACTGCTGAAGAGTTGGCTGATATTTCGATACCCTCTGAGACTGAAACTGAAGAGCAAATGATTGATGAACTTGTCAAGTACTATTTGGATAGATACTTCGACATGGAAGGGTCTGAGGAGGAAATCGAGTTTGCCAAGAAAGACAGATCGCTTCCTGGGCCGGGCTTTGGAGTTGTTATAGACGGTGATGCATTGAAGGTGATATTAGCCAACGACGAAATAAAGAGGAAGTTCCTTTTACTTTGCAAGAAATGTAAGGCTGTTTTATGTTGTCGTGTTTCACCCGCCCAAAAAGCAGGAGTCGTGAAATTAGTCAAAGAGACGCTCGATGTTATGACATTGGCTATAGGAGATGGGTCCAACGATGTCGCAATGATTCAGGCGGCTGATGTGGGAATAGGTATAGCTGGAGAGGAAGGTAGACAGGCAGTGATGTCCTCCGACTATGGTATCGGTCAATTCAGGTTTTTGGCTAGGTTGTTATTAACCCACGGCCGTTGGTCTTACAAGAGATTCAGTGAAATGATTCCATCTTTCTTCTTCAAGAATGTTATATTCTCTATTGCACTTTTCTGGTATAGTGTTTACAACAATTTCGATGGATCATATCTATTCGAGTACACCTTTTTGATGTTTTATAATTTGGCTTTTACTTCCTTGCCGGTTATATTTTTGGGTATATTTGACCAAGACGTTTCTGCGACGGTTTCGTTGTTAGTTCCTGAGTTGTACAGGACGGGTATTGAGAGGACAGAGTTCACCGAGAGAAAGTTTTGGATTTACATGATTGACGCCATCTATCAATCAGTGATATCGTACTTCTTCCCGTTTTTGATGTATGTGGTAGCCTACCCAAACCTGAATGGTCTCCCACTCGACCACAGGTATTTGATGGGTATTGTGGTTACATGTATTTCTTGCATTGCGTGCAACCTATACATCTTGTTACATCAGTACAGGTGGGACTGGCTTTCCACCCTCATTATTTGTATATCGATCTTACTAGTCTACTTCTGGACAGGATTATGGACTGTCTCGACGTACTCACAAGAGTTTTACAAAGCCGCACCTCAAGTGTTTGGCTGTACATCATTCTGGGCTTGTACGTTTATTGGAGTTCTTGTGTGTTTGATACCAAGACTTTTCTACGACTCATTGCAGAAGCTTTACTGGCCCCATGACGTTGATATTATTCGCGAATGCGTTGGCAGAGGTGATTTTGCTGCCTACCCAGACAGCTATGACCCTACAGACCCCAAGAGGCCGAAGATCAGCCAGTACGGAAACCAAATCATGAGAGAGGTCAGTTCTGCTGGACACGCCAGACCTGTCTCCAATACGTATAATAAGAGCTTGTCCACCGACTCCACATCAGAGTTGGAGATGCAGCAGAATGCGAATATTGCGGCCTACACTCCTACGCCTCGAGAGTCGCAGCCGCACCAATCACAGTCGCAGGCGCCGCCACTCACCGGTGGACTCAAGGTGCCTCAGGACCCCGCGCAACCACAGCAGCGCAAGTCGATCTTGTCTCTCTTCGCGCGCAACAGCAAAGGTGCCAGCTCGTTTTACGACAACAATTCATTGATAGACACCTACAACTTTGCCAACACAAACGATGACTTGCCGGGTCTCATCAAAACGGAAGAGATCGCCATGCAAGACTTCCAGGAGAACCACAAGCGTGCGTCTCGTATTTCAAGCGAGCACCATAACTCCATGAAGTCGCCCGATTTGGGCCCCTATAGATAACTTACTATATAGTTAATCTGCATGTATATTACTCTTGTCCACAGTGTAAGCTTTCTGTCGACTCTATTCGGCTAGCAGTGTTGCAGTTCAGCGCTAATGCCATCAATGCCGCCGGAGTAACACCTCCGCCGAGCCCCTGTCGTCCCGAGCCCCTGTCGTCCCGAGCCCCGGTACTCTTCCTCAGTATCCTTCCCCTGATGCCCGGCTCCCCAGCACCCAGCACCCTGCCCCCAGCATCCTAGTGGCCAAGACCGTCTACGGTTTGCGCCAATGCGTTGCAACGCAGCCTCGTAACACCTGCACGCTACGGGAAAAAAGAAAAGAGTCTCCAGCGAGCGCTTATCAGCCGTTCGAAGTAGATGGTGCGGTGTCCCGTACCGATGGTTTCGCCGACTGGGCGAGAGACAGCTGCGACGTGCGGCCCCTGCCGAACGTGCTAACCTTAACGTGCCCCGTAGCCCTCGCCGTCAACGGCCTCGGAACAGCACCCATCCGGTGCCAATTGAGCACCCACCGTCAGCGCCGCCCGCCTTCCTCTGCCAGAGTGCGATCGGCGTACCACTCTGGGTGCCAAGCGCCTCAGCGCCCATTCCCGCACCGGCGCTCTCGCCAGCACGCTGTACCCCTCGCCCGCACTGCGACAGCCCTCGCTCCGGGCAAACGTCTCCCCTGCCGCCACCGCGTCGATCGCCCACCGCGTCTCCCTAGCGACCGACTCCCAACCAGCACACTTACCCGGCCGTGCGAAATTTCCTTCAACAAATCAGCTTTCATCATTTCCAACAACAGTCCGATTCGACCCGTTCAACGAATATATATATCACACCCCCTTTCTACTACGATTTAAAATTTTTCACTTGTTACAACTTAAGTAATTAGTTAATTTTCGGATCTAACTGATTGATATATATTCAAGATAACACAGCAAGTATGGACAGTTCTTTCTTTGTTGACTTCATGATGGGAGGTGTCTCCGCCGCCGTCTCTAAAACAGCCGCCGCTCCAATTGAGAGAGTCAAGTTGTTGATCCAGAACCAAGACGAGATGATCAAGCAAGGTCGTTTGGCTAAGAAATACGACGGTATTGCTGAGTGTTTCAGAAGAACCGCAGCTGAGGAGGGTGTCACCTCATTCTGGAGAGGTAACACTGCCAATGTTATCAGATACTTCCCCACCCAAGCATTGAACTTTGCTTTCAAGGACAAGTTCAAGGCCATGTTCGGTTTCAAGAAGGAAGATAGTTACTGGAAGTGGTTCTCCGGTAACTTGGCTTCTGGTGGTATGGCTGGTGCCACTTCTTTGGCTTTCGTCTACTCTTTGGACTACGCTAGAACCAGATTGGCTAACGACGCTAAGTCTTCCAAGGGTGACGGTAAGAGAGAGTTCAACGGTTTGTTGGATGTCTACAAGAAGACCTTGAAATCTGACGGTATTGCCGGTTTGTACAGAGGTTTCGGTCCATCTGTAATCGGTATTGTTGTCTACAGAGGTTTGTACTTCGGTTTGTACGACTCCTTGAAGCCTGTTGTCTTGGTCGGTCCATTGGAGGGTTCTTTCTTGGCCTCTTTCTTGTTGGGTTGGACTGTCACCACTGGTGCTTCTACTGCTTCTTACCCATTGGACACTGTTAGAAGAAGAATGATGATGACTTCTGGTCAAGCCGTTAAGTACAACGGTGCTTTCGACTGTTTCAAAAAGGTTGTTGCTGCTGAGGGTATCAAGTCCTTGTTCAAGGGTTGTGGTGCTAACATTTTGAGAGGTGTCGCCGGAGCTGGTGTTATCTCTTTGTACGATCAATTGCAAGTCATCATGTTCGGTAAGAAGTTCAAATAAACTAATTGAACAATAGTTTAGTATAAACATGATTGTACATATTTAGTTATTTAATTTTTTTGTTTTCTTCTATTATGTATAAATAATCGTATGAAAACAATGTTACAATTTCTAATGAGCCAGATAGTTTCCAGCAATCTACGAATATCTTTTGTAGTGGAGAAAACATATGCATAAACTAACTATACTATGTGGTTTGCAAAAACTGAAATCAGGATATGAAAGTAGTATTAGCAGCAATGTGTATGCCATGCAACAAAAACGACCACCTTATCAAACGTATTTGCTGGAGACCTTCCACCACTAATATCCCCCTAACTTTCATGACACCTGATGCTTACAGCTTTTGACAGCTTCGAAATTCAAATATAACAATCTGTACTCATTCTTCAAGTCGTACAACACCCTTTCACGCTTCTTGTAACCAAGATTACTCAAAACGCCATCGCAGTTCTGAATCTTGTGAAAGCTTTTGTTGAGCTCAACAGCATTCTCGTGGATCAATGTAACCGAGAAACGACCTGGTTTGAACACATCCAAAACCTTCAACAAGACATCAACTGTGTCGATGTCAGAGTCTTCGGAAAACTTGTAATTAGTCTCGAAAGAGGCATACGACCATCCATCTTCAGGTGTAACGTGAAGGGTGTAGTAATATCCGCCATTTTCTGTACTTATAGAATTGGAAGAATACCCACACGGCGTGAAAGAAAACGCATCGTGAACAGTTGAACCTTCTTTTCCCTTCAATCTAAGATCACCGTCGAGACAACCCTCAGTTGGAGAGGGCGACGGTAAAAAGGACTTTTGACTATCAGATATATCAAAAACTTTATCCAAACCAGATGAAGCGATAGTCTCCATTCCAATATCATGGCCTAAATCATGCTCACTGATACCATCATTGATTAAAGATTGGACGCCCGGCTGTCTGGTAGTCACGAACTGAGATACTCTTTTAGAGTTCAACTCTGTCATCAAAATTTCAAAAGTCTGATCATTTGTGACAAAATTGTTCTCTTCGCCTGCGACATAAAGATACCAGTGATCATCACTGTTATAATCGCCAAGTATATATGACTTACCATCCTCGAAGTACTTGTCCAAAACAGTTACTTCCGACTTCCAGTTCCTATGAACAGAGATTTGTTTCTCAGGGAACATGAATGAGCGTCTAGAGTAAAAGACTTTGTGAACGTTGCGGCTGCTAAACTTTGCTTTGCTCTTGAAGTAAAAAGTCCTGACAATTTCAAACAAGGCATCAAGACAGTCCAAAGTGGTCGTGGTACCACACGTCTTCAAGATCATCTTGTGAGGAAACACGAAAAGGGAACTTTCACTCAAAAGATAAGCGTCCATAAATTTATTTGACTTCATCGACAATATCTTGCAGTTGACTAAATCTAAAATCTTGACCCAGCATTCTAGTGGAATGGATCTAAGTCCGTTTTCTGCTTGTCCTTCAGGCAAATCGGACTCTGACTTCCAAAACCAAAGTTCTAACAACTTTTCAGGTCCTTCAAATGCGAACGTAGAGTCCAAATTGGCTGAAAGCTGATGATCGACGTAGCTATCTTCGATGTAAACTGGAGCAACCATAATTGATTGAAATATTCTCTTCACGCGGATTAACTTCAGTATTTTGAGCGGGTAGGTTTTTTTAGTTCTTGTATGTAACCTGAACTGTTGAACTTGCGGTACGTTGAAGTAAACGAAAAACCACTTAGCGCACTAGATGGAAAGGTGGATTGGAACTTACTCTTGAGCTTTTAGGAAAAGCTTCTGTTTTGTTTGTTTTCTATGATGTCTAATTGAAACGATGAGAGAAGTAGCAAGAAACGTTCCAATTATCAAACTCAAATTACCGAAATCTGTGATTCAGTAACTTGTTTTAAATTCACACTGGTGGAAGGGGGAGGGTCGACAACCAAGTGGAATCAAGAAAGTAGTAAAAAAATGCCTTAAAATCAAAATCCAATCAACAATATGTTTGGTACAAATTCTAGCGGTTATGGATGCTATCCGGGTTCAATAGTGTCGCTAAACAAATGATGTCGTGACGCTTTCTTAGGCATATAACTCTCCAGATATCAATCGAAAGTCAATGCAACTTGAAGTAGTCGAATTATCAAGCCTCCTGTTATTCCGCTGCCGATAATTCAACTAATTTGTCCTTCGGGTGATTAGATTCTTAGCTCCCAGCTGTGTCTGAAATCTAACGGTTTTATTTTTTTTTAATTTATTTCGTTCGCTTAAACAAACGGGATTGTTTCTCTAGGTAGTTGTAGTGAGTATAGTAGTTCTTAACGTATCTGATAATGCTTGCAGAAGCAACCAATCGGGTTCTTTATTTCAATGGGGTACTAAACAGTGAAAATTTCTAGCAAATTTTTTATTGCTGACCGTATGATTTTGTATACAAGAAGCTCGACTTATTGCGCAGTAGTCGTAAAGGTTTCTCGAATATGTCTGTGATCCGAGACACATTGTTTGTGTCTCAGATCACCCCTTATCCGGGTACTGGAGTATGTCTAAAGTTGTATTATCCAAATATAAACTATAATAGAATAGGGAAAGTTGAAAATTGACGGTTCAGAATCTAAACACTGGAGACAATCTCGCTGGCATTTTTCAAAACCTCTACCATCTTGAGACATTCTCTTCTCTTTAATACCACCAATTCGTTCTCCTTCACCAAGTCAGCCAACTCAGGGTTGTTGTACAACTTCTCCAACAACTCCTTTTGGATTTCCTCCTTCGACTTGATGATCAATTTCAGCATGATGGCCTTGGGAATCACGTCGGCGATGGTTCTTTTAACGATGTTGTAATAGGAGGAAATCAACAACTTGATGACTTCAGTCTCCATTGTCTCTCTCTCTGACATGGTTCCCGTGGCCCTCAATACCGGAGGAGGAGCCTCCATTGATTGTAGTCTTTTCTTGTTCTTGGAAGCGAAGAATCCACCGAAAAACCCATTGGCGTTCTCATCCTTGGGTGCAACTTGTTGTGGTTGCTGTGAAGGGGGTAACGGCTTACCTGACTTTGTATCGACTGCAATTTGCGGCTTGGGATGAAACTTCTCCTCCACAATAGCCATAGCCTGGGATCCCTTGAGCAAGTCTGGATGCGCGGTGTTGACGTAAGTCTCTTCAGCTTTGATGATATCTGTCACGAAAGCATTTGTAGGAATTAAAGCCTCTCTCAAGAATTGGATGAAGTGCTGCGATAACTGCTCCTTCAATGATGGATAACGGGAGTATTGAGTCAGGGATATGATTTGAGACAATATTCTGACCAATTCATCAAATATCAAATTTATACAACGGATAGATGGCTCCTCCATTCTGCGTATCTGCTGTTTGACCAAAACCTCAAAAGCCTGGGTTCCCACAAACAACGAGGGTGCTGAACCAGACGTGTTGTGCATAATTGTTCTAATATCAGCATCCTTGATTTGATCAAAAGGATCTAACGCATTAATACCATTCTTGAAAATTTCATGAAAGACGAAAGAAATACGAGCACCACCACTAAGTTCTTGCGAGGACAATTCCTGTGATTCACCATCCAAAATACCAGTATAATCTTTGGTGAAGTTTGTGATCATGCTTAAAGCGATAGAGGTGGGAGACTCGGACATTTCTGGCCCCAACATTCTGAGCTCGTTCTGATACTTCTTCAATGAGTGTTCTATACGCATCTTGATGTCCGGTAAGGTTGCTTTGATGTGGTGCAATAAAATACCGTTTAGCTTTTTAGCCAAGTAAGGAGTACCGCAGTAATGCTCCTTTGCTTTATACGATGGATGACTGGCAAAGAATTCCCTCTCTTCCTTCAAAGCATCCCTGATAGTCTTCTTACTCTCAATGTCCCTCTGTCCCCTATTAATGACAGGCACATAGCCTAGTCTGAGAGGAATGACGCGCCCGGTAAGAATATCGAGCACATCGGTACCTTCATCCATTAAATCTACTTTGGTCAAAACACCGATAGTCCTTGTGCCTTCTGGATCTACCTCTCTGGCTAGTTTCAAACCGTCTGAGTTAGCCAAATCTGTGTTGGCTGCGTTGACAGACAAAATAATTGCATTGGGCTTGGAAATAAATTTCATAAGCATATCACGGATTTGCTTTTCGATATCCTTTGGCTGGTCACCGACTGGAACCTTCGTCAAACCAGGCAAATCGACCAAAGTCAAAGTCAAGACATGCGGCGAATAGATTCTCAAATTGATTGGAACTGGTGAGATTCCCAAATTTTTACCTGTCTTTGCATCTGTCTCCCTAACGATCTCATTTCTGATGTCCTCGAAGTTGTAGAATCTTTTATTAGGTAAGTGTAAGAACTCACCCCATTCATCCGCATTGTTCTCTGAATTCTCTCCCTTCGAATTAGTTGTATTGATTCCTGCTACGTCAGAGTTCAGTTTGGGTACCGGTTTCTTGTAAACCAATTGAAGCACCAATGGTCTTCTGGTAACGATACCAGTACCTCTCGGCAAAAAGTCTCTTCCCACAATGTTCTCAAGTACTGACGACTTTCCACTAGATTGTGATCCTACCACTGTGATTTGAGGTAAATCAACAGGCGAGGATGATCCACCTCCTAAGGGAGCCAAAGCATCCTGCAACTTGTTGATTGTTGCAATTAAGGTCTCATCCATCTCTGATGTGATCTAATTAATTAATAATGGTGTAATTAACTTAACCGCCTACCAAAAGATTACGATGGTAAATAACTGAGTTGTTCATAAATCTTAAATTGAACATCACACGACCGTCATATCTACAGATGGGTGCAATGCTGCAACAAGGCAGTGTACAATAATCTTTGAAACGTTTATAGGGTTTATGGAGAATTAATAATACCTGTCCATGAAGCTGTTGCTAGCAGTATAGCTGAAGCCTTCAAAATATTCTTCATGTTTCTGAAGCGGAATATTTATGCACTCATTCTCACCATGCGAGTAGTCGCTTAACTTCATGGAGGTGAATTGAGAGTCGAAATTCTCAGCAAGAATGGGGTCTGTTATAACGGGTATTATGGGCGGGATGATTTTGACATCCTGACTCTCCAAGCAATGCCAATTTATTTTTCTGAAGAAACGATGACCTGTGAACTTTTCCCAGTCGTTGTCAATTTGGAAGCGCTTCTGTGGGTTTTTGTTCAATAATTTGTTCAATAGATCCTTGGCGTCCATAGAGAAATAGAAAGGAAGCTGGGGTTTACTTTTCAAAATTTTTTCTTGAATAGCTTTATGAGAATTTCCTTTGAAAGGAGGGTTGCCAGACATCATGTCATAGATGACACACCCCAAGGACCACCAATCGACGGGGAAATCGTATTCCTCACCCCTCAAAATCTCAGGGGCCATGTACTCAGGAGTTCCTATAATGGACTTGCAAATATCCCCGTCTTTGGTATGTCCAATTTCTTTCGATAAGCCGAAATCTGTTAGCACCAAATGCCCTGCAGCGTTCAATAGACAGTTTTCAGGTTTGAGATCACGATATACTATATTCAACTTGTGAAGATGCCGAAGACCTAGAGCCATCTCTGCTGCGTAAAAGGCAACGTCATCCTCTTTAAATGCGTTACCTAACTTGTTTTTGGATGACGCTAAGTGATGAAAGAGTTCCCCTCCAGGAAGATACTCTAGAATCAAGTAAAATTTGTCTCGATCTTGAAATGCATAAAATAATTTGACTATGTTAGGGTTATGTGTGATGTTACTCAAAGTTTGCCTTTCAGATATAGTTCTTTTGATGTGGTCACTGTGGGTCCCATTATCGTAATTTTTAATGTTGATCATGGGCTTTCGGAGTTGTTTTTGAGCATATAGCTTATTTGTCTTTAAATCTTGCACCAAGTGAACCTTTCCGTACGCACCTTGACCCAACACTCTTATCTGTTTGAAATCCTTCAAGGTTTTTATATCCGATCGCCTATCATTCTTCTCTCCAGTGTTTATGATAGGACTTTCTGCTTCAAATGCATTTGAGAAATCCGAGGGAATGTAAAGATCTTGTTTGGATGGAGTGGATGCTAATGATTTCACTGAAAACCGACGGTACACTGATGACCTTCGCCTTCCAACCGAACGAGATATAACTCTTTCATCTGGTATTCTTAGTGGTATTGAATACAGAGATTGGGCATCTCCTGATTCGGTTCTCTCTTGCAACGGGTCAACGTTCTCTTTTATTGAAAAATGATCTAGTTCACTAGCAAAGCTGTCTTCATCAAATGTGAACAAACTCATGGGTTAGACTGTTCTATTCGAAGGAATATAGGCAAGAGTAAAAATGAGACATTGTCTGATCGATTTTGAATTTCGAGATGTTTAACTCTATTTGAGTTTAGACTCTGGTGCCAAAAAGTTTACTTGAAAGATTCGATCATTAAAATCAAATGGTATTATCGTAAACTAGCTATAGAACGTATACGTTAAAGTGAAAGAAGTCCTCATGCTTATTTAGAATCTTCTCAGTCTGTTCCCATGGAACCTCAAATAATCCGGCATTGATTTTAGGCATATTGATAACTATTTTTCCATCATTCACTTCATAACCTATATCAGCTATCAGTGATTGCTCTTGTAATTGTACCTTCAAGTCTTCCAATGCAAAGTCTGTATGCTTGGTGATTTCGGAAGGCGTTAACTTCATGGCCCCGGCATGATCACTGGTGAAGAAACAAGCAACATAGTATTTGATATCTTTGTTTCTACTCGTCTCCTCAGAAGAGGGCTCTATCAATAGTGATGTACCCAAAAGATTAGCAGGATTTGAAGAATGCTCTTCACAATGACCATAATACTTCGCAAAGGTAGAGGGAAACTTGGTTTGAAAGGCTTTAGCAACCCCAGCTCCCCATGAACCACGACAGTGACACGAGTGTGCTAGAATCGTTGCCTTGAATGCCGAAGGGTAGTGAGTGAATAAGTCACCTTTAATGTAGCTTATCATTGAGTATGTTAGGAAAAAGATAGAGCAAGTCAGAGAAATCGAGAGCGAGTGTTCTTGTTACTCCATTTTGATGCAATAATTCGGGTATCTTTATTAGTATATACAGTATTATGGGGAAATAGTCAAACGTTCGCCAGCAGATTCATGCTGAACGTCGTTGAACTTGAATCCATTTTCACAGCCTGCTCCGAAGAGGTCTTCAAACACACGTTCATTAAGCTCCACGTCTTGATTGTAGGTTTGCTCTTCGTAACTGCATTCGAACATGATGGATTTTGATTTTATTTTTTCAACCAGATGAGAGGAATTCTCTTGGATCCTCTTAGTAGGTTCAAGCATGTAGAATTCAATTGAATCGCCCTTACTGATTTTTGCCTCTGGTGATAGGGCTAGAATGTTTGCCTTAGAGCCCCAACCACCGCCACCCGCAATTACCTTGTAACGTCTCGGTGTATCATGTTCATTCCTCTTTACTTTCACATAAACTTCGGTATCTTTCGAGCCGATATTGGTTAGGAGGTCATTGTCCTCCAAAAACTTTGCAGCAGAATGCCCATTGATGAGCTTGATGAGGTTACCCACGCAATTTGTGATTTTCAATTGTTGTACCTTGTAATCATACAACGGGGTCCAGTTGTCGTGCACTTCAACTTTAAAATGCTGTGTACCAATGGGAGGAATTGTAAGTGAAAGACTGGAGAGTAGGTTTCCCGACATGCTATCGCCTGATCCCTCGGGCTGGATATAATACAACGTTGTTAAGCGACCCTGAGTGAAAACAGTATTTGCCAATTGTAGACTGATCTCTGGACCTTGTGAAAATTTCATCTTCAACAGTGAGCGAGGACTCTTCCAATTCTTGTCAGGTAGTGTGTTTTCTTCTTCTTCGTGTTCTTTGAGTTTAGCATCATCAACTTCTGAGGTCTCCAATGGAGTGGCATCGTCGATGACGATATGCTCACTAGACCAAAACTCTGAAACACCGCTCCTTGATGAGTTAGGGACTACAGTGTCAATTCCAGCGACCACTACTTGAATGCCATAAGTTTGATTGATTTTGATTGTCTGATCAATCACGTCGGAGAGAAGGTTTGGTGTTGATAGAATCATCAAAGCCTTAGGCTTAAAATGACTTACCGGGACTAGTTCAACTTTATTTATATTAACCGAGCATCGTGTATAGGTAGTCAAACGCCTTAAGGAGAATTTACTGCTACGCAAAATCAACCGCATGCTAGTCATTGTGTTAATCACTGATGCTCATCACAGAATCCATCATCTTTACGCTCTGATATTTGTAAAATTAAATATATACAGTACCAAGATGCCACCTATTAAAGATATGTCTTTTAAACAACTTACTAAACAACAGATAAAATCTCCAACATGTATCTATTGTCGAAAAATTTCTATCAAGATCCACAAACATGTACTGCTTCAAAAACTGTGACCAAATAAAATATATGAGGCAGAATTCAAAGCTTGTCTTTCTTCTTACAATATATGATTTTTCTTGATCTAATTCAACTACAATATTGTTTAACTTTCAAGCTGCCGGTATGATGATTGAAAACTCCTGATTTCTGTATCGATCATGAGGCGATCCGTGGTGTCGAAGTGTCTTAATACACGGCCTGATTACCTTCAATCATGAGGTATCACTCATTTCATTGTCTAAACGTGGCTTCTTGGCTTCACCCGAGATCCTGCCTGCACCATTTTGTTCCCCTGCCTCAGCACTTCGCTTTGTTGATCCATTATCCTCCTCTGGTTCTATATTCTGACGTTCGCAACTAAGATAAGGCTCGAGATTCGTCTCACATTCTTCAAATATTTCTTTCAAGTCTATGCCAGATCCAATATCTAGCACCTTTTTGAGAACAAGACCCCATACTCTCTCATCCCTATTTGTGAAATCCTCAACTGTAAAAACGTTTTTCTTCAATTCCCAATCTGATTGCTTTCGTCTTATAAGTTCTACCATATAAGCAGAAGACCCCAATGCGCGTCCATAGTCACTGACTAAACTTCTGATGTATGTACCTGAGGAGACTTCAGCTGAGATGTGGATCATGGGAAGCTGTGTCGGTAATTCTTCATCCACATCCAAAGCATTTGGGTTTCCTATTACAGTCTCGTCACTCTTCAGGGGATTGGATTCCATATATTGATCACTGAAAGACAACTTGCTATCATTGAGAGTAGGATTGTTACTAAGTGCGTGTGCCTTAGGTTTACCCGACTCATCTAACTGATTCTCTAACTTGGTGAACGCATGTCCAATACTCAACGAGTCTTCGTAAACCTCGATTGCGTGAATCTTAACCTTCCTAGACTTTATTGGTTTAGGCAATGGAATGTTTTCTCTGGCATAATCATAGAGAGGCTTTCCATTCATTTTCAAGGCTGAAAAGATCGGTGGAGTTTGATCTAAATCTCCAACGAATTTCCGGGCAGTCTCCTTGACCATGTCATATGTTATGTGATCGATTCTGTTTCTCGTTATAATTTCACCTTCAGAATCTCCAGTGGTGGTTGACATTCCAAGTAATGCTTTAGTCTCGTAGGTTTTACTACACTCACCTAAATAGTGTTGCAATTGTTTTGTTCCACTTCCAATTCCAATTACTAGAACTCCGCTTGCCAATGGATCGAGTGTACCTCCATGTCCTATCTTAACTTTCAACTGTCTGGCCTTCTTCGCTATTCTTTCTTTGGTCCACTTTTTGTCAGTACTCAAGTTGTCGATGACTTTATTTCTTGCGTCAGTTAGGTCCTTACGAAACACATCAGACTTGGTAAAAATCTCCTGCAAGTCTCCCACCAACTTGGAGGAAGTTACGCCCGAGGGTTTTTCAATGGCAAATATACCGTTCATTGACTTGGGGAGATATTTGAACATGCAAGCATCAAAAGTGACTACAGCTCATCTACAATATCGAAAATTAGATAGTAAATCCTGTATGTATCGTCCATTACCAGAAATCATGTAATTATCTAGTAGCCATATATGTGCCGTCGTAAAGGGTACGCATGTCTCTCATATACTTTCCTTTGGTATTTGTATGTCAAGCTGCCGGAAGTTAGTATATTATATCCCAAAAATTGGTAGAAAAAGAAAAGGACTGCGATCTTGTCTCTCAAATACTTACTGATAAATAACCAGTTCTTCTTAAAGGTATTATTTTAAGATCGGGTGATATCTGTCTCAATTCAGAGTTTAAATTATTCTCGATGAAGTTGTCCAAGTCCAAGAGTCTTTTCTTACAGTGTTCACCACCAAAAATTTTATTATTCACATATCTGAAGATAGAGCCGCTTAATGCGTCAAGAAAACCTTCCAAGATGTTGCGAGATTTGTAGGGATCAAAGGCTTCAAAGATCATCATGTTTATTCGGGAAACAATGGACTGGAACACTCTAGGGGTTATCATCTTGGGAACTAGCGGCGTGACAGATGTGATGCCAAAGACGTTCCGATCAAATTCGCCATAAATCTTGAATTCCTCCTCCTCTTCCTTTCTGATCGCTGCGGGCTCTTTGCCAGGTATGATGTCAGAGAATTGAGGTATCCACTCAGACATAGCTTTGGTGTATATTCGTGGAATTCTTATTATTCTTGTACGTTGGAAAGTGGAGGAATCAATAGCCACATGTGTATTGGGAAAATGATTGATCACAAGTTGTGTATTGCTGTCCGATGCATCGCCATTATTCCCCGGGGCCTTCATCAATTCATGGTAGTTGAAAAACTGCAATTCGTCCGAGTTCGCTGACGATTCTTTGACACCCATATCTTCATATCCTTCTCCATTTCCATCTTTATCTGCTCGACCATTGACTTCTTTCCCTTGCGACTTTTGAAAGGAGTATTTATTATAAGGATCGTTCACATTCTCTAGAGAATCTGTCATCTTAAGTAGTTCGCCCTTTTAATCATTACTGGTGATAGCATAAAGATGAGAATATCAATACTTTGTTATCATACACAATCAGGTTGGAATGAAGCTAAAAAAAAATGCGCAAACCCGGAATCGAACCGGGGGCTCAACGATGGCAACGTCGAATTTTACCACTAAACCATTTGCGCAGATCAGAAATGATTTTGCCCAGGATCGAACTGGGGACGTTCTGCGTGTTAAGCAGATGCCATAACCAACTAGACCACAAAACCACCTTCTTGAAGTATTAAAACAAGTTTGGCGTTCATAAATAACTTCCTTTGTTGCTGGCTAGCGAAGTCGTGACATTACAATAATTGCATCTTTATATGTGACACAGAACGATAGAATAGATGAACTGTTGCCCCTATGGATGGGTATGACCAGATTGCGTAGAAAGGCGTTCTGTTTTATGCTCTATCACGAGAAGAAAGCAACACACAAGGTTCAACAACAATAAAAATATGACAAAATGATGATCTGAAACTGCAAAAAGACGAGGAAAGGATGCACCTGAAAAGTTGAGCTGGAAAATTGATTCTATCAATAATATCAAGATGCATACTATTGTGCTGGAATCGACTACCATGACGATGTCTATGAATGTGAATAGCTACAAATGACTATTTAATTTGTATATTTTAGCGTCATAGCCCATGAGCTATTCGAACGTTGATCCTGGATATCAATGACCATTATCGATGTGCCTATGTTTCAACTCCAGACTCCTGGATTTCACTCCTGAAGACGTCCCATTCGGGATTTTTTCTTTCGCTATTTCTTTGGGAGAAGTATGCGGTGCATCAGTGACAATCTGACTTGTACTTTCATCGACTGGTGTCGAACTTACGGAGAGAAAAATGAATAGAGTGAATGCAGTCCCAATAGCAGCATGTAACAAAATATCCATATATCTTGTACGCAAAGTCGTGATTGGATCTGATAAGAGACTAATGTAGAACATTTTTGAATCCACATACTGCTTGTTGAGAAATGCTTTGACAAAATTGAGCGCGTCAAAGAAAGGTGTGCTTTTATCAGGATCCACGTTTAATGGGGGTGGTGCCTTAGGCT
Organism: Debaryomycetaceae sp. ZIM 2471; assembly: GCA_031081905.1. NCBI lineage: Eukaryota > Fungi > Ascomycota > Pichiomycetes > Serinales > Debaryomycetaceae > Debaryomycetaceae sp. ZIM 2471. Next base: position 342,544 of record JARYTF010000008.1, on the reverse strand, counting down.
GTATTGGTGCCTTTTCACCATTGACTTTATAATCCTCGTACTCAATGTTATATTTGGGTACGAATGTCGTATTACCAATAGTCTCTGCCTCCTCGATAGAGTGGCCTAAATAGATGTTGTCGAATAAGATATCACTATTCAAGCTCCATAACTCAAATCCTAGACCTCCAACCAATTCAATATTTGAGGGTTGCAAATCCTCGAAATAAGCTGGATTTGGAATCAATCTAGGTTTCCACTCACCCTTATATTTTGGATTCTTCACCTTTTTTTGAATCCAAGGACCTCTATAGTTTGGATTGTTTATCTTCGGTGGCTCCCATTTGCCACAGCCAGTGATATCACATTTAGGATTTCGTATCTCGGGAGCTATCCATTTTCCATCTATCGAATCGTCCCAGTCGTCAGGCTTCTGAGCATTCGGATCCTCTATATATTCTGGTTCATCTTCGTTCCAACCTTCTGGTCTTGTAGCTGAAGGATCTGGAATCAAGAGTGATCCATATTTTTCGTCGTAATCTGTTGGCTTTTCCTCGGCGTTGAACGCTGGTATGAATTCACGATCATCCCAGGTTGAAGGTTTGCTGTCATTAACATCAGGAACAAGCTTTACAGGGTTCAAGGGAGGGTCGAGAAAACGTGGCTTCTGTAGAAAGTTACCAGCCTTTGCAACTTCACCATTTATTCTGATCTCGAAGTCCAGATTCGTTTTGAAAATAAGAGTATAAAGCGTGCTAATCTTTCCAGTTCTGGACATGGGAGAAGAGGTCAAGTGTTTTTCTTCCACTAATCCCGTAATCGGGTCTCGTCTATTGATAATGAAATGTATTTTGTTATTGGAACCGCATTTGTCAGGACCAAACATAATTTGATATGGGGTACCGTTGTTGAATTCACCTCGCAGGTCAAATTCATTATCCAAAAGCTTTACATACGTTCCACCGCACTTGAGGCCTTTTTGAAGCTTGATTTCATACTGGAGAACTAGATCCTTATCAGTGTTGTTGAATGGCTGATCAAACTTGTATGATATGGCGTGGTGTGCAGCTTGAGATTTCATTACCAAGCCCTTGTCTTTCAGAAAGCCGGGATGGACTGACGGCTCTTCTATCTTCCATTCGCCCAAATAAGAAGACTGTTCATTTTTCTTGGAGTGTGATACCTTCCAGTTCGATTCACTCAAATCTTTATAGTTGAATTGTTCGAAGAATGATGATGGGTCTAGTGTGGTACTGTCAAAAGCTTTAAAATCTGATCTTTTCACGACGATTGGATCAGCAAGGATAGCCTGAAGAATGAACAATAAACTCACAATGTATCTCATGGTCGACCCTGAAGACTAATAAGGACAGAAAAATTAAACACAATCAGCCACGTTAGAGATTTGATCAAGGTGAAAATTATACAAGTATATGAGTAGTGTATATTACAATACATGGACAAGGTCTATGATATATTCTAAGCAATAATGAAGAATGTGCAGCTCTAGTAAATGCCGTGAAAAGACGTATCTGTAGCGACAGACATGTCACTTTCAATGCTTCAGGGAGTGTCAGTTTCTTGTGTTTCGGGGGATAATAACGTGAGAGACTGTCTCATTATCTGCAACTGAAACTAAGTTTCTGCTTGTTCGAGAAGAGAAAACTTATTCTCATGCTTGGGAAGCAGCAGTAAGTCGGGTTTTTCATTGTCGTCATTGAAAAAATTGTCAACATAGTCATCCTCTTCTACCCTGTCTTGGTCTTCCTCGTCGTCCTTGTCTTGCGACAGATCAGGCAACCTGTTCTTCACTTTCAACGCGCTGTTGATCTTGTCCCAGCCAGACTTCCTAGCGTTCTGTACGAAGGACGCCCTAGCTATGCTCTGCTCTATCTTGGTGCCCAAAACTCCGCTGACCCTATCAGATCTTTCTTTCTTATGTTTTATGGTGCTATTGTTCTTCTTCTGCTTTCTGATCTTTTGCGACTCGAGCTTCTTATTCAAAAGATTTTCATTCTTTATCGTGGTCCTGATGATAGACTTCTTCACACCATCGGATTCTAACTTGGGAATGGCTGCCAAATCCTTCCCTTCGTCATGCTCATCGAAAGCCATTCCTCTCCTAGCAGCTCTACTGCGTTTTGAGACTATTGTCATGTTAGAATATAGTCAGATACAAAGACTTTGCTATATAGACTTACCCTTCTTAGCCATATTTTAGATACTTAATAAGAAGAAATTAGTAGAAGTGAAAAAAATCTTTAGCCATCTGGAAAACATTTATCAATGTGGTTTTGCGAAACTTTGACTATCAGTGATTACTTCATATATCTATAAGTGAATTGCAAGAATAACTTGATAATAAAAGTTCTCGATAACACTCTAACTATATATGCACTTCAGAAGATTCCACAGATCTCATAACTTGTCAATAATGAACAGTCCAGCCAACAAAATGACGCAATCTACAATGTCAAAAAAATCGCACAACGAATCGTTCCACTTAAAATCCTCAATGAACCCGGACACCAAGTGGTGTCTTTGACTACGCAAACGGGGAGATATGTGAATCTGGGAGTGTGTCAGTGGCGGTGTACTCCAGCTCGCCCGTGGAGCGAAGTGTAATGATAAAGGTGGATGAAGCAGTAGTGATGAACGGGGCAGTTATCGAGAATCGAATATTTCTTCTGTGGGAGAACAATTTGATGCAAAAAATGGAGCAGATAGAGGGTCTGATATCTGTGTTCGTAAATGTTCTCGACGAAGTGTTTGAGAAGTTGAACGTATCCGAGACATACTTGTTGTTAAGCAGACAGAATGAGAAGCTTGCATTAGATTTGGGAAAGTATTTCATCCATAACATGGGAGGAATGATGATGAATGGTAAAGATACGGGAGTCTTAGACACCTTTCTCCTGAATATAGAAACGTCGTTATGGTTTGTAATAAAATGTGTTGTGTAAAATAAACGTGTCTGTATTTATTTTATATATGTTAACTAGAAGCACTGGCAGTATTAGTAGCCGATTGAGCTTCTTTGACCGCCTTGATATACTCTGTACATGCTTGATCTATACTGTTTTCCATAGGACTTATGCACGCGTTCAAGTCTTTGACTATCTTGTCCTTCAATTTTTCATTGGTTTTTAATATTGGGACGCCGTTTAGCGATTCGGTGATTGAATGTTTCAAGGTGTTGATACCCGACTTACAATTTTTCAAATTAGCAAAAAGCTTTTTTGTCTGACCAGGGTTGGAACCATCCAAAAACAGATTCCAGAAATGAGACAAGAACTCTGTGATAGTAATGTTGAAAGTAATGATCTCTTGAAATGTGCTTTCCGATATAATGCTATTATTTGACTTCGACGCTGCCAGATTCAGCATTCTATACGCTCTGAAGTTTTGTTTTATCAATTGGGCTACCTCTGCGCCCGTGTTATCTATTTCGTCTCTTTTCAATGCATACGTATCATTTAAATTTACAGGGCCAGAAGACCGATCGAACAAATTATGATTGAAGTAATTGCTGATTTCAGCTGGACTAGCCTTGTGGTCCATAATGTCATTTTTCTTTCTTTGGAAAGTTGAATTAATGTTCAACCGTGCGTATTGCTGGTCCTCAACCTCGTTCAAATCATGTAAATTGAGCTCCTCTTCGTACTCTCTTAGTTCTTCATCAACTAAAGACTCACTCTCCTTGTCAACCTTCTCATCACCGTAGCTCATACGGACCATCTTGGACGACAAGTTGTTCATGTTCTTCATCAAGATCATCATTTCATTCTCTTGATCCTTGATTGCATTCTTGCCACTTCTCAGATTATTCAATATACTATTTTGATTTGTAGACTCTTCTGTGAAACGCATGGTAAGATCCGGCATATTTCCCAACTTTTGAGAGTTGTCTTCCTCATTGCCCTTCAAGTCTATGAATTTACTGAGGTGAATATCGTCATCTTGAGCCCCTTCCTCACCAGTCTTCTGCCTTTTGCGGCCATTTTCGTCATTTTCCTTCTCCAAATATCTTGAGTCGATATAGAGATACTTATCTAGAACTACATCACCTCTGTCGTTAAGACCATTCGTTTTGTCTCCTCTCAATCTACGGAATAATTTGGAGTTGAAAAACCTGGACCAAAATTCACCTTCCAGAAATTTGTGAGGGACAAGATCATCGTAGGCCTTTTTGATAAGTGGATAAGTTTCAAACATTTCGTTGATGGTATCTCTCGTTACGTTGACATTCACTTGATTGTCTGAAGATGCGACGGGTTTAATGGTCGAAAGAACGTTGTAGGGCCCTCGATGTTGAGAAATTGTTAATGCATATGTTCGCAAATGATTCAAACGAGATGACCAGAATACATTCGGAGAAAGCTTGAATTTAATGACAGACTGCGTAAAAATATTCCGCAAGTCCCTGTCATCCAATAGCAATCGCTGTTGTAATTGATGATTCTTCAACAAACTCTCATCGCTCAATGACAGAGCTGACGTGAATTGTAGCAGAGACCCACTTCCGGAGACCGCTGCATTATTGTCCCTGAAATCAGCCTCTCCATTCGATGATGACCCTGGCGTATTAGGGGTGCCAGGGGCAGGGCTATCTTTAATTACAGTTTTATGTCTCGCAACTATCGTCAGCAACGTCTCCTTGACGTTTCCCATTGTTGGTCTATTCGTGAACGAGAAAGTGAGCTTTTTCTCGGTTTCTCCATTGGGCTTGTATATCACCCTAAGCATTAGTTTTTCAGTTGATTCCTGTAGCTTCGCTAATGAGTTCAACGGAACCCGAATGGTCTTCAGCTGATCGATGGCATTCCACTCCAAAACCAGAGGTGTCGAGTCCTCTCGCACATAAAGCATTCCTGATACCTTGTTGACCAGACATGATCCCGATACTGTTGACATGCTTTGGACTGGTGGTAAGATGTTGAATCTCTTATGAAGTTATAAATGATGATGGTAATATTTTTGTGTAAAGTCGAAAAGTTAACCATCTTCGAGAAATTACAGTGATTTCGAATGATATCAAGCTGTTCGATACGTTCTACTATTACAAGGTAAATGATAGGGCTCAAGAACAGGCCACTCTTAGCGTGGAGAAGATGCTTTGCAGCACCAATTTCCCCCATCAAACTTGGCGTGTCCAGGACCTTGGTCCTGGCCGCAGGCCCAGGGCCAAAAGGCCCAGTCACCATTGACAGGGAGCTCCCAGACCCTTTTGCTTTCCGCAGACAGAACAGAAACTACTTCTGGGCATATGGCATAGGTGTGACGTTGGCGTGTGCCATTGTTTTCAACTACGAAAAGACGACATCACCTATAATCAATTCCACATTGTACTTCCTCCGGCGTTCAGTAATAGCAAGAGACACCTTGGGGAGCGACATAAATTTCGCTTCTTCATGGCCGTGGATACGTGGACCATTGAACACTGTTAAGGGCGACATAGACATCAAGTTCGACGTCACTGGCTCCAAAGGTACGGGAACCTTGAAGTTGAAGGCCACCAGAGTGTCAAAATTGCATCCCTTCGATGTCCACCATTTTCTTCTATCGTTTGGTGACGACGTTTTTGACCTCACCAAGGACCCAGAGATGGCCTTTGATCTATAAATATCTTCCTCTTCGTGTATATATCTCAGTCAATAAAACAAGGCTTCTATCGTCTCTCCTGCACTTTATATACGCTTTGGGTGAATTTAGTTTTACCGATCTGAAGGAAATTCAATCGTCACCAACTACATCCTCTTTATTTTCAACAAATATTCTACATCAAGACAACCTCTGCACACCTTGGTGATTGAGTTGATTTCTTTTGTAGTTACATTCTTGGTTGTGCAAAATTCATGGTTGGAAAATAGTCTGTTCGTTATTCTTGATTCGTTTTATTAGGAAATGGTGAACGTGGAACGTCTAGCGGTGGGTCTAGCGGTGGGTATTCCTGGACTAATAGTCGTGAGTATTGTGATTGCGATGTGGTTTCGGAACCAGAGTAAGCAACGGAAGGAGGACGAGATCGAAAACGACATCGACATCGGACTCAATGATAACAAGCTGTTCAACGAATTTCAGGAGGAGCTACACAAGCCCCTCAGGCGAGCAAAGAGTGAGCTGTCGACAGCCGACGCTGAAAAGAACGAGGGGGGCATTCAGGATAATGGGACCTCTTCGAACGACTCGAACAGTACACACTTCGTCGGACCCGGTCTCGATAGAACACACCATAAGACCCCTTCGTCATACGATTTTTACGAATCGGTGATTCCAATCATTCCAAAACAAGGTACCAGCGCAAGCTCACATGGCTTAACAGACGGCTCGACATTCGTCCCCCCACCCTCTCATGAGGCCAATGAAGGGAACTTGGAAAGTGCCAGTTCTACAACCAGTTTAAATGGTACAAACAGAGATCATTCGTTAGATAACTTGGCAAAACAACTCACGAGCCCTACATTTTTTGAAAAACTCCCCTCTCGTGCTGGCACTGTGTCGGTGAAGAAGACCAACTCATACTTAGCCAATAACTCGAGTCATGACCTCGTTGTCAACTCGCCCGTGAATGAGAATGCTATAAATGAGAATTACATTTACGAATCCAGCCCCGTCAAATCAGCATCCTCAACCCGTGATGCTAGGAATCAAAGACAGACGTCCCAGAAATCACCATTGGCACCAAAGGTTTTCGGCTCAGGTTCAAACTTGCATGAACAAGACGAACAAAATCAGACCTTCTCTGCTAATTCTTCCGTGAATTCACCATTCGTTGATGTACCCGATATTGACGAGAATAGCAATAGTAGTGATAATGAAACATAATATTACATAATTTCACAGATTGTCACATTCATTATGACACTCATAATCCTTATTATTATCTGTCGTTCACTTCTCATTAGACATTTGTATATGTTCAATAAAAATATAGCTCTTTCGTTGATTCATACGATGATGTGCGCTCTAGCGAAATTTCAAAGGCATTGAAAATCGAGACTGCGAAATCTAGAACTCCTGGCACTATCTCTCAGATATGATATTGCTACCTAGAGTATTCGCCAGATTGCATCTGATCTCAGGCAGCAGGCCTATCAAACTAACATCTCGCTTTCTGAAGCCATTGGTGAACAACATCGCTAAAAGACCATATGCAACTTATCGAAGGTTCAATAACTCAGAACCCCAGTTTGCATGGGGGGACTGGTTGACCAGCAGAAACACTATATATGTGGGATTGGGACTCGCAGGTTTCTACTTGTATAACCTTGAAGAGGCACCCATTAGTCATCGGCTTCGATTCATGTGTGTTCCCAGTTGGATGGAGAGAAAAATTGGAGACTACAGTTACAAGCAAATTCTTAGCCAGTACCAACACCAGATCGTGCCCTCTAACAATCATCTATACAAGAAGATTGGCAGTATAATGAACAGATTATTAACAGCAGCGATGCAGAATTCTGACGAACACCAGAAAAAGCTTTTGAGCATGTTGGACTGGAGTATTCACATTATCCAAGTTGATCCAAGAGAGGTTCCTCCAAATGCATTTATCTTGCCCAATGGGAAAATATTCATATTCTCTTCCATCTTACCAATTTGTAAGAACGACGATGGATTGGCCACAGTTCTAGCGCATGAGCTATCTCATCAGCTTGCACATCATTCGGCTGAGCAATTGTCTAAGCAGCCATTTTACATATTGATGTCGACAATTTTATATTCCGTAACAGGAATAAGCTGGTTCAATGATCTACTTATTCTGGGACTAGTAAGCATGCCAGCATCAAGAGAAATGGAGTCAGAAGCCGATTACATTGGGTGTGAGCTTATGGCAAAACTGTGTTATAATGTTAAGGAAGCTGTCAGCTTCTGGGGGAGAATGAACCAATACGAGAACGACTTGAAGCTGAACAATATGGTAAGGGAGGGCTTATTGCTGGAATTTTTTTCATCTCACCCCGCTACAAGAAAAAGATTGAATGATATCAATTCGAGGCTTCCGGCTCTTGAATCTATAAAAGAGGCATCTGGGTGCTATGAATATTTTAACGATTTTACTAGCAGTCTGAGAAACTTTTTCAAGAAGTCTTAGTGTCCAGGATGTACCTAATGAGAATCTATACCGTCTTATTCGCGGTTCCATTTTTCGCCTCGTCGCTATTCTGTACTAACATCAATATCAGAGACTTTTGGATACCTGTGAATAAATCATTATCTATTGAAATGTGTTTTCGGCTACCAGTAACTAGTGAAAATGGTATGAGATCTGTTCCAATTTCATATTCTTCATACGTAGTAGATTCTTCTTTGGGAATCTCTAGTAAAGAAATTTGTATAGTTCCTATTCGTTTGGATCTTCTTGAGAATTTCCCTGACATTAAAGGAACTGAAAAAGTAACGAAAGAAACTTCCTGACTCAAATCAACATCATCTATAACTTCTCTAGTTTCCTTTAACATCATATTGTATTTTACTTTTGTCGACACGAAAGTCTCGATGTTCTTTTTGTCAATGTTGATGGTGATCTGATTATTGTCGTCCATGAGTTGCGATAATAGAGAGTCTTTTCTATTGGAGCTTGATACAAAATCAATCAATCTGAGTTCCACTAACTCTAGTATTTGTTTCGTTAAATTATCGTAAGCAGATTCAATTCTGTAATCTAAGTTGCGGATATCGCTCTCGTCGTATTTCCTTATTCTGACCCTGCCATTTACCTGCCCTAACTCCTTCTCTGTCTTGGGTAATATTTTTGATGTATGTTTTCTCCACTGATGCTTCATCCATCCCTTATATGCGAAATACCCTCCAGTGATCACGGGAGGAAGAACTGTTATCAATACGTCCGGATGAACATGAATAAGTCCCCAGGCCGACAAACCAATACCCGAGAAATATTTGAATGTTGGAGGTATCGTCTGGTACCAAATATATTTCACAAGATCACCATTTGTAGAATAGGACTTTCGTGGGGGCAATGAAGAGTAATGCCGTGCTGAAGATGTAGCCCCTTTTCTGATGGGAATATCAGATAGCCTATGTGCTCTCATAGAACAGATTTATGGCACCCAATAATACTTAAAGTGTTTCTCGATAGTTTATGGAGATCAAAATTTGGCAATATCAGATGGCTCATCTCTAATTGGAAATTTAAATATTCGGTAGACATTTTGGAATCTACTCTGTGTTCGTTTACTTTGCTTTGAATAGATGGGAAGAGCTGAGATTGGTAGCACGAAGTATCAGTCTAAGAAGTTAAAGGCTGCCGGCTTGCAAAAACTACGGTTTTATTGTCAGATTTGTAGAAAGCAATGCAGAGATGCCAATGGATTTAAAAATCATTTGACTTCCTTCAAGCATCAAAATAAAGTGAGGGATATAAGTGACACTGGTCATGGACGATCTGTTGTAGAAAATTATTCAGAGGAATTCAAAAAGGACTTCTTACGACTACTCAAAGTCAACCATGGTACCAAAAAGATCAACGCTAACAAATTTTATCAAGAGTACATATTGCATGATAGAGACCATGTTCACATGAACTCGACGAAATGGTCAAGCTTAACTACCTTTATCAAACACTTGGGGAACAAAGGACTTGTTGAAGTTCATTCCTCGGGAGAGGATTCGGAATATAATCTTGAAATATCACTTCATGATTCTTCTGACCTCCACCTAAAAAGAGACAAATCCTTGGAAAAAGCGAAGGCTACCAAGTCGGACAATGATATTACGCTGTCTTTAATAAACAAGCAGATAAATAAGGGGAAAGAGTATTTATCTAAGTTTGCATCTGCGGAATCTGTCGCAAACGTTAATCCACCAGTGGTAACACCATCAAAAATACGTGTCGAATATACCAAACAAACTCCTAAAGCGAGAATAAAGAATGTATTCGGGTCTGATGATGACTCAGACGAATGAACGATAATGATCGCTCAACAAATGATTACGAAATGATACACAGAGAAGCCTTTATGAGATATTTTGCTATTTTTGTCACTGAATATCCTATTTATAGAACGATCTCATAGCACAAGACATAGACGTCTCTCGAATTGATGTTCTGGTTGGCCGATGGAGTTGCACTGCCATGAGGAAGATTGACTCTGACATTTTCATCGTCAAACAAACACCAATATGGATCATATAGGTTTTCAAGGCTATTAACCTTGTCCGTGCATAAGGATTTGTTTATCAATGCTGTGTAATGCCCACTCAGGAGGTTTCCATAATGATTGATTATTCCTGATAATTTATATGTAACATAATGCTCTTCATTATTGAACTTCAATTGTAAAGGATATTGAATATTAGTATTCAACTTGTCTGTCATATTGAATTTTGAGAACCTTGATAGATGTACGAGGAGTATTCTTGGTAACTTTATAAAATTTAAGCTCTTGATTGAGACCGAATCTTGTTTGTTTGTTGAATTGTCATTTTTCTTTGATTTATCTTTGCTTGGTGATTTGTTCCTTCTGGCAAATCTGAAGGGTCCTGATTTCTTAGCACTGAAAACGGGGTGATCATCTAACGAAACTTTTGCCCCCGATGGTGCTTCTTTAGAGCACTTGGGACAGTTCCAAGAGTTCTCACCACTCAAAATTTCGTCTTGTGTGTAATATGACAAACAGTCAGAAACATTAACGATACCGTTATTGTTTGGCGGTATAGGGAGTGAAAGGATAGTGAATGGTGAGTATGACACAGACTCATGGCCACACTTGTAGCACAACAACTTATTTTGTAAATGACCCTGGAACAAATCATGAACAGGTGAGCTTCCTTCAGTTTCTAAAACAAATTTATACCATTTGATGTAATTATCCTTGTCCTTTGGTTTGATATGTACGTTCCAACGAGAAATGTATTCTTCAAAGTAGGAAATACTTAACTCGTTTCCATTAAATATTCTCTCCGACATTTCCTCATGCAATCTGTCCAAGACAAAAAGTAGGAACTCTTGAGCATCTTGTTGTTGGTGTGGAACATGAAAATCGGGCTTCAAAAGAGAAATTATTCTGAGAAACCTAGTAGGTGCGATTGAAGCACTTCCGTGACTACCAAAAACCTTCAAAAGTCCAGATAAAGCTTCTGAAAGAAGCAAACTGTCCCTGCTTATGTTTGACACGTTTAAATAGCGTAAAAACCTCGCATCTCTCACATAATTCTTGTAACCTTGATTCTCTATCAAACTTTTGAGCAAGTCTATTCCGAATAATAATTGAATGGTCAGATTTATGTAACAGGATGACCCAAAGTTCTTTAGTCCACAAATGGCATATTGTTGCATGCATTGCATTCTATTATTCTTATCGACCACATTCGGTCTGGGTATGGGTACAAACTCCGGCACTGAATAGCTATGGGAATTGTGACCTCCATTTAGATCGTTCAGTTGCAGAATATGGTTACTGGAAGATTGCGGAGCATGTGAGCCTTGTGGAGTATACGATTTCTGATGTCTTGGGACTTGAGGTTGTGGTCTAGTGTATATTTGCTGCTCACTCATCGTCGAGCGACGATCTCCTCCATTTGGCATAGGCCTAGTGGATCTGTGCTGCATATTTTTCAAGTCGTTTACCGAGGAAACGGTCACTGGACGGATAGCATCTTTTTTCAGTGGGGGTAGCCTTCTATTCAATCCGATCAGGACATCAGATATGGGTTGCCGGTAGCTGTCGTGTGCTCTATCACTGTCAAAATGCTTCTCCTCTGTTGGATCCACCAATGGATAAGGAACCACGTTATCTTCCAATGATGGGATGATAAGGTCTCTGGGATAAGGAGTGGTTCTGTGTGATTGACTGCTTTCGTGACTTTCGAATGCATTCTCTTTAGAATTATCAACTGATGTCCTCAAGGATGGGAACTTGCTGACAAAGCCTTCAATTGACACATCTTCACCAAAATCTTCCTCGCGTGGATATTTACCGTTTGCCTGCTCTAGAATCCTTTCACTCGCCATGTTGTGCCTATTGTCTAGGGGATCCATAGCGGATTTTCGATGCTCCTCCCCTAACTCCTGTTCTCGTTTATGCTTCAAGTAGCTGATGTATTCGTTGAGCCATTTGTAGAGTGAATCATAATCAAACTTGATCAAATCCTTCAGATCCAAGTACTGTATAACCCATTTTCGAATGCTTTTCAACGAAACTTCATACGTCTTCTCCTTTATGAGATCGTTTGATGTGTAAAATGCAAAAATGTTCAAGTATATGATGAAGTCCTGCTCGTTAGACTCGAGAAACGCATCGAATCCTCGGAAATGCATCATTATGAAGCTGTTTATGAAATAGTTGAATATCAAGTATCCTCTCACGTATGTTTTAACGCCAGCCTCACCTTGCGTGTTGACCAGCTTCTCATATAGTAGCTCACAGTAGTCTATCAAGTCAAAGAGTGACTTATTCCTCAATTCTGGGTCCAATTGAAGACTTCGAAACTCATGGTTTATCAATCTATAATATTGATATTTAATGTCCACTGTGCTCGTGCTACTCCTTTGATGATTTTCAGTAACACTGGATGACATTTTGATATACGAGGCTTTCACCTTGAACGCTTTCTTCTTATCAAGCCAACCAGTTATTCATCAACTCCGAGCCCTTCTATATTTTATGATTTGATTTGACTCCTGCTGCGGATTTTGAAGTGTTTTGTCCCAAATATATTTGTGGAAGGCACAAAATTTTAATACAGAATGAATTGACCGTTGAGATTTATATATCTGATAATGTACACTGCTAAATAGTCAACTACGAAGGGTTGAACGGTATGTGGTCGAAGTTTTTGATTGAGTTGTCTCCTGCAGATCCTGGAACGTGAAGTGGTTCCGGAAGAGTGGAACCTTCCTTGGTGTAGACGTTATAGAATAGACCATACATGTTCAAAGCCTCGTCATCCAACTCCTCCTCCGTGATCGATCTCTCTGGATCCTGTGAGCTGTACCTCTGGGCTTGACCCAAAGGGCTTGCAGATATCATGTTCCCATTGTAGTGTAGAGGGTGGTGACGCGAGACAGGCTTTTGGTTCGCCAAATTGATCGACTGGGATGGGGTGTCTGAATTTTGACCCGATGCGTTTGAGACACTTCTGTTGGGGAAGTTGGCCAAGTTTTTCAAAGTAGACCAGAAGTCTAGCTCTTCTTCCTCCTCCTCGTCTTCGCTTCCGTCGTCTGGTTTATGATACTTTGACTGAGGGAAGCTACCATCCACTGCGGGTCGTTTGCGCTCCTCCTCAGCAGCCGCGATCTGGACAGCTTGTGTTAGTGGCGTCAAGGAGTTGGATTGCGGGGTCTGCTCCTTCCCATCATATGCTTTGTTATTCTGATTCAAAAGCTTCACCAAGTCCGAACCCTTGATATCACTTTGAAAAGAGCCATCTGAAGAGGGCTTCTCGATGTTTTGCATCGAAAACCCATGGCTACCTGCATCAGGGTTGCCGGTATTGCTATGGTGGTGATGGTGATGGTGGTGATGGTGATGATGTGTGGCCAATCGTTTGTCACTTACAACAGGCGATGGACTCGATGATGTTAATTTGGGGACCTCTGTCAAAGGTGGAAGATGATTGAAATGTTGAAATCTGTGTAGTTGAGTCTCTGGTTCCATGTAAAATGCAGTGTTGCCCTTAGGTGATCCTGATAGCTGCAAAAGATCGTTTTCGTTGTTCAAGTTTCCCAAAAGATGTATTGGTGGAGATATCGAACCCTGTTTTGAGCTTTGTGGAGCGTCAAAGGGCTTTTTGGGAACAAAGGCAGGTGAATAATGGTGATGTATATGCTCATGTACCGATATAGTCATTCCATTTGCTTTGGCGTAGGAGACTAACTCCTGAACGAGCTCTTGGTTTTTTATCGTGCCTCCATTCTCATCATTGAATAGGGTATACCCCTGTGCCTGACTGCCAGATTTATTCTTATCTGCGAAAGAGTACTTCCATTCAACTTCGCTTGAAGCTGGTGTTCTAGTGTTGGATCCTTTGAATCGCTTTTGATTGAACCTGTCCGATGAATTATAGTCCTCTTGATACTGATTTTTGCTGAGATAGCTACTCCCCTCTATTGCAGATTGGTACGATGACTGATCATTCAGCTCATTGCGCTGTTCACCTTTCAAATTTTGCTCATTGTGAAGTTCATCAAAATGAAAAACACCTAAAGCGTCCTCGTTTACATTACCCACGCTAGTCGCCAAGGTAACCTCTCGTTTTATTTTATCATCTGCTTTCCCTCTAGCGACATCTGTAACCAATCTTCTCCACCTGTTTCTGCAAGTCAAAGAAGGTCTACCGGCCATCTCATTTGCTATAGTTCTCCACTTTGTGCCATGTGTCTTGACAAGTCTGATAAGAGAAAAGTCCTCATCCCGATTCCATGGTCTTAATCTATCCTTGGTATTAGGATCTAAAACCTCTAGGTACCGTTTTGCACATTGATCGTCTGTTCGTCCGTCTATCTCATTTGACACTTTCTGCCAGGAGGGACCGTATTTCTCGTAAGCCCTCGTGAGTGATTCATCTTCCTCCTTTGTCCACTTCCCCTTCCGCAAGCTGGGATCCAAAGAATTGCACCATCTCTTACGACAATCCTTGGATTTCCTCACGCCATCCGGAGAAAGCTTCATAGCTATCAAATCCCACTTAACACCGTCTGGCTTAAATGGCGTACCATCAACATAGGACGAGAGTCCTTCAATTATCTTGATCAACTTGGTGTCCTCCTCCTTCGTCCATGGCTTGCGTGACTCTCTTCGAAATGTCTGATAACCCAACGACTTTGTCACAGACAATGGATCGATCTGAGTAACCCTCCTTCTCTTCAATTCCAATCCTATATTGTCCTCGTTCATTTTGAGTGACTTACTTCTCTATTTCAAAGTACTAGAAGTAATTTCGGGCCGTTTGTTTCTATGATAAGTGTTTACAGAAGGCTATCGATACTTCTCTTCTATAGTATGGGGTTTCGATTTTTAGATGTCTACTCTCTGTAGATAGAGTCATAAGTATGAAAATTTTGACTCGAACTCTTCTGGTACTGCACATTACAGACCAAGTTGAACCCTTTCCTCAGCTCTGTTCTTTAGTGGACCTTATGTCTTTATTGTCGATCAATCTTAGAAGGTTTCTAAGAAGCATCGAGATTGTCACTTTTCCTATCGACGGGATGTACAATGCTGCTTTTGATTTTATGTCCTCGTTGAAATTTTTCTCACTTGAGAAATTAATGACGATGGTTCCATTGGGAACATACTCAGTGGGGAATTTGTAGGAGCTCGATGGTACCCCAGTGATAATGACATCACAATTGGATGCAATTGTACTCACTGAGCTCAATTCTGGGTCTAAATCAACAACTTTATGTCTCTGTTCCAGTAAGTCATCACCTCTCGTAAATTGCTGGACATTGTTGATATCAACAGAGTAAACAACGGCACCATCGTTAGCTAATAGAGCAGCAAGTGGTCTGCCAACAATCTCCGATCTGTTTACTACCATGATTTTCTTCCCGTATAAGCGATTGCCGTAGTGTAGTAAACGGTTATATACACCAATGTATTCAAGAATTTTCACAATTGCCAACGGGGTACATGGCAAAATGGACTTCTGCTCATTGACGGGCGGATCCAAAAACCTCACGTTGTGATACAAGTTTTGGTAGTACAAGAAATTGAGGCCCTCCACATCCTTTTCCGTAGATATCATCTGCTGGATATACGAGTCTTGGTTATCTCCAAAAACTGGGAAATAGACCATTATACCATCAACATCATCCTCTCTATTCGCCTTAATTATTGCGCCTTCTAGTTCGTTTTTGCTGACCTTCACTAGCTGATAGGTGAATCCTAATGATGTACACGTTTTCTCGGTCCAGTTCGCGTACATCTGAGCAGCTGGATCATCATTAGCTAGATACCCGACAAGTTTGGGACTTCTTCCGAGCTTCTCTACCTTCTGTGTCACCTCCCCAGTGTACTGCTTTGCGATAGTCGATGCTAAGAGAGTTCTTCCTGCTGGTTTCACATCAATTGAAGATGCTTGATTACTAGCTGACTCCGACATGTTCTTATGCTTCTTTCTTGTCGATGAAAATACGGCGATTAAATAATGTGTCTATATTTAACAACTATGTTTCGTTCTTATATTCGAAGTATACAAGAGTGTTAAGTGCTTATATATTGAGAAGAGATGTAATTATTTGATAATTACTCCGATTGCGAAATTTTTGAGGTGACTCGGGTGTGAAATAATTAACCTTGATACATGTTTATCGCAAATGCGCAGATGCGTTTTTGTATAGACTTTGCCAAATGAAAGCCTCACTCAATATCAATTCTACCTCTTTCTCCTTCCAACGAGCAGTGGGAGGATTTTGCAAGAAAAGTAAAATTTCTTGAAAGTCTTTTTCCTTCAATTCATCACTAAACTTTACCAAGAATGCAGCACACACATATACATGAAAATTATTGAAACCAAGAGGACATTCACTGAGATATGTGTCCCACATTCTAATTATCAAGTCTAGCGAGATTTCTCTCATCAAAAGACAATTCATCCATCGAAATGCAAATTGGATAAACTCTATTCCTTCCTTATCAAAGTGTTGTATCAACTCGATGTCGATTTTTGATATTAGATTTCGCAACTCGGAAACTTGTCTGACGATACCGGGCTGCTCATGAATGTAGTTATCCGTAATATTTTCCAATAATCTTGATAGACACCAATAAGTGTCGGCTTCTATCTGACACATGGCTCTGGTAGATATTTTGTTTAGATCAAAATTCTCTAGATTGTAATTTTTCAAATTTGGATCTTGAAGAAGACTTGCTTCTTTCTCATCCTCATCGTCTAGCATTCCAGGAATCGAAAGCTGGTCATCCTCATCTTTAGTCTGAAGCTGCCAAATGTAATTGTGTAAAAATGTTTGAAAAAATGGGGTACATAGATCATTGATTCCTTGCACATATCCACTCGCGGGATGTCTGACAGCCCAAAGATACAAAATCTTACGTAACGATTCCTGAACAACAGGATGTGAATACATCTTAATGGATGGATGAGTTCTTTTCACGTCAATATTGATTTGGTGGTAAAGTGCCTTCTCCCTGCTGTTGTTACTTGAATTTGAAAGAGATGTGTTACTTCCGTTTTTAGGAGCATTCTCGTGAAAGTCCAACATTATGGAGCTCAAACCATCGGTGTATTCCTGTCTCTTCCTTTTGAGTGTTGATTTTTGTCTTGATTTATTGGTGGGTAAGTATCCAAGGAGTATTTGCCAAGTAAAAGCCCTCAACTCAGAAGGGATACCATTCCACGATAGTTTTCTTAAATTTTGTATGTTGATATTGTTCTCCTTCAAGATACTTTGAAACTTGCTAAATCTGCTATTAAGAAGGTTCAAACGAGCAATTTCTGATTTTGTTTGATAGTCGGCCTTATCCATTGAGTGTCTGTCCGAGTCATAAGGTGTGCCACTTTCAACCGTAGCAACTGGGACAGTTAAGTCAGGGTACAATGAATCTAGCATATGTCCATTTTGCAAATTCATTGATGTTCTGGAAGGGGAATTTAATACATCATTCGATGACAACTTCGATAAACTCTTATTTTCTGGTTGCTTATTGCTCACTGCCGACATGTCCTCTAAATCGGCATTCCAATCATCATCCGAATCGGCATACCATCGCTTTGAGGAAGACGCTCTGTAATTTTTGCTACTTGAAACTACCTTGTCACTATGATTTGAGTTCATATAGCTAGATGATCGTTGAATCTTTGGATCTATGTCTGATGAGTTGCGTGGATGTGAGGATCCCATGGATACAGATCTTTGAGATGGTAAAATCTTGCCCGATGTGATGCTGGTGCTGTCATTTCCACTATTCGTATACGACATGTTGCCATATATGTTGCCATTTACCGTGTTGAAGTCCTCCGTCTTATTGGAGCTACTTCCTCCTGTAAGCGATAAGTTCTTCAAGAACGAGGACAAGTGTTTGCCTCGACCTCCATTAACCCCAAATACAAATTCGTTTCCTGAATTGTTGTATATCTGGGACATGTCCTGTTTCTTTTTCCCCATCTCAAACAGTTCATGTAATTGCCATCCACAAATATCTCAAGTCAGTTGAGCTCGAAATGCTATAGCTTCGTTTACATTGCGGGTTTTTGTGTCACAAAAATTATACTATTTTATGGTAATTATATACTTACTGCTATGTCGACGTTTAGGCTGAAGTGATATCACCTTTGACGGCTACCTCTCCTGGTTTAGATTGTCTGCCTGAGAGTTGTAATGTTCCATCTTGAGTGATGTTCACTACAACCTGCAAATCAGACTTAGGCTTCAAGTCGGTTAAGGACAATTCAGCCAAAAGCTTTCCTGGTGTGTATACAATCTCCTTCCTGATCTCTGGTTCTTCATCAGAGTATTCATCTTCAGAGTCTTCAGGATCTGAAGACTTCTCTGCCTCAATGACGGTCTCTTTGATGGTGGACTGACCTTCGTATAATTCTATAATGACGGAAGATGAATCGCCATTGGTAACGTTGAGAGTCTTCCTGATAGGGAAGGCAGTTTCAGCAAGGAAAATTGGAACGTATTTTCCTTCGGCGTCTTTGATACCAATTGGCTTACTCAAGTGCTGCGTGTTGACCACAACCGGTTGCAAGGACTCCTTTATTTCCTCGTCATCGAATGACTCGACCAAGGCAGCTTGTAAAGCTGCACCTCTGCAAACCAACTCGGATGGGTTCAATGCCTTTGAGTCTAAAGAAGGAGCAACAATTGTTGTATTCTCTGAGAAAATGGCAGAGATGTTAGAAGCCAACTTGGGTGTGTGGGATGATCCTCCTACCAATAAGACTTCGTCTATGTTCAAGCTCTCTAATCCTGCTTTGGCGATAACGCTCTCGACAAAATCAGTCATCAAGCTCAATACCTGTCTAACGGTCAATTCATATCTTAATCTGTTTATAGAAGTGTGGAAATCGAAACCGTCGGCCAAAGACTCAATGGAACATGTAGATGTTTGGACATTTGACAACGTCTTCTTGACGACGATCGATTCTGCGTTCAACTTTGCAAGAGATCTTGCGTTATTTCTAGGGTTGGCTTTGTATTTCTTTTCGAATTCCTTTGCAAAGAACTCAGATAATGCATCATCCAATTTGGCACCTCCCAATCCATACTCATGTTGGGTAGACAAAATAGTTGAAATTCCACCTCTCACAGAGACAACGGCAGCGTCAGATCTTATTCCTCCAAAGTCAGCAACTACGTATGTCTTGTCTTCCAATAAACGAGATTCGACAGCCGAAAGGTGGGCTGAGAGAGCAGCTGATGGCTCATTGATTATTTGCATCACTTTCAATCCAGCATCGGCCGCGACACTCTTCAACACCTCTCTCTGTTGCTCATCGAAATCAGTTGGAACAGTAATGACAACTCCACCGACTTTCTTACCAATAAAATCCTCTGCAGCAAGCTTCAACTGCTTCAAGTGTCTCTTTGTAGCTTCCTCGACGGTGATAACGGTTTCTCCTGACCCTGTCTTTATGTTGAATCCAATTTTCCCATCGCTGGTCTTGATTGCAGCAGCTCCTTGCTTGCAATTCGACACATCGACATCGTCAAACTTTTTACCGATGAAATCTCTGAAGTTGATTATGGTGTTGCTTCCATTTCTGATGAGCTGAGCCTTGGCTTGTGCTCCATGGTATTCATCGTCACCAACGTATGAAAGAACTGATGGAATGGAACGATCTCCATCAGGGTTGGCGATGACGTCAACCTTACCATCTTGCAGAGCTACTGCGATCGATGAAGACGTATTACCAAAGGTTATACCAATAACAGCAGACATTTTATGCTAAATAAATACCTAGTACTTGATAGACCAAGCTCTTCAATAGAATTGAAAAAAAAATTTGTGCTCTTGTTGCTTATGTAAGCATCCAATCTAGCCTGAGTACTCTCATCGACTGTCTTACTCCTCTTAGGATGTCGATTTTCTCACGGAACAATTGATATATCAAACGACCCTACCCGATCCATATGGCGTCGTTCCACCAGCTGATTATTGTCTCTTTTTTCATCTGCTGCATAAACGTGGATACGAGAGGGAACTCTATTGATTGCGAAATGATTGATTCAAGAGCTTGAGAGCATGAAAAAAAAAAGTACGAGGTCGTACCCGGATTCGAACCGGGGTTGTTCGGATCAAAACCGAAAGTGATAACCACTACACTATACAACCGTTTTCAAGTTTGAAATATCTGAGCCGTTGCTATGTTCCTGCCCTCGGGGCTACCTGCTCCCATAGATAGTGCCATAGATTTTTAATCAAGTATATATAGTTAAACACATACCTGTGACAGTGTGCACATTTCTATTAAACCTAGCTACACAATTCACGGTGTTAGTTTTATTGATCCAGAGTTTATCCAACTAGGGACAATTATCTCGTCAAATTTCCATAAATGTCTTCTTCCGCGAATATTAAATATAAATCCTCAGGCTTGAATTGAAGTCGTTCTATACTAAGCATCAAAGCATCATGACGAGGCTACATAGTACTAAGAAGACAAGGTTGACCTTGATCATCGCATTCGTATTACTCTCGTTTCTCTTTCTCGTTCTGCGAAGTTTTTTGGATAGTGAAGAAGATAGGGTTGAAAAAGCTGTTGGTATCAACTCAGATCTGAATAAGTCGGGGCACAAGGCTGGAAGCAAGAATGGAAATGCTGAGCGAGTGAAGGCAGGTGGAAATACTGCCGTGAAGGGAGGCAATTCAAAAGCAAGCCAGAGAACCGGGTCCGGAAATGCCAACAAAGTTAAAGCGACAGAGGTAGAACGGCAGAAGGCAGGACAAGGTGTGAAAGATGGGAACCCGAGGGCTAAAGCAGCCCCAGATGCTTCGAAGAATAAAGAAGACAATGAACCCAAGCGTCCAGGACAATCACCAGATTCCAATACTCGAGGTGGACGAGTACCTAACGCGGGAGGGAAGTTTGGGCCTCCTACACAGCCTACCAAGAACGACAAGAATACGGGTGGGATATCAGGAGGTCTGAACTCAAACAGGATCAATCAAAAGGTCGGTGCTGACTCACATGATGAAGAAGAGGATGTCGAAATTGATCCTAAAAATCCCCATAAGTTTTTGGGAGAAGTAGACGAAATGGACGATGATGAAAGAGAGAAATTGGGGAACATCTACGACGACGACGAAGAAAAGATCGGAGTCGCCAAAGTGAATCCAAAGACAGGAGAGATAGTAAATGGAAGAAAGCTGGAAAATGGAAAACCACCAACCCTAGAAAATAAAACACCACTCAAGTTGCCTGTCAACACAAGAACTCTCAATAAGCTCCAATTTCGAATCTATTCTCACAATGTCAAAAATGGTGGGCATGATGACCTCGTTGCAGGAGAGGAAGACTGGTCCAAGAGGGCTTTTCAAATTGCCGCTTCAATCATGTTCAACGCTCAACACAATACCATCGTTACACTTCAGGAAGTATACAAATTCCAAATGGATCAAATAATAGAAATATTGAATAAGTTTGAAGGCGATGACTCGAAGTGGCAGTATTATGGTGTGGGTA
Organism: Debaryomycetaceae sp. ZIM 2471; assembly: GCA_031081905.1. NCBI lineage: Eukaryota > Fungi > Ascomycota > Pichiomycetes > Serinales > Debaryomycetaceae > Debaryomycetaceae sp. ZIM 2471. Next base: position 320,947 of record JARYTF010000008.1, on the reverse strand, counting down.
GAATAGATGGTGAGTTGATAGGAGAATTTGTTCCCATATTGTATAAAAGATCAGATTGGGAAATGGTTTTCAGTGATACCATATGGTTGAATGAGAAAAACCAAAAGATGGCTCTTGTCGGATGGGATGCCAAATATTTGAGAATTCTCTCTTACGGCACCTTGAAGCACAAAGAAACAGGAAACTTCATTAATGTGTTCAACACTCATTTGGATCATGTTGGTCAGCATGCTAAATCAGGGTCATCTAGCTTGATAATCAGAAAAATGTCAGAACTCAACGATTGGCCATCATTTTTATGTGGTGATTTAAATATAGAACCAACTGATTCTGCATATCACGTTCTAGCTGACGCCCTTCAAGACCTGTCAAAACTAACTACTCCTTTCAATCAATACGGACATTCAAAATCCACCGTGACTGGATTTAAAGGTGAGGTTCTCAATTCTGGAGGTCTGAATATAGACTATATTTTCAGCCCTTCGTACACTGCCAAGATTAACGATGAGGATGCATGCAAATCAAACTTGAAAGATATTCTGAACAAATTGTCCCTACAATTGGTTTCGTGGGGGATGTTGCATTCGAAATATAACGGTGTATATATGAGTGATCATAGGCCTTTAGTTGGTGATTTCTTATTGCAACAGAAACGTTGTTAGAGTCTGATACTATAGCGCTCAAAAATTGATGTAGTCAGGTATTTATGAAATAGGAAAACAAAAAAATGCTTTTTGCAATGATACATCAATTCGACCAGTCACGCAGTGTCAATATGTAAGTCATTAATCATATGTGTTAACTCTTCACTCTCCACGACAATTTCGCCATCTCTTCGAGGTATTTTATTTCTCCATTTGATGAATGAGGGTGACAAGACGAGGTCCAAACCATCTTTGTCAAAGCGAGTAGGATTAAGAACAACCTTCAGGCTTTTGTGGAGATGAACCAATTTGAACAATTTCAACTTCCCAATCTTTTCGGTTTTACCAACGATTCTCTTGATGAATTCCACAATGAAATTGAACCATTTTTCCAAGTATATGTCGCTCAATACTCCTTTTTGGGACTTCAATTCATTTTTGACGTTGTACTTTTTAATGCTCCTTAAATTCAATGATTCGTCCCTTAATCCAACGACTAGATTATTGGTACCTGCAAGAAAGCACTGTAACAATGCTTTTTGACGACTTCGCCCAGTATCCCTCGATCGCAGCTTCAACTCAATATTGTTCTCCAAGATCTCAAATCTGTCGGCACCATGAGGTCTACCATTTTGAGAAAAGGCTGCATCCACTTCACAAGAAATTAGGATATTCAGCTTGGTGGAGGGAAAATTATGAACTACAAGTGTATTGAACTTCTCTGCATTGCTTGCAGCAGGAACATACTGAAATTTCTTTTTCTTCTCTTTCTCTCTTTCAACCGTAAGAATAGACTCCAAATTATAACCCAGCATGGTCTGCCGGTCCATGGCTTGCTGTGACCTCTTTTTTGACTCCATGAAGATCTGACCATCAAAGCTTACTATGTACGTGGAATCACATCTGCCAAATGGACTAAAAAGGATATCCATTATTGTGTGTCTTGAGGTGATCACGTCGGTTTCAATCTTTCGGCCAATTCCTTTCTCGTACTTTTCCAATGCCGTTAGTTTTGTTCTTTGGACGTTTTTGTTGGTGCAATTTGATCTATTATAGTACTTGTATTCGTCATACCCCAGCCCTAAATCAAGGTCGACACCGGGCTTAACATTAACCTTCGATCCTACTGGACTTTGAAACACATCTGAATGCTCATGGTACAATTTGATGCTCCTTCTATCATTATGAATCCCAAATTTTTTATCTCTTGAATAATGAAGAGCCTCATATGGACGCTCATAAGTATAGTCACTTTCGCCCAACAACTTCAAAAACTCGTCTGATCTGATGAAATCTATCGGCAACAGCCTGTTTTTTACGCATTCTGCCATAAACTCATCTATACAGCTATATTGGCCCATTCAGCGTGGCCAAAGGGCAATCGAGGTTTGATCAAAATTCGCGATTTGATATTTAAACAAAACAGATTGGAACTACATCCTATTTGTTTAATCTACGCCTACGATGGAGAATCCACACGAGCAAGTGCAGAATGCTTTATTCTCTAGAATAATCAATAACATGGTAAGCACAGCATAGGATTCTTAGAAATTCTAGGATTAAATACTAACTTTAGTAGGAAAATTTGAACGAATCAATTGTGACTATGAACAAATCACTTCAAGAAATAAACAAAAGAAACCTTGACAACGAGATCCTCTCCCAGATGTGGGAGAGCTATTTGCGGAACTCGGAATTCAACTTGGAAGCAACAGGTCAAAAGCGAGAGCCTATCTAAATGTACCACCGTTGTTGGTATCACGCACATACAACAAATAAACACATCTAGAGAACGAAGCTCCAAAACGCAGTTGAAGAGCGAATGCTAGAAGAAATACACTGGAGGTACTTCTGCTGACTTATACCGCCCTTGCTGTAGATGGTTCTACGATTCCACCGTCCACTAGGAAATGTTTTATTTTGTATTAAATGCACTATATAGCCGTGTTTTACATAACACTCATACATCAATCCATGCGAGCGTATCACTGAAAACGAATGGATATGGATCCTGGGTCGACAGGTTGCTCTGTCTCTGTCCAAAACCTCGGTATCAACATGTATCTGCAAATTATTGAAAATCAATCAAACCAGCACTGAAGCTCGTTCTAAAACCCATCTCGGAGCATCAAATCCTCCTAGTATGTCTCTCACTCCTCTTCTATCTTAGTTTTGCGTTGGCAACAAACCAAATCTCTTCTTCAAGGTGACTCTTTGTCTTGAATATTTGTCATCTGGAGAAAATCTGGCTGGATGTGCCGACTTTGTTATCTCTCCGGTCTCGGTGACCTTCTTCAATGTGTAAGACCTCTTGCCGTCTGGACCAACAGTGTACATCAAATGCATTTTTGCTTTATATCTTCTGTCTTACTATCTCTACTGAAGAGTAAAATTTCAAAGATGAGGTAGTGATGAAAAAAATAAAATCGTTTTCGGTTCACACGACCTATGATTTTGGTTACTGTAGATAAATAGCGATAGCCAAAGGCTCCAGAGACTTTACGTCTAACCTACACCACAGCGAGGGCTTGTGAAGTTTCAAACATGCTGCCACCAAAGCAAGATGCGTTCGCAGACTTGTTCAAGTCTGCCAGCACCAAACATCCTAGCAAATTGAGTCAGAAATTGCCGTTAAACGAAAGACAGAAACAACAGGTGTCACTGGATACCAACGCAGACGACAAAATATGGTCGAGCTTTGAGAATCTCAGTGTTGGTGGTGGTCATAGTGGGCTGTCCAGTCAAGGAAGCAGGCCAATTGGCACTCCTGTGCATGGAAGTCAACAGGATCTAGACGACTTGTTTTCTGTTTTCGACAAAAAAGAGGAGGTTGCTGAGCCGAGCCGTGTCTCGCACCATCAGGAGGCTGTCCATCGCAGCAATCTGGGGGCATTAGGCAGCAGTGCCGCCTCAAGAACTGAAAATCTGGCATTATTGTTGGACGATGACTTTGTTGACGCATTTCCCCAGCAGACATCCACCAAGCAAACTCAACAAACCACTGATCTGCGTGAGCAGAGACTGCTGGTGCCACAGAAAGGCTATAGTGAGATAATTCAGAACTCAGGTTTGCATGACGATGAGAAGGACGAGGTTCTTGCAGGCCTCGTAGATATAGGATTCTCCGTTGACGATTCCAATAGAGCAATAAAGCACGCGGGTCCCGACTTGCAAAGATGCGTGAACTATCTCATGAAAGGTTTGAAAAATGAGCAGCCTCTGCAAAAACGGCAGGAAGCTCCTCGGAATAGCCATGACATTTTGAATGGCTCTTTCAACGAGTTTTCAAACGAATTTCTCAGCAAGGCTACATCACTCTTCAACAAATCTAAGGATACTATGATGAGGAATTTGGAGCAGTTTCAACAGAAGCAACAAGGTGGAGAAGAGGCAAATTTGCCTGCGTGGATGAAGACACAGTCCCATTACAAGAGTGATGCCATTGAGAGAAGAAATAATGGAACGGCATTCGAAGATTATGGGTCTGATGAGGAGAATATTGACGAGCAGAGCATCCGTAAATTCATGATCCAACAGAAAGATAAAGAGCGTGAAAGGCAAAAACTTCGATATGACAGTATAAAAAATGCTGCATTGAATAAAGTATCCTCAGGTCGTACTTCACCTGTCAAACAGCAAGACCTTCCTAAACGTCCTACCCTGCAACCTCAATTTACTGCTGCCGAGCCAAAAAAGAAGGAACAGATCTCGGTAAGTCAGCCCAAACCGCAAACTGCACCACAGGACGCTGACTTGCTAGGAATCTCGTCATCTAACACGAAGGCAAGTCAAATTAATATTCCGTCGCGAAGCAACACTGGCTCCTTGATCTCGACGGACTCTACATCGAAACAGAAGAAGAATATCAGCTCCGAACCACTCAATGAATTCCTTCAGTCTGATTACGATACCTCTAAAGCAAGAGCAACAGAACTTTTTGCATCTGGAGACTATGATGGCTCCTACAATCATTATCTCAAATGCCTCAATGCACTTCCTTCTAATCATGAGCTTAGAATTGTCATATACTCCAACCTAACATTAACGTTGTGTAAGATCGGAAACTTCAAGGAAGCGAGAGACCTATCTGCTGAGGGTTTGAAAATGCTCAAGGAAGAAGAGTTGAATGACACCTCGATTACAATCGGTGACAGATCATTGAAGTCGTGGTACACAAAGCTATTGCTGCGGAAAGCCGAAAGTTTGGAGATGTTGGAAGCATTCGCTGAGAGTTTGGAATGCTACATGGAACTAATCAAACTAGGTGTGAACGACAAAAAAATCATGGATGGCAAGAGGAGAGTCAACAAAATAGTCAATCCACCTCCCAAGCCCGTCAAGACATCGAGGCCTCCCGATGCTGCACAGAAGCCAACCTCCGTAGCGTCAAAAGCCACGCAAGCCACCCACAGCCAAACGCTTAAAGACTTTAAGTCACGTGATGCTAAAGAAAAGCGTCAAGAGTCGGAGAGAGCACAGTTGCAGGAGCTGGTGGACGCCAAGTTGAGTGAGTGGAGTCGCGGCAATGAGGAAAACATCAGGGCATTGCTCACCACGCTACCGCTGGTGCTTCCCCAGCGACTCGGCTTCCCTTTCCTCACCACGAAACCAATCGGTTTGGGTGACATTATGCTCCCCAAAAAGGTCAAGATCGCTTACATGAAGGTTATTAGCTCCATCCACCCAGACAAGTTGGGGCTGATGGCCACGGACGACAAAATGCTTTGCCAAGGTGTGTTTATTGTTCTCAATAAGTCGTGGGACACGTTCAAGGATCAAAATGGCTTGACTTGAGCAACCCGGCGTTGTATATAGGCCATTTTGCTGTGCACCGCACAAATCAACATTAAACACTAGAAATAAGCTTCATCTACATACCTATTGTGTGTGGCCCTCTCCACGCTTTCCAAAACTCCGCGACTATCTCCTTTCTTTGAGCCTCCTTCGCCCCTGACGCAGCGCTGCCCGTCAAATCATGTTGACATCGCCACCTCTTATCTTGCCTCCATCAGACCACAGCAACGTTCACAGCAGGTTTCAAAACCTACGCAATGCTGGCTCTGTCTGGCTCTGCCAGATACTGGCCGCAGCACGCTCGAATCCTACGCTTATTATTTTCCCTGGTAGTCTTTTTGGAACATTTCTGCAGGTCGCACACAGCGCTGAGCCAGGCGAGCCTTATGGCGCCAACGTCATCGCGCGGGCACCGCATTCTCTCTTCGGGCACCGCTGCCTCCCTGCCCACGGCCGCGTGCTACACACTGCGCGCAGTGTGTAGCGCGCTACTGGTGCCGCGCCGCCTGATCCGTGTCCCGTACTCCATACACTCCCCCACATTCGCACCCATCGGGTCTCCTCCCTGCAACCAGCGCCGTTATCGTAGCACCACCACGACCACCCGCTGCACGGTGGTCTGCTACCGGACTTGGCCACCTTTTCTGCCGCCCGAGCAACGCACCACGTCCCTTTTTTTTCCAGGCTGCCGCCCACCGCTTCCAAACTCCCAATCCCGGTTTGCCTGCTTTCGCCCGCTTCCGAACCTGGCCACCACACCGTCTCCCCAGCGCCTTCCCCATCACCCCTCCAGGGCTTCTCTGTACCAGCACCACATGTTTGCTACCATGCCACTGCATTCCCCTGAGATCCTATTGATTGCCATGCTTGTGCTCGTGTGCCACGCGTTATTCTCTAAGGCTGCTACCACCAGGTGCAATATTTGGTCCCAATTCGCAGTGGTGGCAGCATAGCCTTTCAGAATTAGGAAAAGTATTTTACTATGCTGCGGTTCGGGCTCACATCCGTAAAACCCCATAGTATACATTTGATGTATATATATAATCGTAAATCACATCAGGAATATTTGGTAGCGGGTAAAAGTTGATAGCGGTAAACAGTTGGAAGACGACAGGGTGATATAGTAATATAGCACTCAAGAACAGCGGTTATACAAGTTAGGTGCCATACACAATAGGTGAAGCAGGATCAAATCATAAGAACAGCAGGCAGCAAGGATGGCAGTTTTCAGGTCCAAGTCCAACAAGAACGGAGTGGACAACGTGAAGATCACGTCGAAGGACGAGAACACGTACAAGATGCACACGGCCAACATCCACGATCCGATTTTGTCAGCGATGAGTGAGGCGCAACCTTTCGAGCAGGCGGTGGACCACACGTACGATAGGCGGCCCAGTTACTTGAGCAACGAGTCGGCCGAGCTCAAGGACATTTTCGGCAACAAGATCAAACAGGCCGACATCTCCAATCCCACGAGAGACAGGAACGAGAGGCCGTTGGACACCATCAGAGGATTCGAGTACGCCATATCCGGCGACACGAGCTACAGAGAGCTGCTTGAGACAAACAGGCTCGGATGGGGATTCCACGAAGACTTTTCGCTCTACAACCTTGCCGGTGGCGGGGACCACCAGGCAACTGAGATGTACGACAGGCCTGTGATCAATTTTAACGGAGGCGAGCAGGGTGTGTATCTGGCACAAAACTACAGTGCCACCTCGTTGAAGCCGGACCTGAAGAAGAAGAAGAAGGGTTTATTCGGTAGAAAAAAGTAATTAGACAGCAGCACAACTTGTTAGCTGAGGCCAATTCCTTGGGGTCCTCGAGATTGGCGTAAAGAATTGCTCATTTTGGGAGCAAAATGGACCCTAGTTGCGAAATTGTTGAATTAAGATTTGAGAAAAAGAGTCGGAACACGCTCTTGATATATGTTAAATGTTTGAGCTATTTGTATATATATAACGAATATGACGATCTTTACGTTACTATCCATCTTGTGCCAAAGGATGTTGTTGTTTGTGTCAAGATCAAAATCAACAAAAGGCTAAGTTGTTGGCAAGAGGTCCAAGCCTCAGACCGTTTCAGGGTTTTAACTTTCGATTTATCTCCGACGTCGTCTTCATGCTTTGGCCTCACAGCAGTTCCCCCTTGTTAACACCAGCATGAAAAATTGGCTGATAAACACGCGTAGATGTCAATATTGTCATTCCCCACTACGTAAAATTCCCCGTATTCGGTCGCCAGGTGTCGACAAGATAACCACCTCGTTGAGAGGGCTATAATCTGACAGTGCAGCGTAAACTTGCACGACACATGTTTTCTACGGTGTTCCAATTCGTATGTGGCCTGTGGATTCGCGTCCCTTGGAAGAATATCAGGTTGTAGGGTCCCTGTCTCGACCAAGATCTACATGGAATATCATCAGAACGGTGCCTGAAATAATGAAAACAGCCGGCCGCAGTATTGTTGCCCAATTTCCTCGCAAACGACCGCAATGGGCATCTACAAGCAGTAAAGCTAACAACCGTCACGCTGTATACTTTGTTAACGGTCTCTTTGTGTTAGTCCATCAGCACCAATTACTCGCCTAAAATGTGCACTCCGAGTGTAGCTGTCGCATTTATCTCGAAGTCGTCTAATGCCGCTAACGTAAAGACTTGATATCGTCTCGGGTTACACCTGGAGGGAACCTCCAGGTGTAACCACTATCGTCGATGCCATGTCCTTTCAAAGCTCGTTACATGGCATACACAATCAAGTCTAGTCGCAATTGCCTCGACTCCTACATACCCCGTTCGCCAGCAACCCGTCCATAGACCATTCTGAGTCAGCCGGCCACCAGGGGACAGATACCCGTATGCCCATTCCCCGGTGCAGATAGCCACATCAATGGGATGCCTAGTACTATGATCAAAGAACGCTTCTCGCTGTGTGTTTTAGATTGTCAGAAATCATCCGCGAAAGGGGAATGTGAAAAAAATCTGAAACACATCTTGTCAATCAATTAATTTATATTTAAGTCACTATCCAAAATTTTCAACACTCTCGAAAGTAGGTAAACGTTGAATCTCGCGTTCTTTGTGGTAATTAGTGTCTGTGGGTAAGCAAGCAGATACTTCAAATAGGACTTTTGTCAGGTTATTCGACTGAGGTACGCTTACACTGTCTTTGATCTGTACAGTCTTGGTGCTAGGCAAAGAATCGTTCTCTGATATCGCTGCGAAAACGAACAGGGTGAGAACCAGCTTGCGCTTGTATTGCGAATTCAAGCTGATCGAGAAGATCGGTGATATTGTAATACTCCGAAGTCTGATATTCGAAACGTAGCAACAGTCACGTATACGATAGTAGAGACAAAATGAACGAGGAATCGAATTCAAATGTGCGGCAGGTTTCGTTCAACGTCTCTGACCATTACCAGATCGTTGAGGTAGTGGGAGAGGGGGCGTACGGGATAGTCTGTTCTGCCATCCACAAACCTACGGAGCAAAAAGTGGCGATTAAAAAGATTGAGCCATTTGAGAGAAGCATGCTCTGCTTGCGTACATTGCGTGAGTTGAAGCTCTTGAAGCATTTCAATCATGAAAACATTATCAGCATCTTGGCCATTCAGCGTCCTCAGAGCTACGAAAGCTTCAACGAGATTTACTTAATCCAGGAGCTCATGGAGACTGATCTTCACAGGGTGATCAGGACTCAAAAGTTGAGCGATGATCACATACAATATTTCATATACCAGACTTTGAGAGCGCTCAAAGCCATGCATTCAGCCAATGTTTTGCATAGAGATCTCAAACCGTCCAACCTTTTACTCAATTCGAATTGTGATTTGAAAATTTGTGATTTCGGGTTGGCCAGGTCTGTTGCCTCGAGCGAAGACAACTTCGGTTTTATGACCGAGTATGTGGCTACCAGATGGTATAGGGCACCTGAGATTATGCTCACTTTTCAGGAGTATACTACCGCCATTGACGTGTGGTCCGTTGGGTGCATTTTGGCTGAGATGCTTAGCGGACGCCCCTTATTCCCGGGAAGAGACTATCACAACCAGTTGTGGTTGATCATGGAGGTTTTGGGGACTCCCAACATGGAGGACTATTACAACATAAAATCAAAGAGGGCTCGTGAGTATATTAGGTCTTTGCCATTTTGCAAAAAGATACCCTTCCAGGTCTTTTTCCAGAACAGTTCCAACATAAACCCTTTGGCCATCGATTTACTTGAGAAGTTGTTAATATTTAATCCCGCTAAGCGTATCACCGTCGATGATGCCTTATGTCATCCATATTTAAAGCTTTACCATGACCCCAACGACGAGCCTGTCAGCGAAAAAATCCCGGAAGACTTTTTTGACTTTGATAGAAAAAAGGATGAATTGAGCATAGAGGACCTCAAAAGAATGCTTTTCGATGAAATAATGAAGCCTTTATAATTTATGTATATATTCCTACTAGCATATTCTTTGTTCTCAGTTGTGTTTGTAGTCTGTAGATATCCCCGGCCAGATGCCATATCGTTCCGCGGGTTCTTGGGCGAGAACTCTAAGCGGTCGAGGTTCTTTGCCTGCCTTGTTGCCTCCCGCTTTGCCCCTTGCCAGGCCATTGCAGCCATCCTTGGGTGCTAAAAAAAAGTTCGAAAACAAAGGTCGTGCGCCCGCCCGAATATGTTTTCCAACTTAACGCGTGTTAAGTTTGTCAAAGCTAGCCAAACATCATACCAACATCAATAAACCCACCGCAATGCAATTGTCAGTATTTGCACTTTTCATATCGGTATTGTCGATCGCGAGTGCACACAATGTCTTGTTGCAGCCCTACGGTAAGCTGTGCTTCTTCGAGACGTTGAGAAAGCACGATGAGTTAGCGATCAGTTTCCAGGTGGGATCAAGAAACCCTGGAAACGCCGAACAATACACCATAGATTTCAACGTAAGTACACACAGTACACCAGCACTTATTACGTACGAATACTAACCGCAGCAGATTATCACTCCCAACGGACAGAGTGTTTTGGAGAGAAAGGATATCGACCACGGAGATGAGTCTCTCAAGGCCCAAGTGGACGGCAAATACCAGTACTGCTTCTCAAACGAGAAGTCCAGCCATGTGGACTTGGATGTGTCCTTCAATGTACACGGCGTCATCTACATCGACGTCAACGACCCCAAGTCCGACACCCTCGACTACGCCATACAGAGAATGAGCCAGCTCACCAGCGACGTCAAAGCCGAGCAGAGATACTTGGTCATCAGAGAACGCTCTCACAGAAACACCGCAGAGTCCACCAACTCCAGGGTCAAGTGGTGGTCTATTTTCCAGATTCTCGTGGTGGTTACAAATTCGGTTTTCCAGATATACTACTTAAGACGATTTTTCGAAGTCAAATCGGTTGTGTAAGCAGCCCCCGCGCACTCCGGCGTACTTTCGCGGTACCGCTGGCGTGGTTTCTCGGTATCGAGTCCCTACACCACCGGACGACGCACACTGCACGCAGTGTGCGCCTTTCGCTAAGTGCGTGCCGGCACTGTTGACCTCCATCCCCTTCCTTCATGGGCTCACTGGCCTATGCCGGTGTTAGTGCCTAAGCTCTTGTATACTAATCAACGTACTGATAAGCCTAACTCCATTCTCTCACATGACGGTATACCCCTCATCGCACTTTCCTCCCTCGCGTTAAGGGAACTACAGTCAGTAACTATAGGGGATTACTACCCTTTCCACTGTTCTGAGACTGGCGTACCGCCCAATCGCCGCAGATCCAGGCTATATAACTGCTATAGTGTGGACAGTTTTGCAAGTCTCTGCCTACCGGTGTCTTTACCAACAATCAGCGACGGAGAAATTGGACCGAGCGAAACTTGGGGAAGCTCTTTTGTGCAATCAGCAAAGAAACCACTATAGTCGTATGCTATATAGAGAGGTAAAATTCAAAATTGAACCGGATATATTTATTTGAGCAAGTCAAGATGTCATACTTCAAGGAGTTGAAAGAGTTGCCTCCAGACCCGCTATTCGGGTTGAAGGCCAGATACACAGCAGACAGCAGAAAAGACAAGGTCGACTTGGGCATAGGAGCGTACCGTGACAACTTCGGTAAGCCGTGGATTCTTCCCTCGGTGAAGACAGCAGAGAGAGAGTTGATAGAGTCGGACGGGTACAACCACGAGTACTTGTCGATCAGCGGATTCGAACCGTTCTTACAAGAAAGCTCGAAGATCTTGTTGGGAGAGGAGTCGTCCGTGTTGAAGCAGAAGCGAATTGTGAGTCAACAGTCGTTGAGCGGAACCGGCGCATTGCACTTGGCGGGCAAGTTTTTGAAGACTTTCTACCGGGGTGAGCCTACTATCTACCTTTCGAAGCCTACATGGGCCAACCACAACCAGATATTTGAGAGCGTTGGGTTTGACGTGAAAGCATATCCATATTGGAATGCTAACACCAAGTCCATCGACATTGAAGGGTTCATGAGCACCATCAGATCCGCCACTTCAGGCTCTATTTTCGTGTTGCATGCATGTGCACACAATCCTACAGGGTTAGATCCATCCAAGGAGCAGTGGAAGGATATCTTGAAGGAATTGGTTGCAAAAAACCATTTGATATTGTTCGACTCTGCTTACCAGGGTTTCGCTAGCGGTAATTTGGATAATGATGCTTATGCAATTAGATTGGCTACTGAGTCTTTCCAGGTGAAGGTTCCTATCACCATTTGTCAATCATTCGCTAAGAATGTAGGAATGTACGGTGAGAGAGTTGGTGCATTTCATGTCATCTTACCCGAGACCGATGAGCCAGTGCAAAGAGCAATCAAATCGCAATTGAACAAGATCATCAGGTCAGAAATTTCCAACCCTCCAGCATACGGAGCAAAGATTGTGCATAAGATTTTGAGTACTCCAGAATTGAAGAAGCAATGGGAACACGATTTAATTACCATGAGCTCTCGTATCCAATCCATGAGAACTAGCTTGAAAGACCTTTTGGTGAAAGAATTGAAGACACCAGGGAACTGGGACCATATCACTAATCAAACTGGAATGTTTTCGTTCACAGGATTAAACAGCGAGATGGTAGCCAGATTGGAGAAAGTTCATGCAATCTACTTGGTGAGCTCCGGAAGAGCATCTGTGGCCGGTTTGAATGTCCACAATGTTGAAAAGGTGGCCAAGGCATTTGATGAAGTTGTTCGCTTTTACTCCAAGTCAAAGTTGTAGAATGAAGAAAGAATATTGATGTTGAAAGTATAAGTAGAATCCTATATACCTTTTTTATCGATAATACATTGATCTTGTTCAATTTTGTTCACTACAAGAAAAATCAAGGATGTACATAATATGCATTATACATTTTTTATATATATGTGTTTCTCCCTCAAGAAATTTCAAATATTCCTTCCAGGAGAGATCCGGAGATGTTTGCTCTCTATAAACATCTTGTGCTGGCTTTAGCACAGTATATTATCATTAAATAGGAAGCTCGAAACTCCATACGCTGTCCGTTTACTTTCTTCTGAAGGAACATCCCTCAGTCAACTTAGCCTTACCACCGGTTGGGGTGCACAAGACAGTAGAACAGTTGTCACAGGTAACAGCGGTTTGAGCGTGAGAGAAAACAGTGGTGATATTCAAACATCCTTGACACTTGACATCCATGAAGTAGGATCTTGGTGCTTGAACCAAGTTCTTCAATTTGTGTTTCTGAGCTTCAGAAGCAGGGTTTGGGTTTAACAAATCTTGAACTAAAACCTAAAAGTTTGTTAGTAATTATTCCACATGTGTGTATAGAGCTCGTGTGCAATTTTGTCCTTCAATGCCTCCCGAATATATGTTCATTTTCGATACTATTTCGAGCCTTCCTGGTCCACATTTCAGTCATCTCATTCAAACAAAACAACTACCTCACGTTGAATGTTCAACGTTCAGTAATTCCGCTACTCTGTATCTCTGGCCCTCGTTAGGCCTTGCATTGTATCTCTACTGAATCCATTCTTCTAAAGCCCACGCATCAAGGTATCATTTTACCACATCCTTCCGTAAGACTTTCAAGTTTAAAATTGCATTTTCTATCGAATAACTCCAGCACTGAAACATACCATCTTGCAGTTGTCTACTTATTGTGTTTGGTCTTGTAACTAAGCTAGAAGTCTTAAAAAGATTTTTCACCAGTGTTCGCTATGGAAAATCTCCTAAGAAAAAATCGTGCTGATTTGAAGATTACGTAATCGGTCTTAGGTCGTGCGTTGCGAGATTGCCGCCCGGTTAGGGTTTGTGATTTCAGAGTTCAAAGCACGGGACTTTCAGCTGACTCTGTTGCCAGGTCTCTGGACACGTGACTTCTTGCGACTGAGGTCACCTCGGCTACTGTGCGCATCGTCGCTACACACTTTCCATTGGGTGCTATGGCGGCGGAATACCTCGAGACCTTGGTAGTAGATCCGTCTGCCGTATGTGTGGTTGATGTGATCTTAAGGTTGTCTACTGTGTTCACAATAGGAGAGTTGCTCTATTTGAGAGTCGTTAAGGACAGCTTGCTGTCAAAGTGTAGTGAAACAATGTGTGATTTTGTGCAATATAGAGTATATTGCAACCAGGGCCGTTGGAATAGGTGCGGAATAGGTATAGAACGTGTTCGGAGAAAAGTAGAAGTTGGAGTATATGGTGGACAATATGTGGTTTTAGGGCGAAGTGATTCAGTGTGATGCGCACGATGTCTTTTGTTTGAATGTGCGGTGCTTGATGGATACCTGATATTCAGGCGGTTTTTCTGGTTGCTCAATTTTTCCCTGTATTCGCAGTTTTTCGCAGTTACTACAATTCCATGTGGCCGTGAGTAATTTTTTTTTTTAAAACATCTTAAAACAAGTAAAAACTTAAACACATTATGTAGACAAGGCTAGTGCTCAAAGGTTCGTTCAAATCGATTAAAGCTTGCGAGTTGATACTATAAAAATTATATAATATGAAAACAATGTCAACGATCACATGAAACATTTCGCAACAAAATGTTGTTGTTTAATGAAATCATTGATTTATCATATCTTTGGGACGTATTGTCAAAATGTATAGAGCGAGAAGAGACTATACACTATTGTAATATTTCTTATGTCTATACAATTGGAATTATAACAAGAATTACCGCTGTATGTTGATGGTTAGTTGGTTCATGAATGGAAAATATGGTGTACATTCTTTAGATTTTCTTCTTTCTGATGTGGCCTGCGTGCATGGTGACAATGTCATCAACACCCGTTCCGAAGGACGATTGTTGTTTTATAAAACTTCCCAATTTTTAGTCCTCCTGAATCAATTGTATTCGTCATAAAGTTCAAAGTTTCACATCACATCATAATTCTAGTATAACAAGCAAATCAAATCGAGTTGATTATCCGTAACGACCGATAATCTTAGGGTATCGGCGTTAATTAAAAACTTTTCAATGAGGAATAAAACCTTCTTAGCCCCAAGATTGACAAAACCACTGATTCAATGAAGCGCAAGAAAAATAAAAAGAAAACAAATGGCGTGTTTATCCGGCTGTGACGAACAATAAACCTTTGAAAAAAGTGAAATATTTGTGATAAAGGATACAATTGAATCAGTCATTTAGTTCAATTTTTGTCAATTCGGAGCTAGAGCAGAGTAGGATCTAGAAACTGGATGCTTCTTATTTGGCTCCTCTCTTAGGCTTCCTTGGTGGTGTGACTGGTCTATTGTTACCCACATTGGCTTGGGGGTATCTTGGCCTCTTGTCCGCCGGCTTTAGAATTTGGAATGAACATAATAAACTCTCATCCACACTCATCATAGCACCTGCATTGTCGAACTCACCGCAGTAGTTAGGGGCAGAAAATAATGTAACCAACTGTCTCTTGGAGAAAAACTCGTAACCATCTTCAACAACTTGATGCGCCCTACAAATCAAGTCCATATCATGCTTTTGTAAAAATCTTGAAACCACATCAGGTCCGAACGTGAATGACACGCCTCTGTCATTTTCGGACCAACCTGTTATATCTTTATCTGGGTCAGACCATAACAAGTCACATAACAAACCCACATCAGGAATATCTGTAGGTCTCATAACTCGTCTTATTTGCTCCATTGAGTTTAAGTCAGGGGACAACCCACCATGCATCGTGAAAATCTTCTCATCAATAATTGCAGCAATTGGTAGACAATTGAAACAGTCGGTGAATGTCTTCCACAACTTGATATTGTACCTTCTCTTACACTCATCATAAAATCCATAAATTCTATTAATTGACGCGCATTCGTGATTACCTCTCAAGATGAAGAAATTCTCCGGATACTTGATCTTGTACGCCAATAACAAACAGATTGTTTCCAAGGATTGCTTTCCTCTGTCGACGTAATCGCCCAAAAACAAGTAGTTTGCTTCGGGAGGGAAACCACCATATTCAAATAGTCTCAACAAGTCATAATACTGACCATGAATATCACCACATATCTTTATGGGAGCTTCCAACTCCAACAATATCGGTTGTTGAATGAAAATCTCTCTTGCCTTGGTACACAAATACCTGATCTCGTGTTCCAACAACGTGACTTGCTTCCCAGGTCTGGAGCCTCTGACCTCCAACAAACGATCGACGATGGAGTCGATATCGGCTTCTTGATGATCCACTGACATCTTGTTTCTTTTGCTTGTGTGTCACCTTTTATACTTTACTGGCCAAAATCTTGAATTTCGAAAAGTGGTGCTCGTTTAGATAAATGTATTTCCACTACCAACAACAATTTCAGGCAACCAACTAAACACTATGATTGCTGTCCTCGTTAAACTTTAGAAATCAATACCTTAAGGTCTGTCGGGTCTTTAGATTATCTTCTGACTTCCTTTCTATCAAGTTACCCGCTTAATGTACACTTGTCTCTTACAGATGGTGTGTTTTTCAACTTGGCCACGCCTTCTTGCCTCCGGAAACTTGTAGTATAAATCGATACACTTCTACACCAGTAGTCCGTGTTTTTGCTTGCTTACCCGCGTTTCTGGCAATTCTGTCTTCGATCCCGTTCTTCCACGGTCTTACAGATTTCCAATCTTTGCTTTGTTATTATTAAGGGATAACTGCCAGTAATAACAATAGCGCCTTATACCTGTATATCGAATTCACAGATTTCTTCTCAACCGATGGATACTCACAGCTGGGTATTGTATATCTTCCGCTTTCAAGCTCCTATCTCTCGATAAAAATGTAATTGATTATTACAATCTCTTGTTTTAGATGTTGTTGATACTTGGTACTTAGAAATTACCAGCGAGAAAATTTTATGAGTATCGAAATTTCCCGCATTTGTTGGGGTTACCCGGTTGAATTTTAACGAGACTACAAGCTAGTTAGTGCTATCTGGAGAGCCCGCACGGTGAGACACAGTGGCTATTTGAGCTAGACAAGGTCGCAGAGTTGAAGGTACACAGCGAGTACCTCCATATAGCCAGGAAAAGAAGTCACAAGCTGCGTGCAATTGCAGGCAATTGCAAAAGGGGGACAGGGTAGCAGATACTGATAAATGAGATGAACCAAGCTCCATTTCCTAACAAGTACATTCTTAAGGCAGTTGCAGAGGCCGATTCCAAGTCATGCTATGTGTGCTACAAGCCAACAGCTGTTGTGTTATTGAGCGAAAATAAGGGCGACTTCTTTTACGTGTGTGAGATGCATTTGAAGGATACCGGCTTCTGCTCTCCTGTGGCGTCAGATGAGTATATTCAGCTCGGCGAGAAGAAAAAAGGAGTTGAAGAGGAATTGAACAAGATTCAGAAAGGCTTAGAAGAGAATAGACCGTACAGTTGGGATAGAATCAAGAGCAATCTACCGGGATTCAGCAAGAAGGAAGAAACAGATTCCGAGGAAAAGGAAAAGGATAAGGATGATAGCCCAAAAAGTGTGACCAAAGAGCAGCGATTTGATGAATACGTCAAAGCCAACGCCGAAGAGAGGAAGAAGCTCGAGAGCATAAAGAGCCAAATAGATCTGTTTCGATTCAAACAATACACACTAGATAAGAACATATACAAAGTCCGAGTGCAAAATTATTACAAGGCTAAGATGAGACAGAAAAGAACTCAGGAGATGCATCAGAGTGGATTCTTTCCGAGTGTCCCTAATTCAAGGATTGGCGATTAGTACAATTATATACACAAATAGAGAAAATCAACGAACATCAATTTACAACCTTTTCGTCAAACCAGTCTTCCCATAGAGATGTTTTTCCTTTTGAGGCAGAACCTGCAACAAAGTCCATGTTTCCTTCAAGCATATCGAACTTGAAACTGGTGTCCTTGCTTCCGACCACTGACATCCAAAATTCTCTCAAAGACTCATAGTCGGACGCATTATTGGAGTCTTCGTCGTCATTGTCAATTCCTGACTTATTTGCATTTTGACTCAACTCTTCCTTAATCAAATAAGAAATTTCCTCTTCCAAGCTCTGTCTGATTTTGAAGACAGGAATTGAATCGAATAGATCCTGCTTATTCACTGCAAATAGAAAATCTATTCCATTTATCAACTTCTCAGTGTGTAAGAACAAGTGAAAGAGAAATCTGGCAGTTTGTTTCAACAGTTGAGAATTAATTATGCTATTTGCTGATGAATCTATCACGTAAACCACTCCTTTAATGTTGTGCAAATTAATGTCCTCCAAGATCAATTTATTCAACAATTGCGAATACTTTAAATGCCCAGGATAATCTACCAACTGATAGTTTTTCGAGATTGACTTCTTTGAAAATGGCAATTTGATATTGGTAATATTAGGTTCCATTGAGGAAACCGTTACACATTGTTTGCTTGTGTCTTCAGATACTTGGTTCAATAAGTGGAAATATAACGCACTTTTCCCACTATTATTCGAACCTAATATTAAAAAAGTTGGCTTCTTTAATCTTGAGCTACTAACTGATTCGTGAGCATACTTGACGTTTTGAAGATAAAATGACAAAAGTGTTATTACAGAAGCCACTATCAAGGTCGCCAATGTCAACTGAACTTTGTCCAACATTATCGAGCTTAGGATCAGGAGTAGTAAGCTGCTCGTAATTTTTGAATGAAAAATCTCGATGATACTGTATACATTTTCTATGCACCAAGTATCTCTTACAACTATGACTTCGAAAGATGTCCGAATATATTTACATTGGATTGGCCGTACATACGATTAACTCTTTATGATATTTACGCCAGCTTCTCTGGATTTTTGAATCAAAAGTTGGTCAGCAAGGACCAAAGCGGTCATAGACTCAACAATGGGAACGGCTCTAGGTGTCACACTAGGATCATGTCTACCTTTTGCTGCCAAGACACCCTCCTTACCTTCATATGTAGCAGTAGGTTGCTCCTGAGAAATTGTTGCAGCGGACTTGAAAGCAACAGAGAAGTAAATGTTCTCCCCGTTGGAGATACCACCTTGAATTCCACCGGAATTATTTGTGGTTGTCTTCAAACTTTTTGATTTTTCATCATAGAAGAAGGGGTCATTATGTTTGGAACCTGGTATTGCGGTACCCAAGAACCCAGAACCGAATTCGAATCCCTTAGTTGCTGGGAGTGACAACATAGCGTGAGCTAGAGTGGCTTCCAACTTATCGAAACAAGGCTCACCCAATCCTATAGGGCAGTTTCTCACGACACAAGTCACAACACCACCAATAGAGTCGTGCGCATCTCTGTGCTTCTCCACCTCCTTTACCATCTCATCTCTGACACCCGCATCAGGACATCTTATGGGTCCTGTTGCATCAATGTCTTCTCTGGTGACAGAATCTAACAATCTGATGAACTTTGG
Organism: Debaryomycetaceae sp. ZIM 2471; assembly: GCA_031081905.1. NCBI lineage: Eukaryota > Fungi > Ascomycota > Pichiomycetes > Serinales > Debaryomycetaceae > Debaryomycetaceae sp. ZIM 2471. The sequence goes on along the minus strand of JARYTF010000008.1, from coordinate 301,702 downwards.
GTCTAGAGGATTTCTATCCATGGATACGGATCCAATGCTTGAAACGAATGCTACTATTTCGACGTTGTTGGCCTTCTCTAGCAATCTTTCAGCAATCGCACCGGCAGCAACTCTACCAATGGTCTCCCTGGCTGATGATCTTCCACCCCCAGATGATGACTTCACTCCGTATTTCTGAATGTAAGTCCAGTCTGCGTGTGAAGGCCTGGGGTACAAGTCTGTTTCAGAATAGTCATGAGGTCTGTGGTCTTCATTCTTCACCATCATTCCAATGGGAGATCCCAAGGTAACCCCGTTTTCTGTTCCTGACTGGATTTCGACCTTATCCTTCTCATTTCTAGGTGTCGAAAGCTTACTTTGGCCGGGACGTCTACGGGTGAGCTGTGGTTGAATATCTTGCTCAGTCAACTCTAAACCCGGTGGACATCCATCCACTATACATCCAACCGACTTGCAATGCGACTCTCCGTAGGTAGTAACACGAAATAATGTGCCAAAACTAGACATGCTGATCAAATGCTTCCTTCCTTGTTGTAGAGCTCAAAAAAAGGTTATTGCAGACTCTGACTCAATCTTGAAAATTTTGTCTCACCGTAGTATAAAATGATTTTTGATATGTTCGCGCGCACATGACATGCCACGTGACATAAAAACTTATCAAGTACTTTACCCGAATAGTCAAATTGTAAATATACCTAGTCTAATGTCAAAGAGATTCCAGGTGTAGAGAAATGGACAAGGTGAACTTGATTTACATAGAAGAATAGACAATCTCATCATTGTATGAATCCGGCAGAACTATAATGAAGGTATATCTTGTGGAAGCGCTCGTTCTAGCTTGCCTCTTTGCAACTGCATGGGCAGACCAGATCAGAAACTGGAATACACTCTATTCATTGGAAGATGGGAAGATATATATACATTTGAAAACAAATGATGTGGTTGTTTTGAACTTCACGCTCACCGGTGAAACACAGTCAAGTCAATACGCCTATACAGAGGATGAAGTATCACTATCTGAAAACCAGAAAGTGCTAGCCATTGCATCACCGCCTGATAACACAACGCTCTTCCTAGCTGGGACTCGTCTTTATGGACTCACCACTGGAGAGGACGAGTCTGAAAAAGATGTTTGCGGGAATGGGGTGATCGGGTTAGTGCAATATGATAGTGAAAAGATGAAGTGGAATGACATGAGTAACTCATTGGACCTCGATGACTTGGAAGATAGATCTCTGTACCAGTATCTGAGTGTCCTTTCCTCGCCGTCGAACAATCACACTATCTACATCTATGGAGGTTTATGTGGGCGTACGGGAAAAAGCACATCGAGGCTAATGTCTCTAGATGTCAACACTATGAAGTTCTCCAACATCACCACCGCCACAAAACCTCAAGGATTCTATGGTGCCTCTAGCCTATTTGCACCTGATCCAAATACTCAGTTGGTAATCGGGGGTCAAAGTGATGGTGGGTGGTTGAATATGTATCAGGTTGAGACATGGAGTTTTGACTCGGGTTGGTCTTTCGAGCAGGTCAGTAGGTCTAGTGGTGATACGATCGATTCGAGAATCTTTTCTTTGGCTTTGCCCATTTTCCCCAAATTGAGGGAGGAAAGTTGGGCATATATTACAGATAACTTCAAGGTAGACAGAGTGTTGTTGATCGGAGGGGAAGCTTCAAACAGTGATGCTTCACCAACTTTCGCAGAGCTCGATCTTGATTCCAACAATTGGGTATGGTCGAAGAAGGACTCCGGTTCATTGAAAGCAGATGACATCATTGGAGCGGCTACAATTTTTGATACATTAGTGATCGTGAACTCGAGTGATTCAAAGACGAAGAGGGATAGAAACTCCGGTGACTATTCAATCAATATGTACGACGTCTCCAACTTCAATAGCATTAACGAATTTTCATCAAAATCAAGCAAAGGCCTGTCAGCTTCGAGTGTGAAAACTAAGGCCATACTTGGAACTCTCATTCCTGTCTCAGCCCTAACAATGGCCGTGGTAGCTGGTATCTTTATCGCCAAGAGAAGAAAGTTGAAGAATGAGGAAGATGCGAAGTCAGTCGATTATCAGTTCGGACACATGTATGACCAAGAGTCCGCTACAGATGAAAAGCATAGACACTTTGGTCAACATGGAATGGACTCAAATTCCACAATAGATGCAGCATCATTGAACTCCTGGGTTAAAAAGAGGCAGGAGTTTGACGACAACAACAAACCCAGAGGAAATCAACGTACATCGAATGAAACCTTGAGCTGGCAAGAACCGAGTGTGAGTGCGCCACCTTCGCCGGTGATACCGTCAGGACGTCTCGACCGTTCGCTCTCCAAGTTGAAGCAATCATTCACATTCGCACCCATACCCTTGCAAAGAGAAGCCAGCGGGGACCACCGTGTCTCCAGAATGGAATCCACCCACTCCTCCTCACCCCAAAAGAGGCGCACCCTTTTCCTAGACCAGGACGATCTCCTGACACATTCACAAGACCCCGATTTGGCTACTTTGCACAACCCATTCGAAGAAGCTGAGCTAGTCAGCTCCTCTCAACCCCGGGCTTCCGAAACAAACGAAGACAATTCCGACTCTGAGTCTTTGGTGGACTACGGCGTAGATGCCCAAGTGTTGGTGAGTTCCAAGAGACGATCCGTCCTCAGAGTCACCAATCCTGACCTACAGACACTCGAGGAGGAAGATGAGGACTCATCTCCCCTCCATTCCAGAGATGCCTCGGGACGCTCACACTCCTCAACGTCCTCCATACGACAGAGAGTACCTTCAGGGGAAAAGAATCAAGATATATAGACGTTGTATACTACAGTTTGAATTTTCGCATCAATCTTGTAATATATGGATTATGACCTTCCGTATGCTACGAATGTTGCACTTTTCTTCCTAGACTTGTTAGATGCTAATACATGCTTCCTTACACCAAGAATCGTCTATATAACGTACCATGGCCATCGCTCGCGACTTACGAGTGCAGGGTGTAGATAGAGCGAAAGCCAACTCAACGAAAAAAAAAAGTTGGACCGCAGTATCTCACTGTTATCTGCCGATCAAATTAAAAAATGAATATAAATCCGAAATTGAAGCTCCACTAAGATTACATCGAAAAGCTAGATTTCGTACCTTTAATTGATAGTGCCTCCCATGGATCTGTACTTAAAAGGTCAATCGGGATTGGATAGACCGGTCCATGGTGATGAATTTTATGGCGAACATATGGGGGAGGACCTAATGAACCAGAGCCCCATGTATGGTGATGGAGACAACGAAAGGACGGAAGAATATCGGGAAGGGAAACTGGAAGAGTACAAAAGCCCCAGCGAGCAGTCAGACCACTTTTTCAGCGTAATGAACTACAATCCGCTGCCGGAAGAAAAGTTTGGAAGTAGCCGACCTGTTGGAGGCTTCAGCAACCCCAAGAGCAATTCCCATCTCACCCCTAACGAGAATATCACATTAAACATGCCAGGTGCTTTTTCGTACGGTGACAATATGGAGATGGACGACAGTCCTACGTTTAATCCAGAGAGTTTTTTCGAAATGGAAAAACAGGGTCATGGAATGGATAACTCCGCAGAGAACGGGAGCAGCACGCCGTTCACAACCAACACCTCGCATCTCGATATCCCTGAACCATTTCCGAAGGTTGAATTAGGATACAATGATGTTGTGGACGAAGACGATGTATCGGTAGGTCGCTTCAGAGGCGAGTCTATTGATAGTTATTCCAACAGAATACCCTCCAACTCGTTTTCTCAAATGAACCAACAGAACAATGGCTCGACCACCAACAATACGTACGGCGACATGTCACCATTGACAACAACCACTTCTTTGACACCCTCTGTCAACTCTATGCATTCGACTCAAATGTCTTTCTTCTCTGCGCAGCAATATCTCACTCGAAACTCGTTGGATCAAACATCTTCACAACCGCATTTCCGACAATCTATCGAATTTTATGCAAACAAGTTGCAAGGCACAGAGGGGCAGCACAAACACTCTAATACAGATTACAACACAGGAGGGAAATATTCCCATTTCACCACATCAATAAGCAATTATATACCTTTTATGAGTGATAAGAATCATAGATCACCGACACTCAACTCTCCAATTGTGCCACAACGCAATGGTGAAGATCCAAATTGCAATATTCCACCTCATGGAAATAACTCAAGGCATCTAATCAGAAGTATCTTCAAAAGTTCTAACATTCAGAATCATCATAATTATGGTGAGAATGAAAATTTCATGTATGAAAATGATGATTACGGGCCCAATGTGAATGAAGAGAATGAAGATTCAGATTACATATCTCAAAGAGATGACCGTGATTTTGACTTGATGGACCCTAGCTCCAACAGGAAGAACAAAAGGTCAAAAATCAACATATTCAATCGTTTCAAGGGTCCTACAAAACCGGAAACTAATGAAGAGCATGACTTGCCGAAGCAAAGTGATATAGAGGAAGGAAACGAGTCTGGAAATCTTGAAGCTTACAATCTTGATGGAGAGAGAATTGGCTCTAATTATTCTTTTCCGCTGACCAATCAGTTGGCACTTGACTCGATAAGCGATGGGGATCATATCAGCCAACATATGGTTGAGGGAGTGAATGAGAAGGAACCAGATTATGCTGCATTGTTTGAGAAAGTGGGTAAAAGAAGGAATTTGGTCAACAACTCTCATAGGAAGTCTAAAGCTAAGACAAAGGAGGCTCAGAACGAAGCTAATGCTATCTCATCTAGTATGGAGCCCAGCTCTATCAATGAAGATGACATATCGTTGAGCTATCTGTCCTTAAATACGGAGGAGCCAAAAACTAGTCTCTCTTCCGAATCTGTCATGCTAGAATACGAACAGTCTTATAACCAAAGTCCAGAGAAGGGTAACAAATCTCAAGGAACTGGCCAGTCGTCGTCTGCTTTTGCTACAGCATCCAAAAGAATTCTTGGCTCTAAGTTGATCCTGAAAAAGAAACCTGAGGTTGAACTTGAGCCAATAAAGCTGCCTATTGTGACCCCATCCAAACGACAGGAAGTGGAAGTTGATCTTGAATCGCTAGATCTTCCGCCCACAACTAAGGTTTTCCCATCGACTATTGTCAATCAAAAGACTAGGACAAGAGGACGAAAAGAAAACAAAGTGGCGGATTTGCTGGATCTGTCAAAGATTTATCTCTGCAATTACTGTTCCAGAAGATTCAAAAGACAGGAGCACTTAAAACGGCATTTCAGATCTTTGCATACGTTTGAGAAACCCTACGACTGTAGCATTTGTCATAAAAAATTCAGTAGATCTGATAATTTAAATCAGCATTTGAAAATTCACAGAAACGAAGAAGGCATATCGGAAACACCTGAAGAGATGTGATGAATACTTCCAGTCAGATCTAGATTTGTCGCGATGGAACATTATGCTCCCTTATTATTAAAACACGAAATTGTCAATTATATTGTCGTTAAATAGGATAGGAATATGTTTAGAAATCGAACTTATGAAGGTAAGAAGTCTTATATATGTATATTGGATGGAAAGCTCAAGTGACTTAAGAATAATGTTCTTCTCTTGGTGTAAATCGCCTTGGATATCAATTGCTAATTGGTCATTAGCTAATGAAGATAGGAAATGAAGATTAAATGCAAATTAGAACATCAACTCATACTAGTCAAAATATTATCATTGATCTTTTCGTTCATCTTTTCTGCATTGAGCTCGTCTAGCAAGCTGCCTCTTTTCTTGGATGGTTTTGTGACACTACTCTCATGGCTGCTCGAGACACCACCGACACATATATTCCGTTCCCTGTGCTTTTTCATAGCGTCTAGTCTTGCAAACTCTTTTCCACATGGGCATTTGCAGTACCTTGTTTCCAAATGGCCTTTGACGTGCCTATTTAAATCGTGCTGTCGTACAAATTTTTTGGGGCAGAAAGAACATCCGAATGGTCTGTCACTCAAATGGGTTTGAATATGAGATCTCACATTGTACCTCCTTGTAAATACCTTACCGCAGTTCTTATAGGTACATGTGAAGTTCTTCTCTTCATTTGGTCCTTCCCAAAACCTATCCAACTCTCCAGGAGGAAGGAGGGAAGTCTTCATGACCTTTCTTGCAGGGGAAGATTGTTGTATATGTTTTTTCACATCCTTAGATCCCTTTTCGTTTGGTGATATTATAGGACTCCATTCCAACTTGAGTGAAGACTTTGAGGGCGTGCTTGGAAAGCTGTTCTTCAAGGGTGTCAATTGTGCTATAGTGGCGTTTGCATCCACCGAGTCATCCATACCGTTTGTCATGTTTCTCAATGGACTTGTGAAAGTCTTCACCGGTGACGATCCAATCGTTGAGCGTTGGTATCCAGGTGATGACTGAGAATATGCAAGGTTTGAAGAAGTGCCTGTTGCTACCATGAAATCATTCTCGCTCTCCACTAGATTATTTGCATCCGAAAAAAATTGTGGATTGTAAAAGTTCATTTTCTCACCTCTTCTTTGATTAACAGGAGATGAAAACTTTGCCGGAGAGATCTCATCAAAGAAGCTCCTGGTAGGAGATGGAGATTGTGGTTCAGGAGAAGAGTGGAAGTCCGGCGAACCGTGTGACATTGATGGTGGCGACGGAGGAGGCAAGAAAGCATTGCAATCGTTTCGAAGTGAGTATCTTTGTGGGGCCATACCTTGGCTAATGTCCGGCTTCGTGAAAAGTACAGGCTGTTGAACTGGTATTGGAATATATTTATAGCCATTGGAAGCACTTTCCTTGTTCATCAGATCTGCCATATGATCCATACCAGTATACAAACCTGCAACGTTTTCGCTACTAGCAGCACCATTTACCTCTTTCTGATTGTTGAGGGAGCTCAACAAAGGCTCTATGTCATCAACGTAATCAACATTCAACTTCGAATTGTTTTGCTTAATTTCTTGCAAGTATTTTGCAGTATAAGAATTATAAGATGGCATGTCTCCATTCTCAAGCTGAACCTTTTGATATTTTGCACCCTTATTTTCGTATCTCTTTTCTGGAGATGGTGAGGAAGGAAATTTAAAATTCCTATTTGGTACTATAAAGTCCTCCTCCTTCTTTGAATTCCCAGAGTTGATGTTCTGATAGTTCTGGTATTCATTGGCTGCCATTTCATCCTCCTCCAACAATAACACAGGCTTCAGATTAACACTACCACCGTCGTTGTGGACCATACCAACACCATCACGTTGTTTGCAGTGTTGCTCTGACAATACTCGAGAGAGTTCTCCAGGAGATATTGATTTTGCGGACTCTGGCATTTGTTTCATTGACCTGAGCAAATCATTGTTAAGACTGTTGAGCGATAACTCCCGTGTGTGGTCCCCGAAACCAAATATAGCTGTCCCGCTAGTCTTTCTGCTATGCTTCGGCAGGCCGTTTCTGAGAGTGTTTTGCTTTAAGTCTGTGGTGACAAATCCAGATGGAACGTCCAAGTCTTGGAGACCAGTCAATGTTTCATTGAAGAGATCGTCGATCTCATTGTACTGTGAAAAGTATTTGTCAAACTCCTCATCGGGGTTGTGTCCTCCTCGATGATGCATTTCTACACCATCCCAGTTGTCGATGTCAGCCATGCTCCTGTCAAGTGTTACAATTGCTTTGAATTCGAACGTCTAGAAGGTTAGATTTACTTGATCGACTCCAGTATTCTTCTTTCTCTCTCAACTTAGATAGACTCTGGTTCGTTTTTAAAACTTTTAGGAAGAATATAGCTAGCAAAATCAGTCAGACTTCAAGTTTATGTGTGCTTTAAGATAGGAAGAGAGATAAAACTTACAATTGTTACGGACGAAGGATGTTATTGATTTATTTAGTTGACTTGATCTACCCATATTAGTTTCTTGCTGTGAAAAATATTACCTATTTGGGACTAACGTAAACAATATCAATTTGATTTCTTAATTAGATGTTCAGGGTAAAATTTTTTTGTTTGTGATTTTACAATAAAAGGAATCTACCCTTCGATCTCTGAATCTCATCTTCTAGTTACTAAGACAGAGCTATTATCCTGTACCGAGCCTAATTGTTCATATGTAATGCAGAGTTCGATCCATATGTCTACTTTGTTGATATTTCATCGATGAGTATCGAAGAGGTATAAGATTATAAATATATCAATGTTCTCAGGCCACGACTTCTCAATGAGCACTGAGTCAGTTTTGGTTCAAAGTAAATAGATTTAAGTATTTATGCACTTTGATGCTGTGAGTATAAAAACGTTGACGTATTTACTCCAATAACAACATCTTTCTTGGATCCTCTATCAACTCCTTAACTGTTCTTAAGAATACAACCGCTTCACGTCCGTCCAAAATTCTGTGGTCGTACGTCAAAGCCAAGTACATCATTGGTCTTGAAACGATTTGACCATTGACAGTGACAGGTCTCTCTTTGACCCCATGCAAACCCAAGACAGCCGACTGGGGCATGTTGATGATTGGGGTTCCATATAAAGATCCGAAAACACCACCATTAGAGATAGTGAAGGTACCTCCGGCCATGTCCTCTAAAGTCAACTTACCGTCTCTAGCCTTTTTACCCAAGCTAGAAATCTCCTTCTCGATACCCAAAATAGATAATGATTCTGCGTTTCTGACGACAGGTGTAACCAATCCCTTGGGAGTGGCAACTGCAACAGAAATATCAGTGTAGTCTCTGAAAACCATGGTGTCATTGTTGACGATAGCAGCATTGACAGCTGGAATCTCCTTCATTGCCAAAGTGGATGCTTTGGCGAAAGCTCCCATGAATCCGAGCTTAATTCCGGTCTTGTCCAAGAACTCGTCCTTGTACTTCTTTCTCAACTCCATCAAGTTGGACATGTCAACTTCATTGAAGGTAGTCAATGAAGCAGCGGTGTTCTGAGACTCCTTGAGACGCTCTGCAATTCTCAATCTCATTCTATTCATCTTCACCACTTCCTCATTTCTGGAAAATTTAGTGGCAACTGCGGGTTCACTCTTTGGTTCTTCCTTCTTGGGTGCTTCTTTCTTGGGTGCTTCTTTCTTTGGTTCCTCCTTCTTTGGTTCCTCCTTCTTTGGTTCCTCCTTCTTTGGCTCCTCCTTCTTGGGCTCCTCAGCTGCAGGTGCCTCCTTTGCTGCCGTTTGGGCCTCCGATGCTTCCCCTTCCTCAATCTTCAACAATTCCTGCCCCACCTCGACAGTGTCATCCACCTCGGCCAAAAGCTCAGTGATGGTACCGGAAACCGGTGCATTGACCTCGACATCGATCTTGTCGGTCTCGATGGTGGCAATCGTCTCGTCACGGTTGACAAAGTCTCCGACGTTCTTGGAGTACGCAGACAACGTACCCTCAGTGATAGACTCGGCCATATCTGGCACCTTCACCGTCTGCGATGCGTATCTCTTGAAGCTCAACACGCCGTTGATACCCCCAGCTGCGGCCGCCCGTGGCGTGCCGCCGTGCATCAACCCGCTCGACATCGGCCTGCTATGTATCAACCCGCTCTTCAACCCGCTCTTCAACTCGCTCTTCAACTCGCTTCGCACTCCACTCCTGGACGCCTTACTGGCACTGCTTGCCATACGTCTTACAGATGTTCTTAAACCTCTTGACAACATTGTTTCTTAAGTGATTGCTTTCTAATCTCTAATAAAAAATCGTTTTTATCCGATACAAACTTCGTTTTGAGGATTCAATTATACTTTTTGTCGTTTGCTAGTAACTGAGAGGCCCTCTGAGCTATTTCCTTTGAACTCCGGGCATTCGATCAGTTCCGAGAGTGATTGCAGCGGGTCCCGGGCGAAAAAATTACTTTGGCGCGCAGAGTGATTGGCTAAAGGCCCCGGAGTGTGACGGTTCCGAGAACATTTGCGGCACAACCGGTATTAGTGGGGCAGACGCCAGCCGAAAATTCAGAAGTGGTCGCATCTAGCCACTATGCCACCCGCGAGATGGGCATCCCTGGTGACCTCTCGTAGAGGGTAGGGTCACGAGTACCTAGGTTCGGGACGCACTCCGTGTCTGCAGCGCGAGATCGTCGCGACGGAGTCCCTGAAGCACAACGGAGTCCGTGGAATCTGGGGACACTGAGGCATGACGGCGGCGCTGGGGCACTACGGAGTCACTACGGAGTCACTACGGGATCTCGTAACAAGTCAGTGAATTGCAATATAAAATACAAAGGTGGGAGTGCGGTCGCAAAGGGAGACTGTGTGCAGGAACACACAGACTAGTCTTTATTGACGTAGTCCATGAGCTCGTGGAGGATGTTCTCCAAGGAGACGTAGAAGGCGCAGTAGTCGTTGATGTCGACGTAGTTGTTTCTGAGGTCGTAGTATATTTTTTCGTTCATCTGGATGAGTTCTGTCTTGACGTCGTTGGAGAGCTGGCCGCGATTTTGCACCAAGGTGTTGGAGAAAAGACGCTGCGTGTTCTGCCTGGGGAACCCGAGCGACGAGGGCGAGTCGGAGGGCGGCTCACTGCCGCCCTTGACATCGCCGTGGTGGGACTTTTCGATCTGGAGCTGGTTGACGATGGGCTGCGGCACGTCCATGACGTTGAATAGCTCGTTCAAATTCATGTAGCCGGTGACCTGGTAGTCGAAAAACTCGATCTGGTCTTTGTCGGTGCCGTTTTCCGACTCGCTGAATGCTTTGATTGTGTTGACGATGTTGAACTTCTTGAGAATGTACTCCCAGGTGAGGTTTGTCAACGACAACATTCTTTTGTACTTTTCGTTTTTGAACCATTTGCGGTTGAGAATAAATAAGGCTTTGTTGATGAGCTTGACGTATATCATCAACTCATCGATGGATATGAACTCGTACTTGAACTTTACTGTAATGATGATGAACATCAAGATGATCGAGTCTAGTGGTATAGTTCTCTTGACGTACCAGTTGAATTTTCCAAACTTGATGAAATCGTTGTACTTGAGGAAATCGTTCAAGTTGTGCAATATGGATGGAATCAAGTTGTTGCTCAATTTTTCGTAGCTAAAACTCTCGAACTGGTTGAACTTGAGAAGGGATATGGACGAATTGTTGAAGTTGTCGATGATGTTAGCTTCTTGAATACGTCCAAATGTGTCTTCATATTGGCTCAATGATAGAATACCTCCCCTTGACTTATCCATGTTTATCTCGTAACCGTTTGACTTCAGCTCATTGCTACTTGTGTCAGTCAACAAGATTTTTTTGTGTAAAAGCATCAACGCCCTATCAACGAAGCTCCAAGAGTGATTCTTGATGAAATTGATGATATTCATTTCTTGCACGGTACTGGGTGGATTCACCTTATAGAAAGCGCCCATCCTAGCAATGGCAGAGTGAATATGCTCGAACAATTGGATAATCAACTCCTTGATGTTTTTGATTTTCTCATTGCTTATGTTGGCAGAGAGTCCATTATGCAACTCGTACACTAACTCACTCAAGATTATATCGAACTTGAACTTCACGTTCATAGATAAAATTGACAGATTCAACTTTTTCTCCTTTATAGTTCCATTTTCATTGAAGATCGGCTCTTCTTCGTCAGGCATCAAGACGTTGAAATCATCAAATCTACACAACGGTGGTAAGCAGAAGTTGTGGCTGGTCAAGGCGTCAAGCCCAAATATAACCCACCACAAAAGCCGTCTGAATTTTACCACTTCCCAATCATTTATCCGCAACGTAATAATAGGGTCCTTATGTATCTGCAAAAATTTGGCATATCTGATAATTTGAGACATTTCCATCGTCGATGGATTTGGAGATGTCGACTGAATGATAACATTTCCCAATAACAATGGAATGGTTTTTAATCCGTGAGGATAGTTGTAGTATTGACATATTTTGTTGAACGATTTCAAGTACTTATTGATATCTTGATTCAACAACAAGTTATCGTACTCTTCGAATTCTGATATCGTAGATGCGTAAAGAATGGGGAAATATAGCGTGTAAAATTGTAACACATCGAAATTCGACCCACCATTGGAGCCTGAATTGTTAGAGGAATAGCTCGCAGGGCTCTTTCCCATTGCTTCCTGTTCCCAGTAACGATTGTGTTCTTTGATGAAATCAGCTATATTGACAACAATTGGTAGGAGAATGTGAACTGATGACATATATCTCTCTATCAATTCATATGATCTTTCCTTGGGAGGCATGACCTTAACCAAGCATTCAATTAGATCTTCATTGCAATACTCAGTATTCGTTCCATATAAATAATTCACAGTGGTCGCTGGATTAGAAGAATAAGCATTCAATGAGTTGTGTAAACCGGGATTATTAGGTTGCGAGGTGACAGAACTTAAACTCCCTTGCCCATTCTCGTTACCACTCGTATTGTTAATCACTTTCAAGTTTCCATTATGTTCATTACCATTGGTATTGCGGTCGATGAAATTGTTAGCATTTCTGTTAAACAACGAAGAAATGTTGGATGATGATGGTGAATTGTTATTTTGGGGCGAATTAGTACTCATATTCATAAGGCCTTCCTGGCCCGCTAGCGTAAATGAGCTTAAATTGAACGAATATTGATCGTCGCCCATGTTTTGAGGGTTTTGATTGGAGTAGTTAGTGTTGAAAAAGTTATTCGTGATATTATTGGATAAATTATTCATTATTGGGGTTTGCAACAAACTGTTCGTGATCACAGGAGATCCAGCCTCTGTGCTTGGCCTGTTGCCGGGATTCATATCTTGATTATTAGTATTTTCTGATCCACTTCCATGATTCTGTTCACCTCCTCTTGAATTGACGGAAATAGCACCACTGTTCAAATTTCCCAAGTTCAAGTCAAGATAATTTAAAGATATATCTGACATAACATGAGGAGCCTGATGCTTCTCGAACTCGGGTGACACCAAATTTTCCTCAATGGTCTGCTCCTCTGATGGAGGTGTTATATCATCTGACAACGAAGCTATTGAATTACCAGTTTTCGAAGTCGGCGAAAAAGCCTCCGTCGAGCTCACAGATTCTCTGCTCACGCTTCCTCTGGTTCCCTTTTCTTTGATTGAGAGTCTGGCGGACACCTTTCCACCTCTGCTTACTCTTTCGTTGACAAAGTATTTACAGCCAATACCAAGTTTCTCGCAGTTGTTGCATACGGGGTGTTGCCTTGAGCATTTGATTTTCTTAGAGTGGCAGTACACACAGCTCAAGATTTTACGCTGTCGGGTCTTTTGCACCTTCATCACATTGCCGTTCGCCAACACCTTCAATTCCGATATTTTGCTGCTGCCCCCACCGGGTGTGCTCGACTTCCTGCGATACACCTGCTCGTTCCCTGGATCATTCTCTCCGCCATCCGACGCCTCCTCGCTATTCCGTCGTCCAGCGCTCATCAACACCTTCTCTTTCGCTCCCTTAAAACGCATGTCAAAATCCTCACCTCTGACTTCTTTAACTCCGACCTTCATCATGTTGAGCAAGTCCAATCGCACACAAGCTAGCCTTTACTGTCTGGCCCCTTTCAGTTTGTGTATTGCAGCGTTCGCTTAACTCAAAATGAACCTCGTTATGCCTCGCTAGGTTCTTTCTACGTGCTTTCTTGTGCCACTTAGGCTATCCCTATTCCTCGACCTCGACAAATTTCAAAATTTCCTGCTTTCGAAAATGTGATCAGCTTTCTATCAAGCCTGCCGGTCCTTAATCCTACACCTGCTGCTAAGAAAACGTTCGTAGATAAGCAATCGTTCAGTATTGCTTACGCCTAACACCAGTAAGAATTTCTCGCTACAGGCGATCAAGTTCTATTAAGTAGTTTTATTATACAAATTTGATCACTTGCCCCAGAGTAGCACAAAAGCCTCTTCAGTCCTTCCTGTCTTCCTCACAGTTGACTTATTGTTCCCTGGGCCAAATGATGTGCCAATGCGCGGGGATTACGGTAGCATGAGAATCCACTCAACTCAAAAAAAGGAAAGTGAGTGGCCACTCGTGTTCGTCAGGGGCATCATTGCAGCTACATGGATGTAATCCAAACCGACGATACTATACAGAGGACGTCAATTTTAGAACACATAGACAGCACGCCCACCGTAGATACAATCACAAAGAGAGTAATCTGGGGTAGAAAGGATCATCAGCTCTTAAGAGCAGCTTTAAGTCCGAGTCTTTACACAAATTCCAGTGGGGAGTGTGGAGTTGAAAGAGCCCTAAGGGCGTGGGGAAGCTGCGCGACGGAATGTTGGGCCAAAGGCGTAAGCTGGGTGGCAGCAAAGACTTGGCGAACTCCCACTAGCGTACACATGCCACACATGAGCCGACTCGGCACGTGTGAACTAGTATAAACCGATGTCTTTTGGAACCAAGCCCGTCCAGGGGTTTGAAGGCGATTAGAACGAATGCCAGACTCGGTGTAAGTCCGAGCGTGACAAAAAGAAAAAGCTCCGCGACGGGGAATTGAACCCCGGTCTACCATGCGACAAACGGTAATTCTAGCCACTAAACTATCACGGATGATCTTGAGAATCGAGTTTGGATTTCGTGGGTCAAGATCAGTAGGCTCGAAGCCATGTTGACTGTGCTTTTTGGTGATACGGGCAATACAAAAGCCACAAAATGCACCCATCATGAAGCTATTATAGATACTGGTCTCACGAAACTGTTGATCGCTGTCTTATGGCCTTGCAAGATCTCATTAGCGTGTTTACCATGACGTGTCTCACGGAACTATCAGGAAATGAAGATCACAATTGCCGTTTCCACATTTCCCTCGAGGACAGCAAGACACTATGGTACTGTAGCTACTGCAGTGTGGCTCCCGACAGTCATACAGTCACATCATCGTGCCCAGGATCTGGATAAACGACGACCCCAAGAACAGGAGATCTTGTGCACGTGATCTCGATTCTCGTCCTCGATTTACCGTTTTTCATGTGTTGTCCTTATTCAAAACCTCCAACTTTTCATAACAAAGTTATTATCTTTCCTCAGTCAACGGTTAAATTGAATATTGAGCACTTGTAGCTTCCACCATGGATTTTGAAGAAGCTGAAGATATCAATGGGGTACGTTTCTCTTGGAATGCGTTTCCTTCCACGAAAGTAGAGGCCGGGAAGATTGTGGTGCCGACTGGAGCGTTGTACGCACCGTTGAAATACAGAGAGGATTTACCTCTTGCAGCGTACGACCCGA
Source organism: Debaryomycetaceae sp. ZIM 2471 (assembly GCA_031081905.1). Taxonomy (NCBI): domain Eukaryota; kingdom Fungi; phylum Ascomycota; class Pichiomycetes; order Serinales; family Debaryomycetaceae; species Debaryomycetaceae sp. ZIM 2471. Next base: position 286,548 of record JARYTF010000008.1, on the reverse strand, counting down.
TCTTCTGTAACAACTCGGGTTGTAGGAGTATTATGAATCCTTACTGTACCATTGATCCTACGGGTTTTTGGCACTGTACTTTCTGTGGGACCAGAAACCCATTGCCTGGTCACTATCAAGGAGTCACACAAGAAAACTTACCACTCGAATTGAATCCAACGAGCTCTACGATCGAGTATATTACTGCAAGACCCGTTCAAAATCCCCCAATATTCTTCTTTTTGGTTGATTTATGTCAAGATGAAGATAATCTCAAAGCATTGAAAGAGACTTTGGTAATTTCGCTAAGTTATCTACCACCTAATGCCCTAGTTGGATTAATCACCTACGGAACAATGGTTCAGGTCCACGATTTAGGTTCGGAGAAGATAAACAAATCATTCATATTCAGAGGTGACAAAGAGTACAACGAGAAACAGATCAGCGATATGTTGAGTAAACCAGTATACACCCCTCAAGGACATAGTCAACAGTACGGAAATTCGCTCACTCGATTCTTCCTTCCTGTTGAAGATGTTGAGTTCCAATTGACATCTATTTTGGAAAACTTGACTAAAGACCCTTGGCCCGTAGCAAACGCAGACAGGCCATTGAGATCCACGGGTTCAGCTTTGAATGTAGCCGTGAACTTGTTAGGATCAACATTCCCAGGTTTTGGTGCTAGAGTGATGCTTTTCTCAGCAGGACCAAGTACTTTAAATCCCGGTTTAATTATTAACCAAAAATTGAGAGAAACAATCAGATCTCATAGTGATATAGATAAGGACAATGCAAAACACTACAAAAAGGCTTTGAAATTCTATGACGGAATAACTACAAAAGCTGTCAAGAATTCACACGCTATCGACATTTTCGTTGGATGTTTGGACCAAATTGGTTTATACGAAATGAGAAATTTGACTGGTAAAACAGGTGGTAACATGATTTTGTCGGATGCCTTTACTACCTCCATCTTTAAGCAATCATTTTTGAGGCTTTTCAACAAGGACGTAGAAGGTTATTTGTTGATGGGATTCAACGGAACTCTTGATATTAAAACTTCTCGTGAATTGAAGGTTAGTGGAGTAATTGGTCACACTTCCTCTTTGAATGTGAAGAGTCCAAACGTATCTGAGAATGAACTAGGTATCGGTGGATCTTCCCAATTCCGCTTGTGTACTTTGTCACCTCAAAACTCTTATGGGGTATTCTTCGACGTTGTTAATGCTCTGCCTTTGCCACCTTCGGCTCAAAGCTATATTCAATTCATAACTCATTACCAGCATTCCTCTGGAACTTATCGAATCAGAGTAACTACAGTGTCGAACTTCTTAACTAGCGATGAGCAAGCATTGACAAATTCGTTTGATCAGGAAGCTGCAGCTGTCTTGATGGCTCGTATTTCTTTGTTCAAGTCTGAACAAGATGATGGAGCCGATGTGTTGAGATGGATTGACCGTATGTTAATCAGATTGTGTCAAAAATTCGCAGATTATAGAAAGGACGTTGAAGAGTCTTTCCGCTTGGGCCCACAATTCCAATTATATCCTCAGTTTATTTATTATTTGAGGAGATCTCAATTCTTGCAGGTTTTCAACCAATCTCCTGATGAGACAGCATTTTACAGACACGTATTATTGACAGAAGATACTAATAACTCTTTGATTATGATTCAACCCACGTTGACATCATTTTCTTTGGAAACCGAACCAGAACCAGTTTTGTTAGATTCGGTTTCAATCAAAGATGATAGAATACTATTGCTCGATACATTTTTCCACATCTTGATTTTCCACGGTAAAACAATTTCTCAATGGCGTAAAGCAGGTTATCAAGAACAACCGGAATATGAGAACTTCAAAAACCTTTTAGAGGAACCTAAGCAGGAGGCTGCAGAATTGTTGGTTGATAGATTCCCCTTGCCTAGATTCATCGATACAGAGGAAGGAGGTTCACAAGCTAGATTTTTGTACTCTAAATTAAACCCATCTACAACTTACAACAGTTCAGGGTTTGCTTCCAATGCTGGTGCGGTTGTTTTAACCGATGATGTATCATTACAGGTGTTCATGAGCCATCTTCAAAAGCTAGTTGTGACTGGATCTAGTTAGATGGATCTAGTTAGATGGATAACTCGTGTTTACTTCTCCATGTTGATATTCGACGTCTCACCTATATGTTTTTATACAATTATGTAATAGCCTGTCATAAAAATTCATGTCATTTTTGTATCACTGTTTTTTTGATAGCTACATGAAAATATCAATAGAGTACATAAATAATTAATACTTTAATGACCGAACTGAGTGAGTTAACTGCTGGTAAGTATATAGGTGCACAAATAGCCTACTCAATATGAATACTGACTGTTAAAGATGAAATTGCATTATACGATAGGCAAATTCGATTATGGGGTATGGCTACCCAGCTCCGATTGAGATCAGCCAAAGTTTTGGTGATAAATATCGGGGCATTAGGTGGGGAGGTCGTGAAGAATCTCGTTCTAGGTGGTCTCAATTCTATAGAGTTGATGGACTCATCCAATGTAAAAGAGGAGGATTTTGCATCCCAATTCTTCCTCCCTAATGATGATACAATAATAGGCCAAAAGAAATTGCCCTTAATTGTGAACGGTATCAAGGATCTTAACAATAGAGTTAACCTTTCAATATCATTTAAACCTTTATCCGAGCATTTCTCCAGTCCAGAATATTTCAAAAATTTCGACCTTATCGTTGCAACTGAGTTGAGTAAGAATGAAATAGTCAAGTTGAACTCAGTAAGTCGGAAATTAAACATTCCTTTATACGTTTCTGGATTGCATGGAATGTTTGGCTACATACTCAACGATTTGTTAGAACACACCTCCGTTGTGGAAAAAGATTTGGGAAATCAACCTCGTCAACCAAATACAAAGATAAATGAACGTAAGACTATTATTAAAGTGGATATCGATGAAGAAAACAAGAAAGAATCAGTCACAATCATTGATAATTATACAACTATGGACAAAATGTTCACCTCTAAAGAAATGCCGAAACAGCTTAACAGGCGTCAGTTGAAAAGACTCTCTTCATGTTTTCCATTAGTTTTCTCCGCGTTTGAGTTTTCAAAACCGGTAAATTGCGAAGATATTGACAGAGAAGCTTTGAGGAAAGTGGCTTCTGGAGTTTGCGAGAATTTCGATCTTCCACCTACGTTGATCCAGGATGAATATATAGATCATTTTTCCAAACAAGCTTTCACCGAATTTGCGCCTGTTGCCGCGATCCTAGGAGGTTGTTTGGCCCAAGACATAATACAGTTTCTCAGTAAGAAAGAGAGTCCCATAAACAATGTTTTGATCTTAGATTGTCTCAAGTCAGAAATGCCTATATATTATCTTTGATGTCAAATTATGATACGACTAATAGAATTATTTTCCACCAGGAGTTTGACCCCTACTTTTTCTTTTTTTCAAATGGGATGTATCTTTCAAAAATTTAAAAGCGTTGTCTAAAGAGTGTTTTAGTGTCTCGTTTCGAGTGGTCTCATCATGTAAGCGTGACATTGTTTCCTCCTTCCTTTTCTTATACAGAGAAAACTCATTGCGTTCTACTTCGTTCATCTCTTCGATCTTCCTCTTGTTCTCTTTGACGCCTTCTTTAACAATCTTCAATTCTAGCTTTGAGCTCTCGATGGACTCTAAAGATCTTGCATATTCACTAGCCATGTAGTTTTTCTCCTCATTTTTGACTTTTATCCTATTGACAAATTGCTCAATATCGTTTTGCAATGTCCATATTTTGATTTGATTTTGAACGAATTCAACTTGCACTGGATCCTCTAGTTTCTCGGTTTCGATAAAGTTGGATATCGATGAATCTATGGATTGCATTTTTTCTTTCAATTGTTCTATCTCCTCGGCCTTCTTTGTGTACTGCTTATGAGCAGATGCGATCCTGGTATCCGAATGCGCTAATTCGTCACCAATTCTCCATATTACCAGCTTCGATTCTTTTTCGCGTCTTCCTATTCTTCCTTGAATGTCTACGTCATTATAATCGACGTATGAGTTATAATTTTGCTCAACTCTTTCAAATTTTGCGTACGTCTCATTGAGTTGTAAAATAAGTCTATGAGTCAATATTTTTAGGCTCACTTCGAGAGTTTGTAACGAAGAGTTTATGGGTATGTTGCTTGATGCGTCAGCGGAAAAAATGCCGATTAACTTGTCATAGGTATTTTTCAATGGATTACTGACATAATCCAGTTCAAGCCTTTTGCTTTCGTAATAAGACATTTTTGGCTTCGAAATTTTCAGTTTTTCATGCTCGACGCCATTCAGTTCATTGGAATCATACGGGGTGTAGTGAAAATGGACCTCCGTCAATAAAGACCTTTCCACATCTGTGGGACTATATTCTCTAAACGAAGGTAATTCGGGAAGTGGCCAAGCAGGGTATTTCCTATTAGAGTTCTTGAATAGATGATCAAAAAATTTGGGCGATAAGTAATTCAACTTTTGGTTGTAGATGGGAAATATGTCAGGAGGTAGATTTCCAATTTGGTCGCGTAAGCATACAATTGATGATATTAATTTGTAGAGGTAGGAGGGTTCGTCTTTTTGGTTGGCGTAATGCAACTTGCAGTGTTCTATCGACTTCATGGGAATTAATCTTATCATGACACACTCCTTACGTTTATTCTGATTTCGTAGACTTGTAAAGAACTCCCCAGATGTATCAACATACCCATCAAACACAACTATTGTGTCGAATGCTATCTGTGGTATTTGTTCTTCGTCCCTACTGCATTTTCCATCATGTGGTATTAGATGTATTATGAATGGCAGGTCTTCTTTACTAGGTGTGTTTTTACTCTTACCGGTTTCCTTCTTGATGTAATTGCCCAAATATCTCTTAATCACTTTGTTCCCTTCGCAACCTAATAGAAGTGCTTCCACCAAGTCAAAAAACTTCGTGTTACTATTCATCACAATTCCAATATTCTTGCTTCTGCCTCTAGCTGAGCGGATTATAACGTTCATAAGATCTTTGAGGACACTGAATTTCCCGCTGGTCTCAGCCAATTTTGAGGGCATATCTCTCAGTGTCAAGTTTTTGGGCATATAGTGATTGATCAAAAGATAAGGATGAGAAATCACCAACATACAGTTCTCGATGCAAATCTCTAGTGACTTCTTTATTAAGTCCTTATTATCATTGGTTTCACAGTATTTTAAGATGTCTGGATAATGAAGAGACACAATTTGGTCCGTCAATTCTTTTTGAAACTCATAAATTGGAGTCGCTAAATTATAGTCACCGCCCTCATCCAATTTTTCAAGCTGTAAGTCTATTACCAGAGGTTCGGGTGTTCCGTCTAAAATTCTTAGCAAGTCCATCTTTGACTACTTCCAGATTTTGAATCTTCCAAACTTCTTGTTTTAGTTTAAGTGCTTCTTTCTTATTTTATATACAGTACATTATACATGAGCTATATGCTCCACAACTTCACTGTTCTATCCCATCCACTACTTACAATCCTCGAGCCATTGCCACTTACATCACAACTCATCACTTTGTCACTGTGTCCCTTGAGAGAACAAACCTTGAGCCAATTATCTGCCGACCAGATGTTAATGAGACCATCATAAGAAGAACTGATGAGAAATGTTCCATCAGAGTCCAATTTTTCGGGATTTTTATTGTCCTCGTCAGTGACGATCTTACCCAAGATATCTTCATCCCTTCTTTTGAAAAATCGGACGTCGCTAACCAACTTTTTGTGTGCTGGTATACTCGAAATCTCGCTCGAATTTCTATCCAATTTCCTCATATCCCAAACCTTAATGGAACAGTCACCGCTCGCAGATACGAAATGAAAACCATTGGGTGACCAATCAATACTATAGATACCCATCAGATGTCTTTGTAAAGTGCTCACTGCACGCCCCGACCTTAGGTCCCAGACTCTAATAATCCCATCTAAGCCTCCAGAAATGAACAACCCACCATCAGGATGAAAACTTCCACTAAACACCTCCTTTGAATGGCCTTCTTGTTGATAAAGTTCCTGTCCTCTTTCGAAATCCCACAACTTCCATGTTTGGTCGAAAGATGTGGATGCAATGTATTTACCAGAGGGGTGAAACAATGTCTTGGTGATTCTGCCCAGATGACAATTCTCGAGGCTTTTGACTGGTCTCATCTTCTCATTATCCCCCGTACTGGTGTCCCAGATGTTCATATTCCCTTCGTTACCACCCGTAACTAGCAAGTTCATATTATCTACCATATTCCAATCTAGAGCTGTCACCTTTTCGGAGTGAAAACCCTGCAACAGTCGACATTTGGTCTCCAACCTCGTGCTATCTAGAATGAAAAGCGACCCATCCCAAGAGCCACAAGCCAACAAATCATCATTCTTGGAGAATCTGACGGCTGAAATGGCTCTTGTGTTACCCTGTATCACTTGTGTACCGTTCTGTTCAAAGATCAACAGCGAATTGATATTTCTTCTGTGTTTGAGTACTTGAAAGAAATTCATACTTCCGGCAATTTGCCTTTGCTTTTTCACTCTAGTAGATGCTTTCAGGTTCGAGTATTCAAGAATATCCGTTCTCGCTTGAACGAGCTCTTCATTTCCTGGGGTATAAAAGTCTTCTCCGTCCTCCAGAATTTCGTCGGAATCTTCCATTGAAATATCGGCTCCTTCAGTATATGCAAAGTCAAAGTTAGTATGTGGCTTTTCTGCAAGCAATTTGATCAATCTTTCCCTTCTCTGAAGTCTATCTTCGCCGAAGTATGTGATGGGTTCGCCTAGCTTTCTAAGCTCGTATCTCACATCATCATCGATAGTTGGTACCACCGTTGGTAACAAAGCCTTATTTGTGTTTCCAGGATCATTTAGAACTGGTAAGCTTTTATAATTCATTGCATCATCGGCCTAAAACAACAAATATCTTAAATCATTTTTTATATGGCTGAAATTTGCATTAACATTAAGTCTCCATAAAGAATAATTATTTACTAAACCATTGAAATGATAACCATATTTATAGACTAAGTCGCTACCAGCTATATACACATGGACTCTTGAGATATGTCATTACTCTGGGGTTATGGAGCAAGATTTCCTTCCACAATTGAACGAGCGTATTCAGCAAAATTCTGACTTGAGATTTGTTCATCCAAATCAGGTTGGCAGAACACAGCTATAGTATTCCTCGAAATATTTGGTAAGCGTGTTCCCTTTACAAAATGAGGAACCGCTTTAAACTTTCCTTGGGATATCACTTCTAGAGCAGATCCCGTCTGAAATGCTAGGCAATCTGATGGGATGTTCACTTTCTTGATGTCTGAATTTCGGGATTTGATGTAGAGGCCAGCATCCGGGTCTGGTGAATGGTCTAAAACTTTGGGTTGTTCTTCTGATTGATCCAAATAGAGTGCTGATGTCAACCCTGTCAAGCAGGAGTGATCCAAGTGCTCTCCACACCAATTGGAATCCTTCTCTGCATCCGCGTCCTCTTCAGCCACTGTGTTACTTGGGTAATAGTGGAGTAATCTTGCTTTCGTACATGTTGATGTCCTGACTATTCTTTCGAGTAATCCTTTTTCGATATCTGGAAAATGCTTCGAAATGTAATTGTCACAATTATTGGCAACTTGTTCTGCTACATCTATAATGTAATCACACAACTGCTTGCATTCTTCTTCAAAGTCTTTGAGCGATTCTATGTTTTTCGAAGGCCAGATATTGGGAGCTGTATATCCCTTAAATGATTCGAATCTCTCGGATAAATCTTGGAGTGGTCCTTCCAAACTCCTGTCCTTGTGGAAAGCACAGTTGATGTAATAAGATCCCTTGAAGTAGTCTGGTTTTTCTGATCCTGCCAACTTTTCTTTTCCTCTGGACCACCCGATGAGGTACATCGCCTCCTCAGATTCCAATCTTCTGAGTTCTTCCTCTGGCAAATTTGCAAGTATCGAAGCCTTCTGGAGTACTTTGTGTCTGAGTTGCATGAAGGCATCGTCCAATCCTTTAACAACAAGAATCCCTAATGAGTGGGGTCCAAAAGCGTTATACAAGGTGTTTTCATCGATGCCATTCTTTAGATCTTTTAGGGACACTACAACAGGTTTTGCGACTTGGATATCAGTCATCAAGGAAATGAATAAATAGACCGGTAGAATCACTTCAAATCAAAAAACTATCATCAGAGATTTTGCAATGTTTAATCTAAATGGAAAGACTAACAAAAAAAAAATTAGCCCGACGCGGGGGTCGAACCCGCAACCTTTTGATACCTTCTAATGCGAGAAGCTTTAAAAGTCAAACGCTCTAGCCATTGAGCTAGCCAGGCCAATTCTCAGAAAGTTCATAGAGATATTTAACTAACACTTCGTCGTGGTAATTGAAGCATAAATGAATATAAATTTGCAGTAAGCTATCCTAATATAGTATGATTCGTTCTCATCTTCTTCTCATTACAAGAATAGCTGATTAACTGGGTTACAATATCACCCATACCATTGCACTTGCGCTTCAATTCAGGGAACGCGTACCTTATATTTCATTCAACGCAGAGTAAAAGTTGATACCCCATCATGAAATCTACTTTCGCATTTTGTACCCCTTTGAAGTTGGTCGCTTTTTACATTAGTTACATAAAATACTTATGTCCTATAGCAGTCTGGACGTGTAAATGCGGGGATGATATATGAATACTGATTTGTGTAGTGCCTTTGTACTGTTAAAGCAGTCTTGATCCTTCTCTGTGGAGAAGAGAAGACACAATGTCCACTTTGAGATATTGTCGCAAATTTTTGAAGAAACATTGCAACATGTGTAACATGGTACTTGTTTTGCAGCCTGCGAATAGACTTTCCAATGTACTCATGGGGGACGATCAAGAATGAGAGTAGTTGAATATAGCATATGTCAAATGCTAGACCGTTTAAGACCCTTAAAACATTCGTTAATGGCACTTTTATTATCGAGATGCGAAATGCTTCATTTTTCCAGTACATTCAGAGAGGACAAGGCAGGAAACGCAAATGTGTGGGACTTTGATGCTAGAGAAGAGTGCTAGACTGAAAAAGATGTGTATAATATAATTCAGAGTTAAGCGAGAAAGGGTAATAGTAACAGCTTTGTCGATCATCAAGTCAATACTTCAACTCTAATGCACATTTCTATTTGCCGTTTGGAGTTTACATCTATTTCGTGGATCGCTTTAGCTTGATATTTGTTTATCGGCAAAGTGGAGAAATTTCGAGACACCTTCGGCATTCAACATGTTTCCTTTTGTTTTCGGAAATACGATGAGTAGAGCAAGAGCTTTGAGAATTACTTTCTTCGTAATGTTCCATATTTATATACACGTTATATTTTATATAGATGATAACTGTCCTATTGAAAGCCGTTTTTGACCGCCCTTTCAGTGTTAATGTGTGACTGCTATACCGATTTATTGAGGTTTTGTAAATGCTTCGTTAAATTGTGGTCAGGGTGTGAGTAGACACTAGGGAACGCATTAAATATTGATTTCAAATAATTCAACACAATGATCGAAAACATACCGCCGCAGAATGCAGAAGTGAGAATTGAAGTATGTATCTGTTTAATCATTTAAAAGTCCATCAATAGACATAGCACCACCATTCAATTTCTCTTTCTTACTCTCTTCAGTGCTTCCTATTATTTCAGAATTACCACCATTTGAGGAAGATGGGGATCTGAAAGATGAAGTAAAATCAACAGCTATAGGGGCCGACTTTGGTTTTAAAGGAGGTGGGGACACAATGTCAGGTCTTCCTTTTATCGAAGAAGACGTCATAGGTCCTACACCGGGGGAATTATTTTCGAGAGGTGGTAAAGCTATTCCATGTGCTTTACTGGAATGAAGAGATGGTAGAGTGATGCCTTGACTTGTACCCAAGTTGCGATCATTATGCTGTAAACCCGGGTTTGTAATATGTAAACCCCGGGAAAGCGAAGAGTAATCCCCATACCCTCGAATCATCATGTTAGGAGGTGGAGGACCTGGAACTGGACCTGGACCGTTAGGAATTCTTCCTCCAGTGTATGGAGGGTAATATGTACTATTTTCGAATGACGGCACGTAAGTAGGCGATTGATGGCCCGAATGGCCAGGTCGTTGATGAGGTCTGGATGAATATGAACCATTAGCAGGAGAGGCCGTCGTAGGACTTCTCCGACTAGGGATGTGCAGATCCATCCTGCTCCCACTATCGTTTCCAGTTTCCTCATCCAATCTGGTATCAGTATTGTTCTCCTTCTTCGGCTGAACCTGATTTCTCTTTCGTCTCTTTATCGTCATACGTTTCATTTTTATAGGCCTATGAGACCCGTGTAACCTATAGTACAAACCACAAGCATTGCAGATGGTATTACCTGCATCATCTCGCCTCCATAAGGGTGTAATTGTTGTTTTGCAATTGAAACAAGCAATAGCTAAAGGGTCCGAATCACCGGTAGGTGGTTCTCCCTCTGCTTCTACCTTGGAATCTTCATTTGGATGCGAACTTATAAGAACTCTATTGTTGAAAGCAGGACAGCCCTTACAGGCTGCCGAGCCTCCTGTCCCGTTGCACATTCCGTCTCCCTTGCATGAGCCCTCATCTCTCTTTTCAACGGGTATCGTGTTCGGTGGTCGCTTCAAATTCACGGGCCTCAATGCGTTGTTGGACCGGTAGTAGAGCCCACACGCATTACAAATGAGCATTCCTCCAGGAGCCCGTCTCCATAGCGGAGTTTTCGTTGTCCCACAGTTCATACATTGCTGTCCGTCGTTGGCCGAGCTAGCACGCACGACCTTCCCTATTTCAGGAGATGGTGCTGTGTCTCCTGTTCTCTTGCTGTCACTATCCTGGTCCGTTCCTGAATCCCGACTCTCGTTTGCCATCTCGTCGGACGAAGACACTTCCCCCAACTTCTTCCCATCGCCATCGTCGTCCAGCCTTGCTGCATTCTCGGTCGCCTTGCCGTCGTTATCGCTCGCCGCCTTCCTATCTTCCTTGACGCTTGTCATCTTGTTCTTCCCATCGAAGAGCCTCTCCAATCTCTGTTATATGCTTCCAACAAGTATCCCAAGATACTGTGTCCTTTAAATCTGGGTGATGCTCGTGTTACTGATACTTTAGATAACTCTTTAAGCGAACAAAGTACAAATTTCCTCAATAATCTTACTTGCCTCTCGCGCGACAACCTCTGAATTCACTATATGCGATAACTTGTTACCACTGTGTGCTAGCTACTGAGTGGAAAATTTTTTTTGGATTACAGGCCACTGATTTGTATACAATTTTCCCACATATTAGTTAAGTACTACTCTGTCATTCGAGAAATATAAAAACGGAACAACTTACGATGAAAGGTCACCATATCTGATTACATCTACGGCCAATAGACTCAAAAAAAAATTTTCTGGCCAATAAGAATAGGGTGATTAATAACCAGACAAAGTGCTGAGGCGATACTTGCGAAAACGCAAGTCAAAATGCTGATCAACATGCTATTATGCTCATGGCGAATGCCGCCTGCTGTGCAGCTGGTGACATAGGCGAAGAAAGTGCGAGATGGCGGTTGGGTGGGTGTTACTGCCACACATGCCCACAGGCTGCCTGGGGCCGCGCGAATTTAGCGGAAACCCGGCCGTGGGCGGCCGGGCTGGCGGGCTGGCGGGCTGGCGGGTGCCCCGGCCGTCGACTCGAGAGAGTCGGCTTGGCCACGCTCAGGGTTCGACTGCCTACGTTTGCTGCCTTCGTCTGTATATTCTCTACATTCTTCATATTCGCTACATTCTCTTCAGTGCAAAATCGGGCCAATGGTGGGCACCGTCGATTGTCGCAGAATGCGGATCGTTGTGGGTGCTGCGCTGTGCAGCTCTAAGGCTGACTGTAGTTCGAGAACGTCACAACGGACCGCCTTAGGTGTTGTGACCAGCACCAAAGCGTCTTGTCTATATGGCGCTACTTGCAGCGTTATCTAAATCAACGGCGGCTACCAAAGCTGCTCTAAACCCTCGTTGCCCTTTGTTCCCGTGCGTGGGCCGCCCCTCTCAACAGCTGGGCGTCGCGTAGCTCAGCACACCTCGCTTGGTTGCTCGGTATCGGCCAGTGTATCTTCGCTCTCTCGACTAGCCTCCAGCATCTTCACTGACCGACTGCAACGACCCCGACACCTATACGAGCACGTCGCTAGCCCCACCGCACCGGTGGGGCTGGCATGCCGCCGGCACCAGCTGCGACTTCTGCGACCCGCAGCGTTGCCGAGACCTGACAACAACATCCTTCGTCTAGCAGCCCTCGGGGCGATTTCCTACGCACACCCCCACGCACCCGTGCTCTCGCTGCGTAGGGAGGCGCCTGCTTCCTTCGCTGCCTACGCATCGTCGCTGCAGCGAGCCAATCCGAGCATATCTGTTGGGCTGTTGTGTACACGCCGGTCGCGTCATCTAAACCCCTAATGTAAACAAAGAAAAGTGCACAACGAAACATGATAATCTGGCGTTCCACGCAAATTAAAATTGTCTATTTGTAGTGGTGACTAGTTGTTATCGTATAATTTGACGTCTTTTGCTCCTGAACTAACGCCAGCTGAAGGTAATAGGATATCGAGGCAACACAGCATAGCTTGTGTACCAAGAAGAATACTAGAGAGGTACCTAGAGTGAAATTATAGGTGCTGGAAAATTAGCACAAGCAGCAGCTGTAAACACCGGAATCGGGGAGAGAAGACTGGTATTGCTAGCGCAGGGGTCCACAGATTGGTTGGACTGGCAATTGCTGAGGGAGACACAGAAGGGCGAGATAGGACAACTGGCAGACTCGAGAGACCCAGGACCGGAGAACGCCACGGAAAGAAAGACTGGGAACAGCAGGAGCGACACGGGCGACAGGGAGAATGAGTTCGCAGCGACAAGTGTATTCGGGCGGCGGAAGCACCAACACACCGTCAAACAGTGCATCTTCCAATTCTACGAATCAAACTAGTTACGACAACATTCTCACGCCCAAAGACCCTCAAAAGGGCAGACACACCAACAGTACCAGTATTGCTAATGAACACCTGCCAATGCACGACGACGGTCTGCTTGAATACTTCACAAACAACCATTTCTCGAGGTCTTTCAATAGTCTCATTCTCGATGACATCAAGGGCGAGTTCAAAACATTGAAACGTCCTGAACGTCACAAGAAGAAAATAAACAAAAGCCCGCCTTTCAATGTGAAACAGGATATCATAAATGACAGCATAGACGATTGTTTGGATGACGACATAGGACTCGAGAACAATGACGACGATACCTCTGATTGTATCGTGTACAATGACGATGACTCAACATCCATATACCAAAGTCCCACATTGAAGATTTTACAACCGAAGAAACTTTTCAACCAACATGAATATGAATCCGAGGAGGATACTGAGAAGCTCAACCAATCCCAACAATCATCTATCAAGAGATCCTCCAAGTTTCTCAATCTATCCATTGACTCAAATTTGCGCACGCTAAATAACAAAAATAATGAAGATATCGATAATATCAGTGATTTAAATGAAATCGATTCTTCATTGACCCATAATAGCAAGGAGAACACCCCCTTTGCGATTTCGAGTCCGAGTCATACAAATTCACATTTCCACAACAAGTACAAACGTCCACATAAATTGATCAGTCAATCACCATCACCATCATCGGGGAAAGTTCCAGTTTACAAGTCTCAGTTATATCAGTATAATCGATCTCCACAGCAAAACAAATTATACTCGCCCTCCAAGCTTGGCTACAAGGGTTTCAAAATGTTCAAAACATTGGACAAAGATGCATTGATATCACCTAACCGATCGTCTACAGAGGAGCATAAGAGGAGTGGACTATTTGACGCAAGCAAAAATAGATTGTCTGTTAAGAAGATACGAAAGACGAGTTTGAATGTGAACAAATCACCATTCAACAAACCTGATTCATCACCATTGGTGTCGAATTTAGAGTATTACAATCTTGACGATATCAAACTTGATAGCCCATCCAAAAATAGAAAGCTGTCCAATTCTTCCAACCCACCTATCACAATCTATCATGACAATGATGAAACGAACAAAAGTAATAGAAAGATCAAGAATCTTTCCAACGATCTCAACTTTAATGATAAAGAAAATAAATCGTACGACTTCATCAAACCTTTGCAAACTGCGTTCAAGACTACTGGTCTCATGAAGAAAAGTTCACTCACGAAGGACATAAAAAAACCACCACCCGAGACTCCCATCAAGAAACATCCCTTAATGCTTATCAACACGAACAAGTCCGGCTTATCAAATGTGATCAATTCAGCAAATGATGAGTATGATGAGAACCTGGAAGTTTCTATCGAGGTCGGAAGAAATAATACTTCATATCTTAATGGACTAAATGATTCAACATCGAGTTTCTTTAAAATTCCTTCGACCAGTACTTCACAGAAAACAGCGAATCTTCTTAATACCGATTTAGACATAGACATGTCGTCAGATTTGGATATCAATATTCCTGAAACACCTACAAAATCGGTCAAGAAATCTAACTCGATTCCTGCTAACTTCAGTCCGGTGCTGTTTCAAAAATTGAGTAGCAGCATCTTGAACAATAATGGTGAGATCCCGGGAGGCCATAAGAGGCCACGAAATCTTCGAAAGAAGGACTTCAAAGAGCCCTCTACACCTACCAATTGGAATTTCAAACCAATTGAGACAATACCGCTTGTGGGTATGCCCAAAACATTGTCTAAGGTGGATGATCATTTGATAGGGAAGTTTGGAATGAAGAACATCAAATACATTGGATCTGGTGAATTCTCTATAGCGTATGAATGCCAATTTCAAAACCAGAAATTTGCAATTAAAAAGTCGAGAAAACCTATCATAGGTAAATTGGAGAAAGAGACTATTTTGAGAGAGATCGAAGCATTAAGGGTGCTCACAAGTGTAAAGGACAATCAAAAAATCAACTTGCAGGAACAAGAGGAAGGAAAGGAGTATTTGGTCTACTTCATAGAAGCTTGGGATTTCAATAATTACTACTACATTATGACAGAGTTCTGTGATAATGGAACACTTTTCGATTTCCTTGTGGAACATAAAAGCTACAAGATGGATGAATTCAGAGTATGGAAAATTTTGATCGAGATTTTGAGTGGATTGAAATTCATTCATTCAAAGAACTATCTTCATTTGGACTTAAAGCCTGCTAATATATTCATCACATTTGAAGGCTCTTTGAAAATAGGCGATTTTGGATTGGCAACCAAATTGCCCATACTCGAAAGGGATTTCGACTTGGAGGGTGACAGAAATTACATTGCACCGGAGTTGATCAACGACAAAATTTACACGCCTTTTGCGGACATTTTTAGCGTTGGTCTTATCATTTTGGAGACCGCAGCCAATATCATATTACCTGAAAATGGTACCCCTTGGCGGAAGTTAAGAAGCGGAGATTTAAGCGATGCTGGTAAGTTATCAAGTGACAACCTAAGTGACTTCTTGCAGCATCAAAACCTTTCTTCGGTGACGTCTTGTAATTCGATGGTGAATTCGAATCAGTCTTTAAATCGCAACACACACATAAATCCGTCGATTAATGTTCAGAAGGCCTCCACATCAAGCGTTAATGATATTATTCCGCCTGGCGCACCAGAATTTTTAGTGAACGGTGATTCCATGAATTTGGATAAACTCGTCAACAAGATGTTACGTCCCAACCCGTTCGAGAGACCGACTGCTAAAATGGTCTTAGAAATGAGTGAATGCATTAGCATAGAGAATATTAGGAAAGCGGGTGCTACAATATTTGAAGGTGAGTTTGGACCTAATGGTGATGATGATTAAAAATGCCATAAGTTCAACTCCGTAATATGCGCCCATGTATGATAGGAATCAACATAGAATTATACTTTACAATGTACAGATACGAATATAAGCGTTCATATTCCACTATATAATGTCATCAGAATTTTGTAGGCTGGTAATTATATTCCTGTTATATACCCTCTCTAACACCATCAAGATCACTATAGACAAGCGATCAACTATGAAGTGGACCCAAGACAGTCACTGCTTAGATGAACAAAATAAAAAAATGCATAGTTCGATTTTTCAATCGAATAAATATTTGAATTTGCTAGTTCCTTGTCTCTAAATTCACCCCGTGTCAACGATATTAAACAAAAGTCCTCCAAATGGATTCAAATAACTCATTGGATTTGAGAGTAACCAGTAAAAGGATTTGCATTCTTAGACTTCAAGTATTCATCAGATTGTTCCTGCCATTGTCTGTTCAAGGTTGTTGGGGGTGGAGCTGCAAGGGATCTCACTCCAGCAAACAAACCGACTCCGGCAGCCAATCCACCAACAACACCCCAGAATACCTTCGATTTGTCACCTGGTCCATACAAAGGCTTTCTAGGACCCCATTCACCGAATGAAATATAGTAAGATGCCTTCTTCTCAGCCGGTGTTAATTCTTGCCATGGCAACTCCATACGTGTTTTTAATTGATCTATCAAAGTAGTCTGGTCCTCTTTTGGCAATGTCTCCCATCTGGTCTCTAATTTACCAACATAAGCATTGGACAAAGCTCTGGGTGCAGTCTTAGCGACTGTTGATTGGCAACGTACTGCCAACCTTTGGATAGATGGGCGAATCATTCTTAGACTTGATGTTAGTACACTTCTCTGCTATAGGTTACGATGATGGTGACACCAAATTTTTTACGATGTATCTTTTTTCACCTGTTCTCGTTAATATGATTGGACAAAATATCGGTAACAAAACGACCATCATAACAACCAGGGAGCACCCAGTTGATTCGAGTCAGCAGTGCACCAGGAGGTGGGAGTGTTGGATGGTGTAACTTACCACTCATTTCATTGCTTTGTTGGCGAGAAAGAGGATCTTCTTCAGCCCATATGTAATTGCGACTGTAGAGCGTTCGCATTTTATCAGGTCTCCCATCCAACTTCCTGTTCAATCGATTTATTTGCTCCATAGTTGTTACCAGCCCCCTGACATGTGATTGCTGCTCTTTGTATATGAACATGGAAGCCAAATTCATTGTGGGCACCGTAATAGCTCCATCCAAGACAATTATTTGCAACGTCCTACACAGACATGGAAAGGTGAAAAACTAGTGAGTGGCTAATCGAGAGGAAACGGATTCAACACCGTAGAGGATGTCATCATCAGCAGCCAACCAATATCAACTTACCTGTTAAGTCAAGAAAACTAGTTGTTTGAATACGATTCACGTTCGATTTCTAACACACTTATATTAGTATTTGCTTCTTAGATTTCAGCTACATGTAATTGGAAGATCTCGCGGTAGTGTACCGCCCAAATATATCAGGTCATAATCCTGGAGAACCATACCTGGATAACCAAAGAGTATTGGCTTGGAGAAACACGCAACAATTGACAATACATAGAGACACTATAAGCTCTACAAAGTAAAGAAACCATCCGCGGTCTATACGTTGCGTTTAGTTTGTTTGTAAACATAGTATATAATGCCCTAGGGACACTATGCGTTGAGTCTATGTTCCATGCAGAATTAACAAGAAGTGATCATGATAATAGATCTCTTTAAACCAGAGTCTTCCACTTCTTTTTGGACTACTTCGAAGGTCTCAGGTGCGTTACTACGAACAAAGTTCAAGAATTCGATAACGGATCCGCCCACTCCAAAGTAAATATTTTTAGCAGCCACTATTGCTGTTCCGGACGTAGATGATAGTAATTCTATTATCGTTTGTGCAACACAAGGCAAGGATTCATTCGAGTAGATAGTTTCTGAGGAAATCACGAAGTCTATGTTTTTATCGCTGAGAAGTTGGTTGAATTCACGTCCCCAAGAACCGGAAACAAAATTTAAAGTAATGTTGTGATCGTCCAACTCGCTCTGGAAGAATTTGAGAAGCTCATCGGTGAGCACAAGTTCGTTTCTTGCTAAAAGTGGCCCATCTTCAAACGTCATTAAGGAGGTGAGTTTTTCCTCATGCAAGGTGGCAGCCCAGTTGAGAATGATGTTGGGAAGCGAGACTAGTCTGAGAACGTCGTAGTTGAAATCAGAGAGTATGTATGTTCGGGGTTCCTTCAGCTTGCTTTTCATCAGTTCGGCTATAATGAAACATGTGGGAAGAGCAGTTCCACAACCCAAATCCAAATATGTCTTATACTTCTTTAACTGGTCTTGGCTGCTTAGAAAAGCCAAATGATCGATTGAGTCATACGAGCATTCCCAGCTCTTGAATCCACCCTCGTATAGATTTTTCTCTAGATCAGAGTTATCTTCACCGATCAAGATTCTGTTGGTGGTTTGGTCTATCTGATCATCACACATCACTTGGTGTTTTACGTCAAAAAGCTCCCTTTTGTATATTATGTTTTCTCTTGCGGTCACATATGTCTCGAAAGATATCCTAACATTCGTCAAAGTCGAAAGAATAGACGAAAGTGTGTAAATTTGGGGCAAGGTATTTGTAGTGAGGTTCTTAGACAACTCATCCAAAGGGTTTTGATTGAGTGACTGATTGCTTGACATCTTCATCTCAGCTCCCCCACTTTCTTCGTCGGAAATGTCATTATCATTGAAACCGAAGGCAAAGGACATGTTTGCAAAACCGGTATTGTTGAAGCAAAGGCTATTAAATGTTTCTCAACTCTTCGCTGTATCTGAGATTTTTTTTTTTTTTCATGTATTTCACTTTGAGCATTGAATGAGAAGATAGACAGAATTGTATCTTCCAAAAGAGAAGGGTACTACTCGACAGCTTAGTTTCGTTTCTATAATTAGTTAAAGCAAATTATCTGCAATATAATCTATGTAAGACTTTGGGTATCAATCATTTACCTGAGAGCTAGAAGTTTGAACCTTGATTGATGTTCCTATCGCGAACACCAAGTTCCCCATTCATGAACTCATCACCGGATTCCTTATTGCTCTTTCTCCAGAAAGTCCAGTCTCCGTTTTCGTGCGTTTGCTTATTTCTCCTTTTAAGGAAGAACAATAAGCCGATTAAACCTAACAATATGGAACCACCGACGCCAACAACTACACCTACCACAATTCTGTTTGTTCTGGACAAACCTCCTCCCCCTCCATTCCTGTTGTTATTATTACTGTTTTCTGAGGAGGCAGACGCCGTTGATGACGCAGCGTAACTTTGAATTGTCACCGTAGATCCTCCACTAACTCTTGTGATTGTAGTTGGTACATTACCTGGAGACGACGTTATAGATGTCGAATCATCCGTCGTTTGGGAGCTTTCCTCCTCCGAGGAGGAAGTTGATGTAACTGACGAAGACAGGGAGGTCTCACTGCTAGAGTCTTCCGATGTGCTTGATGTATCTGTTTCCGAGGTTGCCGACAGTTCTGTCGTACTCGATGAGCTCGACTCGTCGTCAGTCGTAGAAGAGTCAACTGTTCCAGATGACAGAGAGCTCAGAGAACTCAGAGAACTCAGACTCGAGCTCAGGGAACTGCTTGAAGACGACGAACTCTCGCTACTTGAGCTTGGAGGCTCAAACGACAGCAGAGAAGCCGTTTCCGAGAAACTGCTGAAATCGGAGCTGAAAACAGTACTAGACGAGGACGGAAATCCCACCGTCGAGTTGTGACCGTCTGAAGCCGCTCTCACGTAGATATCCTCGAAGGGATCAACGTCGTCTTCCTCTGCACTATTCCCTCGACGTTCTACCTCTACTTCCAGGTCGTCACCTACCGCGTCTCCCTTTATTCTGACTAGCGAGAGAGGTCGCTGAAGCAACCCCTTCAAGTATTCTTGTACCCCAGCTCCGTGGGCCGCTTCGCTTTCCAGGGAGACGTCTATCGACGAGACGTTAGCGAAACTCACATCTTTTCCCACCAAAACACCACAGCTGTTTCCATAGTGGTTGCTGACTATGCTGATGGCCCAGAAGCAGAACGCTATGAGTGTGACTTGGAACAACATGCTTTAAAATTGAGTAATGATCTCTTACTCTAGCGTCGCCTATTTTCTTTTTTCCTTTTTTTTTTAGTGATAGCGTGAGACTATAATCTGTACTAGTGCAACGAGCGTTATGGAGATCAGAAAGTTGGCTCTCTTCAACGAGACAACTATGAAGGCTCTTAGCAACTGCCGTGAATCCGAAGCTTAGTGTAAGTAGCTTTTGCTGACTGAATAATGTCTCACTTGACAAAGCGTGTATTAAGGGAGCCTCTCGTAACGATTTTGAAACCTGACTTCCTATTAGATATCCGAAAAAAAAATAATGGTCTTAATTGAGACTCGAGGATCGTGGGCTTCATAGGGCAGGTTTATCCTCATCGGGGATGATGTGCCTTTAAACACAATTCGCAACGGACTCCAAACAACGGTAGAGCGGTGAAGAATTAGTGCAGTGGAGACGTGCTTTGGTAATTGTCTCTAAAGTCTAGACCAGGGTATGCTCAGCCGTCGCCATTTGTGACCTGGGAGTGAGATCGGTAGTGCTCTGGGAGGCTGTGTCGCATCACGTCTGGGAGACATCCTCCGACGTAAACTATGTAGGAGAACGAGAGGCCGAAGTGGGAGCAATCGGGAGTAATGGAGTGTGATGTGTGGTGGATAGATGTGTAGATGTGTAGGTAAGGGCTTGACGAGAGTGTTTCAACACACGGGTGGGTTTGGGCTGCGCTGCCGGAAAAATAGCGAGCAACGCTCGCTATTTACCGCCCAGTGGGCTCGCAGTGCGAGCGGATTCTCGCTAATGCCGGCGAGGTTCGACATGCGGCCAAACGCGCGTATACATAGATCTAGGCTTTTCCACGGCAACCGACGATCACCACAGTCTGTCGGGCACTGTTACGGTAGTCCGAGTGCTATTGTGATCCGGTTTCCACGATGCGGACGTAACAAGGCTCCACAGTTTGCTGCAGACATTGCAGTTGCTACACAACTCTAGGCTTCATCTTGTCACATCGCCATAATCATCTCTCAGTGCAGCTATGAAGTAATCTAGATATGTCGATTTGTCTGCGTCTCAGGCAAGTGGTCTGGATGTGAGGAGCTCACAATTAGATGGCACTTCCAGCGCACCACAATGCCGGGGGGTGTCGTTGGGGCGCACAGCACGGCCAATTAAGTGTATGGGGTCTCGCTTTGGTGCCCCACATGTAAATTTTTCATATCGCTTACGGCTATACTATCGGATGTTGCAGCATCTCGTTTGATGCCCAAGAAAGAATGTTACAGAGAATGAACTGTCAATGAACACGATGCCACCACTCACGTGAAGGGGAAGCTGCAACTTGCTTTTGCACCAGTGATGGAGTATTGCGAGAAGTCGCCCAGAATCCTGGGGAGCTCAAGATTTTCTAAACGTGGGATAGCGCGGAGCAACCTTTCTCGCTCTTATTGGCTTGATATTAGTCCTATTTTGGATAACAAAGGAGAAATTTCTTGCTGAGGACCATCGTGTATCCGCTGAATACCTTATTGTAGCCTTACTACAGAAACCGGGTACTGATAGCAGCGTAAAGCACTCTGGAAATAATAAAGGACCCATCAACTCCGAAGTTATCTGCAGTATCATATCTCTTGCGAAAATATATAGTCATCTTAGTCGTGGTAATGGAGTAACTAATAAGTACGCCAATATATGTATTAGTATGAGTTCTTCACCATCCAACGTGTCTCTGATGGAAACAAGCGCGGACGAGAGGTACGTCAGACGAGGGCCGCAGCGAAAGCTGAATTCTATATCGAACGCAGTGTTGCGACACCAGCTCAACAATAAGAAAGTTACATTTTCATCGTATTATCAGAACAGCTCCAGCCAAGTCTTCACGTCTTCGTCAAGTTCTTCCAGCGATGAAGAAGGGGAAGGGGAGGAAGAAGGAAATGGATATAGCAGGGAGCACGGAAACGGAAATGGTAGACTCCAGGATGCATCTAGCATAGTGCCTGCCACCCTGAGGCTACTGTTGAAGAAGCTCTCCTCTTATCCTTATACAGCTAATAGTCTCAAGGATTCTTTATCACATCATTCCAAGCTCACGGAGGATGACGGCAACTGGTTGCCTAAATTTAATAAGAGACCGCTCACTGATACACCAATTGTTTCGACTGTTACATCGCCAGTTGTAAAGGACCAATTAAGCGAGGACGATAGCGAAAACGAATATCAACACAAGCAGAAATACAACAAGCATGAGAGGAAGGATAGGATCGATAAGAGTGATCCTCTGTTGTCACGGACGAAAAATATATCTCATTTGAATCTATATGACTTGGAAGGATCGAGCAGCTCAGTGAGCCCGATGAACAGCACTACCAATTTTGAACAAGAGCAGCCTACAGCTGACGGGCAAAAACTACAAATGAAGAAGGAGACACGAGAGAATCTCTTGCAGGATATCGATCCTTCGTTACAAGAGCAATTTGAAAAGACACCCTCCATTGAGAAACTCAAGAGCATGCTTCTCACTAAACCTCCCCCCAGTGCAAGAAAGGCTTATACATTGAACATTCCAGGCCAAACTTCATCCAAGACCTCCCCTGATGGCAGAATTGCTTCTGTGGATGTAGGGTCAAAGTTGGTAATAGTCATGGTGGGTCTACCAGCTAGAGGGAAGAGTTACATCACGAATAAACTTACGAGGTATCTCAATTGGCTTCAACACGATTGCAGAGTCTTTAACGTCGGGAATACAAGAAGAAATGATAAGGAAAATAACGCCGGTCCTGAGACGAATCCTTTACCCGACACCCATACTCCTAACAATGAAAGGCTGACACCCTCTCCTTCCAACGGTGCCTCCAAATCGCCTGAACCTGCTCACAGTGCTTCCTTCTTTGCGCCAGATAATCCATCTTCGACCTCATTGAGAGAGAAGTGGGCAATGGATACTCTTGATCAATTGCTCAATTATGTTTTGGATGGTCCCGGATCTGTTGGTATTTTCGATGCGACTAATTCTACTAAACGTAGACGAGTGAAGGTACTCAAAAGAATACAAGAAAGATCTAATGGAGAATTGAAGGTGTTGTTCTTGGAAAGTATCTGCTCAGACCCTTCCATAATCGAGGCTAATATAAGATTGAAGCTTTCGGGCCCAGACTACAGAGACACTAATCCTGAAATTGCCCTCGAAGACTTCGTTGGAAGATTGCAAAATTATGAGAAGGCATATGAAACAATTGACGAATCCGAGGAATCCATTCCTGGGTTTCATTATGTAAAGATGATTAATGTGGGCAAGAAGGTGGTAAGCTATAACATACAGGGCTTTTTGGCTTCACAAACAGTCTATTTTCTTCTCAATTTCAATTTGTGTGAAAGACAAATTTGGATCACAAGGCACGGCGAGAGCGTGGACAATTTGAGCGGGAGGATTGGAGGAGATTCTCATCTTACAGAAAGAGGTAAGAAATTTTCCGAAACTTTGGCAAGATTCATGGAGTTTCAGAGAAAGGAATTCAGAAAGCAGCAATTGGAAAGGTTTTCAAGTAGGTTGGAGTTGCGCTATAATGATTTGTTCGCAGGCAAAGATGTAACGGAATTAGACAATATACCAACAGAACCCAACTTTCTCGTTTGGACTTCGATGCTCTGCAGGTCAGTAGAGACAGGTCAATATTTCAATGACCAACTCTTTTCCGTAAAGCAAATGAGAATGCTTAACGAAGTAGGTGGAGGCAAATATGAGGGTATGACATACGAAGAGATCCAAAAGAGATACCCTAAGGAATTTCAAGCTCGATTAAAGAATAAATTGACTTATCGTTATCCTGGTGTTGGTGGTGAATCTTACCTAGACGTATTGACGCGTTTACGACCATTAATCACCGAGATAGAGCGGACTACCGATCATTTGCTCATAGTATCACATAGGGTCGTTTTGCGTATTCTCTTGGCTTACTTCATGAACCTTGATAGGTCTTCTGTCGGAGAGTTAGACGTGCCCCTACACACTCTCTACTGTCTCGAACTGAAACCATACGGAACAGATTACCACATGTATGACTACGATGAAGGTCTCGACTGGTTCGTCAAAGTAGAACCCGAACACAGAAAGAACATGAAGGAGGTGGGTGTTGTGTTCAAAGAACGCAAATACAGCGTCATACCCACTGCCCCTCCCTCGTCTGCTGCTAGAAAGCCCAAGTCTACCAATGACAAAGAGTTCAGCATTCGAAGGAGCTTGAGTTTCGGATCCAATCCTGCCAGCAACTCCGCTCTGATCCAACAACACCAAATGAAGTCTGCCGATGGAGGCAAACAAGAAAGCATCTCTTCAAAGAAACTAGCAGATTTGAACAAGTTGAGAAAGCCGTAAGTATTAATGTGTCCTTCTTCCATGTGTTATTTGAAGTCTTTTGATTTTGAACACAGATACATTTCTTTGAGAGAAAGGAAAGCTTTATACGATAGATCATCTAGAAACTACTGCTATATAATTTACATCGATCATATTGCATACCTCTCGTTCCAAGCATATTTAAGGAAGCATCACGACCGAGTATATGGTCCTGTATACAACTTTGTGATCAAGAAATTAAATATGATTGTTATAACGTTTAACAATTTATACGATGTTACAGAGAGTGATTCTTTTTTTCCTTCGTTTGAGTAACTAAAACGAGCTTATAATTGCTGGGAAGTCATTATAAGGTACTAGAATAATCAACTAATCAACTTATCAACGAACTCTAGTACCAAAACTCAAGTATAAGTGAGTCTATCTTCCGGATTGATAATTCGTTACCTTTCTATACCTGGTCACTACGATAATGGCAGAGCGAAGTAAGAAAGAGAAAAGCGACGCAAATCTGAGTGTTGTGGAGCTTGATAACGAACTGTGGAACCAGGATAGTACCATAGTACTCGACCATGAGGCAGAACACGATACTATGAATCCCGAGAAGGTTACGGAAAGCAACAATGATAAAGCAGAGATAGCGGATTCGAGTGACGATAAGGATATTAAAGTGAAGGATGTGATCGATGGGAGTCAGGCTCATAAAAGGAGTGTTGTTTCGGAATCAAAAGAACTGACACCCATAAACATTTTGAATTCGGGAAACATTGGTGAGCAAAAAAACACCAAGGGAACGCAAGCAATGAAAACCACATCTCTGCCAGTAAAGGAGCTAAACAAAACTATCGCTTCCAATTTGAATAAATCATTAAAGGCCAAGCAAAAGATTATTAGTTCAAAAGAACCGCACCCTAAGAATTCGACTACCATATCTGAAATAATGAACACTTCTCCAAAAGTGGCATCTTTCCCCAATAATGTGCCTTCTACGATAGATGGAGAAAACGAGGCTCAAACTGGTACCTTGTCAAATATAGGTAACCTACCCAACCCCTCTAATACCAACAGTATAAATTTGAACGACTCGTCTAATCCTCAAGGTTCAAATAAAGGAATTCAGAAAAAGATTGCCAAACAAAACTCAACGAGAACTGATTTTTTCGCTGCTAAGCTAGCTAGTGCAGTCGATGATGTTGAGAGTAGTGACAGCGACGAGACATTCGTTTATGAGAATAATTTAAATGAAAACACAAGATCTCAACATAATCTTGCAACATTAACAACACAAAATGACAACAATAGTACCTTGGAGGGGTTGGGATTCAATTCCATTAATGGACCTAACTCGCCGTCAGTTCAAGACAGTCACAAGAACGAGGAACCGTATCCTAAGTCGAAGCAAGCGGCTGAATCAGTTCACTCAATGCAATCAAACAAACCACCACATTTAAAAAATATCACGAATTCATCGGCAAACTTGAAGCCTTCAAACGTTTCCGCAGACAACTCCATCAACCATACTACAGTTGAAGTTAATACTAATAAAGAAAACAGACCGGCTTCTGCTCGTACATCATCGTCTCATATGATTCTCAATGACAATAATATCAATGAAGAGCAAGTGAAATATAATTCAAAATTGACAACGTCAGAAAGTTCAATTTCACCTAGAAATTCCCCTTTGGAAATGTATCAAGAAATGTCGCACGTTTCAAATGGGTTATCCCTACTGGGAAATAGGTCAGACGAGAATCACAATAGCGGTAACAGTTTTAATAGACAGCTAAGCAGCTTGAACGATGATTACAATGATGACAGATATTCTTTCGAGGATGTCGAAGGTGATGATAACACCTTAGATGACGACGTTTCTACCGATGGTGACTATTACTCAACAAGAAGAAACATTGGATCTAACAATATTCATTCGTCAATTAACGGAAACTATCCCGGAAATCATAATCAACAGAATGCTAATATTCTGGCAACCAACAGCTCTGCTACGAATGCCAATAACTCTATCTCCAAAAGGACGAGGAAGAAGAACTACAAATCTTCGACTTCTTCTTCTAAGTTGAGATCAACAACATCTAAGCTATTCGATAAGAAAGGCTCTCAACCCAGAAGATACAGTATAATACCCGATGATATTGATATTGAAGACTTTGATGACGATTTGATTTATTACGACAATAATGTGAGACTACCCTACAACTATGCTAACGGGGGAAATAACAATTTTAATGAAACATCCTCGCTAATCAATCAAGGGCATAAAATCCCACATTATCGGTCACTCAATCTCAACGTACATGACAACAATAAAAGCAATAACGAGTCGAAGACGAAGAGACATTTATCAACTAGTCAAGCCATGGGAAATTCTCACCATAATAATAACTATGTGAACACTGACATTTTCCCTTTCCCATACCCAGAACCTTATCGAAAACTGCTCTATGACTTTGATGAGTATACTGACGAACCAAAAATGAATAGGCCGCATGATGAACAACATATAGGTTTACAAATGGGAGATGATGGTAATAAATACAAAGGACGTCCTAATTTAACTTCAAGCTCGGGTCATTTCCTTCTACCAAGGAAAAGGTCAAATTATTTTCAAGAGCATAAAGTTAATTGCGTCAAGTCATTCGTTTACACTTTATTGAGTGTCACTTTGATTCTATCAATTGGCTTTGTGATGGGATTTGTACTCGCAACAACCAAAGATTTGAACAATGTTTATCTCAGGGGAATTGAAAATCCGATCGTTAGCCAAGATGAATTGATTTTTAATATTGTGGTTGAAGCATCCAATCCTGGCTGGTTCACTGTCACTATTGATGAGGTCGAGTTGGATATATTTGCCAAAAGCGGATATCTCAATGAAGATGTCAACTCAGATCTGAATAACGAAGTCGAGCCAGCCAATACTGTTGAAACGGTATTACTTGGTACAGTTCATCATTTGGAATCTGAGTTGACCTTTACTGGGGGATTTTTCAATAGAATGCCTATTTCTCAAGTAGGAGAGATAAAACTCTTAACTCCTGGAAAGAATCTTACTAACTTTGATGACTTCAAGTTAAGTGGTAATTATACGGAACCAGACAATTCGAAAAAGTGGCTGACTATTTCTCGTCATCCTTTTGATTTGATCATCAGAGGTGTCTTGAAATATAATTTACCCTTGAGTAAAAACAAAAAGACTGTTGTGGTTACCAATACAGCCTATGTGGAACCGTCCTCGCTATAAGTCTATAGAATTATCTTAGCTTACATTTTGAAAGGGCTTATAGATGAAATACTGTGCGTTGATAGGAAAACTACTGCAATGCTCACTGATACTATAGACTTAGTTACGGAGTCTTCTTCATTGACACTTCATGATTTTGGAGTATAAGCTATCGCTTCCGCTCATAAATCTGGGCTCCAACCTGACTTTGAAAGGATATGGCTCAAACGAAGTTGCACCGGGACGCAGATTGTTTTTGAAAGGATCTAGCTCCATGATCGAATTACTGACTGGAGGTCTGATCTTGAAGTATAATATCATTCTCGAAGTGAGGATATACAACTCTTTAAAGGCTAATTGAGCACCTGAACACATTCTGGAGCCGGCGCCAAATGAAAAGTGGTTGAGGTCCTGTTTGCTGAGGATTTTATTGTTGGAATCCAACCATCTTTCAGGTCGAAAGTCGTAAGGATCAGAAAAGCGTGATGGGTCATGATTCGCGGCGTATGCATTCATGAAGAGAATAGTATCTTTCGGTATCAATGCGCCTTTGTAGTTGATATCTTTGGTCGTAACCCTTGGTAGACTCAAAGGTAAAACTGTGAAATAGCGTAAAGTCTCTTTCACCAAAGCTGTCACATAATTGCAATCCATATTTTGCACTGCATTATCCCACGCAAGACATAAATCGTTCTTGTTCTTAGACAACATCTCATTCAATGCAGCTTCTTGGAAACGTTCCCCGTAAGGATGAGAAAGATGCCCCATCAAATGGTTTAGATTCAAGGGGGTGTTGTCCAAACCAGCGCTTACCATGGTTAAGCATAAACTTTGAAGTTCATTGCTAGTAAGGCGGTTATTGTTCTTATCAGAAAGTAATACTTTTCCTACTAGGCTATGAATTGCTGATTTATCGCCTTCATTGAGCCTCAGTTTTGTCAAACTGATTAAGTGATTCATATACGTATCTCTTCGAGCTCTCCAATGTGCTGCTTTGTTTCCCTTACCAGGAAGAGCCCTGAGGATAGGAATATAATCCTGAAGATTTGCGACAGGTGAGCGGAAATTAATTATGTGATTTTCAACTTCGATTATTTCTTTGGCTAATTCAAAATCTTTGTTATAACAGTCGAGCTTTATACCATAGCATATGTAAATAGAACTTCTCAATGCAAATAGTTGGGCATAAAGCATAAGGTCAACATCAGCTAGCTCATATCTTACATACCTGAACATGTTGCAAGAAGGCGGTCCAGAAAGCTCAGGATTCAATTTCAAAATGTTGCGAATAGTGTAGACACTTTCATCATCAATCACACTTGAAAGCTCTTCGACCATCTTGTTGTTCAACATCATCGAGATGGCCTTTTTCTTCTTTTGGTATGTTTGTCCTGCGGGTGTAGAACCTATTGTAAACCCTTGTGTTATAGAGACGACATCATGGAACGTATACAGAACCGGTCTTGAATTATTAGCACGAGAGTTTTTAATCCATAGATTATCGACGTCAGCATAGGAGTTAACGACAACCACTCGTTTGATTCCGAGCCTTATTTGAAAGATATCAACTCCATATTGTTGAGCCCAATTCATATAAACTTTCGCAGGATTCTTCAAAACTTGGAATAAGTTACCGACGATAGGATACTCCTTGACTCTGGGGATTCCTCTGATAATTCTAGGTGACCCAAAGCCTGATATATCCACGAGTACTAATATGAGTGCACCAGCAAGTGTCAAAGATAGTATTTTCAAAGCATAGTACTTCCAAAACGTCAACAATTCAAATGGTGCTGCGAGATGGTTTATAGCAATCATGGAAAATACTTTCAGACAGTTGAGCGAAGTGTCAAGAAGTTATCAGCAACAAGCAAGAATACAGCAATCGATAGAGAGATATGCGACGTAAGGTAAATACATTTACAAGTCAACTATACAATAACATTTGTGAATATTTTTTTCGCAACCACAAATAAAGCCCCACGTCATCACATTTAAAAACAGTCAAAAGTGAACTGACATGTCAACATTAACACATTTAGGAATGACTATTGTAACTACCTGTTATCAAGTTTCTGGTGCATGAGATACTTGAGTTATTGCTCATCGATGATATCTTCGATAGTTCTAAGGGAGGATCGGCGACTTGAAATTTGACCTGGATACCACTTTCGTGTTCGCTTCCTCTAGAGCTTGTCATGAACCTAGAGATAAGCTTTTCCTCCATCTTAAACAGGCTGAAATTGAGGGGCGCATTATATCTCCAGGTGATTCTACTTTTTTCCTTGTTGAAAGATCCCTGAGGACGTGAAGAGGCGGATGAGACCTCGACATCTGGATTTAAAGCAACAGAAACGACAACATTTTTGAGCTGCAACTCTGACGCATAATTGGGATTGAGTTTCAAGCTTATCATCAAACTTGCTTGATGATCTTCGAACTTCCAAATTTGATGAATAAGAAGGGGAACTTGTGATGTTTCAAGTCTTTTAAGATACTTGAGCCCACCTAATGTTTTGGAAATAACAGCAGAAGGATTCAATTTGAAGGTGTCTTTACTAACCTGTTCCATAAATGTATTGTTCAAAATGATTTTATCAAATGAGTTGGGAATTTTTAACAAATGCGGTTGGACTGCGTTATCATCTTCCAGAGGGTTGTAGTTGAAAGCAATTTCTCCAATGATCTGACTACTTGATAGTTCCCCATCTTTAAAATTGACATTCATAACTTCTGCAATTGAAGAATTTAATCCCTTCAAGTCGACATTATTTGAAGCATCAAAATGCTTGAAAAAGTCTGTTTGTCTCATTTGTGAACTTCCTGTATTTTGACTTACTAAAGATGGTGGAGGGTTTATAATTGAATCTCGTGTCGAAGGTAAATTGTGAAACATCTGAGACTGTACATCTCTTCTGCTCTTAGTCTCAACTGGCCCTGATATAAAGGCACCTGGGAGAGAGGGAGATGGGTCGGGAAGATCCTCTTCCTTGTGTACGACTTTCCTTGACGGAGGTGGCGGAGGTGGATTGGAAATAGTAGATGCACTTTGCTTTTCTTGAACTTTTGAAGCAGTGTTTGAATTGCCAAACGGGGAGTCGTGAGTGTCATCATACTGTGAGCTACGATTTACCGATTGTGGATTAGAGGGAAGAGATTTTTCACTTTTGAAACCCAGTGCACCTCCCTCAACCACAGCTGGTGTAGAACCTTCATCACTCGTTTTGTTCGCTTCGTGTCTTGAAAATGCAGAGATCGGCTGTCTATCATCTCCGGATTCAAAACTGTATATTCCAGTGCTTGCAGGTCTGGATAGGTCAGATAATCCGCCGCTCCTTCCTTGAGTAGAATTAGGAGCCAAATTGTGTTGCTCCAAGAGCGATTTTCTTCTTCCGCTGCTAACATGACGAGGCTCATCCTCTTCATCACTGCTATCACTGCTGTATTTAACTAAATTTGGTGCGTTGTAATTATCGTTCGCATTAAAAGTGCTCCTTCCGTTTTCTGATGTAATTTGTACATCAGGTGGAGCATAATTATCGTTTTGAGGCAGTGTGCTATAAGATGCAGAATTGGGGTTCGATTTATCAGACGGAACTCTGTCTTTAGAAAAAGAACCGTGTCCAAGACTTTCAGATAAGGGAGCTGGTGATTGATTCGGTCCACCTGCGTAAGCATATTGTGGTGCTTTAGCACCTTGGGCGCCACGATTCCCCTTCACCTCACTCTGTGATCGAATTCGCAGATTCGTAGCTGGAGGCCCATACAATGGAGAACTACCAAGAGTGTTTGGCTTTGGAGGTGCTTGACTATGTCTTGGAGCAGTCTCGCCTGTACTTCTCAAAACGGAGTCATCATTGGAAATCACAGAAGAATTTCTTGTTTGCGAATTGGTCAAATTATCTTTCGATCTAAATCGCCCAGACGAAGTCGAACTGACTTCAGCAATTGAATCGTTTCCATTTCTCGTAATCTTATCCCCTTTAGGTTTCCTTCCAAAGATTGAACCCACCCTGGACTTCAATTTCGAGCTTTTCTTAGCGTTTGCAGCAGAGGACGATGAAACTATAGATGCATTGTCCAATTTAGGTGCTGAGCTAAATCGTTTTTTACTGGTAGCCAAATTGCTTGTCTCCGATGGAGTTGGCATAGGTTTCGAAGGTTTTGAAGGTTTAAAGTTCGAATTCAAAAGAAATCTTAAGTAGTCATCCATTTCTTTCTCGATTTTGAATCTTCCAAGAAGATGGTTGACCGTGGTCTCATCATTAGACAATTGCTTGCCCGATACTTGCCCTTGAGAATTGAAAAAGTTGAGCACAACATCGAAGAGAAGTTGCATCTCATGCTTTTTGAAGTTTTCAAAATTGTCAAATATTTGGGGAGCCTTGATATTCCATTGGTATTCCGCATTGTCCACGTTTTTGTTCAAAGCTCCAGACAACTCCGTCAATTCCCTGGAATTAACTAACAATTCAGAGTACCTGACATCCCTCTCAATCGCATCTTTCAAGGGTCCGATAACGTCTATTTTCAAGCTCTTATAAAGTAGTTCATTGGAGTGGATACGCACTTGTATAGAGTTCAAAACGGTGTTCCACACGTTCGGGAAGGATCCGAAAACCTGACGCAGCTCTCCGCGGTCGAAAAAACTGCCCCCATGGTTAAGTAAGTCTTGGAGCTCTGCATTCTGCCGTTGTAAATGTGATCCGTACTTATTAAACCATGTCAATAGATTCCTCTCAATGAGATTGTTCGACGATGAGAGACAAGTGGACAATATTTGTGCCGCTTCCTCCGGACTCTTGCTCGTGAGTAAAGCTGTTCCAAATGTACTCAGTAATTCAGACATTTGATGCTTCCTGTCCGTTAAACTGCTGCAATCTCTTGTTCGAAAATTTGTAACAACAGTGGCCCCGGCTCGGTTCATAGTACGATAGATTTCATCATAACCACAAATGTCGTACGACATTGCCGTGACACAAAATCTCGAACTCACGTGCCAAAAGATTGTCGCGCGGCCTGCACGACGATTACTTTTTCTGGCGGCTGGACTTTTCCTCCCCGGTATCAGTTATCAGCCAGAGATTGACGATCACAAGGCGTTGGTATATGACGGCATCTGTCACCGCTTCTGATTGGCATATCGGCGACGTACACAGTACACCACATATCATCCTAGGCTGCGCACGCTGAGCTCCGGCTGGCCAGACGGAGCTCATCGAGCTGCTTGCTCCGTAATGGCCAGATCTCAGCCTCATGACTTAGACTAGCTATCTTCCCCCCAACAAAAGCCTGCCAAGGCGTGCCCGTTCCCCCGTATCTTGGCCATTTTGCAGCTCGAGCCACAGATACACCATTCTCCGCTTCTTCTACCCATGCGACCGGCCTTGACTGCCTATGTTCCTCCAACGTCTTTTTGTATTGTGCGTTTCTTCACCGTCTGCTTTTAGCCACAGCTTTGCGAGCCTCGGAGGCGCTAACTAAACGGTCGTCGTAGCTCCCGTATTTTGATGACATTCCATCGTCCTTCAGATCGCTTCGGGTGACTCACAGGAGATACGAGCTCCAAGGTCAGCCATCAGCCAATCCAACCACATGTTAGACATCCGGCAACTGCTATAGTCCGACTGTATATAACCCATCTTATCTCTAAAGTGTGCATCAACCACGGGAGATTAGACGACGTGATTGGACGGCGATAGTATATCCATATAACGTCTTTTTGGGTAGTGATTAAGCAGGAGTAGGTTCCAAGAATTGTCTGATTTGTATATATAATACATAAACAGCGCTAAGAGGCTGAATAGTCGTTTTTCTGTTTGATAAACAGTCTGGCTTATTGTATTGTAAACTTGGAAAGTTTCACTTCAGTAGAAGACTTTTGAAGGCTCAACAGAATTGGCTCAGTAACTGGAAACGTAGGAAGAAACTAGCAGTCAAGATGTCGGACACTACAGGAGGAGATAGCATGACCACGGACTTGAACGAGAACTTCGACAAGGCCGACATGGCATGGATTGGTGTCAGTTCAGCGTTGGTGTGGCTCATGATTCCAGGAGTTGGGTTGTTGTACTCGGGGTTGTCTAGAAAGAAGCACGCTTTGAGTTTGTTGTGGGCGTCTATAATGGCGGCCTGTTTGACGGCGTTCCAATGGTTTTTCTGGGGATATTCGTTGGTGTTCACCAAAACATCGGGATCGCAGATTCTCGGAAACTTGAACTTTTTTGCATTAAAGGACGTATTGGGCTCGCCCGCTGCCGTGACCACAGTGCCAGACATTTTGTTCTGTTTGTACCAAGGTATGTTCGCCGCAGTGACAGCCATTTTGATGGTCGGTGCTGGATGCGAGAGAGCCAGATTGGGACCCATGATGGTCTTCTTGTTCCTTTGGTTGACCGTTGTGTACTGCCCAATTGCATACTGGACATGGGGTGCCAACGGATGGTTGTTCAACCTCGGAGCCTTGGACTTCGCCGGAGGTGGTCCAGTCCACGAGAACTCTGGATTTGCTGCCTTGGCTTACTCCCTTATTTTGGGTAAAAGACATGATCCATTGACGTCGACCAAAATTCCAAAGTACAAACCACACTCGGTTTCCTCTGTTGTGATGGGTACTGTATTCTTGTGGTTTGGATGGTTCGGATTCAACGGTGGATCCACCGGTAATGCCTCGATTAGATCCTGGTACGCTTGCGTTAACACCAACATCGCTGCTGCTTGTGGTGGTCTTACTTGGATGTTTGTTGACTGGTTCAGAACAGGTGGAAAATGGTCTACTGTCGGGTTGTGTACGGGTGCCATTGTTGGTTTGGTTGGTATTACACCAGCTGCTGGCTATGTTCCTGTTTACTTCTCTGTACTTTTCGGAGTCATTCCTGGCATCGTTTGCAACTTCGCTGTAGACTTGAAGTCTATTCTCGGTATCGATGACGGTATGGATGTCTTTGCCTTGCACGGTGTTGGTGGTATCTGTGGATCGCTTTTGACTGGTTTGTTCGCAGCCGATTATGTCGCTGCAACTGATGGATCGGTGGCTGCAGATCCAACTGTAGCAATCGCTGGAGGATGGATCAATCACCACTACAGACAGCTCGGTTACCAGCTCGCTGGTACCTGTTCCGTGGGTTTGTGGAGTTTTGTACTCACCTCCATTTTGTTGCTTATCATGGACAGAATCCCGTTCTTGAGAATCAGGTTGCACGAAGACGAAGAGATCTTGGGAACCGACTTGGCTCAAATAGGTGAATTTGCTTATCATGACGACGAGTACCAGGCCGATCAAGCACCTTACGTGCTCGAGCCGATCAGGTCCACTGACGCAAGAGCTGCAAAGCTCAGAGAAGTCACCTCGGCAAAGGAAGAAACAAAGGGACCCGAGACGATCGAAGGCACTACCACAGATGGTAATGGTGCGCTTAGTCCTGACAATGCCTCAAGCGACAACTCGAAAAAGTAAAAAGCGAATTTATTTTGCATCCTCACAACATCCTCGCAAGCGACATTGTTACCAATGAATTCCTATAATCCGATAATATGTAATTTAGTATGTAATCAATTCAATTTAACTGTTTCTGTACAAGGATGAAGATCAATTACCAATTCGCACAGGCCGGAGCATCAATGCTGACTGCTAT
The DNA here is from genome assembly GCA_031081905.1 of Debaryomycetaceae sp. ZIM 2471. Taxonomy (NCBI): domain Eukaryota; kingdom Fungi; phylum Ascomycota; class Pichiomycetes; order Serinales; family Debaryomycetaceae; species Debaryomycetaceae sp. ZIM 2471. The sequence goes on along the minus strand of JARYTF010000008.1, from coordinate 251,363 downwards.
TTTTTGGCTTGCATAGTACAAGGCCCTTGTACGTGGGGTCTTTGTTTCGCGAACCCTAGAGGGTGGTTCAGCTATTGTCATCCGTAGCACAGGTCAATGCCATGCCATTGTAACTCTTTTCTTCCCGATGCCTGCACTATTTTAGCTTCCTTTGGCAAAGGGTGCCATGCAACATCGATGAAATATCTTTCTGAGTGCCTAACGCACGAGCATGTCTAATGTATGCTACTGATGAAATAGAGCTGGCAGAGGGCGTATCTACCCACTCTTGCTGTGCAAAAACAGAGTCAACCTGGTCCAGATCCCGCATTGCTAGCTCGATCAGCCTCAATGCTCTCGCGCTGGCGCAGCTGAGAGCCAACATACAACGCGTATCCGTGTGATCAGTCGTCGTCCTCGGCCATTTCACCCTACGTCGAGAGCCTCGCGCTGAATCCTGCGGCTACAAAAATAGCAAGGGCCTGTCGGTGTTACCTGCGTATCACCGACAGCCTCGGTGGTATGGTGCACGTAGAACGTCGAGGCTTTCGTCATCTGTGGCCTCAATCTCATCGCCCAATCCACCTCTAGACGAATCTGTCAGCAGCCAAACGACATGTTCTTCTGCTCAGACTAATGACCTGAAAAGCTGTTATCTCAAAGACTAGCCGGTGATTGTTCTTTTTCGTCTATCGCTATCTGCCTTGCAACGAACACAGATGGATTGGGGGATTATTGAGATAGCCATTTCTTTGAAATTGCACCCTGCAGGCTGACAATCTACTCAGGTTGTGCTCTGCATAGTCACAATAGCTGATCTCTATGCTCTGGTTTGGCGAGTCTTGCCGGAAGGACAGAGCGAACGCAAAGACTCAATAGGCAGGGGACGCGTTTTGGAGGTGAAATAGCTTGCGGCCACATGTCAGGGCCGGCGGCTGCCAGCACTTCCAGATCTCATATTGCTGAACATCGCGCACTCAACATCCCGCCCCAACAATACCCGTGCGTCTGGGATCGCTGGGCGAAATGGTGACGTCTCATCGCCAATCTGGCTGCAAAGCTCCTGGCGACACACCGCCGTCTGGCGGTGGGTTGTCACCCATACCGTCGTCTACTGTCGCTGACAACCCGCACATGCTGAGCTTCCTCCCCATGCAAGGGATCTTTGTTGCCGCCCTATACAGTCTGCTACTGAGTCCCTCCGCTTACCCCTTCCGGTATTAATTCCTCCACGAGAACCTACTCCTGATCGCCAGCATTGTTCAGCCAGAGAAAATTCGTCCGCTAAAAGCCGCTGCCGACGAAAGCGTATTGTTTCCTTCCTTCATGATTGAAATTATCTATTATTTAGTGCTACAATTGGCAACACTATTATGAAGGGTTTATGGAACATATGCGGCCTGCAGACAGCGGAATCTGTGTATTCCTACTGTGGACAAAACCGGCCATATGCAGTGAACAGATCCAAAACTCAATAGGGCAGCTGCTTAAAAAAGTCTAGCAGCTGCAAGAATAGAACACCGCATTTATATGAACAGCAGGTTTAAGCTTATGCATGATACGTGTAAGATACAAGCGCAAAAGCTACAGGCGAGAAGAAACTCCCCAAGCACCCAGTTGCGATAAGTCGGCGGCTAATATATAAATCAGAAGGGATCGCTTCAAGCGGGATGGGGATCTGAGCAAATTGAGCAAATACCACGTTTAGTACATAGGCAATCGAGAGCGGTTGTGCAAGATAGTAAAAATAATACACACAGTACACACAGCGTTGACAGAGACGATAGTGAAGTTAGCATTCAAGCGGGAATCAACCACGAGCTTGTAATTTACAACATACCGACCGCCCACTCTAGGAACATAGCAGCGCTAGATGAGCTTTTATCTTTTGCCACCGGTGTCGTACCAGACACAGCAGAAGCTCAAGACCAGAATGAAGGAGAAGCAGGAGGGACAGAGACAACGCAAGCAGTCAGTTGCAGGGTCCGTTTACACGACAGGATCGTTGAGAAGCGCCTCCACCAGACAGCTGGGGTCGTCTGTGCCGTCATCTGAGAACTCAGGGAGGTCTAGCACGTCATATGAAACACCAAACTCGTCGATCAAGGAGACGGACTCGCTATTGCACCCCAAGAGAGAATACTCTGGAGCCGCGAGTGACGAGTTGTCCAACTTGGACGAGATAACAATGAGCGACACCATGTCGTACAACAACGAGAGCGTGTTCAGCAATGGAACCGATAACACATACAGAGGCGGAGAGAAGAAGAAGAAGAGCTCCGTATACAATTACACATGTAACAGTGAGATAAATGAAGTCCTCAAATACAACAAACAACATGCCAAACAAAGAAGAAAGCTGAGCACTAAGCGCTCGAATTCGTTGCATTCAGGTAATAGCACAGAAGTCTTGGGCCTTTCCCAATCGATGTCTAATATGTCTATTGACGAGAACTCGGTCAAAATCACATTTAAAGATGTAAATTTCCAAGGCGGTCCTTCCATATCTGAGGAAGACAAATCCGAAGAGGACGACTTGGAGCCTGTTTACTCCGACGTGGATTCGATCTTCAGCACCAGATGCTCAGAGTCTTCTGAGAAGACCAAGAAGGCCAAATCCAAGTCGAAAGCCAAAAGCAAGAGCAAGTCTACCGTCTTCTCGAGTCTGGGAACTAAAAACTCCGAGGTAGAAATACTCTCGAACGTTCCTCAGGAGCCCAAGAACAGTTTTACTAGTCGATTTAAGAAGAGATTGATATAAGATCATTACAACTATCGCAACTCGCGACCCTTTGGTGTCCTTGCTCGCATCTAATGTAATGTTACGACTGACTTTAATTTAATTCATGATATAATAGAGTGTCCTATAAATCGTTTTCATAAGTACCATACACCCACCTAATAGATCCAATTCAGCTTCACACTTGGCACCACTTGCTTGTAGACTTTAATTCTCGTCCTGAGCTCCATCTGCCTCCCCCTGTAATGCCGGGAACGCAAGATCTTGGTTCCTAATCGGGGCGATGGTTTACGTATCGCATATGATCAAGTACTTGGCCATTACGGCCAACTGCTTGACCTAAGTTTAGTACGTTGAATGACTGGCATGATGACGCGAGAGGTTATGATCTATGACTGATCCGGGGAGTGCCCGGGAAGGAGAGGTATTCAGTCACAATGTGTATGCTATTTCGTTGAAGTGAATTATTATGGGGCTTTCTCATATGTTGGGCCACTGGTATATGCAGGACTGTGCGACATCTTCACCCTGGACTGCACAATGCGCATTAAGTGCTTACGGCTTATGTATGTGAAGAACCGATATTCACTCCATGTCTTTGCGGAATAGCATACCCAAGCGTACTCTCTAATCCACTACGGGCGGCACAGTCATTGCAATGGCTGTGCTTGCCGTCTACGATCAAAGAGCCGAACTTCGGAACGTGCCCACGGGTGCTTCCATGCCCGTATCAGATTATACATGGGATGGAAGGGTGAAATAGCTCTCCGGACTGTATGTCCCTGACATCTTCTCTGTCGCACGACCTTCTTGAAATAAGAGGAGCCGAAAGTTCATTGTCTCGTTCGGGCCTTCTGTCTCTTGCGCAGGTGGTAGTGGAGATAATCTGGGCAGCTTAGAGACGTGCCTTAAGGAAGCGACTTGCCTGATGACGCCCAGCGGAAAGGTGGGATATAAGCCGACCCACAGATACCGACTCACAGAGACACATGGTAGAATGGTTTGGAGAAGATGTGATGTAGTACATGTGTATTTATAGGATCTGCGTCAAGTTTACGCCGTACACGTAGGCCGTGCTGGAGGTTTATCGCTGAAATCCAAGAGTATGGTTGAAGATCAGATAAGATACAAAGGAACGACTGCGGAAAAACGACAGATCGTGTATCATTCATGACAATCTGATCCGGAGCACTCCTGCAATACCACAAGTCTTCACTCGTCATGAATAGCCTACACCTACTCCAGTTTTCATGTAGCCCTCAAGTAATGGATCGTGTATCGAATGAGAATTTCCTGCTGATAGTCTGGCTGGAAATGGGATACAGCTTGCAGGCTGTTGCCACAGCTCGAGGCATGAGAAGAGCTTTGTCAAGTGTCACAGGTAACGGATGTCATCCGAGCGCAAAACGCAGCTTGCGGCCGAAGACGCATTCATCATCGCAGCGTAAAGCAGAGATGTTGAAGACCGTTGAAGTTTTGCAAATCGTGATCCTGTACATAGTTCACGATGAGTGTGTGCAGAAATCGAGTGTCTGAAAAGATTAGACTCCTACGGTAGGAGTAGTGGAGTCAAAACGCTTTTCAGAGAGAGAAGATGAGCAAGTAAGTAATGTCTTTTTATGCTTTTCATGGCTTTTCATGCTGCTAACAAAACAGGGTTTCTAGGGCATCTTTGAAGGAGTCACCACCATATAATAGCGATGGAGATGAGCAATCGCTATCTTACATGGACCACATCCAGTTGGACTTTATAGAAGTAGCAGACGATGATACGCCAAAGGACGTAGATGATGGTCTAGGCGCTGAAGGAGCAAATGAAGAAGAGTCAACGAAGGACGAGTATGAATTTCCCTTGTTCTCGATACTGTCGACACTGTCGACGCTGAAATTGGCACAAGACAACAAGGTTTCGGAAAATGATAAAATAACCCATGAAGGTGCTCTGCATGATACTAGGATTATGAAGGTGAGTCTCCAGGAACATATGGACGAAGACATAAAAAACGAGAGACCTCTTTCTTATTACATAGCATGCTACTCCGAGGAAGAAAAGCGGAACTTCTCAGCAGTGGCTATCACTGGAGATGATATCATGAGAATGTCCCAAGAAAGCAGCAACATGCCTCACCTCTGGAAGAGACGGGTGTTGGATGTCGATACGCATAATATGCTTGTTGAGCAAGAGAAGGAAACAGCTCGATCTCACAAACACAGTCGGCCAGGAAAGAAGAAGAGACAGGCTCGCATAGAGTGCAAGGAACGCAAAATAGTAAAGAAACGCATCGAAAAAGAGATCCAGAAGCAAAAAGAAGCCAAGTTGAAGAAAAAAATGTTTCACAAGCGAGGAGGTAAAAAACATAAGAAGGAGAAGCCCACTTCCCAAAAGCAAGCAAAGTACAGAACTGAGTAATGGCACCATACCCAGCCTACGTGGGCTCTTCCATCGTACATATCATAATTATATATCTGTAAATGTCTATCATGAGAATCATTTCGATCACTTTTTAGATCGCGAATATGATTTTCCAATTTTCATCAGACTTAACATAGTCGTTATAGTTTACAATGAGTCAATCGCAGGATGTTGAAGATGTGTTGGGCGACTTCGAAGCTTTTCTTGAGCAAGACTTTGAACCTGTCCGTTTTGCGAATGATTTGTTGTTAGCAACCAATGATCTGAACACTGATCAACTTGACACCATTACCTCCATCAAAAGGTTAAACTTTGATATCGATGAATGTTCAAAAAGAATCACTGCAGTATCGTCCAAGAACCATGACTCCTTGTTTCTGGGCTTGTTTCAGATGGAGCAGTCTAAAGACGTAGTCATATCCAAAATAAATCCCTCGATTGACAAATTAAACAACTCGTTTGACCGAGTAAAAGGTGATTTCATCAAACCTTATGACAACGCAGTTAAAATAAACAATGCATTAAAGAAGATACACCAGACTCTTGATCTCTTGCGTGGAACAAGTTTTTTTGTTCAATCCATACAACAATTAGAGGAATTAGAACAGCTACACGAGAGTCCTGACAATACTACAAACAAAGATTTGATAAAGCTATCAAGACTCCATATTCACTTAGCACAAATCTATGAAAGCAACAATCTTATTCCAGAACACTCCTCAAATACTATTCAGGGATCAAAGTATTCTTCTCTTAGATTTGTACGTGATTATTGTCCTATTCAAACTGCAAAGATGAAGGCTCTAAAGGATCAGTCGTCTTCTCTAATTGCTAATGAAATCTCACACAAGAGCTCCTTCCATATAAACAACATGAAATTACTCAACACTATCGTCGCTCTATACATCTTGGATGAAAAAGAACTTTATCAAACAATGGATAAATCTGTTATTGGAAAGAACATTCAACAAACATCCACGTATTTGAACAGATCAGTTCAAGCACCAAAAAACTTCAACGTCATCGTCTCCGAAGTCCAGTCAGACTCGAGAGAGTTCTTAGATAAACTTGTGGGCATATTAGACAGTTGCGATACTTCCGGAATTGATGATCACCTAACTAATACAGGTCTTGCTGAGAAAGTGGCGACTTATTTGGGCTCTCCTGAAATTGAAAGCTATTACTGGAAGGCTATACTGCATCGTTTAAAAAAGAGCATAGTCGCTACGATGGCTCGGGGTGGGCACATGGCGAAAAATCTACAAACGTACGAGGAGGGTCTCAAAAGATCATTGGTTGAAAATTTCGATGAACCTGTCAGATCTATAATGTTAGATGCTTTATCGGTAATCAGGGGGAAGAATTGAATAACAACTATTTGATTTGTCCGTTGATTGATCAACAAACTATATAACAATGAATCTATAAAGATAAAACATAAAAGTTAATTGTGTCTGATATAAGTCTCATAATTTTATTGTGAAATCTTCGCTTTTAAGGAGGTTAAAAACTCCCTGTATGGTGGCTCACTAGCAGTCTTGTCTTCGACCAAACAACTATATGCCCACATACGCAATGCCATGAGATCGCGTTGTTGCGATATCTCGATTGGTTCATTAGATGAGCCACCGATAACTACATACAAGTTTTTCCATGTAATTGCATCTTTCTGTTCTCTTATCTTACCAATTATTTGGCGAACTCTGTAGTTGAACTCTGACTCCTCGATGGTGTATTCTGGCAATTCAGTCTTACCAGTTGGTATGTCATACAAGTTATCTGTGCCAAAGAGATCCGCTACCAATCCTGGTACAACATCACCAGAAACCCACAAGAATAACTCACTGGAATTGTCAATCAAATACAAACCATAGTTCTCCCAGTGGGCACGAGAATCATTGATTGGATCTGGCAACATTATAGTTGTTGATGTCACCTCTTCCTCTTCCTCGGTTTCAGGATTGACCTGAATGATCTTTTCAGGCAACCCACATTCGTCTGGCATATTGTGTAAAGAATACACAGTAGGATAGATATATTTGATGAGATGAGGTACAGGAAGGGACCCCAACATGTTCAAAGCAGCAGCACGATGATCGGCGGGAACACGCTCTGGCCTCAAACCTAAATGCTTAGTCAAAGAAAAAAGAAGCAATGGCAACATCCTAAGATTAGTCGATATCTGCAAAGGTGAAGCACCTGATACATTTCCTGCCACCAATTCCTTCTTGTACACATTTAATATGTCAACAATTGACTTGGTAAGGTAGTCCCTAGCTTCTGGAAGAGATGAGGATAATGCTTTCTCGATTGACCTATGAGTGTAGTAGTTGGTTAATGCCAATTGGTCAGCCGACGCGTATATATCGTCCAACTTTGTAGATGTAGGTATAGCCAAATTTAAAACCCTGATTCTCCTTTCGCCAAAAGAAGTTGTATGTAAGACTGCAGCTTGGAAATAAACTACCGGCTTTGGAATATTCTCTTCGATAGATACTTCGATCATGTAACTTTGATCTCTTGGGAACGTGGGGAAGGAACACAAGTCTGATGACCTGTTGAAAAAGTTTCCGAAAAAGGAGCTCATTCTGAGACCAGTTGATCCTCTGACTCTCAAAACTGCCTCTAAGGCAATTTCTTGAGAAAGGTGCTCGCTTACTTCTCTAGATAATTTAGCAACATCTTCAGACTTTGCACTTGACCAAGCAGGATAGAAGTGTGTCTGACCTGCGGTAAACCTGGGTAAGTTGGCAAGAGTTGCGACATCTTGATATTTCGAAGAAGTTAAAAATAAATCCACAGTGATCTGAGCACCATTACAGTCGACAGCAAAACTTTTATAGAATTTGTCAGCTGGTGTCAACAACATCTGAGACTCCTTTTGCTTGCCGGAATGAGCAGCTTCATCACGAACCGATAATTTTCCTTCTCCAACATTTGGTAACGAGGCAGAAAAAACTATAAGTTTACCACCAATACTGTTAATCATCTTATGACCAGACCTCAATGCAGGGCCCAATGCAAAATTAGGGTTTGCGGTATCTTCAAAGTAAGTAGGGAAGTCGAGCAACAAGCTCTCAATAGCCTCTCTGTTCTCATTCAAATTAACCAACAAACTATCTGGAGAGGGAAGGAATGGTTCGCCGATATCGGACACCACCAACACATCAGTTCCATTCAATCCTTCATTGAATCTAAAAAAGTGCAAGCTGGAGTCTACACCAATGAATGCAACTCTAGCTGTCTTATTCTCGTTTGGAATTCTATCCAAGCTTTCTAATATAGTTCTGGTGATTGTCCCTGTGAAACCAGATTTGACTGCATCAATCGAAACATCTATGATGAAGGTGTAAACAATTGGTTGAGGTGTTCTTGCCATATACTCTTTTGGAGCAACGAATTCGACGACAGCGTGGTTCAATTCTACTCTGTCAAATTTATTCTTCGGAATTCTTGAAATCTCATTATACTCAAATGCACTAGGAATGTCATTTTGCAATCCACAGAAGTTACATCTCCAACGTGTACCTCTTTCTGTTAACGTAACAAACGGGTTAATATAACCACGGCAACGACGACATCTGCTGATAATGGTGTCTGAAGTGACCGGAACGTTCTCGGTCTTCACATGTAATGCATTGTATGGTCTTACCACCAAAGCAAAAGGTAACTTGGATTTTTTCAACAAGGCGTTGGTCGTTGGGACCACGTTTAATGTAGATCTGAAGTAATCTGAAGACAAGTTGGCTGTTTCGGAATTAGGAATAAGAGTGCTGTTAGGTGGAAGAATAAGAGGAGGTGGAGGAAGACTCAAATCACTGATAGATGGTGGCAATTCTCTCAATAAGTCTGTAGAATATAATTGGTTCAAAGGATAGGACTGTGTGCTTCCACCTGCTCCATAATACCCAGCTTGGGCTGGATATCCCGCTTGTTGTCCAATTTGGTTATAAGGGTCGTAAACACCCTGTTGTGCAGCAACATCTGGAACTGCAACACCTGCGGCCGGTGGGTTGCCCACATTCATGGCTTGAAATTGATTGTTTAATTGATCTACTCCATATCCTGCTCCATACTGTGGTGCAGCAGGCTGCTGGAATTGACTCTCCACTTGAGGTACCACAGGTGCCGAGGCATATTGTGGTTGTGGGTACGCTCTTCTTTTGCCTGACATGTTCTTTAACACACTATATTACACGGTAAAAGGCGTTAGTTGACGTTGAAAATTGTGTTTTGTTCGATATCGAATATGGTACGTGGTCAGAGAAGTGATGAAATATACGCCTAGAATCAAATTTGAAGTAAATGTCAGACTGTGCCCAGGTTATCGCGCGATTCACCCAAGCTGACGGACTTGACAGAGCGACCATTGTCAAATAAGCATGAGTACAAGTTCAACAGCCAAGCCGTGAAGTTGCAGGCCTCGCGAAAATCCTCGTGAATAAAACCGTATATGTCTATTGAGCTATAAACAAGTAAAATTATCGTACATTTGGCTTAATGATTGAGCCAATTCAAATGATCAGTGTTTTGGTCATGTAACTGGAATTGCTGTTGTATCTCGTAAGGTTGTGGTTTTCCAATGAAAACATTCCAGTAATAATTGAAGTAGAAAAGTGCAATTTTTAAAACCGACTTGGGGAAATTTATGTAGCTTTTGAGAACAAATATCGTTGCGCTTTTCACTTCAGCGATTGCAGTAAATATTTGATATTTCATTGAGCTGTTGCTAGCTGTCGATACCTCATATGGGGGAGAGCTTGCCTTTGTCTTGCTCTTCGATGATGAAGCAGAGAGAGCATTTGCCTTCTTTGTACTTGTCTTCGCCTGGTTAGATGAGAAAAAGGGAAACTCGAATCCTTCCTCGGCATGTATCTTATCATAATCCCCAGGAGCAGCCAAACCATTCCGCACGTCCTCCAAATGCTTCATATACATATCTTTGAACATTCCGATAGCCTCTATGGACTGGGACAATTTATCGAATGTGTTGATCAATGCGACCAATTCTATTCTTCTGTATTTGAGTTTCGATGCATTCTTGGGATCCTCACTTTCAAAAAGAATCTTGAAGGCAGTTCCATAACCAATGATTTGAAGCTTTCCCCACATTCTGCATCTGTCACATCCCACGCAATCCATGATTGCAGACACATTTCTAAATCTTGATCTGAACTCATCCTTGAGACCCGGGGTCACTTTCTCTGGGTCAAAAAGCTTCGACGAGTTGAACAAAGTTTTTTCACCCAACGACGGAACCATTGATCCCAACAAGTTTTTGTATTCTTCCCCATCAGACTCCTCATATAAGGACTGGTCCTGGCCCAGCTCTTTTTCGATGAAACTATTTAAATCTATCAGCTCGCTCAACTTGACGATTGCCTGACTGACCAATGCATAATTGAAATAAATGTTAGAAATACGATCGTTGAACGATCCCACTCTTTCCATGAATGCCCTGAGATTGGGTCCAAATTCACCTGACGGACAAAGATATTCGTTGGATATGTGAACAGCTATCGATGCATGCATACCTGAAACCAAACGGTAGAAAATGTTCTTCTCCTCACATTGTTCAGGTTCACCGCCCGGTGAGGCAGACATGGGGTTTGTGTTCGGGAAACAGTTCTCTGAGTAGATGGCCTTCCACACGTCTAGTGACTGGTTACCGCCATACCCGGTGAACCGTTCAGGATTGACAAGAAGATTCACGTGAACGCAGTGATGCCCATCATCGATATAGGTGTAGTCGAGGTCCTCGCATATGTCAACCGCAGTTTCCGCAGAGTCGCTCACCTCCAGTGCTCTGTTGATCTGGCCAAGCTTCGAGGGCTTCAAGTTGTCGTTTGTGATATGACTCCAGTTGTACTGCGCCGGTGAAAGAACCTCCACGGCACAATTTTCGGTGGCACAGAAGTGTTCCGCATCCCAGAACTTGCACTGCTTGTCCAAGTCCAACTTGAAGTGTCTGAAAAACGACGTCTCCACGAGCTTCGACAAAGACGGACGTATCCCCTCGTTGAGCTGATCTATGTACGAGAACGTCGTGTTGCATGCCGGTGTGATCACCAACGAACAGAAGTCGGGAGTGTCAAACGGACACACCGTGGTATTAGAAGCAACCAAAGCCCCACACGCCGCCATAATCTGGAGGAGTACCGCCCATACAAAAAGTCCCATACTCTTCATCTTGTCACAAGCTGCTATGTACTCTTGCTCGGATTCAATGCTTTAGAACAGCTCTCTTTGGTCTATTTCTATTCTTCCAAGCGCTGATCGAACTTATAAATCACTGCTAAAAATCTCCCTTTAAGAACCTATTTCACTGGGAATTTCAGGACAGATCGTGATGCTTCAACAGTCTTACTAAGTCACCCGATCTTTTATATCGTCTTTACAGAGAAATTTTAATATCGATTATGTATTATGCAGGAAGTTTGCCACGTAGACAAAATTTCGCAACTTCAAGAAGATTCTATCATTTATATACGATAGATAAAAGTGTAATGCTGTTCTTTAGACACAGATACGTGGAAGTTGGGTGATTAATCGAACTTGATCTTCTTGGCTGTTTTTGTAGGATCGACATCTTTGTAGAAGGCGCCGTAGACCGAGTGAGTCTTTCTCTTTGTGTGGCCGCCGAACTTGAGCAACTCTTCTGGAACCGACTGGTTTGCACCTCGCAAGATGTTGACGAGAGCGCCACTCAAATGCTTTTCGTGTTCGGTGAACAAGGTGTGGGCAATACCGACCTTTCCGGCTCTACCTGTTCTTCCTATTCTGTGGACATAGTCCTCGATGGTCAAGGGGAAGGTCAAGTTGATGACCACCCTGACGTTTGGTATGTCTAGACCTCTGGCGGCGACATCGGTGGCGAGAAGCAAGTCCGATTGCCCCTTTTTGAAGGCATTGAGGGCTTGTGTTCTTTGCTGCTGGGACAAGTCCCCGTGAATGGCAGCGACGTCAAAGGAGTTTCTCTTCAACATGCCTTCTATTCGGGTGGCCTCCTTCTTGTACAAGGCAAAGATCAAGATCTTGTTGTCGTCCTTCTGGCCTGCTTTGTATTGGCGGAGCACCTGGAGCAACTTTCTTTCCTTGTCGTAGGGGGTTATAACTTCCACGACCTGTGTGATCCTCTTGTTTGCTGCAAGCTCGTCTCTATCACCAATACTGATTTTTACTGGTATCTTCATGTAGGAAGAGGCCAACTCACGAACCTCCTTGGGCCATGTAGCCGTGAACATTAGGGTCTGTCTGTCTCTATTTGTGGAGCCGATGATTGCCTTTATGTCCTCCTCGAATCCTTTTTCTAACATTCTGTCGGCCTCGTCCAACACCAAATAGTCAATTGAACTCAAATTGACTGCCCCGTCATTGATCAAATCCAACAATCTACCCGGGGTAGCAACAATTACATTTGCGTTCTTCAATTTTTGCTTTTGGTCTTCCTTCGACACACCACCGTACAAGGCAACACACTCGATAGGCACATTGGCGGTCAATTCAATCAAATTGTCATATATCTGAAGAGCCAATTCTCTTGTGGGAGAGATACACAACACCGATAATCCTTTGGTGTTGGAAGAGAGAATGTTGTTGACAGCTGGTACACCGAACGCGAAGGTTTTACCTGACCCAGTTTCAGCAACACCTACAACGTCATTTCCATTCAAAAGATATGGCCATGAAACTGATTGAATAGGAGTGGGCTTGGGAAACTTCTTCAACAAAGGAGCAATTCTTTCGTCCAAATCGACCTGGTCGAACTGGAGAACCGGCAGAAGTTCTAGCTTGTGTGGGTCTTCCACTGACACTTCGTTTTCCTTCATGAACTCATCAACCTGAGCCTTGGAAACATCCTTGACTTTTGGAGTCTTGACACTGGTAACCTCGGATACTTCAGATGAGCCTTTTGCCTTGCTTTTCTTTCCCTTTGCCTCCTTCTTCTCTTTCTTCTCCTTTTTCTCCTTCTTTTCCTTCTTTTCTTTCTTGTCTCTCTTCTCTTTCTTTTCTTTCTTCTCCTTCTTGTCCTTCTTCTCTTTCTTCTCCTTGTGCTTCTTATCAGACTTCACTTTCTTGGAAGTGTTGCCCTCAGACTCAACTATCACTCCATCGCTTTTACGCTTTTTCTCCTCTACCAAATCCTTAGCCATCTTATGATTCCTTATGGTCAATACTCTTCGATCAAGAATTTTTTTTTTTTTTTGGTGAGATGGACCTGCAAAGTTGATGTAATGTTAGTCAGGTGACGAGATGAGTATCGATAACAGGATCCAGTAATCTAAACCCCACCAATACACAGAATGTGTCGAGACACCATGGCATGCATGATTGAAATATATGCTTACCCCCGCTGACGGAGGCCTTCCAAGCCTTTCAACTTATCTTCGTAGTGAAACTGCACTCGCTACACGCAAAACTGGCTAATGTAAATATGACTTGTTTATTTAAGGAGTATACAGATTATCGATATTAATGTAAAATAAGCAATAAGTCAAACAAATTTATAGCATTCTACAGTCTTATTATAAAAATCCTATAAGCGAATCAAACGGGTGTTTAGCAGGCGGCAGCTTGCGTGGTTCATTATCGAGAACAAACAGCTACTCGAAGATTTGGCAGCCACTATGGAATCAGATCCAGAATAACAGGATAGACTAGTCCATAGTCAAGCTGTTCTGCATTTTCTTCTCGCTGAACACGTCTTTCTTTCTATGTTTGGTGTTCTCAGCCTCGACGCTTTTCCTTGAGTATTGTCTTCCTCGCTTGTCTCTAGCAGGAACGCTTTCTTGTTTGAATGCGGCCTGCCTCAACTTCTTCATCTGGACGCTTTCGAATTGCTTGTGTTTGTACTGCTTGCTTTTCTTGTAGCTGACGTCACACTTAATCGGCACGAACTGTTCCAGCTGTTCGAGCACATCGTCATCGTCTGCTGTCTTGCTCTCGCGCGGCAGCGACATCGCTGTCGCTCCGCTTTTCAGCTTGCTTCCCGACACTCCAGCTGCCACCTTCTCTGAGCTCTGGGGGCGGTCGCCCCCAGCATGCTCCGACCCCACGTTCTGAGCTTTCGCCATCAGCGCCACCTCTGCGTATGTCAACTGTTTGCACAGAATGTCCACGAACGACTCAACGTTCTCGTTCATACTGACATTGATCAACCGATTGTTGTCTCCAGGCGGTATCACGAAGCTGGACGGCACCGGTCCTTCTGTCTCCTCCAGCTTTGACCCTGTGCTTGTGTCCCTCCTGGCCCCGAACTTCCTGATGATCTGGGGAATGAGGTAGCTGCTGACTCCGCTTTTAAACATTTTTTTGACTATGTGTCTATGGTGGTGATGTTGTTCCGTCTAATAGGTTTTGAATACCCACCGCCAGAAAACAACCTAAACAACTGTTTATTTATCTGCTGAACGCTTTATATAAGGATGAGAGTGATCACAAAAGCCTGGATGCTTTATCGGGTTCCGAAGGCCGCTCTGTGCAGTCCTTATCTATAGCAATCAATCGCGCTCAGGAACGGGATGACCGTGAGGATGTATCCGGTGCCATGACTGAAACAGGGACACCATGGTGGCCGTACCGTGGTGGGCCGCTGTGGGGGCCACTGTGGCCTGCGCCGGGTCTCCACTGGAAGCCATGGTTGTGAGAGGACCCCATGTACAAGTGGCACGTTGGAAGCGGAGTTGGGCAGAGCTGACCACATGTGGTCAGTTCTACACCATACACGCTGTGCCGGCAGCAATGGTGGTGGGTAGTGTAGGTGTTGTGAGTGCGGTCTTCCCTACAAGCGGTCCCCTATGGCAGAATTTCGATGATTCGCACCCAAATATCGTGACAAGAGTCTGGCATGTAGAGTCAACATGAGTCACTCTGCGGATGCTGTGCAAACACATGCTGGATTGGCTGAAGCGTTGCGGCCGCACATGTCATCTGGTTGTTGCGCTACGGTAGCTGTGGTGAGCGGTGTGAAGAGCGGTGCATTGTGTGTAGCTTGTCTACGTTGAAGGGCGCCGAGGATAAAAACAATAGGGGTCATACCGCTACAAGATTCCTGGTCCCGTCACTTATCAGCTGGCGTATGTCTCCGAGCAGTTCTGAGTGCTCTCACAACACAATTGCGGTATCGCTTTCCGCTGGCATGTATACGCCAGCATCAAGCGTCTTCCGGTTCTCGTGATATCGCTCACGGAGTGGTGCGGTGTGCGATGCGACCACGGTCCAGAGTCACAAAAGAGAGAGTTGGTAATTGTGCTGCTCGCGGGGAGAGATGCTGTCGAATTTAGGCGGTATGCTCGCCAGAGACGCCGCGCCTCGCCAGAGACATTGCATGGCTCGCTAATCACGGGCGATTGGAGCGACACTTGCCGCTAACACTGACACCTTTGTGGCATGATTTGTGTGCCTGCATATACGTGGAATATCGAATCTGTATATCTCAATGTTAGTCTTGTTTGTACAGTAGAATAGAGCTAACGATCATCACGTAGGAAAGACACAACATGGAAGGATGGAGTGAGGTAAGTATACGCTCGTGCAGATTTTCATCAATTACGTACTAACTTAGGGAGGTTTGTCGGATTCCGGCAACAGCCACACTGACATCGCTCCATCAGATGGATGTACCATCCATCACGGCTACAGTGTTCGATGAGGTGCAAAACATAGTGTGGAGTGGAGATAGCGAAGGGTACGCGCACTCATTCATGCTGCAAAGTGGCATGAACTACCCTGCTGTCCAACTCTACCCATACACTCGATTCAAGGTGACAAAAGGAGGCATGGTGTTACAGTTCGCAAGTCATAAAGAAGGACTTTTCTCTTTGCTGAATGGTGGACTCAATTTCAACAACAGACGTGGCGTTTGCAAGATGAGCCTTTCTCCCGAGACCATTGAAAATGGCGCTATTTTGAGGAACTTGACGTGCATGACAGTGAACAGCCTCAAGACAAACAATCTTATTGTCGGGGGTGTCAAGAATCTAATGAAGATTGATCTCAACAAGTGGAACACAATTGTGCCTTACGATCACGATGGAACTGTCTCACATGCCAATCATTCCACCAAACACCTAGTTTTGGGCAAAACAAATGGATCAATTGAAGTTTTCGATTCAGCCAATAATAAATCAGTCAAGACATTCCAAGGTCATAATGGATTGATTTCTGACTTAGATGTTAAAGGAAACTATGTATCTACTTGTGGGTATTCCTCTCGTCAAAGAAGGTATGGAAGCTCGGTTGATTTTGTTGTAGATCCACTAGTTAATATTTATGATTTACGAATGATGAAACCGTTTGCTCCCGTTCCATTTCCAGCTGGGGCTTCCTTTGTTCGTTTTCATCCCAAGATGCCGAACATTTTAATTGTGTCATCCAATGATGGCCAGATTCATTTTGTTGACATGTACGATCAACTGAAGATTCACCTTTATCAGGCAGACTTGTCGTCTAACATGCGTAATACAAACCCTGTTGCTTCATACATGTCTAGTCTTCAAGTAAGTGACAATGGAGAATTTTTCAGCTTCGGTGATGGACATGCAAATTTGCATTTATGGTCCTTCAGCAATTCTAATAAAGACTTTGTCAATTTCCCGGAACCAGTTGAAAAACCAGATAATGTTTTACCTCCAGATGTGGGCAAGATCGGCCTTGATGATAATGTCCCACTATCTACTGTTGGAATGCCCTATTACAAGGATTTATTGCTTTCGTATTACGCGCCAGACCTTAAGTTTGTCAAGAAGACAGCAAAGCTTCCACTTCAAGCAGGGAAAGACTTCTCAGTTCAACCATTGACGGGATTCGTGCCTTATGATAAACTTGCATACGGTCCAAGGAACCATTATCAAAAGTATGAAACTGTCAACAATAATACTGAGATTAGCATTCCAAAGTTCATCAGTGAGCGTGAGAACTCTGATTCTCAAGTAATGGCAGATGTCTCTCTTGAAATATATTATGGTCAAAACGATCCAATTGATAATAGTCAAATTTTTCAATACAGAGTTCCTCAGCCCTCATCGGGGACAGTATTACAGAAAAAGCCGAGAGGTTTTTTCCATAATAAGGTTCCTAACTGCTACTCTAAGATAAAGATTCAATATTCGAAGTTTGGAATCGAAGATTTCGATTTCATTTACTACAACCGTACAGGAGGTAAATACTGTGGATTGGAGAATAATGTTGATAATTCTTATATCAACTCTTTGATTCAATTGTACAGATTCGCTGTACCATTTTCCAATCTTGTTAAGAGAACTTTGTTGCGCGAGTGGTTGCCCAATGATCTTGCTACAATACAGAATAATTCTAAAGGATCGTCGATATTGAATGAACTTGGGTATCTTTTCGATATGATGCATAAGGCGAGAGAGAGGAATGTGAAGATATCGAACTTCACACAAGTGTTGAATGAAAATAAGAGTGCAAACGCAGAGAAGGTAATCAACATCGATGAAAGTGTTAATCTCACATCTCAGGATTTGAGAAATCTAATAATAAGATTCAACAAATTCCTATTGAGTGAAGTAAACCGAAATCTTTTGGAACAATTCAACGATGCCTCGCTTATTGAAATGATAACCGTTCAATATCAGGTGGAATTGAATGATGTCAATGGTCAGCCATACCAAAAACAGGTGATAAATCAGCCAATGGTAGACTTGGTCACCCCTCCACCACATTTACTCAATAAGACGTCGATATTGGTAAATCCTTCCAGAGATAGATCAGGTAGTGGCACAAGGAGAGGTGTCAACATACTTACTTACTTGGACTTTACACTTAATAATGTGAATTTCAATCCATATCAACAACATGGCCAAAATATCAATTTTGTAACTTCGGTTGTTAGATTACCCAGCTTGTTTGCCATAAATGTCGCATTTTCAGAAAGAGAGTATGAGTTGATGCATGATTTTAACAGGTGGTTGGTCCCAGACTTTTCTGCCATTCAAACGGCCAGAAAGATATCATTAAGGCAAGGCAACGTCGGCACTCAACAGATACACAAGAAGTACGAGTTGTTAGGTTATGTGTGTCAAATAACTCACGATTCTAATTCCACCCTTGGATCTAACAATTTGGTGACGTTCATAAAAATTGAGGGTCTGTGGTACCTTTTTAACGATTTCCTAGTAATGCCAATACCAGAGGAGGAAGTGTTCAATCTATCTTATCTGTGGAAGAAACCCACAATCATTATGTACGCTGAACAGGAGCAATTGAAGACAACCTTCGAGAGCTTTGACCATACAACGTTTGCGCTGTTGCCCGATCTCAACACTTCGATCTTATACAGGGATCATTTTGCAAACGGTATCAGAGAGTCGCACCAACGTGAGTACGAACTCTTAACTGGCGAGGAAGCACCCTCTCACGGGACTTTGGTGGCCATTGACGCTGAATTTGTTACGCTCAAGCCAGATGAGATCGAAGTCTCCTACGATGGTACAAAGGCCTTGATTACCCCAAAACAGTTGTCTCTTGCCAGAATATCCGTTTTACGTGGAGACAATGGTGACAAGTTAGGCGTACCTTTCATCGACGACTACATATTACATACCAGTGAAATCCACGACTATTTGACGAGTTTCTCGGGAATTGAGCCTGGGGATTTAGATGTGACGAAATCTGACAAATTTTTGGTCACATTGCAAACAGCCTATAGGCGTTTGTGGCTCCTTTTGAATTTAGGGGTTGTGTTTGTGGGCCATGGGTTGAATAACGACTTCCGATGCATCAATCTACAGGTTCCCCAGGATCAGATCAGGGACACAGCCTACATTTTTTACAAGAGCGATTACAAACGGAAGCTCAGTTTAAAGTTTCTAGCGTACGTGTTGTTGGAGGAACGCGTGCAAACGGGAAACCATGATTCCATAGAGGACGCACGCACTGCACTTCTTCTTTACAAAAAGTATATTGAGATACAAGCCATTGGAGAGTTCGAATCAACTCTCAATCGCATCTACTCAGAGGGACAACAACTTAGATTCAAAGTTCCTGAAAAATGATCTATGTATATTAGATCAATTGATAAATGACCAAGTATCTTTGTATTTTACAATTTTCGAAATGTAGATTATATATTGAAAGACTCTAGAAAAGTCAAAAAATGGTATCATGAAATTTTTGAAGAAGCGTTAAAAATCTAATACAAGATGTCGAAATGTTTGTGAGCTGTAAGGAGCGAGCTTAAAATAAGACAGCTGCCAAACCAGCAAGTCCAACCATTCCAGCCATGACTTGGTTGTTACCAGCCTTTCCTTCGTAGCTCAGGACACCAGCGGTGCCGTTGCTTGATCCGGAAGAAATGGAGGAAGTAAGGGTGCTTTGTGCGTAGGAGGTAGCCTCAACACCTGTGGAAGCAGTAACAGTAGGAGTAGATGTAACATCAACGTACAGGTCAGATTCAGCAGCGGGTGCAGCACCGGTTGGTTCTGCGGCAGCTGGGGCAGACTCAGCGACTGGTGCAGCGCTGGTGGGTGCGGCAGCTGGAGTGGAACCGGCGGCTGGAGCAGCAGATGCTGGGGCAGACTCGGCAGCTGGTGCAGCGGACTCTGGGGCTGGTGCTGGGGCCGACTCGGCTGCTGGAGCAGCAGAGGTTGGAGCAGCAGATGCCTCGGACTCTGGGCAGTATGTAGTGTAACCGGTCTCGACACCGTTGACAGTGGTTGTCACAGGGGAGGACTCTGGTGCTGGTGCTGGTGCAGGTGCAGACAGAGCGGCTGGAGCAGCAGAGGTTGGGGCCGACTCAGCGACTGGTGCAGCGCTGGTTGGTGCGGCAGATGCCTCAGACTCCGGACAGTATGTCGTGTAGTCGGTCTCGACACCGCTGACAGTCTTGGTCTCGGCAGCGGCTGCAAGAGATGACTGTGCAGCAGTGCAGGCAGAGTGATCCGAGCAGCTGGTCACAGTTGCCTCGGTGGTCTGGTTGTCAGTCACAGTGGTGACGCCTGCGTTTGCGACGGCCGCAATGGCAGCCAATGTTAAGAGTTGGAATTGCATTATAGTAACGAGTGTATTAAGTAGGTAATGAGTTCAACGGAATCTATCAAATCTACGTCTAATGTGCGGTTGCAACCATACTTATTTATACCTGCCTGAATATGAGCTATGTCCATTCACGAATCTGACGCCTATTTTGTCGACGCAAAGGCGTTTGCTCTCGCAACGCGCTGTCTATCGTGAACAAGTTGTGGTCTATTATTCGATAAACCGTTCACCTCGTTAGACCCCCCCTGTCGATTCGTCTGTTCGTGTAGTTGGGCGTGCACGGCCCGATATCTGGGGCTAGAAACCACTACTCCACGCATGGTGTTGCTAAACAGACAATACGCGTATTTGGTGTTGGTAAATATTCGCGATCCTTCGCCATCGCCGGATTATATGAGACGTGGACAGCGCGTAGTGTTGAGCGATGGCGAGAACAAACGTAGTCGGCACACGAGCGTCTTAGCCGACAACGTTTGTAGGGAATCAGTGCACAAAATACGGGAGCCCGATGGCGGTACCTGCGGAGAATGGAGTGTACGTTTGGAGGATTCTGAGATGAATGCGGTGATGGCGGTGATGGCGGTGTTGGTAATTGCAGTGTCGCTATGTCTGCGGTAAATGTGGTTTCTGCTGCGATGGCGCTGTCTGCGGTGTCTGCGCTGTCTGCGGTGTCTGCGCTGTCTGCGGTGTCTGCGGTGTCTGCGGTGATGGCGCTAGTCGAGCATGAGGTTCATCTCCCAGTCCTGTATCACACTCACCCAGTCGTCGCGGGGTTCACGCAGTCTTTTTCTGCGCCATACCTCGAGCATGATCTGACGGGCTCCCCAGTAACTGCCGAGATACTGAGCTATGTCGGCGCCCCACTTCTTGAAACCAGCCTGGAGATCCGGATCCACTGCCTCGCAACCCGCGATGAAGCCCTGCCAGAATAGCGGGATGATAGCGGCGTCGTCACGAGCGATGAGCTTCTGGATGGCGTTGAGGTGATCGAGGGTCTTGTGCACCTTTGCCTGGAGGCCCTCGGGCAGGACATTTTTCAAAAGACGGTCAAAGTAGATCGTGAGCGCGTAATAGAACGACATGATGTGGTGGTATGTAGCCTCGTGCATGGGCGAGAAGAAGGCGAGAGTGTCGAAGCTGTCCGGGACTCCCTCGCCGGCAGCGGAGGCGACTCCCTCGTAGAGCTTCCAGTCTAGCCGCCAGGTCAGGAGCTTGTCTCCCAAAGAATCGAGTCTGGCACGAAAGCCGCCCGGAAGAGCCGTCTTCGTATTGTCGTGGTAGATCTTGAGTCGCAAGAGGTAGACGGTCTCGCTAAACAAGATTATGAGGTGGTTGGGAAGACCATAGAGCGCATCAGTGGCGAAGTTCTCGTCATTTTTCTTGGTGTTGATGAGCTTCTTGTTGACAAACATTGGCGATGTGTTTTTCGACGAGGAACCGTTGTCTTCTTTGCGTTCTATGTCATTAACAATGTAGTCTATTTCCACTTTTCCCTTTGCAGCTACTGGGTCACCAGACACACCGTATTTGTCACCGTTCACATCGTACTCGTTCTTTCTGTCCTCGTGTATGGCATCTTTAATGTTGCCCGGATCAAGACAAGTCGAGTCCTGAATAAGACGGAGCGACAGAAAAATCCGGTGCAAGATTCTCGCCTTGGACGACAACTTCTTCTTGTTCACCATTTTGGCCCTGATCACCTTTTCGCACCATTTGATGTACAAGTTGGTGTCCTGCATGGTGCCCCACACCAAATCGACACTGATCATTGACATCACGGCACATAGCACGTCCTTGTACTTCTCGTTGGAAACACAAAACTCCACGCCCGATTGGGGGTCGCTGCCTGAGTTCAAAAGCTTCCTGACGAACAAGCTAGCCTGGTTTCGCAACTTGATACCCAAATGCAAATAGAACTTCATGGACTCTGAATTTTTGGGGAACTTCGACTGCAAATTGAATGCGGCCACCGCTAATAACGCATTCAACAATGCATTCTTCGCAGTAGACGTCTGGCCAAGGGCCAGGAGCTCGCCTATAGCCATTAAGGCTCTCGGAAAATAGATCGTCTTCCACGGATTTTCCGTTAGCGGTATAACTGTCATCAAGTCGGCTACTTGTGTTACATAATAGTTCAAGAGATATCTCGTTAAAGGCTGCACTTGTAACGCAGTTGTCGGTATTCCAATGTTAGACGATGATATGGAAGACTGAGGTACCGCAAGCTCGAATCCAAGGCCATGTCGTAGAGGACTTTTGACTATCCTCATAATCGAATCGGGCATCTGTGTCGAGCTACTATGGTAACCTTCTACTATGTCGGTACTTTCTTCCTCGGTACTGTTGGGGGCCTTGGGAGCATGCAAGTGTATTTCAAGATTCTCGTTGAGTTGGTATGGATTATTGTAGTAGTAATTATTATAGTTGGAATAGTACAAGTGTTGATTAGTTGGATCAATTATAATATTGGACGTTGAATCCTGTTCGTTCAATATGTTTGACATTGCCGACGAGTCCGTCTGGCTCGACGGACCCATCAAAGTACCACCATTAGAATTTGTCCCATTGTTGGAGGCCATGAAAGGATGCTGATTACGATGGAAAACTAAGTTCAAGATATCATTATGATTGGAATGGGTCGGGGGTTCTTGTTGGCTATCGGTCCTTGTAAATCCTGGGCTGCCAGACTCATTGTTGGAGTTAGGGCTGTAGACATTGTTACCGTTTCTTGAAATCCCTGTCATCAACTCTAAAAAATGGGGATCTCCATTTAACGCGGCTGCTGTCAATAGGGCATCATCTCTGAGTTCATTCGAAAGCCATAAATGGTCCTGTGCAGAGCCTTCCTGGTCATTAGCGACTTGCGGCAGGAATTTCTTGGTTTTGCGTGTCTTCGCTTGTTGAGCTGAATCTGCTTCAGGTATGCTCTTTTTCTGTCTCTTTGTCAAACCTGTATTCCCCTTGGTCCTCTTCTTGACTCTCCTGTCGATGAACACACCAAATGGCCCCAAAAGCTTTGTCTTTCCATCTGTTTTCACAAGCTCGTCGGACCCCGAATTGTGAATTATGTTCAAATCACGGTCCATCTCTTCGTAGGTCTCATATGGGCGAATATTTAGCTTCTCGTCCCATTTCACGAACCCAACATGTCTTCTTTGAAAAAACTCAGGCGACTCTTCCTCTCCTGCGTTTACCCCACTCGCCTTGAAATTTACCAGCGACGATACAATGCTGCCTGTCTTCGAACTGAACGTTAATGGTTCTGACCATCGCAACTTGATGTCGTATCCAGCACACACTAGTCCAGCCTTGATGCAGTTATTGCAAAAGTGCTTCTTGAGATCGCATCTTATCTTCCTAGACCGACATGTGAAACATCCTGTGAAGGTCTTCGATCTTCTAGGTTTATCTCTAGATGAGGTCGCTGGACCTCTCTCTGAGCAGCTCATCGAGGTCTATAATGTCGGCTGCACAAGCTTTTCTTCTCTTTTTCTAAGTGACCTCGTCTCTGGTCCACTTGTCTCTATCACCTCGGTGACCTTAACTTCTGCTGCAGCACAACTTGTCCAGATCTTGCTGACAGCTGCTATATGAACCTTTTGAGTTTTTCACTAGGGCCCTTGAGATGGGGCTCTTCGTTAACTGTGTAGGGAAAGTGACACCGATTGGTGCTTACGTAAGCCAAATTTTAGCCAGAGCTTTGGCATTTTTGCAATTTGGGTTGCAATCGATGAAGGTGGTGAGCATCGACATGCCCTAGTGAGCACGCCAGCACCATTGCAACTCCACTCTGTCTCAAGTGTGATCTAGCGTAGCACCGAAGGTGGAACTTGTCAACCGTTTTGAGCATCTACATTGGGTGTGCGATAGTGCCCAACATGCCTCGCACCTAGGTCCGAAAGATTGCGATATACGCTGGATTCTCGAACAAAGTGTACGAAAGACCGGGGCCTGGGTAGAGTAGTGGCGTGACTACAATAGCAACGTGCGGGAGGACCTATTTGTCAAACGATATATAAAGCCTGTCACTGTGTTTCGCCAGTTAAGGGGAGTGTGAAAAATAATCTGAGCGAAAAATTAAAACGATCTCTATAGTAGTAACGTTCTTATATCTTTACGGCGATTATTAGTACATTGAAGTAGAGAATGACATTGACTAAGCATTGGAAATATGGCAAAGACGAGGATATCGTGTTATCACACCTCAAGGGTTTGGCACACGCCAATCCATCCGTTCAATTGATTCCTCATGAGAAGGTGCTTTTGAATCCGCACTCTGATACCAAATCCAAGGTTACCTTGATCAGTGGAGGGGGGGCCGGACATGAGCCATTGCATGGAGGTTTTGTTGGAGATAACCTTCTTGATGCTGCTGTTAGTGGCTCGATTTTTGCCTCCCCGTCCACGAAGCAGATAATGGCTGCTGTCAGGGCCAAGGGAGACAAGAAGAAGGGGACAATTCTTATTGCGAAGAACTACACCGGAGATGTCTTACATTTTGGCTTGGTCACAGAAAGAGCCAAGAGTGAAGGGTACTTGGTGGAAGCTTTGGCAGTGGCAGACGATGTTGCCGTGGGCAAGACCAAAAACCGAATGGTAGGAAGAAGAGGGCTTGCTGGTACAGCAATTATGCACAAAATTCTTGGTGCAGCATCTTCGAAATACGACTTCGACGATGTTTTGGCTCTTGGCAAGGCTATCAATCAACATATGGTAACATTGGGTGCCTCGTTGGATAGGACATCTGTCCCCGGTAAATCGAATGAAGAAGAGGAGTTCACCGGTGCTGACGAGGCAGAACTAGGATTAGGTATCCACAATGAGCCAGGATTTAGATTGAACCCTATTCCTGAAATTGACGAGTTGCTCAAAGATATGTGGGATAAGTTGCTTTCTCCCTCCGATAAGGAGCGTCATTATGTCGATTTCGATCTCAAAAATGATGATTATGTTCTCTTGGTAAACAACATTGGAGGCACATCCTCCTTGGAGTTGTACATCATTGTTGAACATGTTTTCAAGACAAGTCCTTTATCCAAAAAGCCTAAGAGGGTTTTAGTCAGTGACTTTGTTACTTCATTGAACTCGCCTGGTTTCTCTGTAACTTTGTTGAATTTGAGCAGTCTTTCTAAGGAGGTGAAACACTCACCTGCAGATATCCTCTCTTATATTGATGCACCCACTGATGCTCCTGGATGGAAGCCTAAGGTGTATTCGGACGATGCTTGGACTAAAGGTCAAGAGTACATTGTTGACCCAATTGCTGAAGGTGAAATACCTAAATCCAATCTCAAGATGGATAAAGGAGTTTTCGAGGGGGCTTTGAAGAATGCCTTCAATGTCTTGATCAAAGAGGAGCCAAAGATTACGCATTACGATACATTAGTCGGAGATGGTGATTGTGGAGAGACACTAGTCAACGGTGCGAATGCAGTTTTGAATGCTTTGAAAGAGGACAAAGAATTTCAGTCTCGTTTGAATGACCCTGTTTCAACTCTCGCAAAGATTACTGAACTTGTCGAAGACAGTATGGGTGGTACATCTGGAGGAATTTACTCAATTTTCTTGACATCATTAGTGCATTATTTGAAAAAGGCTGATTCACTCACTGTGTCTACGTTTTCCAAGACACTTCACAGTGCATTGTATGAAGGGTTGTTCAAGTACACGAAAGCCAGAGTTGGAGGTAGAACACTTGTTGACACATTACAGCCTTTTGTCGATACTTTAAGTTCTACCCAAGACTTAAAGAAAGCAGTTCTTGCAGCTGAACGTGGTTGTGAATCAACCAAAAAGTTGGAAGCGAAATTCGGTAGAGCAAGTTATGTGGATGAGAAGGAATTTGAAGCAGATGGTGGTGTCCCTGACCCCGGTGCAGTTGGACTCCTTGCTATCATTAAAGGATTCCTTGAAAAATACGAATGAACGACTTTTCATGTTTGTTTTCTTGAATTTCTACTCTTGTTCAAGCTTGAGTCAATTTAGGTGATTAGTCGTCTTCCAAGGAAATGGTGTCATAAATATTCTATATAAGAGTAGTTGGGCAAATTGAAAAAAAAAAAGAATCTGAATATATGTTTTTCCCAAAATTGGAGAAATTCAAAAAATAACATATTTTCGACTGATAGATGAAATACAAATCCTAATGGTTAACATTTACCTGGTGTAAATTAGTAATTTATTCGTCTATGAGATTATTGGGCTTTGAACAAATCTAAGCCATTCAAATCAATCAATAAATACGTCTTTTCATTGAAAGTGCGACAAGTTCAATAAGACATAATGTCAATATTATTCTCATCTGAATCAGAGGAATAACTAGACCCATCTTTATGATATCTCCAGATTTTGTTGATCCTCTTCCAAGCAAACACTGCACTTCCAGATCCCACTTGAGTGGATATTCTGAAAAACTTCATCAATAAATATTTATGCTCCTCTTCAACACAATTAATACCACCAATAAGCAAAGGCCATTGGATCATCATCATAGAGCATTTCAACTTTTGGTCAGGGATTGATTCTGAATTTTTTAAAAAACTCACTAGATGGATAATTTGTTCGTTTACTACTTGAACTTGAGGAGCATTATGCGGTAATTGTAAAAATTTAGTTAGTAAAGTGACTATCGAACCAAGGACGTATGCTTGATGTGAGGTGTCCTTCCAGCTAACTATGACTTTTTCGTTTTCGATTTGCATTGTTTCTATTAGGTGACCGTCAGGCACTGTTCCGTTTTCGAAGTCCTCCGGAGAGAGAATGCATTTTTTGTTCACGAATTCCACTAGTGTCTGTTTATAAAATTCTGAAAGTAATCGAAGATACTCAAAAGAATCAGTAGGTTCGAAGTCGTCGCCTTCTTTTCTTTTCTTGTTTAAAAGCTTGATCAAGTCCCTCAAGTGACATATGCAATCATGATTGTATCCACAGAGTATGTCAAATCCGTTTTCCTCGATTGCTCCCAACTCTTTGAGAACTTCAACTTCGTAATCAGTCCCAACAGTGATGAGAGAATCAATTTCAGAATCCGATTTCAAAGTTCCTCCCTTTTGAGAACTTAGTCCGGCTAATATCTCAAATGCAATAAACCAAAACTTACAAAATATCAAAATCTTCGAGCTGAAGATTTGATTTGAGGAGACTTTCAAAAGAATGTCCTTTGCCCCCCTTAAGTGTGGCCGCCAGTCTTGTTTAGAATTAGAGGCAGTCGCACACGTTAGTAGAAGAACTGTCAAAAGCACATTCTCTATATTGGATGTTATATTATGATTATCTTTTTTCAAATCGTTACTTTTGAGGGCGGGAACCAACAACTTCAAGCACCTCGATAGATACTCACCATATGCTGCTTCGTCCTCTGATCGATTATATGTTTTGTGCAATGTTTTGGCCCCTTGGGCCAACACCGCTGCAAGAAGGAAGGATTCGTCAGATGCACATTTTAAAACAATATCTCGGGCGGGATTGAAGTATGCTTTTCTTCCGGTATCATATGAGCTGAAAGGTAAAATTATATCTGCAAAATCGTTGTAAAATGCTTGGAGATATAGTTTCTCGTTAGTAGTCGAAACCTTAATGAAATCGCTAGGAACATGTCTTGGAAGTTTGTCTAAGAATGACAGGTCAAGAGGATCATTTGTGGGCAAGGTTGACGGATCATCAACTAACGGAGTATTATGCTGTAAGAGAGAATTGAAAATATCGTCAGTGACATCACCAGTCTCTCCTGAACTGCTCTTCGGATCAACATTTGAGTTGAATATCATGTCACTCACAAGGTTATTCAAATCCATGGCAAGAGTGTTTAAGTCATCTTGATTAAAATTACCGTAATCTACCCAAACATCAGCCGTTTCGTGTTCTAGCTTACTTTCATTTGGAGCTCTTTCTTCGTTGCTCTTTGTGGTGACGGCGTAAGGAGAACGTTTCCCATACACAACGTTCTTGGGCTTCTCTTGAGGCGTTATGCTGGGAGCAATGCTGGGGCTTGACTTATAGGAAGAGTCAGAGAAAGAAGATCCGTCATTCAACAAGCTCATTATCGAAGACGAATATCCTGAAGAGGGCTTGGGAAGAGTGGAAGTATGGCTGATTTGCATTGACTTGCCATTAGAAACATCTTTTCTTGCCTCTGGAAGACGCTTGTTCTTTGCCTCATGCTGGTCCTCTCCATATTGAGGTTTGTAGTGATGAATACAGAGAGAAGGTTTCTCGTGCGATCCGAGATGCGGACTTCTTAACAATTCCTTCTTAGACACCCTGAGCACCCGTTCTCCCATAAAAGGGTACGAACATTCTTTCTTTAGTCTTGAGCATTGCCAACACTGGGGCTTCTCTTCCGAACATTTGATCTTTCGTCGTTTGCATTCCCGACATCCGCCTTTACTGTACCCTCTCTTTGCTTTCTCTAATCGCTTGTCATCGCGATCGACATCTGAACTAGTGCTCATCATAATACATGACACTCAAGGTATTTCGATAAGAAACCAACTAAATACTATTGCAAATTCATAATGGTGAGTAGTGTGCAAGCTCATTACTTCTGTGCGACATTTCAGAATTTGCTTCGGATGCAAAAACCGTTGACTACAACGATAATCAATTATGTCTACACTTGGTAAGTGTCGCGCATTTGATATATTTAAGCTATTATACAGACACCAAAAGATAAACCGAGAAATCCGGTTGTATGTTAGGGTTAATTAAATACTCTCCTTTTATCCGATGGCATGTCAGAGTTTTCATCGTGAATCTCTTCTATGGTACGTTTCTTGGAATTATGGCTCTTTGAAGGAGCGTCGAAATTAGGAACACTGTCAGTGGCAGATCCACTCAAGAAATCGTTAACAACGAAGTCGTCGTAATTGGGTTTAAGTCCATCATTGATGACGTTGATAGAATCCTGTTGCTCCTCAATTTGATTCTGCTGCAGCTGCTGTTGGCTCGCAATCTTCTTGATCCAGTCCTGAACCTGCTCAATAGATTGGCCCTGCTTAGCGATGCTCTGCTCCAAGCCGGTCATAATGTCTGGTTCATAGGAACTCGGATCGGTAGAGCCATTATCCCGAAGGCTTGGGGTGGAAGGAGCCAAGGATGGGCTATTGAATCCGCCGCTCGTCAACTCAGGGAAAAAATGTCTCGGGGAGTTCATGCTGGCATCCTGATTGATGATCTGCTGATAGATACGATTAACATTGCTATTGGGCGAATTGGCATTAAGTTCTGTGTCGTTTATATTCTCATAAGGGTCCACGAGGCCGTCGACTTGTCTATTACCGGGCGAATTTCCTCTGTCAGAGGACGTGGCTGAGGATGCTCGCTTGTGTGCTTGCTGCATTAGCATAAGCCTGGGTTTCTGGATAGCACTAGGTTGCACCTGAGAATAAGGATTAGGAGAAACGGTTTGTTGTCTTGGTATCTGAGGGTAGTTATACGTAGTCATCTGGTTAGCGGCATCCAAATCGGGCGGGTCTAAAGCACCGTCCACCTCCAATATCTTACCAGCATTATTACCATAGACAGCGGCCAAGAATTTCAATATTTTGTCTAAGGTTTGAGCTTGATGCTTATGTCTTTCTCTTGCAATATAATTCTCCTGCCACAATGTCTTATTATCTTTTCTTACTCGCCTCAAGTCCTCGCCTATTGCCATCTGATTCATCTTGATTTGATCCAATTCATTGATAATAATGTTAATGTTGAGTTGATTATCACCACCTTCGCCATCTTGACTCACGCTCTTATTTCTTACTATCTTATCCAACAAGTCCTCCCTGTCTTTAACGAAATATGGATTTTCAAACTGCCATACTTCGTCTAGGTTTCTATCGTCCTTACTCTGATTCATGGAGCCACTATTAATATCCTGCACTTTGTGCCAGCCGTACATGTTAAGCTGTCTTACAAAGGAGGCAAAATTGTTGTGTTTGAAATACTTGGGAAGAATCAATTTCATGAAATCTTCTCTGTGAAACACTTGGAACGTTTTCCCATCATCATTCCATCGAATGTATTCCTTATTAGCTGGATCGTTCACCATTGACCAGATCTTCATAACAAATGCTGGCCTTGTTTTCGGGCCAGAAGACTCCTTCTTTTTCTTCTGGACACTAGACTTTCTTTCCACCTCATTGTGGCTGCCACCGGTGCCATGCTGTAATGCCAATGGTTGTATGCCAATGCCATTTGGAATAATTGACTCCGATAATGGCTGCAACGGCGGTAGCGGTTGCAACAGGGAGAAGTACTTCGACGGGTTCATCTGTGCCAATTGGTTGTTGGCCGTCGCACCTTCACTTGCCCCGTTTACGTCCTGCGAAAACCCATTCAGATCGTCATCTCTATATTGCTGCACATTTCCAGGTATTCCAGATACCCCTCCAGAAAAACTATTGTACAATTGCTTTTGCGAGAGTCCAGGCGTCGAGAACCCGTCTCCTACAACGTCTTGGTTGTACAGGTTTTCATTGTCACGGTCAATTAATTGAATGTCGTTATCATCAACACTATCTGGATTGAAAATTTCCACCACAGGATCTTCGGTTCCATGGACGAAATTGGACATCTTGCCTCGCCCAATTAATTCTACCTGTGATGAGTTTGCTTGTTAATCGGGTGGCAAATATCTCTAATCCTTTGCCCGCTTGCAGTATGTGATTGAATATAGACTCAAAATTTTTTTGCCGTTAGTTTACCTATTTGATGTATCTTTGGAACTGAATAGATATACAAATCTGAGACAAACCCTATAACTTTTAAAAGGAAACTTATGGGGGTTGCTAGAACATTCCATGAAAAAAAATTGTTAAATTACACAAACCCAAACAAGACACAAAAAGAGTCACCTAACTTCCTCCTGCGTGTATGATAAGAGATAATAATATTCCAGTCATGCTATAATCACCTCTGATAGGTTTTCCGAACAAATTAGGTTGTTGTGGACGGCGTCGTTCAAAATATAGGACAATGCCAGTTGGCCTGTAAGTGTAGTTGGAGACCTGATGACTTGAGCAGTGAGCACCAAGTTTTTGGGATACTCCGAGAGCCTTTCCATGTCTATTACTGCAACAAGTACCATTTTTATCTTCTCTTGATGGTTGTAGTAGCTTAGCTGGAACTTTAACTCCTTGGGGCTGAGTGCGAGGATCTTGGTCGGAAACTTCAAGGAGAGCTTGAAAAAGTCGATGTCAATGCGGCGCATCACGAACCATTGAGACCGGAACGTTTTGAAGTGGTCCACTACGGTCTTGCAACCAGCCAGCCATGCCAGCAGGTCCTCAATAATAGCCTCGAAGAACTCTGGATTGTGGACGTGCGCATGAGAGAGAGACCTGGTGATGGCGTATTTGATATTGGCTGCGTCTTGGATGTTCGAGAAGTCAATGGTGATGGCCACAACTTTATCGAACTCGAAATTCATCACTGAATCCTTTACGTCAATGAATTTCAAACCAGATAGTGCCTGTATCACCGAAAATTTCATTTCTATCATTGATATCTCATCGGTCTCATACTTTTTATTATTTGCAAGCACTTTTTGCACGTCGGATAGCTCCTTTTTCAAATTTGTTTTGACATCATTCAATTGGGACAACTCGAGTACTAGCTCTTTCTGTTGTTCGGTTTTAGATAAATAACGTTGACGAACTGCTTCAAGATCCTTACGAAGTTCCGTCAATTCATCTTTCAAGGATGTCACCTCCGAACCAGAAAGGTTTGATAATTGCTCATTGACCTTAAAGAGATTGACCAATTTCGCTTTGAGTTCTGAGTGATATATTCTGACATCCTGTAACGTTGATTTAAGAGATTTTGATTTTTCTTTCAAGGAAGTTTCGTCTTCTTTCAAAGAGGTGAGCCTGTCCTCTAGTTCTTGAAGGAGGTTTTGAGAAAGTTGAATTCGCCAATCGTACCATGTGTTCTTGGATTGATGTCTTGTTAAGTCTTTGATGAGTTGCAATTTCATATTCAAGGTTAGTCGTTCGTGGTCATCTGCTTGATAATAATCCCTAAACATCTGTGGGTTACTTATCTCAATGGTCTTGTTAAATTCAGCGAAGACTTTCTTGCCTTCTTGAATATTCTTGTTGAGTTCTTCACAGCTGAATTCGTACAATTCCAATAATTGCAACTTTGGTAAAGATCTTGCGTAGTCATCCTTTGTGAAGTTGGTCTCATTTCGGGTGAAGGAGAGGCTAAATCTGTTAAACGTGTTTGCATCGATATCCAAATCGTCATAAAACTTGATTCCTATGTCAGTCATGAACTCAGATAAGGACACTTGGTCGTAGTCAACCAATGATTGAGAATCGCCTTCCGCGTTAAGTGTGTTATCAACAAGAGGGATCGTAGTTGTAACTACCAATTCCTTTAGTCTATTATCTAAGGTCTCTTGAATATCTCTATTTTCTTGATCTAAGACACTAGATGGTACCCCACCTTCTTGTTTATCTGCGAAAAACTCTGAAGAGCCTCTTTGATCGAATGCCGATTCGCTTGTTCCCTGAATTTCCCCAGATATATGCTGGCCCTCATCATCTACCTGTTGAGCTTCAAGGTAGACCTGCGTATCGTTCCCACTCTTATTATCTCCATCTTTATTTGTATCGACGAGAACAGACGACTCTATATTTGGTACAACGTTATTATTAGTATTCAAATGAGCCTTCAAAGGTACTTGAGTAAGCTCCATAGACAAATGGGCCTCTTGTGTAGATTGATCAATGTCGCGTTCTTGGGAATAAATATTTCCATCTATAGAATCTCCATTACCTGGACTGCTCTCTTTCCCTGATTGCGAATTGGGTGGTTCGACCCCCGGCACTGAGTCACCACTTTTCACTATGTTTTTTTCGGAGCTATTCAAGGGCAGAGTCTGTGCTTGAAAGCGATTATCTGTGGGCGAAGGCTTTATTGTGTCCCCGGTCGTTGGCAATGTCAGTGGAGTCTCAGTCCTAGTAGGTACTTGAGTGAATTCCATGGTGATCTCCTCATTATTCAACTCGACCGCATGCGATATCGTGCTGGTCAAATCCATCGTCATTTCTTCATTTTGCAGCGGCTTGGCTGCGGTTGTGTAGGGTGGTATAGTCTTGAATATTGGAGGTTGAATGGATCCAACTTGCAGTACCTCTGTCAAATCCATACCAACTTCCTTATTGTCATTACCGTCATCTTCCTCATCGGACGAACTCAAAGTCGGTGCTTGGTCTTCATCCTGCTGCTCATTGGCATGATTCGCACTGGGTTCATCACTTGGGGCGCCATTAGGACCACCATTAGGACCGCCATTAGGAACGCCATTAGGAACGCCATTAGGAACGCCATTAGAACCGCCATTGCTCTGAACAATTACAGCCTGGGACAAATGCACGCTGAACTGATTCGTGAGCTCCATAGTAGCCTCCTCTGCCTCGTCGTCAGACCCGCGAGCCGGAACACCATCATTGCCTGGCTCTTCGAACGCCCCCAACTGCGTGGCGATCTGATCCGCGTTCCGCTCGAGCGTCTCGAAACTATCACTGGCCGAGCTGTCGCTCAATATATCAATCCCTTCGTCATTCTCGTCTAGCAGAGCCACGCCGTCAGTCTGCGGGACGTCCCCCATCGTTCGCCTTCTCTTCGTAGATGGAACAAAATCAAACTTGTGGAGCGTCACCTCCGGCGCAAAAGAAACTCTTCTCTTATCGTTCATCAAGGGTAGCGTGTTATCCCTCAAAATGCTCTTTGATGGCTGTCTCATCGGATCCATCGCGCTCACCGGCACGTCGTTCTCCTGGTCGCTCATCGTGCTGTGTTGCAAGAAACAGAGAACTGTTTACATTTGAAAGTGCTTGTGTATCTCTAGGACTGCACACAACCACAATTAGTTGAACCTCGTATCACGGCGTGCCAGCTAGCCTATCCACCACCACCAAACACCGACGGTCATGGTGAGATGCCAGACCAACGCGACGGCGTTGCAACGTACCGAGATCGACAGAGTGCTGCCTCTCCAGGACTGCCCCAGCAACTACAGCCATGCGCTATGTCTTGACTACAACAGCAAGCTACGTCTCCCTGTCAGCGACAGCACCCTCCCCCTCGTATATAGTCCTTCTACGCTTGAGTGCTATGTCTTTTATTTGTGTGGTCGCCAGCTTGTCAACCACTACTCAACGGCATTATGCCGCACTTGCATTCTGCCGTAGTTGCACTCTGTAATTGCATTCTGACTCCTCGGCTTCGCAACCGAGGTGGACCGCCGCTAATCTCAGTAGCCACCACGAGCACTAGGCAATTCTTGCCTAGTGCTCCCTATGCTCGAGCGAATCCCCTAGCGCTTCCCTGGCGTTTGCGCGCTCTGTCCCCATCATGTGCGGGTATATGGAACTTTGAGCGTGATTCTGTTCAGGATTCAATCCTCGGTTTTACTGTACTGACTTTTTACCCCATAATAAAGCCAAAGCTCTTAGGAGAACCCAAGAGCCGGTGAAATTGTTCCGAGTTTTTTAGTTCCTTGTCAAAGTATAAGTTAATTTGAAATTATACAAGGTTTATTTCGAGTTTCTACTAAGAAGAAAGTGCCCGATTAGATTCTCGTTCTCTGTTAGTCACTCAAGCTGTCGCTATATCGCAATAGATTACACTGAGAAGAAGATTGACATTTTTGAATTTCGGCCATAAGAAATCAACTGAGAAGCGTTTTAGAGACATACAGTTACCATGGTTGCTGATACAATAGTGTACCACCCTACGGTGAGTAAGTTGATCAAATTTTTGGACAGTACGCCAAAAAGGGAGAAGAGTTTCCGTTTGGTGGTGTACTTGAGTAGGTTTTTGTCGTACTACTTGGCAAGACAGGGATTTCCAGCAGAGGTCATCAAGTTGTTCAAGGACTTGAAGGTGCATTTCACGCTCATCAGAAAGGGATTGAGGTTCTTGAAGCCTTTGAACCACTTGCAGACAGCCTCCAAGGCCTTTGATAACAAGCTCATGGACCCGGTGCTTCAAAACACCACCGTTATCCGGAATTTGGCTTACGCGGGGTACCTTACCCTTGACTCCATCACCTGGTTCAAGATGATGGGTATTGTTGACGCGAAGAAGTTCACCACAATTCCTAAATGGTCATCCAGATGCTGGTTGCTCGGATTGGTTGCAGGTGTGATTAATTCTTTGAGAATTTACAAGATCAATAGCAACAAGCTCTCTACCGCAGACGAAAAGACTGACGTCGAAGGTGCTAAGGGCAAGATATATTCTGCAAAGAGAAAGTTGGTATGGGACTTCTTAGATATGTTCATTGCTTTGAACTCCTTGGACTTCTTACATTTCACTGAAGGAGATATTGGAATGGCTGGTACCATAACCTCTGTTATGGGCTTGAGAGATTTGTGGGCTTCAACTTGAATTGTTCTTGTCTAGTTTAATTATATGCTATTTATACCGAAGAATCAGGATCATCATTCTCGCAGCTTCGAAATCCAGTGTAGAATCCTTTCCAGTAGTACTTCATAACTAGTTGTTTAATCTCATTTTCGAGAATCGTCTTTTCCTTACTATTTTCATCGATTATGCTCTGAAGTCTGGGGACATCTTCAGAAATGTTGAAGCAAAATAATTGCTCATTTGTCACTCCCTTTAACATGTCATCGACTTTTTGGAATGACGTGAATCCTTCCTTCCAGGTGTCGATGACGTCTCTGTTTATATCTTCCATTTCGATGCTCTGTATGTATATGTAGGTTGCTGAATAAAGAGGTTAAAGGTCTATAATGTGCCCAGCAGACATTGTTGAGCTAACCGAAGGTGTAAATAACTGAAGCCTTAACGTAGCTATCCAAATCAACAGTTCGGTAAACAATTTGAAACCTGCAAAATTGAATTATAAACTGTAAAATTATCTGAGGGCATCGCTTCAAGAAATCTCTTAATAGGTGACAGGTAAAGGTAGACCAAGCATTCGTTAAATCAATGG
Source organism: Debaryomycetaceae sp. ZIM 2471 (assembly GCA_031081905.1). Classification (NCBI taxonomy): domain Eukaryota; kingdom Fungi; phylum Ascomycota; class Pichiomycetes; order Serinales; family Debaryomycetaceae; species Debaryomycetaceae sp. ZIM 2471. The sequence continues at coordinate 215,273 of JARYTF010000008.1, read as the reverse complement.
AACGTGAGGAAGACTCGAAAGAGTCCTTACGTTTGTTCGTTGGAAATGTATCGGCAAGTCTTGTGGCGAAGAAAGAAGCCTTGATTTCTAGATTGGAAAAGTTTGGTGAAATTACTGGTGATTTAGAGCTTCATAAAAAGCCTACGTTTGATCATTTCTTCGGGTACGTTGAGATGGAGATCACAAGGAAGGACCTAGGAAAACTCAAGTCCTCTTTGAATGGCATGACTTTTATGGGATCAAAGTTGAGGATTGACGTAGCCAAAGAGACTTTCCAGGAAAGATGGAAGAGAGACCATCAGGTGTTAGAGAAAGATAAAGACGAAATACTCAAGAGGGAAAAGATTCACCTCAGAAGACAAGAGAGAATAAGAGAAGCAAGTACACCGTATCCATGTAATTCCCTAACGGGGAATTTAATATCGACTACTTCCACTTCGGATAATTCAGCATCAGGCTACCACAAGTCGGCACACACATTCAATGATATGTCAGGAAATACCAAGCACAAACCCCCCTCACAGACACTCATTGGGAAAAAGTCATATGGAGCATTCACTACGCCAAGAGGAAAACCTAACGTATTGCAGTATTCGAAGACGTCGGGGAAGGCAGAGGTAATTCAAGGTAGACATAGAGTCACAAAGAGGCCCAATCATTATATATTGAGAAAACAGCACACCCTAAGAATTCTAGTTAATGGAAATTTGAAAACTTTCAAGTGTTACAAGACCAAGCTTTGGGGATTGGAAAAGAATCGAACTGTCAACGATTTCACTTACAGATTTGTTAACGGTGCTTGGGTGAGTGGTGATAATCACGTACTTGAAAGATATCAACCAAAAGAACAATTGGTTCACCATGTCAAAAGCCAACCTGATAGCACAATAGACGAGCACATAAACTGTGAGTTCAATAACAATAATTTGAATTTGAATACAGAAAATGAAGAATCTGAGTTCAGAGCGGAGCATGATAAGAACAGAAACGTGTTGGCATCAATCTTTGGTAGCATGGATTTTGAGAGACCCATGGATATTGACCAGGATAATGGAATAGATGAGGAGGATATCGTTGTCGATGAAAAAGGAAGGAAAACGGTAAAGAGATTCGACTTCGAAAATGAGGGGACAATAGAAAACTCTGACCTTGAGATAAATGAGTCTGATATTGAGATTGGCTTGGAGGTTTTGAAGAATCATGAAAAGAACTCTGCAATGAAACTAAAGGAAGTCGATATGCATCAGTATGATGAAGACGAAGATGAAGATGATGAGCAAGAGGAGGAGCAAGAGGAGGAGCAAGAGGAGAAGGAAGAAAGAGCACTTGACAATGCAGAGCCTTATACTAAGACTCAGCAGGATGACACAAAGCGCGCAGAAGATCGAAACGATTCTGTGGCATTTGAAGATACAGATGAGCCTATACCGTCTTTCGGTACCAATAGTAATACGAGTTCTGTCCCGAGTAACACAGAAGCATTGAGGTCCTTATTCAATCCAGGGGTCGATCTGCAGCCTGAAGTGGGATTTAGTCTTGCTCTCAATGAAGAGGATGAGGATGTGAACGAGGATATGCAAGAGGACGAGGAATCTGTTAAGAGACATGAAGATCATCTTTTGAAAGAGATCAGAGCGAAACAAGAGCAATTCGCGACCAGAAAATCAGCCAAGAAGCAGGGACTCTTCTGGGCCCATGTCGAGTCCCCATTCTTGAGTAATCAGACACAATTAAGTAGAATAGGTGCTGACATCAATTCTTTAAGATTGCCCGGAGGAGCCGACGGTGAACCTCCTTCTGCAAGCGGTGAGGGTTCACAGTATGAGAAATGGTTCTGGGATTCCAGAGGGGAGATATTCAGAGAGTGTAAAAGGCGAGAGCGTGATTTTAGTAGATCTGTAAGGAAGATGTCAGGAAATTCTACTATATAGCATAAATACAATATTCAATCTTTTAGATGCGATTTTTAAAATTTTTTATCAAGATCTAAGTAAAATTCAAAGATCGTCCATCTGTAAAAGGTTACTGTGAGCTAATGGCGGAGGAACCTATAGTCAGCAAGAGTGCAAGTGACCCTCCTCGAGCTCCTGCAGCGCAACAAGAAAAGGAGATCCCCAAATTCACCTTGTCAAATGTGCTAAATGATATATATGGTGGACTCAAGGCTTTGTTATTTGATCCATTTTGTAACAGAATAATTTGCCCATTAGTGATCCTATTCACGTCTTTGATATGTAAGGTAGTGATTGCATCTGTGCCTTATACAGAGATAGATTTCACAACATACATGCAGCAAATTGAAGCTGTGGAGGAGGGTATAATAGACTATGCTGAAATATATGGAGATAGTGGACCGATTGTGTATCCAGCAGGTTATATTCAAATATACCAATGGATTGCATATTTGACTAGAGGAGGATCAGACATTGTGACTGGACAGAAGCTTTTTGGATATTTACTCACTCTTACAAACCTTCTCGTCGTCTTGGTATACACAATGTCTCCAGGTACTCAACCTTGGCCTTTCTATTTAATTCTCACCAGCAAAAGGTTGATTTCTATTTACGTTTTAAGACTTTTCAACGATTGCTTTACGACTGTTTGTATGGTTGGTGTCACGTTGATATTGCAGCAGGCATCATATTGGCATTCAACGAATTCGAAACTCAGTTTTGTTTTGAGCTTGGTAGCTGCAGATTTATACAGCATAGCCATTTCTATCAAAATGAATGCTTTGCTTTACTTACCTGCTTTTGTTTTATTGATATACTTTCTCTGTGGAGAGAATTTGATCAAATCGTTAATCGTTTTGGTGGTAATTCCTTTCGTTCAAATTATTATGGGTTGGAAATTTTTACTTCCTTTATTTGATGATGAGGAGGCTTCACAAATAAGATGGAACTACATAAATCAAGCGTTCAACTTCAAAAGACAGTTCTTATATGAATGGACTGTTAATTGGAAATTCTTCAGTGAGGAGGTTTTTACGAGTGGATTATTCGCAAAATCACTCTTGATACTTCATGTTGTGACATTAACTATCTTCATTTTTACACGATTTATAAACCCCCAAGTGACAGGAAAGTCTTACAAGCTGCTCTTAAAAGATGGAATTAACCCATTTACCACAGTTTCGACCAAGAATTTGTTCCTTGATCCTACCTATGGTCCGAGACTTGTCTTTTTGACTCTTGCAACAACTAATTTGATCGGCATTGTATTTTCGAGATCGCTACATTACCAATTCTTGTCATGGTACTGTTGGCAGCTTCCGTTTCTTCTACATTCGACAGGATGGAATGTGGTGACTTGCTTTGTGCTTTGGTCGCTACATGAATATTCTTGGAATGTCTTCCCTTCAACTACACAGAGCTCGCTTCTTTTGGTTGTGATATTGCTCACAGTTATGATAGGAGTGTGGAACAATTCGACAACATGGTTTCAAAAAAGATTAGAACCAGTCAACGAAACAAAGAAGAAAGAATAAGACTGTTGAAAGTTTAGTGTTACAAGGACTAGTGTATAACATTTAATACATATTAACCATGAAATATCCACATTGTTCAGAACAAAAAGACAATGGTTGCTTCACTTTTCGGAAGCCCATCGATTAAGTTGTTCCATGTGTTAATGACAAACATGTATAAAACCACATGCAACTTCATACTATACATATTCAAGACACAAATATAAGCACAATTTCAGTTTGTTTTGATATATGGTTATTTGTATCCTGAGGTTTGATCGAGAGATTTTCACTTAATCATTACTCTCCAAGGCATCGACGCCACCCCAATTGAAGCCACCAACACCCTCGTTCAAACCAGCTTCACCATTGCCATCAAGAAATTGATTGAAATCGAAATCAATGTCATCAATCGCTCCACCAGTATGATTTCCTGCTCCAAATAGAGTGTGGTTATCGCCATTGGAATTACTTAAGATCTCAACCGGGAATATCTGGTCGCCTTGGCCAATGGTATCCTGAAATGACGGAGCACTGGTATTGGGTGGAGCAGGTTCGTTCTCCGGCTTTCTTTCCGCCTCTTTCTTAACAGCCTTGTCAACTTTAACTCTAGTGGGCCCTGGAGCCAGAGTTTTGTTCGACTTAATCTTAGGAGATTCCACTGTGGATTGATTTTTTCTCTTCCTTTTAGACAAGGGATCAAGGGCAGTTTCAGAAGTTGGTGTTAAAGGGGTGGAGTATTCATGCTTGAGATGTGATACGTTATTTGACTGGTTATTGGATTGACCAGAAATTAAAGCGCTAGAAGTATTGGGAACACTTGATTTACGCCCCCTCTTCGATGGGGGTTCTTTCTTTTTATTCATAGACGGAGAAGCTTTGTTATTGATCACTGGAGAGTTGGTATTCGTTGCAGGTGACTGTTTCTCTTGACTGAGTCCCTGGGGTGGCAACATGGATGTACCAAGCAAACCATTCACATCTGTCCCTCCATTATTTCTTGCGATGTCTAACCGCTTTTTGTTTTGCTTTTCTAACAACATAAGTTGCATCTGATAATCTTGCAAAGCACTCATATTTCGGTTAACACCATTGGTGGCCGGCATTGAACCTAGCATTTGGTTTTCTCCCAGTTGACCAGGTATTCCAGATTTTCCGGTCGAGTTCATCCTCATTACCTGCTGAGGAGGCTGGGGTTGATTGAATTGATTGGACAACATTTGCTGTTGAGGGACACCTTGCATTGCATTCATGGCTTGCGGTGTGTGTTGATTCTGTGGTGTGATTTGGGGATTTATTCTTGGGTTCGAAGCGGGTGAATTCTTATTCGAAATGTCATGGAAACCTTGAGGTTGTGGTTGGGGTTGAGGTTGAGGGTGAGGTTGGGGTTGCAGCAGCTGTTGAGCTGCAACGGCTGCTTGTTGACGAAGATTATTCATCTGAGATTGTGCCAGCTGTTGTATTCTGTTGGGGCCTTGTTGGGATAAAAACAATTGTTGTTGCATGTTCATGTTGTTACCTGAATTCATGCTCGCCAAAAATTGTTGCTGTTGTGGATCCATTCCAGCCGGCATCTGCTGCTTCATCATTTGCAACATCATTCTTTGTTGATGCTGTTGTTGTTCAACATTTGAGGCAGGTTGCTGGCCCAAAGGTAATGATTGTCCTGGTTGACCCTGTATTTGTCCGTTATTGAACATACCTATATTCTGAAGGTTAAGACCTTGGAGGTCTTGTTTTTGACTTTGTTTCAACATCTGTAACTGGTAATATTGAAGTGCCATGTTTGAGGAACCTTTGTGATTTTTAGCTTGAAAAACGTCCCAGAAAACCTGCCACCATTCAAAGAGAAAACCTTGAGGTGCGTCCATGGAAAGTGCAAGTTTGGGTAGATTATTCTCCTTTTGGAATTGATGGTGCCCGTTGTTCGGGGTTTGGGGTGTGTGAGAAGCATTAATTTGAGGTGAGTTTTTGTTCGAGGAAGACGAAGAATTGCTAACAGAAGGTAACTCTGCTTCGTTAGCGAATATTCTGGCCGTTTGAGACAAACGACTCTTGACAAGGAAATCATAGACATAAGCATTGAGAAGCTGCTTCGGATTTACCGCTGTCGAATCGGAAACACTGGTCGAGAAATCCATCACAGGTCTCCCGGGATGATGTGAGTTGTAGTGAGACTGACTATTGTCGTTATTCATCGAAACGTTTTTTTTTGTATCGTACAAACAGGTCACTTCGATAGCTCACTATTCTTCTTTAAACCGGAAACCGCTTGCTTGCTACCCTTCACTCAGAAGACGTTCGGAAGTGATGGTGGTCCCTAACAAATACTCTCAAAAATGGATGCTATAGTTCCGATAGATCCTACTATTCTCTCGTTAATTTTCTAATAAACAATATTCTAAACTGTTTGACGTTTAGCACAACTAGAAACACAAATCTTGCTTGAACTTTTTTAAACACAATTGCTATTATGAATGTGGAGACAAAGTCTTACTCCAATAGTCACCAGATCTCTTAAGTCTGCTTAGTCTAAGAATTGAATAGTATCTCGTTACAACGTCAGGAATCTTCCTGGATAGATTACTGACATTTGAGTTGCCCGGCCATGAGGAGCTAGACTTCCCAAAACGGCAACAAGTTAAAAATATGATTATATGGAATTGTAATAGATACATAGGAAATACAAAAAACGAGTTAACTTTTACATGAATAAATACTTTTCTTCGAACTCCTTAGTGACATGACCAGCAAGAGCGGACTAAACCTTATACCCACAAAATAAAACGACAAAAAAATGACAAAAAATACAACAAAAGCGAACAAATTATACCGTACAATAGTTCGTGCTAGACTTTCGCTAACTGCTAACCCCAAACAGTAGCATCCCCCGAGAAACCTTTATCGTTGTAGTCTCCCCAAATATTTGGAGGTGCAATCGAAGTGCTTTTGGATTGCATATTGTGATTATCATAAGAATCCATAAATGAAGAACTGAAAAGTGTCTTGTTTTTATTCAGACCGAGGCCGACCGAGTTGTTGAGGTCGACAGAGCTGAAGGGATCAAAGACAGGTGTGGTGCTATTATTATTGCTGTTGTTGTTGCTCATCAACAAGCTCGGGTTCACCATATTGTTACCGAAGCTCATCGATGGTGATGCACCCATGTTGGTCGTTGACAAAGGTGTCAAGCTCTCCAAACTACCCAAGCCTGTGTGTGCTGTACCGCCGCCACTGCTTTTGCTATTGTTCAGCACCACTGAAGGTGTTTTATTGAGATTGACATAGTTTTGAGGTGTTTTCCTGTTTGTGGAGAGAGAATACAACTGTGTTGGAACGCTATGCAAATCGATTTTTGCTTTCTCGATAACGTCCAACTGAGATAAGAAGGGCTCACTGTCTATCCGTCTCTTTGGATACTTCCCTTGTTCAACCATTTATCCTCAAGGCGGCTTGCAAGGTTTACGGTAGGTGTATGCTGTTGATATTTCATTCCGATTTTTCAATCTTTTGTCGAGGAATTTTTCAAAATCTGAATTACTACATAAGGTAACAGGTTACAAAATTACATTCAAGATTTAGAAATAAGTCTAACGTTTCTTCTTCTGTTTGATTTCATCATCCTTTGTAGCGTGTAACTTGATCTGGTTAGGATAGTCAGGTCTGTTACCACTATGTCCTTGGGACCAGTCGTAACTCATTGCATAAGCGAATATAGTACCAGTTTTGTTGAAGCCTGTAGCAGATATAGTGCAATCGAGACCCGGGAAAGATTTGAGCCTGTGTCTAGCGTCCTTGTCCCAGAAGGAGAAGGTGCCATCTGAGCCAGCTGTGCTGAAAGTACCATATATGGGGTGGAAATTGATCGAATTGACTGCGTATATGTGAGACTCTGTGTTGGAGGAGGTTCGTAAGGCAGAAGTAGCGTTTGCACCATTGGGCGACTTTCTGTGACATCGGAACGAGAAGCCAAACTTAGTTTGTTCGTTATCGTCGATGTATTGGATGGCGCAACGTCCCTCGATAGATCCTATAGCAAAACCTGTACCCTGAGGATAACAGCTGACGGATCTTGTTTGCCATTTTAAGGGAGACATGGCGTTCTTAAATATCTGCTGAGGGTTGTTGAGGTCAACAATGGTTATATGACGGTCAGCACAACCAACAACAAGAAGCTTTTGGCTGGAATCCATGCAATACGCCCTTTCTGGAAGATTGATTGTAGACACTGGCTGAGGCGATCTCATATCCCAGTACTTCAATGTTTTATCCCACGAAGTGGATACGACAACTGGCGTATTTGTCGGGCCACACTCTACGTACCTGACCGCTTTCACCGGTGCATCGTGGACACCAATTTGTTGTGCTTGTTGTGATTGCAAATCAAAGATTTTTACTTGTTTATCTGCCCCTCCACTAATGACTTTTGTTCCATCGATCGACCATCTAGCCGAAAATACAGGCTGATCATGCTCGTACAAAGCTCTGCCTTGATTGTTTCCCGAATTTGGATCTATCTCATAGATTCTGACCTTCTTATCCCAACTAGACACAGCTAGTAAGTCCTGCTGAGGCGAGAATGATAAGTCGGTTATCGAGTCTTCCGGAGGATTGTTGACTGTCACATCATTCACAAGCTCCTGCCCATTAGTTGCTGATGAGCTGGCATTGTTTGATGTGCTTGCACCTAAGAATGACATCGTTAACGCAGAGTCTTCACTATTAATCTACAGCTTGAAAAATCACCTATTTTCTTCGATATCCTAAACAGCAAAAGCATTTTTTAACCTGCAAAATTGAATTTTACATTTTAGTAGCGATATCGAATCTAAGACTATTCTAAGACCATAAGAACCTTGATGACTTCACGGTCGTTTGATAGCAAAACGAACGAAACCGCTTTCGAAATTCCCACAGTAAGGTTCGACGATGATACGAATAGTGAAATCGATGCACAAAGTTTTGAATACAAGCGGTATGATAACAACACATCCATTGATTGGGCTCTAGAGTCTGCGCGAGTGCCCCAGTCATCGGCATTTGCAACTAGAAAATGGTTGACAATCATTGCCCTGGCATTGTGTACGGGCTATCTCACGTCATTTATCGATCTTGCCTCAGCGTGGCTCAATGACTTGAAGAAGGGCTTGTGCTTCGGTAGCATGGACAAGTGGTCATTACTCAACCCATACAAAACGTGCCCCGCCGATGAGTGGTACGATTGGTCAGCCATTATATTTCTGTCCAGCAATGCATTTCTACACATAATGGTAGACTTTCCTATTTACTTGGTTGTGGCAGCTATATGCTGCTATATTGCAGCCTTGATAACAATCAAGAAAGCGCCTATGATCAAACAATCGGGGATACCTGAGGTGAAGATGATAATATCAGGGTTCAACTATAACATTGATAAGTACTTGGGGCTAGAGACATTATTATACAAGACTGCAAGTCTTATATTGGTGGTTGCATCTGGATTGTGGTTGGGAAAGGAAGGTCCATTGGTTCATTTATCCTGTTGTGTTCAAAATATTCTTTACAGTTTGTTTATCGGCGATAGATACGGAAGCGAGGCTGTCAGAAGGGAGCTTCTCAGTGCAGCAGCAGCAACGGGAATCTCGGTTTCTTTTAACGCACCAATAGGAGGCGTTCTCTTCGTCTTAGAGGGCATGCCTAGTTATTTCATGCCCACAAGAATTATGTGGAGCTCATTTGTAAGTGCAACAATTGCGGTGGTTGTTCTAGGGAGCTTCAAGGTGTTTGCAGAAGGTAAAAATTTCAGAGAACAGGACTTATTTCTGGTCGAATTTGGTAACTTTAGTTGGCTCTTCATGGAGGTAGTTCCATTTGTATTATTAGGGGTAATGGGTGGATTTTATGGATTTCTCTTCAATAACGTAAACTTGAAGTTCTGGAATCGTGATTTCAGAGATATGTTGAGAATGAGGATGTGTGAGTTCTTCAAGAGGCCACTTTCGGACGGAAAATACCTTCATATTTTAGTGATTCTTGCTTTAACCACAATATTTAACTTCCCATTACATTTGACAAGATTGCCTTTGAGTGCGTATTTGAAGATACTATTCACAGACTGCTCGATTGATGATGATTCTACGGACTCTTCTAACTTTCTTTGCAAATCATCTGATTACTACAAGGTGTTGAAGCTACTGTACATTTTGCTACAGGGATTTCTATTAACGACGCTTACCTATGGTATTGACATACCTGGTGGAATATTGATGCCAACACTAGTGCTAGGAGCAACTTTTGGCAGGCTTTTGGGCATCATTTCTCAAGTTGTTCAGAAAAAGATCAATTTCACATACTTGAATGAATGTACAGAGAAAACTTGTGTCATATCTCCCTCGTCATATGCGGTTATTGGTGCTAGTACTTTCATGTCCGGTCTTACAAAGTACACGATGTGTGTGGTAGTGATAATGTTCGAACTTACAGGTGCCGTGTCTTATGTACTACCTATAATGATTGGAGTCGTTGTTCTGAAGTTTGTGAATGATTGGCTCAGTGACTACAATATCTATGATTCTTGGTTGATTGAAATGTTCAACCGTACAACCATAAACACAAGTACAAGCACGAGCCCAAACACACAAGATAGTGGATATAACATGGGGAAGGGCAGTGGATTTATAAATTTCAGCAATTTGACAACTTCATCGAGGAGTAGATTACCTGATTTGTCTGTGAGTGAAATAATGATTCAGCATTCCCTGACAAAATGCCTCTATTTGATACCACAGGAACCTTACACGGCAAATAGCTTATTGGAATTGATGAACGAGGACAACCATGAAGGTTATCCTGTTCTTTTGAGTCACGACAGCCGAATTTACATTGGATACGTTTACAAAAGAATGTTGATAGAGAAAATTTCACTGTTTGAAAGCTTGACAATAAGAGTTTGTCTCAAGGTCGAAAACACACTGTCTAGTAATTTGTCTCAAATGGCGCACTATGAAAACAGTTTGGGTCAGAGTTCAACGGCTATTTTGGATCTTCCAATTGAAAAGGCATTTTTTATCATCAACGAGGATACACCCGTGTACGAAGTAGTAGATCTATTTGAAAGTATGCACATAAATTATCTTGTTGTACAAGGAAGCTCTACTGCAGGTAGGGTAATGTGTGGTTTCATCGATCGATTCAAGCTTGCAAGCTTGATTGAACTGGGATTCGAAAATATGGCCAGCAACTCAACACAGGATGGTATTCGTCAAACCATAAGTTCACAAGAACAAGAACATGTACATATTAGGAATGAAAGACAAAGTATAGAATTGTTAACATAGATAAATAAAGGATTACGTTTTTTAGGTCAAATATAATTTTCGAAAGAAGTATATGTTGGCATATATGCAAAGTAATGAGCAAACCACCTGATGCGACCATACTTATAGAAGAGCTACCGCATGACATAGACAACTGGCTAATCGGTATCGACTCTCTGTTCCTTACATTGAATAGGGCTTTTAAAGGCATCAAGAACATAACGAGTGGAGTCCATTTATTCCACTATTCTTCTCCCACCCAGAGCTCAGAGGACCAAAAAAACTCCGCACAAGAAGACATCATAGCATCTAGTCTCAGATATGGCTACTGGTTTGAGTGCAAGGAGAACGAAATCTATACGGTCAAATGGGAAGAAAAGGATGATGCAATAATTTTCAATAGATTGACAGATGATTCAGACAGTCTAGGAAAGACTTTATCCACGCTAGGGGAGGTTTACCCTTTCATGATACAGTATCCAGAGAATCGTGATGAATGGAGAGATCTTACCTGCTTCATTGACTGGGAGATAATCGAAGAATTTTTACCGTCTGACGTTCATATAGGGAAAGTCAGTACAGTTGTTTCATCAAAGGAGGAAAACGCAATTCTCCTAGATGTCCTCGCGAAGAAGAATCCCGGGCACGTATATGAGGATACTTCTGGTGGCGAATTGAACTACACTATCATCGAATTCAAAAGAAGGGGGCCTAACGCTTCTTCCCCGGAATCGATTACGAAAAGCATTCTTGACAAATCCTGGTATCTAGATGAGGTTTTTGGACATGACTTAGATTTGCTATTAGGTGAGCTACAATTGGCCTTTTTGAACTTTATCTTGCTAGGAAATTTCTGCTCAAATGTGCAATGGTTAAATCTTTTGAAGTTGATTCTGATGAGTTGTGAATATCTTTCTCGAGATAGAGGCTTCACCATCAGCTTCTTAAGATGTTTAAGTGCGCAGTTGTTAAAAATTCCCGAGGAGTATGTTGTTACATCACCGCTAGTGGATCTGGCTATATATATGAGTGTCATGGAAAACTTTACCAGGGATGTGTTCATTTCCAATACGTGGGGTAGTGATTGCTGTTCCAAGTTGAAAACTTCGGGGCTAATTTTTGATCTATGGAACAGAATTTTGCAAACTAACAAGAAAAGGTTTGGAATAGATTTCAACCAGTACAGCAAGGCGAAAGACGAAGACGAATTCGAGGTATATAATGTTAATGATATCGATGAGGATGATGATGAGTCACCTGCCCTAGTACTATAATATGACGAACTATTTACGTTTAGATGCTTTTATTTTTGCCAGCATTTCAAGTTTCTTTTGCCTATCTATTATCTTTCCCTTGAATACGTCCTTACCCAGGTCTATCAATTTAGAGTATTTTGTTCGGTACACGTCCTTCTCTGATGAAGTCATAGCATTCCACACAGATGCCACTTCCCTCCGGGCATCAGTCTTGCCCAAGTGTGCATATTTAGGATGTGTAATCGAGTAAAAGTAGTTCCAAGCATGTATGAATGTAATCGAAGAAGTCCGCTCTGTTTTCTTCTGTCCTGTAGCCGACTTGGTCTTTTGCTCTGGCGCTGATGTCTGGTCGTCTCGCAACTGAGACCGGTAAAGCGTATCTTCTTTGATCTTCTTGACATCTGCTCTAGTCAACTTTTGATTTTTAGGTTTTTCTAACAAGTCAACGTTGGCGATCCATTCATCAACCAAATTCTGTATTTCAGATATGTCAGGTTTGTCTAAGTCTGTTGGGTTATATTTATTTTCTATAATTTGTGTCAACTCTTCTTTAGTCCATCGATACGCATAGTGTGCCTTCGGTATCAAAACCCATCCATATTTGAGGTTGACACCCACGAAGTTCATGGGAGTAATCCTCAGAAGCTCCGGGGTAGACTTGCTTATAGTTGCCAACCCCCGTACTCCCAAATTTAATGCTCTGATCATCAATTTAGAATTCTTGAAAATCTTCAATACCAAATCGTAAGAATACGATATGAAAATTCATTTCAAAATCTTTATATCATCAACTGCCTTATCAATTAGAATATAAAATTCAACGATAAAGAGTGGACGAGTAAGTGATGGGTATATAATATGAACGCACCGCAATCGCCATTGTTTCCTCCACTGCAATTGACTTCTTCAGTTACGACTAATTTCAGTCAAGATGAGATCTCATCCTTACTTCCTCAGCTACCAGATAAGCCAATTACGCAAACCTCATCAATCCAGGTTTTTATAATAACGCCAGAGAAGAACTTATTTATTGAGGGATTTGAAGCTAATGAGTATTCTGATCGTCCTCCTACGCTTTTGAGAGGCTGTCTTTTTTTGCGAGTTTTAAAACCCTCAAAGATCAAATCAATAACCTTGTCATTTAAGGGGCAGCAACGCACAGATTGGCCAGAGGGCATTCCACCGAAGAAGACCACCTACGCCGAAGTCAATGACGTTGTCTCACATACATGGCCGTTTTATCAGCCGAATTCGACAGCACCCAACGGGGGAGCAGATCTCTTTCAGGAACCATCGAAAAGCCTACAGAATCAAGATTTGGATGTGACACATTTGAGTTTGGCCGAAAGCACTTCAAGAACACTTTCACCTCTTCCTACAGATGGTAGGGGGTTTCTTGCTAGAAGCATGTCTCCTGCGGCTTCTTTGGTAAAGAGGGCTACATCGCCATCTGTGCATGACGTTTCTAATGACTTGTCATCTGTACCGACGGCGCCAGACTGTGACGCATCTAAGCCCGGCCATTTCCCAGTCGGTGATTACTTGTACAATTTCGAGCACCCATTGCACCCTTCAGTACCTGAGTCAACTTCAGTGAATTTTGGATCTGTCAACTACTATCTTGATTTTTCGATTGTTAGAGCAGGAGCTTTCAAACCGAACTTAACGGGTCGCTTACCCATAGATATTGTCAGGATACCATCGGAGTCAAGTCTTGAGGAGAATGAACCGATAGTGATATCTCGTGATTGGGAAGATCAGCTAAGATATGAAATTGTAATTAGTGGAAAATCTATAGTCCTAGATTCTTACTTGCCTTTAGCATTCCGCTTTATACCATTATTCGGGAAGGTATCTTTACACAGAATTAGAGTTTATCTATCGGAGGATTTGGAGTACTTCTGTCAAAATAAGAAAGTACACAGGATGGAGCCCACCAAGAAGTTTCTACTTCTTGAGCACAAAGCTGAGCAAGGAAAGTCACTTTTAGCGACAGACGCCGATGCTGATGAACAGGATTATGAGGTTTTGCCCAAAGAACTTGAGTTTCAACTATATGTACCAAAACTACTTAATGGTAAAAACTCTTACGTGCTTCACCCAGACACTTCGTTTGCTAATATTCAGTCACATCATTGGATAAAAATTTGTTTAAGAGTATCTAAGAAGGACCCTGAAAACCCTGAAAAGAAGAAGCACTATGAAATCCTGATTGATTCGCCTATTCACGTTTTGTCACCACTTGCACTGCACAACAATACTCTTCTACCAGCCTATGATGATTATAATTCCCTGATGTCTAACATTGCTGAGAGATTCGTATCTACCCCACCATTATCGCCTGATGTGATACCCGTGAATTTTGGTGATAGAATGCCAAACATAGATGATGTTGAACATACAGACAGCAATGGTTCCCTCGATAAAATGTTGCAAGGCAGTAGCACTGGACGAGAATCTCACCGCTCCTCATTGAATAATGAAATACCACCTCCTTCCAATATGCATTTAGAGGCAAACTTATACAAGCCAAAGCCAGAAAAGTCTGTGAATTCAGCATTAAATTCACCACAAGCAATTCCCCATCCAGCGACATTCAGTCCTTCGTTGAGTTCACCAATTCAACGGCCTATTCATCTATTGAGACGACCTTCTATAAACCCTCCCCCTTTTGAAGCTACTGAAGATCAAATATCTCCACCCGTACTTCCACCTGCCTATGAAGAAGAAGATCCGAGATCTATGTCACCATTGCGTATTAATAATTCGTCCAGTAGAGAAAGGAGTAGGAAATCTTCACTCGTTCCAGCAGATTCTGCTGTTACTGCAGCATTGAACCCGTCACTATCTATCAAAGAGCTGTTGAGCCAACAATTGAATTGTGACAGTTTGTCTACTGGACACAGAAAGGCCAGTGTGGACGAAGGCAGATATTTGCTGAAACCAGTAGACATTGATTCGAGAATTTCCAACAATGATGGTGAAGACATAGTGGATTTCTCGAGTTCCCCCATAAGGGCACCTGACGAACTGGGCTTAGGCACATCTTCTCACATGTCTTTGGGTCGAGGTATCAACTCTAGAAAGTCTTCTGTGTCATCTGCCGGATACAACTCGGATTCACCAATTGAGCAAACTATGCCTCTTTTGACAACATCTACAACTTCATTACCAAATGGAACTGAAGAGAGGCAGAGTAGAAATGCGTCGGTGAATCTGCTAATGCCGGAAAACTTCAAGAATTATCATCAAATAGATGAATTGCGCACAGAAATTGCCGATATTGTGGACGACAATCCATATGGCGGACCAGTAATAGGGGGAAACTTATCGCAGTTGAGAAATCCTCGTATCAAAAAGCATTACCAAGATATTGGTTCGGCTACTGCACTGAAACCCTCTGGTGCAAACAAGGAAAGGCAAAAGAGTTTCGGTGTGGTCGATAATAGTATCGAGAAATTGAGTAAGTTCAATCTAATGTCTGGACATGAGGCCTCTAAGGTAGCCGTGGAGGACAATGAGTTGAATGCTGAAACGAACGATGAAGCAACCGAACCACTTGCATCGAGCAATAGACTTCCCCGTTTTGAGTATAGCTACACTGTAGAGTAAATATGACATTTCATTTTTTAGTTATGTATGTTATACTTGCTTGACTTCCCCCACTTTATCTTTTATCTTTCCATCTTGAGTTTCTTCGATCTCTCCCAACCATTCATAAAGTACTGCAAGATCGCGATTCGCCAAATGGTCCCTCTCACAGGCCTTATCGTACCATTGCTTACCTAGATCACCCAAAAATAGATATCTGTTCTTCAGTTTTGCCGATTGAGTTGCCAATACCAAGTCCTTTCTGGTCAATTTAGTTATGAAACCTCCCTCGTATCCTACTTCACATGGCAATCCGTTTTCTGGATACACACCCGGAATGGGGCAATTGTCTACCGAAGCCCATGACTTTCCAGTCGAGACGGCAACGAGTTTGGCGTAGTTCTGCAAATTCAACCCAAACGCTTTTGCCAATTGAAAAGAATCAGCGACTGCCAAGTTGGTTATCGCTAACAAGTAGTTGTTAGATAACTTAGCTGCCAATCCGGTACCATGTTGATTTCCACAAGGAAAAATATTTGCACCCATCAATTTCAAAAGTTTTACTAATTCTGGTTTAATAGAATCATGATCCTCTCTCGAGAGCATGAAGCTCAATGTTCCTCTTCTAGCACCAATCACCCCTCCACTTACTGGAGTATCAATGAAGTCGATTCCCAAATTCGCATTCTTTGTCATTTCGTGAACCTTGACTGAAGTCGGAATGTCGATGGTAGACGAATCGAGGATGGTAGTGCCGGACGTATTGCGGAGAGCATCGTTGGTCTTGTACGCGTCGAGTAGCTCACCTACTACACCCTCAACATGCTTTCCCTCAGGAACCATAGTGATAATAAAGTCGAGCGGCTTGTCCACCTCGGTCACAAATGACAGGAGTGTGTCTAGTTTCTTCAATTTTGAAGAATTGTCATTATTCTCCGCTGTCGCAGTTTGCACAAACGTCTGTGCCAACGAAGGCACTACGTCATGGACGTATAGCTTGTCATCAGTGTCGAGCTTGTTATATATGTGTCTCGCCATGTGTTGGCCCATTTGCCCGAGACCAATAAACCCGTAACTGCTAAGTCGGGGCGAATAGGTGGACAACGATCTATGAAAAACTCGAGCGCTAATCATTGTTTTTCTGCTGTCAGGTTGGTAGAAGGTGAGAGTGTTGATATACAGACGAATATAACTCGAATCAAAATGTTCAGCTTTCCATGCCTACATGGGCAGACTACTGCTATATATGTGATTTTGGTCTCCGTTACTCCCCATTCTTAGTTGCATTAAAATCCACAACAATCACCGTGAAGGAATCTCAAACCGTCGGATTCACCAATGACATTCATGGCTTCTCTCGGGGTGATCTTCACACTCCAGTTTTGTTCTCTGTACCGTACAATACCCGAATATCCGGGGTAAAAACGACATTTATGTCATAATGTCGTTGGAGAAGACTTTTGGTCAAATGTCGGCACTTTTGGGAATCTACCCGATCAATCTCATCTTGGAGCATCATATATAAGTCGAGATCTGCGTGACACGAAGCTGGGGCTCCAGAACGTCTGAGAAGCGCTATTAAGAGGATAGTCGAATATGTCGCACCAAGCTGAGGAATTGGCGGTCTCGTCGCAAAAGGTGAAGAAGACTACTTACAATTTGCCGAAACACAAGGTTGCATATTATCCGCACCCAGGATCCAGAATATATGTGGACAAAAGTTTGTACGATGGGATAGCGCAGGCTGGGAAGAAGTTGACGAAGACCTATCGGTGTGAGCCGCGAACGGGAATTGCAGTGAAGATCCCCGCCAAGAGTGTGTTCCGTATCACCACACCTGAAGGACCCCAGGTATGTGATTTGAACATCTGGAATCTCCATAACCCTCGAGAGAGGTTTTGGGCTGCAAGGACCAGGCAAATTCATTCGGCCCATGTTTCCTTATACGACCGATTATGGTCCAATCTTCCTTACTTGAGACCCCTTGTGACGATTACTGGTGACAGTATGAACGCTAGGTATGATGAATGGGGAGGCCGGGTGCATGACACTTTGGGTACTAGATGTGATCCATACATCGACAAATTGATCAGTGGCCAAGACAATGACTTCCACTGCCATTCAAATTTGACTCGTGCGGTCATGCCGCACGGTTTAACGGAATTCGATGTTCACGATGTCCTAAATGTGTTTCAAGTTACGGGCTTGAACGAACATGATCAATATTTCATGGGTCCCTGTCCCGCTACAACTGATGACTACTTCGAGCTCTTCGCCGAACAGGATCTTCTAGTAGCAATCAGTGCCTGCCCTGGAGGTGATTTGTCCCAGTGGGGTTGGGGTGAAAGTGGGGACGACGTAGATGAGCTGAAGATGGTTGATTGTTGCAGACCGTTGGAGATCGAAGTTTACGAGCTAGAAGATGAGTCTGAAGTGTTGAAGAATTGGAATGAACCGGAAGTCGCCGACTATAAGGGCAAACACGGTCTTATAGAGAAAAAGCCAATTCTTTGATCATCCTAACTATGTACATGTATCTATCAAACTCTATATAGTACCGTCAATCGATGTGCCAATCCAGTCGCTAATTGAGTCATTCAAAACGTATCCTGCAATATCGCTCCCTCTATATACCATGTCCCCTTTTTCTATTGCCACGTCAAGAAAGCTAAATGCGTCTTTAACTTCTTGACATGTTTTACTTTGCGGTTCCTGAAATACTAACTCGTATCTCGTTACAATGCATCCTTTGTCAACATGGAATTTCAATCGGAATCCAAACTTCAGGTTTTCGAATTCATGAGTGAATTTGGGGGTATTCCCAAATCGCCAACTCCATTCTTTCAATTCGTTAGCAATATCCAACACCTGCTTTGGTAGATCATGTTTCCCTACTTTGACAACAACGCATTCTTTCATATCGCTAGGCAGAGACAGCAAGAGAGATTGTTGGGCTCTTATTGCCTTCCGATTGATGTTGTACTCTAGACCATACCGATTTTTAAATGCATTTGCAACCAAGTCCTTGAAAGTGTCACTATGCATGTCTATGTTTTTGACTTTCGCTTTGACGGAGTCAACAGAGTTCGTGGAATCTATTTTCCCAACTTGGGATTCATCTCTGGAAAGTAGCCTGCTCAATACATCCAACTTCAGGTCGAGAAGCATGGTACCATGATGGTAAGACCTTCCTTTGGACAATTTATAAGCAGACCCACTTACCTTATAGTGGATTCCATCCGGTTGAATTTCCGTGGTTATGTCTCCTCTTTCATTAACCGTTAACTTGTACTTGGATAGTGGATAGTGATTAATCGCATCTTTGACAACATTAGCAAATTGGAAACGATCGAAATTTTGTTTCGTAGTCATGAAGGAGAAGTTGACGTTACCTAGATCGTGTACAACAGTCCCTCCTCCTGACCTTCTGCGCACTAGCGGTATACCAAGTGATGTCAAGAGCGGAATATTGACCTCTTTCCATGGATTCTGATTTTTACCCACCACCACACAAGGCGAGTTAGTGTACATAAAAAGTCTGTTGTAATTCATGGCCCGTGTGTCGGGCAAAGGCATGCTATTATAGATGTAATCCTCTATTGCCAAATTCAAGTATGGATCATTTGACTCGGATATCATTATCAAGGGTTCTTCTGCATCAGCTATGTCATCGAGGCGGATATCAGTATCCGATGAATTGCACTTCAATATGTCACTAATGGGTGGGCCATTTCTCTTGATTGTGGTCTCGTCAGACAATCCCTTGAAGTGTTGAAAGTCTTGTAAGTTGAAGTCTTCGTAGTCAACTTCTGATAGATCGTCCAGAAACGGAACATTAGGGCCACTGAAATACCTCCAAGAATGATTGAGTCCAAGAAGGCTTGTCCCTCTAGTTTTTCGTGCTATTCTGGATAGTCTTCCGACTGCGGAAAGCATCACCGGATCAACTACTATCTCAATCGCTTCTATGTAGATTTGAGATTTATTTTTCAGATGAACTAAATTTATTCATCTTCAACGTCTCTCTTAGCTTCATGAATAGAGAGAACTCAATAGAGAAGCATCTTCTCACGAGATGCTACTCATCGGAGGAGAGAATAAATGAGCTATTATCTACAAGATTCTCCATTACTGGGGATCAAAAGCCATCGTTGATTTTAACTCCCACGCAAGCGGAGGAGACCTCCCAAGGAATGAATCTCCAGAACACCCAAAGGGCTCAAACAAAGAACACACTCAGGAAGAAAAACACAAGGATAGAATTGAAGGAATACTTTTCTCAGACAATGTCAAGACAAAGAAAGCTAGTGAAGAAGTTGCAAAATCATAAGAAGACAAATACGAGGGCATCATTTCCTTTAGACAGATATTTAAAGTACTACGCTATACCACTATTTGAAGACTTCAGCGATATGACTAATCTTTGGCAGGACTATATGCAAAATCTTCTTTTTCCAAATAAGAACCTTCCCACATCAACGACAATACTTTCAAAATTGTCGAGTGCAGATCTAACAGGATGTCTCTTGACTGTCTCGCGGTCATCAAATACCACTATTGTAGGGACGCGAGGAATCGTTGTGTGGGATGCGCTGCATTCATTCATACTATGCGTACCGCGATCAGAAGATGCAAAAGAATGGAGCGAGAACAAGGCACTGTTTTCTCCTAAAGAACTGATAGGTGGTTTTCGGATTGTACCCAAAAAACACTCCTTGTTCTCCTTCGATGTGATACTACCAGAACAACTAAATGAAAATGGTGACGATGCAGTAGGGTTTACCTTGGTCGGGTCAAGATTTGAGTTCAAATCGGCTGATAGGTCTGGTAAGAAATTTAAGAATCATGGAGTAGATAATATTATATGAATCCATGTATTATGTCAATGTGGATTTCAATTGATTGAGTTGAATGATCAACAATTCATCCTCTTGTACATGCAAATTTTTCAAAATAATCTGTATATCTGATATTAACGAATCCTTAACGGCTGTTGAAATGTCCGTCAAGTCTCTCTTAAGTAACAAATTAATCTCTTCAGTCAATCTCAATGAATCCTTATGCTTGATCCTGCTTGAGCTATGCGTTTTAGCAGACTCCAGGGTGGCTACTCCCAGCTGGGCTTTATCTGCTATGCTTCCTTTCATACTGGTAATGACAGACTCGAAATCGCTATCAAATAAGGACACTTCCTCCGTAACAAAATGCGACAAATCTTTTAAAATCTCATCAACGTAGTCTGCATCTTTTCTTATCTTCACTTTTTCCTCGTCCAAGACCCTGAACCCATTGGACTGATCCCTCTGCATGCTGTTTCCTGAAATTATGTCAGTCAATATCTGTGAAAGTTTGATCAATTCATAATAATTATCATATATGATCGACTTCTTTGTCTGATTTTGGGAGTTCAATTTACCGGTGATTTGATTTCTGATCTTCAAAATGCTCTCTATTGGACGACTCTTAAGATACTCGTTCAATTTCTCAGGACTCGTGGTAAGCATGTCGTACGCATACAGCATCTCCTCTGTCCCACTTTCCTTCTTTGCATTCGTAGTTGCGTGAGACTTGACATCGTTATTTATCTTATAAAAGTCTTGAAGTGCCTTTCTTCTGGACAGGACTTTTCTTGTACCGTGGTCAGAACTCCCCCCTCCATTGCGAGCTTTCCTGATATCAATTGGACTCTCGGACATTCTTTCAAAGGAAGGATCAATAGAAATAACCAATTTTGAGTAGTTGAAAATCGAGTTCCTATATATGAGAACCAAATATACTGCACATCAGAATATAGACAGTGATACTTCTCTTCGTGAACATCAACCCATCTGGTGTATCTCTCTAGACTTACAATCACAGGATGTGTTACAAAACATGCTATTCATCGTTAACTCTTTTATGTACATTTCATCAATCTAGAATCCATGAATCTAAATATACAGTGTCCTCAGCATTATCGTCGATATTCATTGCCGAATGATAATCGAATATTGAAGACTTATTTTTGGCGACGAGTGACTTGAGCGAAGCGGGGATGAGGGTCTGGTTCTCCTCCTCATATGCTCGTCCGTATCCTGCTTCCACGACACTTTGCCAGGTTGCCTTATATGTATCGGCTGAAGATTGTGTTAATTCCAACTTGTCGTCGTACACCAAGACATCACATAGCGACCGTATATCGTTCATCGCCAATTCTATGTTTGTGATCTTGTTCGAAGTTATGAACTCCATGATAGATTCTATACCAACGAAACCCGCATAATTAAAAGGGTAAGATGCTTGTACCACATTCGTGTTGGTAGAGACCTGTTGAAACGAGGAGGGATACGACTTTGATGCAACAAATCGCCAAATCACTGACATCAAAGAGTCAATGAATTCTGTGTCTAATTCTGAATCTGTAAACCACGGACCCCCAGTAACTTCTATGGATGGCTGGAGATTGTATAGCATGTAAATTTTTCTGGTAGGGTTTTTCACTGATTTGATGGACTTAATGTATCTTTGCCCCTCCAATGACTTCAAGCATCGCACCACTATATGCTGATGAAGATTGGTCTTCACCTTAATCGTCTTAGTCCAGATTCCCTCTCTGCCTGATGCTTCGATATAAGAGTAGATCATTGCCTCCTCGTCGCTCATCTGATTAATTCGCTTGGCATCATCTTGTGTGACTGCTTGGAATTTCAATTCATCACCTTGCTTGACAAGCTTGATTAGGTTTCTGTCTATCAACTCCTGGGCTACCGTTAATAAATCAACCGGGTTCATTATATGTAATAAGGTTTGTAATTCTTCCTGACCGAACAACGTCGAGGGACTGGCCTCCACCATTTTTGAATGCAAAAGAGTGGCTTTATCCGACAACCCTGACATCATTCACTTTCCAACCCTTCTAGTATCTCGCTTTACTCTAGTGCCAAATATTTCGTTAGATCTCGATGAGAGGATTTTTTTTTCAAATATACAGTATCAACTTAAATATCAAATTCATTAACATAGAGAAACGATGGATGCTTTTATAGACGGCGAGAGTGGATCCGAGAGACGGTTCCCGAAGCCGACCTTCAAGAAAAAGATTGTCAAGGGGAGGAAGTCTGCTCAAAGAATCAGAATGAGCCTAGATGACGGGGTTGAGGAAGGTGGCATCGGTCCGATGAACAAACTCAAGAAGGTCAATAGGTTAGGAATGCCCACATTTAGCAAAGTTGCCCCAAGGAGTAGAAACGCGGAATATCTAACGACTAAGGTGGATACGCTTGGAGCTGGATCTTCGGGTGCCCACCAGGACCTAATCGATGTTGACGAAAATGGGGTTGTGAGTACTGCGAATCTTGACATGGAGATGGATGAAGACCCAGAAAACCGGCCTGTTGTTGAGGATCCGGATAGAGTCGAGCAAGCTTTGAGTTCCAGCTACAACTATGTGCCTCCAGCTCCTGTCTACTCGTTGGATGGGGTGAGAAGTCAGAGTCCTGAACTCATTGACAAAAGTCTCATCGAGGATGAATATGGCGATGGGAGCGAGAAATTAACAGTCGATAATGAAGCATCTCCAGAGAACGAGGAAATCGACCAACCATCTGATGATGGACCCCTAGTTCTCGATCCTCTGCAGAAGCCCGACTTGGACGAGGATAGATACGATTTTGAGATAATGAGCGACCACAGCAACGAAATTAACGAAGATAGCAATTCAGACATTCCGAAAGTAAAGGAATTTCCGACATCAATGGGCTTGGAAGACCGCATTGTCGCTCTTGATACCTATATAACTCTGCAGTTGGACGACAAAACCAAAATTGAAGAAAACTTACATGAGTTAAACGAGGAATTGGGTATGATTAGGGATGCAAAACAGGCCATATTAGATAGGATATCTACATTTTGATGATGTCGTAGTATTACACAATAAATAGGAGCATTTTAGGAGCAATATCACCAGTATTCGTATCGTCAATCTTCACAGTAGATAGCCCACGACTAAGGCATATGAAATTATTCAGCTTTGTGTCACTAGTTGATTCGACACCGCGCTTGAATTTTTCAACTACCTCTTTAAGTGAGTCATGGTAGACTATACAAGTCAAACAGACATATCCACCCAGGGCAAGTAAAACAGCCTAAAGTATGTTGACGAAGAGGTTTTTATCATTTTCTGCCAGTTTGGCCACTAAGCATCGCCACCTTGTTAATATTGCGCAATTCGGCGATGAAGAATTTGGATCATTGATCAACAGAGCTGAAAAGCTCAAGGCTGTGAGATACGAGAATAAACTGCTGGAGTATCATCAAAAACTACAGGGGAAGTTGGTTGCATTGTTATTCACAAAGAGGTCTACAAGAACAAGAGTCAGCACGGAAGGCGCAGCATCATTTTTCGGTGCTCAACCAATGTTTTTGGGCAAGGACGATATTCAGCTTGGAGTGAATGAGAGTATCTACGACACCACGAAAGTGCTCAGTTCCATGACGTCTTGTGTCTTTGCAAGAGTGGATAAGCATCAACAAATCCTCGATTTGTGCGAGGCATCTTCTGTACCAATCATCAATTCTTTGTGCGACAAGCACCATCCTCTCCAAGCAATTGCAGACATTTTGACAATCAAGGAGACATTCAAAAAGACAGAGGGCCTCAAATTAACATGGATTGGCGACGTCAACAATGTGTTGAACGATTTGGCGACTGCTGCTGTGAAATCTGGAATCTCTGTGTCTGTATCTGTCCCTCAAGGTATCAACTTCGAACAGGATGTGGAGACCTACATCAGAGAGGTAGCCAAAAAGAACGGATGTACCTTCGACATCACCAGTGATCCCACCGAGGCATTGAACGGAGCAGACGTCATAGTTACCGACACCTGGATCTCTATGGGCGAGGAATCGCAGAAAGCTACAAAACTCAAGCAATTTGAGGGCTACCAGATTACCCAGGATCTCATAAAAAACTCATCTGCGAACCCGTCGTGGAAATTCATGCACTGTCTCCCGAGGCACTCGGAAGAAGTGTCGGACGACGTCTTCTACAGTGAAAACTCTTTAGTATTTCAAGAGGCCGAAAACAGGTTGTATGCAGCAATGGCCATCATCGAGGCCCTTGTAGTAGATGGAGGCAAACTAAACTGATAGACTCCGGCCTATCAGGATGCTGCCCGGGACCCCGATGCCATAAATAGTTATCCTCTCAATACATAAAAATTACGAACCTAATATGCGACTATTACAACCACCTTTAAATCCCACAGGAAAGGCATTCAGACCTAAGCACTCCAAGTTTAAAACTCGATAATCATTACTCGTTTGTCCCATCGTCCATCTCAGGAAACTTATAGCTACGCCAAACCTGGCTTAGTGTTATATGTACAGACGTGGAAGAAATCGTATGATAATTATGTCCAAACTCCACCTCTGCCCAACCAGAGGGCAGCTCGGCACCCCCTCCAGGTTCCACTGCACCCTCTACATCGCTTCGTAGCATCTATGAGTGGCATTTCAAAATGGTGCCTCTTCCCTCCGATTCCAGACTTCCTAGAATACTCTGGTGTCAACTGCGCATCGCAGCCTCACTTTGTGTCACAATGTGTTTCATTGCTCTGTTAGCCCATTGCTCGACTTACCTCACAAGATCTCCTTCTGTCTAAGGATAGCCAAGAACGTTAAACGTTAAGCCGTCGTATTCCTTTTACATTGCTCTGCACGCTGAGACACCACGCTGATACACCCTCTGGCGCTGCCACCCCATCGCACCAACTGCTCGTCCCTGCGACCATGCAGCTGCGCCGTGGTCCCAGGAAGCGTTGCGTTCCGTTAGAAGATCCCCAGCTCGTCGACGTACACTGCGGTGCCCATCACGGTGCCTGGATGCTCCATCTGGCAGTCTGCCATGTATTTAGACCGCTGCATTACTCTTTAC
Source organism: Debaryomycetaceae sp. ZIM 2471 (assembly GCA_031081905.1). Taxonomy (NCBI): domain Eukaryota; kingdom Fungi; phylum Ascomycota; class Pichiomycetes; order Serinales; family Debaryomycetaceae; species Debaryomycetaceae sp. ZIM 2471. The sequence continues at coordinate 189,752 of JARYTF010000008.1, read as the reverse complement.
GAACATGCCTTCCATCTTGCTGTATTAGTCTGCGATGGCTTGTGTTGCTCTATACTCGCTGTGGTCTGTATAGACCAACAACACGGAATTGCACTGCAGATTAATCTATTTACGCAGCGCCAGTTTCCGCACTGCTATGTCTCCGGCCATGTTACGCACTCCCGCTACAGCTAACGCTAGCCCGCGGTATGGCTCCCGCAAACTGCAGCGCAGCGCACTGTCAGTGCGCTAACAATTGCACTAAAGCCGCGCTTAGTTACTACTTACCCCTCTGTCGTTATCTCTTCTATCTAAGTTCTCGCTATAGCCTGACTGTTTTCCTGTCATACACCCACATCCACCTGCCATCCCACACCTGCCCGGCTCGAACACCCTGTTGGCGTCCATACGCGCCTGCCACATTTTTGCCCCGGAGTAACAATTGCTCCAGTCGCAAGCAAAAGAGAACGTGGGCCTTAGCAATGTCAGGAGGTTGCGCTGTATGCGTAACCGGACGTCCAGCTTTTTTTTTTTTTTTTCCCTTGTCTTTCGCATCAAGACCAATGCTACAAATAGCCATCAAAGTGGCTATGATTTTGAAATTGCTAGTATATATTGATTAATCCGTCCATAATTTCAAGTAGAGATAGTAGTTGATTCAGGCGGTAGAGATGCTTCCAAGAAACAAGGCCAGCAGAACTGGTATTTTGATACTGTTAATAGCGGCCACAGCGATCTTCCTTCATGCGCTCTCGTACAAATCGTTGAATGATGCAAAAGAGCTGTATATGAAGAAGCTCGGTGGTGGAGGGCGCAAGATCTCTACGTATGGACAGCTGAACATGGTTGTGTATAACAAGAAGAATGAGGATAAGGATCTCGAGCGGTTGCTCAGGGAGAATGTGGACAAGTTCGGGAACCACACGATGGTTGCTGTCAAGGGCAAGGTTGATGCGATAAGCGAAATGCAGCTTCTGAACAGCTACCAAGAGCACGAAATCACTTTGTTTGGGTCGGACGGCAAGAAGGAGTGCTCAGAGTTGGAGAGCAAGGTGACGTTGAGTGTCAGTGGCTATGATAGGCTCGACACGCAGTACGAAAAGATGGCGGCTGTGCTCACCAGACAGCTAAAGACCGAGCCGGCGATGGCTGACTTGAAGCCGTTTTTCAAGGACTTGGACAAGTTTACCAAGGAGCATGTGCTTGAGCAGGCATTCTTTAAATTCTCTGGAACGTCTGTGTGGCTCGAGGACTATGGCATTCATTTCATGGTGTCGCGAGTGTTATTCAGTATGAAAAAGTACAAGAAGAGCCCGAACTTGAGTTTGTTATACGCCCAGGCGTTCGACGAGAACTGGCAGGAGCTTGAAAACATCGAAATAGTCGTTCCTTCCAACGATCCTGCCACAGGTGCTCCGAAGAAGCAAGCCATCCAACTTCCTCGTTTCTTACCCATTCCTTTTTACGTGAACCTGCAATTCGCTAACAAGAGATTCTACGGGCCGGAAGATCCCAGAATGCTCCTTGTAAGGAACTCTGAAGGCAACATGGAACCCGTTGTCATCTACAACTCCTACCACCGCAAGTTGGAGAACCAAAGTGCGGAGGAAGAGAAGACGTTAACTTATACTTTCACATATTATAGACTGATGTTCATGGCCTGGCCTTTCAAGTTCCAGAAAGGGAAGGGTGAACTTGATGGATTGAGGAACGATAAGACGTCAGAGCTCGTGTACAACCGTGCGACCGAACTCATGGTGGGTGACAAGAGAGAAAAAATGCAGAAAAATTGGACTCCCTTTTTGAGCATGAAGGAAAGAGAGCCATATGACCGCAACATATACTTTGTCTACAGATGGACAGAGATGGAGGTCTTGAAGTGTAGTCTCGAGGATTTCAACAACGGAATCTCTAATTGCAAGCACGATTATATGCGTGACAAGGAGCAAGCACAAAGCAAGGTTGGTCCTTTGCGGGGTGGAACGGAGTTGATAAGTTTGAACTCATTTGTGGACCTCAAGGACGAAGTGTGGTTCGGCTTTGCCAGAGCGCACATATCTAACTGTGGATGTGGTAGTGCCATGTACCGTCCAAATTTAGTCACCGTGGTCAAAACAGAAAAAGGCTACAAGATTGGCCATATTTCCTCCTACATCTCTTTCAACATACCTGTAGATGGCTGGACTGTCGCAGAAATGAAGTGTGCTCCCAGAAACCCCAGTGCCTTGATTCCAAATGGTATCGCAATGGTGGAAAAACTGGGTAATCATGATTATGCTACATTGACGTTGTCAGTTGCAGACGCAAGTGTACATGTGATCCATTTTGAGAATCTAGTCTCTACTATTATCGAGATGGTCAACTCAATGAAACAGTCTGCCGGTTTTGATGACAAGGCCGCAACTTGTGCGCTTGAATCGTCGACCAACTATTGTAAACAATACGGAGAGGAGTACAGTAAGACATTAACTGATACTGATCAATAGAATACTTCTAATTAGCTTTAATTCTTAAATCTATAGAGTAAGAACGATTCGGCATATAACGAGATTCAGAATAAAAAAAAAGTAAGAGCTAGAGATGAGCTTGTAGATTCAAGCACCGATGATTACCGACGGATTGAACCCCTACTCTTCCTTAAATGAAGATCGCATGCGTTCATTGGTGCACTATGGACCCGTGACAAGTTTGAAAATCCACTCAAACTACGTTATAGCAGGATATGGACCTCGTTTGAAGATCTTCGAGGTAGTTGAGAATAGCTATCGTTTGATCGTTGACGAACAGGTATTCTCTAGGAACAAAATACATGTTATCAGTGTCAGTGTGGAAGGCGAGAGCATATTTGTTGGCGGATCACGGTCGTTCCTGGTTATTAACTTCCCTGCCCTCTTAAAAAATGAGGAATCGATCGTTGAGAAGAGGATGAATGAATGGATCATCAGTGCTCTATTTCTCGACGAGAACACTTTGTTGGTGTTAAATTCACACAACATAGTGTTATCTATAAAGGTGAAGAAGGAAGACCAAGCGTTTATTCTAGAGGACAAAATACATTGCAACGAAAAATCAATATTATACAGTGGGTCTATCCAAAAGGTGTCTGATGATAAGATATTGATTGCAGCAGGAACGGTAATGAATGGCGTCATAGTTTGGGATTTAAGATCGCGTAGTATTATATGCAACTTGAAGAGTCATGAAGGATCTATATTTGGTGTCAAAGTGCATATCTCAGGTAAATACATCATCTCCTGCTCTGATGACAGGTCAATCCAGCTTTCTGAAGTTGACTCAGGTCACCTTCTTGCCACTGGTTGGGGCCATGGATCTAGAATTTGGAATCTAGACTTTTTCAAAGATAGCTCAAAGTCATTGAAAATGTGCAGTGTGGGTGAGGATTGTAGTGTTCGAGTATGGGAGTTTGATGGAACCGACAAATTGTTGCAAACAGATTGTTGGGAAGGAGTCCATTTGGGTAAACATATATGGGCTAGTGATGTTGATGACGCAAACTTAAAGGTGATCGTCACGGGGGGTGCAGACGGTAAGATTCGCTTTTTGGACTTGCAAGGTCGGGAGCCGGCTACCACGTACTCCATGGCCGATATCAGCAAACAAACCGATGTCATTTTTACGAAGAACGAAATTATCAAGCAATTCGTCAAATTTCCTGGATTAGATATGTTTATTGCGTTGACTTCCAAGGGCAACATTATCCGTCTCGATTACAAAAAGTCAATTTGGGCATCTGTTAATTTGACGGATGATGAAAGGAATTTGTTCGAAAACTTCAGTCCAATGCAAGGTTGCACGAAATCCAACACTTTGATGGTTGTCTCTTCTGCTGGCCATTTGTTAATCTTGAATTTCGATAACGGCCTATCCCAACCCACAAAGAAATTTGTAAAGAATGATGCTGCAGCTAACTTCAAATTGACAAATCTCTTGTCATGTACCGATTCGAGGGGAAATTTTTACCTATTGATGGATTGCCCGAATCCTAATATACCAATGAAGCTATTAGTCTTCCGATCAGCAAAGGCCGATTCTCATTTGGAAAGATCATATCTTCTTCAAAAGCCCAATCGAACGACCTTCTCAGCTACATGTATGCAAGTGTGCTCCAAGAATGGCTATATAATATTGGGTTCAAGGTTTTCAAGCTTGGCCTTGTATAAGATCCTGCTGGAAGATTCATTTTTAGAACCATCTCAGACATTCAAGAAACTCACTCCTGGTGATACTGTCACATCCATATCCATAGTCAGATCAACGAAGGCAAACTTGCAACTTATGTTCACCGTTAGAGATGGTTACTATATGTTTGCCAAAATTGAGTTTGCTTCGAGTTTCCTAACATTGAGCCCATTACATCTCAACAAGTTGTCGAAAGGCTTCTTGGAGGGTGGATGGTTTGAAAATAATGATTTGATTCTATATGGCTTCAAGTCATCAACCTTCTATGTCTGGAATGATACAAAGCAAGTTGAAGTCTATAGTGAGGTTTGTGGAGGCTCTCATAGACAATGGCGGTTATTCAACGACAATTTCAACTTTGCACCCTGTTTTGTCTACATCAACAAATCAAATATGCATATAAAAGAATTCAAAACTCGATTTTCTGAGAGCAATTATGGCATTCTTTCGGAAGGCACCCATGGCAGAGAAATTAGGAGCATCGCGATAAGCCCGGAGGTTTCATTTAGTAATACGCGTTATGTAATGACGGCTTCCGAAGACTCGACTATCAAGTTGGGCTCATTGAATGGTTCAGGCATGATAGACAATTTCTGGACCATGAATAATCACGTTTCCGGTTTACAGACAGTTGCATTCATCAATCACGATTTCGCAGCCAGCTCGGCTGCGAACGAGGAATTCTATATTTGGAAAATAACAACCTTGCAGAGCTCCAAAATTCCCCTGATTATTGAATATGGCAGAATCATGCCAGAGAGTGCAAGTCCTGACTTGAGAATAATGGATTTCTCTGCAGTTGAGATGACTGGTGGCTTCATGATCGCTACTGTCTACTCAGATTCAAATATAAAAATACTTTTTTTTGATGTCCAACGTCAATCATTTACTGTCAAACGTCAAGGCCGATACAAAAAATGTTGTATTTTGAATGTCGAAATTTTGCGTCAAGGAAAATGCGTTTTTTTACTTATTAGTTCAACCGATGGATTCGTCTCAGTCTGGGATATATCCGATATCGAAGAGGACAATGGTTCCCATACACTAGGCCCAATGATAATAAATCAACAAATACATCAAAATGGTATTCGGACGATGGCTGTCAGAGAAGTGGAGACGGGCTATAAGTTGATTACAGGTGGAGACGATAATGCACTTGCATTGCTGACAATTATGATACAGGATGGTTCAATGAGATTGGATATTTCGTGCTACATTGCAGATGCAGCATCTTCAACCATCACATCCATTTCTCTTTTGAACAACGATGATGTATTTGTCACTTCTGTTGATCAAATAAATAGAGTCTGGAGTTATAAGGATAGACTTACTTGCATATCGGCCAGTTACACCACTGTCGCCGACACTGGGTGCAGTGATGCGACGACGATCAACGGTGAAGAATTGATCCTAGTTGGTGGAGCAGGTTTGAGCTCATGGAAAATAGAGCATGAGTGAAAATGTAAATATATAATTACTTTATACATATTATCTAGGTTGTTTAAGCAATCAAAGTTATAACTTTAAAAGCCTCAAATTGAATGTGGTCTCGTTGATAACTTGTTCCTCATCCATTATCAAATTGGTCAAGTCGTCGCTTGATACTGGAGCCAACGGATGTTTGGTACATTTCAAAATCATTTCTTTTTGAGCTTCAAGGACGTGTTTGAAATTGATTGTATCCTTCTTCAACTCGTATTCTACCTTGATATCGTCAGTAGCATTTAAGCCAGCCTTTTTACGTAATCTTTGAATACGATTGATCAATTCTCTAGCGATACCTTCACTTTGCAAATCATCATACAAGTTGACATCCAAAATAATCAAAACATCCTGTTGGGATCTTGATTCTTTACCTGCAGAGCTCTCTTCAGCACGTAATCCACGTTGAACCTGTAAATCCTCTGAAACCAAATCAATACCATCAACAGTGATCTTACCTGTGGATGCAAACTTCTTTATGTCATCAGAAGAGACAGATGGTAATGCGGCTTTCACCTTCTTAGCCGCACTTTTAAGTTTCTTTCCAAGAATTGGCCAGTCAGCAACGGCAGTGTATACGACGTCGTACTTCTCCTCATCTGATGTGATAACAATATCCCTGACATTCAATTCATCCATAATATATCCTTTCAATGACATAACGTCACTCAAATATTTCACGTCAGAATGCAAGATGATCAACTCCTTCAATGGAGTCTTCAATGAAATCGACTTTTTTTCTCTGATGTTTCTACCAAGCTCAATAACCTTTTGCATTCTCGAGATAGCCAATTCAATGTCTTTATCGAAAAGTTCCTTCTTGACCTCAGGATAGGACAAAAAGTGAACGCTTCTAGTATCTTTGATTTTTGGATTGACACATAACTTATTGAGCTCTGACTCGGGAATGAACTCCTTCAATTTCTGGTAAATGTTGTCAGCCAAAAATGGAGTGAACGGAGCCATTGCTCTAGAGATAGTCAACAACGCTTCAGTCAAAGTGTTGAGACCTAGAAGAGTATCTTCTAATTCGTCCTTTACGTGACCCTTGATACGACGACGGTTGAATCGAATGTACCAATTCGTTAAATCGTCGATGAATTTCAAAAGCTTGGTAACGACAGTGTATAACCTGTAGCTCTGCATTTCCTCGTGGATAAATTGAATCAAGGATTGTATGGAGGCCAACAACCACTTGTCCATAACATTCTTAGACTTACGTGAGCTATCGTACGAGAAAGTTTCACCGTTCTCCTTCTTGTAAATATCGGCGGCATCCTTCAAAAATTTGAAAGAATTATACCAAGGTAACAAAACACTTGAAACAACTTCACGCACCCCAGGTTCTTTGAACTTCAACGTCTCTGCCCTCAAAACAGGCGAATTGATAAGATACAATCTCAACGCATCGGCCCCAAATTTGTCCAAGATATCAACAGGATTTGGGTAGTTTTTGAGTCTCTTAGACATCTTCTTTCCATCCGCTGCTAAAACGATTCCAGAGACAATGACGTTTTGATAAGGTGCTGTGTTGAAAAGATGAGTTCCCAAAACTGTTAGGGTGTAGAACCATCCTCTGGTTTGGTCCAATCCTTCAGAGATGAAATTAGCAGGGAAACCTTTTTTGAAAGAATCTTTCCCTTCGAATGGATAATGCTGAGAAGCATATGGCATTGAACCAGATTCGAACCAGCAATCAAAAACCTCTTCGATCCTCCTCAATTCACCTTTACCTCTCTTGGAAGGAATTGTAATATCATCAATGCTATCACGGTGAATATCAGTAATATCAGACTTGCCAGATAACTCTTTCAACTCCTCAATAGACCCCACACAAACCATTTCCTCAAAATCCTCAGACACCCACAAAGGAATAGGTGTTCCCCAATATCTGTTTCTCGAGATATTCCAATCGCGAGCATTTGCAATCCAGTTGGAAAATCTCTTCTCCTTGATGGTATTGGGAACCCAATTTGTCCTTTCAACATTCTTCAACATATCAGGAACGATTTCAGTAATACGAACAAACCATGCGGGAACAGCTTTATAAATTAATGGGGTATCCGATCTCCAACAGAATGGATAAGAATGGTTTATTTGAGTGTGAACTAGCAATCTGCCACTCTCTGAAAGATCTTTGATGATTTTTTTGTCAGCATCTTTGACATACATACCGGCATAATCAGAGACTTCCTTAGTGAAGCACCCTTTTTCATCCACTGGATTAGGTGGTGGTCTCTTTTCTTCGATAACACCTGCTTCAGTAGCAGCGGCAAAATCTGCTTCACCAAAAGCAGGGGATTGATGAACAATACCAGTACCAGAGTCTGCCGTAACATAGTCTGCAAGAATGACTCTGAATCCGTCCGTCTCAAAACGATCATAAAAGTAATTGTAAAGAGGTTCGTATTTGAGGCCCTCAAGATCCTTACCCTTGATCTTTTCGACAACTTTGAACTTGGCGGAAGCAGGCTTTTTATACAAGGTCTTTAACAATGCCTCCAACAAAATATAATGTCTTTGCTTGTCTTCGTCAAAAATCTTAACATACTCAAGGTCTGGGTTGACGGCCAAAGCGATGTTAGAGGGCAAAGTCCATGGAGTCGTAGTCCATGCAACCAACCATGTATTGGAATCATCCTTGAGTGGAAATCCGATAGTAACAGCAGGATCGTTGACATCCTTATAGTTTTGTTGAGCTTCGAAATTAGACAAGGGTGTCGTGCAGCCTGTAGAGTAAGGCATAACCCTCAACCCTCTATAAACAGAGTCCTTTTTGAAGAGCTCCCTGAAGACCCACCAGACTGATTCCATGAACTCTGGGTACAAAGTCTTGTAGTCATTATCCATATCGATCCATCTACCTATTCTATTGACCACGGTATTCCACTCGTCTGCGTAACGCATCACAATGGAACGACATTCCTTGTTGTATTCCCCGATACCCATTCTCATCACATCTTCCTTTCCAGTAATGCCCAACTTTTTGTCAATCTCATGCTCTACTGGCAAGCCGTGAGTATCCCATCCGAATCGTCTTTCCACGTAATGACCATTCATTGTAGCATAACGAGGAATGATATCTTTCACTGTAGAAGCCAAAAGATGCCCATAGTGAGGAGTTCCCGTGGCAAACGGTGGACCGTCGAAAAAGGCAAACTTTTTGAGGTCCTTGGTTAACTCTAATGAGCGCTGGAATGCGTCCAACTTTTTCCACTCATTCAACACCTTTTCTTCCTCCTGAGGGAAGCTAAAGAATTGGTTTCCCGTCTCTTTTTCACTCATTATACAAGACTCTCTCTTTCTCTCTCTCCAATCCTCGAAAGCAATGTTTTGAGTTCTTTTGCACAATCTCTAGCTATCGACATCAAGCGAATATGAGTAATTTGAAAAAATACATTCTTTGATGATGATGTAATCAATTAGTCATCGCGATTTCCACGCCATTATGCTCATCGCTGTGTGATGATGAAGAGGTTGGTTTGATCTTCTGATGATTAGTGATGAAGTCTTCCGAAGGCTGTTGATACGATGCTTCGACAAAGGGAAGGTTCCTCGACGAATTTTAATTGCGCTATCTGGAGGAGTTGACTCACTATGCCTTACGTATTTGTTGAGTAGATACCAGAAGAGATACGACAGAACATTGAAAATCTCTGCTGTAACAATTGACCACCGCTATCGTGACGGTACGGTTGAAGAAATAAGACAAGTGGGGAACACGATTTTTAAGTGGGGTGTGGATCATATAGTGAGACGATTGACGTATGACAAAGATGTGCAAAGCATCACCAACTTTGAAGAGGTGGCGAGGAGCAAGAGGTACGAGGTCATACGGGACACATGTCACGCTGAGGGCATCGAAAATGTTTTGCTAGCACATTCCCTAGACGACCAGCTTGAGACGTTCATGATGCGTCTCGGAGGCAATCTGTCGATGTTTGGATTGGTGGGGCTGCGATACCGCAGTGCCTTGCCTGTACAACCTTTGGGGCCCGCTCGAGACTTTCCTTTGGTCAAGTGCATAAGGCCTTTGATAGGCTTCACGAAGAAGGAGATCATAGATACTTGTGAGGTCCATGGCGTTCAATGGTTTGAGGATCACACTAATAAAGACATCAGACTCACGAAGCGCAATTTATACCGTTACTTACTCGAATCTGAGACAAAGGATCAGCTGAAGGGATCCGGGGATCTCTCAGATAATAAGCCTCTACGCAATTCAGTTAGCGATTTGAGAAATGAGGTGTCCCTGCTTGTTAACAGCATGGAAGAGGAAATAAGAAAACTAATTGTCAAAATGAAAGCTGACGGGTCGCTCGTTATGGATAACAGAAATGGGTCTCTACATTTTCAGGTTCCTGTGAGGGCACTCGGATCTCTACAAGACATGTTCTTGAGTAGGCTCTTATTCTACCTACTCCACCCCATATCTTCAGTCAAGCATTACCATTGGTCTTACGCAAAGCTCGAAAGATCGGTGGTTCCTTTGTTGCTATCATCCTGTTACGGTTCTCCAATGATGAGCAAGAAAGTCACAAGTTTGAACTTGGCAATCATTGCACAATATAATGCAGTCACACATTCCTTTGCTTTTGACATATCCCGTCAACCTCCGATAAGACATGAAATTTCTCACATATCGTTTGATTTGGTCATCAACGACAAATTTTCTCCTTGGTGTCTATATGATCGAAGGTTCTGGATACGTTGCAGACTGACTGTTGGTGAACAAAAGATTCATATTGCACCTTATTCGGATCAAGATTTAAATTTGCTCGATCCACACCACCGACTAAATTACAAAAAGTTAACGGGCATTCCCGTGATCTCACAAGATGAGCACCCTGTATCTCTACCTACCTACGGTCTAAGCTACAATGACACTGTGATCTCAGAATGGTGCCTGAAGGACAACTTATATCAAATGTGATTGTATGCAGTATTGATCAAATAATGTTAATAGTTGAATGAATATTCTGTAGTTTGTTCAGTATTGACCCTTAGAAGTTTTACACACCATGCCCACCTCCTCGAACGTGGACTTCAGTCAGGCAAATGGGACCCCAAAGTTCATGGGTAGCCATATAACAACGCCAAGGACGTACAAGGGTTCTAAGTCGTCTAAACTTATCAACCTACTGAAACAAGCTTTTAAGGTGGGACATCAAACAGTGAACTTAGATGTGGATTTAATGAGCAATAGATTGGAGGGAAAGACTGAGATGATAATAGTCCCACTGACAAGCTCTTTGAAAGTGGTCAAGTTGGATTGTAGAGACATGAAAATTAATAATATATTCGTTAACAATATGAGAACAGTGAATTATATTTATCAAAATATGCTAAACATTAATGACGAATCAATGTTTGAAGAATCAATAACAAAGGGGAAAGTGAACATCTTCGACTTGTACTCCGACGAATTTTCAATACATCAACATCACATTATCCGCCAAAAATTGAATTACATTCTAGGAGAAGCTAACTATGACCCAAGAGACCCACCCAAAGAGATTGATAATGGTAGTACAGAGGAGCTCACCATTATATTGCCCGATAATTTGCGTATCGAGCTAACTGACGTCAGTCATTCATATGCGACCGGTAGCCAACCGGGAATTTTGACACCTCTGCACTTGAAATCTAGAGGAACTGCCAGCGAAACTTACACCCCGTTCAATGTGAAAATTGAATACGAAGTCATAAATCCCAAGAACGGTATCAATTTTATCACCTCAGAAACCGAAGATATCAAAAATTGGCATGTTAATACTACTAACTCCATCTACAATGTATCCACTTCTTCTTGGGTTCCTTGTGTTGATAACTTGTGGGATAGAAATACTTGGACGATAGAAATCAGCACTCCAAGAACATTGAAAGATGTGGGTAACCTGAGAATTATAGGGTCAGAAAATGTCCAAGACTCGAATAAAGGTGCCTCCAGAGCCGATGATGAAAATGATGATAATGAGAGCGATGAAGAAGATGCAAATAATCACGACTTCATCGTTTGTCTGGGCGATTTTGAAAACGCAAAAGAAACACCCCATCCAATTGATCTTTCTAAAAAGGTTGTTTCTTGGTCAATCTTCAACCCAGTATGCGCACATCATGTGGGCTGGGCCGTTGGATGCTTTGAGAGTATTGTGATATCAAGTGGATATACGGAAAATGAAGATGATGGTATAAAAGACCAAATATCGACTGACAATGTTGGTAAAAGCAACGCTTATTCTCCTGTCATAATATACTGTCTCGAGCAGCATCTCGAGTTGGCTAAAAACACTTGCATAATTGCCAGTAGGGCGATGGAATTTTATCTGAGAGAATTTGGATCTTTTCCGTTCAGCTCTTTTGCGATGGTATTCGTTGATAATGCAGTATGTGACAGTGATAATTTTGCTGGCTTACTGATTTTCAGTACTAGAATGTTGTACCCTGTCGATGTAATCGAGCCAATGTTTGAAAATACAGATATTTTATTGGAATCTTTGGCTTCACAATGGTCGGGAGTCAATATTGTTTCTCAAACGTTTAATGATTTGTGGTTAGTGTTAGGTGTGGCAAAGTTCATGGCAATGCAATATATAAAGCATTTGATGGGCTCTAACGAATACCGCTTTAGAATTCGCAAAGGTATGGAAAAGGTCATGGAGCAAGATATCGGGCGGAAACCATTAGCCATGAGCTTTTACCGGTTCCCAATTTCACAATTTGACTTGAGCTTTATAAGTCTAAAAGCGCCTATCGTTTTAGGTATACTAGACAGAAGAATGACAAAGACCGACAAATCGTTTGGCTTGTCTCGGGTCATTCCCAAATTATTTTTACAGGCGATGTCTGGTGATCTACAAAATTCTACATTGTCAACTCAACATTTCCAATACGTTTGTGAGAAAGTGAATAGAAACAAACTAGAGACTTTTTTCAAGCAGTGGGTATTTGGAAGTGGATATCCGATTTTCAATGTCTCTCAAAAGTTCAATAAGAAACGTTCGATGATAGAAATGGTTGTCCGCCAGGTTCAACATCGTGAAACCAAAAAACTCCATCCCAAAGCATCAAGGTTCGTAGATGATGCTATTGCATTATTGGATGATGAGCCTTCATATCAAATCCAAAGTGTTTTCACAGGGCCAATGACTATACGAGTTCATGAAACCGATGGTACACCATATGAACATATAGTTGATCTCAAGGAAGGAAATACAAGGATTGATATTCAATACAATACTAAAACCAGAAGAATGAAAAAGCTTAGGGAAGAGCAAGCGGAAGTTCTAGCCTCTTTCAGTAAGTTAGGAGATGTGTTGAGTGATCCTAAGGACATGAGAGAGTGGAGTTTTTCGGATTGGGTGAAGGATGAAAATGACATGCATTTTAATGAGGCATTTGAGTGGATCCGTGTAGACTCTGATTTCGAGTGGATCGCAAAAATCAACGTCAGACAACCAGACTACATGTACGGATCTCAACTTCAGTATGATAGAGATGTCGAAGCACATTACGAAGCTGTTAAGTATTTTGGAAGTCAAGAAAGGCCCAATTCCACACATTATACAACTCTCACAAGAACGCTTATGGACAATAGATACTACTATGGTGTTCGAGTCGCTGCTGCAGATGCCTTAGCAAATATTTCCAAAGAAGAAAACAAATATATGGGTGCAGAATATTTAGTGAAGGCATTCAAAAGCCTTTTTTGCTTTCCTGATAGTTCAATTCCGCTAAGCAACAACTTCAATAATTTTGGTGACTACTTTTTACAAAAAGAGATATGCCGTATCTTGAGTGATATCAGAGATACCGATGGCAATGTACTCTCAATCTGTAGAGAGTTGATTTACAACCTCATCAGATACAACGAAAACACGAACAACAGCTTTCAAGACTCATTCTATGTCTCGTCTTTATTAGAAGCATTGACAAATTGTACTATCAATTCTAACGTTACACCTTTATCCCAAAGTAAGAACATTTATATGGGTGAGCTTGATACGAAGAGTTCAGAGAAAAAATCCTTTATAGACAAAGTCACCAAGGAATTGAACAGTCTTCAAAGAATAGATGAACTAGTCCCATCTTTTCACAACGTTTTATCAGTATCTTGCATTCTGCAAAAGATTAAGCTCGCATCTCATGGACTATTGAAATTGACCTTTGAGGACCTTCTCTATTACACTTTGACAAAATTTTCTGTCGATGTTCGTTTGATGGGGTTTAAAGGGTTATTTACTTTGGGAGGCTTGAAGAATAAGGCAGTTATGGATTATTTTTTGAAAGTATGCTTATTCAACAGTCAAAATGCTTATTTCAGAACTAAATTAATTCAGCTTTTAATTGACAGCTTAGCCGTTGCAGCCGTGGACGGATTACCAAGCATTCTCGATGATCCAGAATTTAACAGTGTCGAAAGACTTCTTTCGGACATCTCTGTCACCGGAGACAACCTGAGAAACATGGTCATAGTCGAGGAATCTTCGAAGAATGAGATCAATTCAAGAAGAGATGCGTTCGCGAGAGCGACCCTTAATGGTACAATTGACTTACTTAGACGGGACTATTCTAGTGGAAAGGGCTTAACAGGCATTTTCTGGCAATTATTACACACGTCCCTTTTGGGAATATACGAACGACGGAATGTTTTCAATATCTGCCAGATATTGTTCAGGGAGGAGGACTCGTTCAAAGTAGTTCTATCTATTCCAAATCTATCACCAGAAGACATGAAGAAAAAGTTCGTTTTGAAGAATTTGGGAGAAGGAAAGATTATCATCAAACGTGAAGGTAGATACAAAATACAGTTAGCATCCAGGAAGTTTGCTAACGAGTCCAATAAAACTAAAGCATCCGCAACAAAACACACAGAGCCTGAAATGACTTCGAAAGAGAATAACAAGGCAAAGTCCGGGACCAAGTTAAAGCTTGTGGTGCCGAACGTGAATAAGCCGTCTTCGGGGCCTCTGAAAAAATCAGCAAGGACAAAGGCTAAGGGCAAGAATGAAACTAGTGAACATGTAACCATTGATCCCATCAATAGAGGCTTGGTGACTTTCAAATTGGATTCTAAGAAACTCTCGAAATTCTCTAAAAAACACGATGAAATTAGAAGTGACATGGTTGATATAAATGGATCGGTGGTCAAAATAAGGTTGAGCAGATTGGCCGAGGCTTTGGTGAAGCCCTCGTTGTACATTAAGATATCTCTCAAAGATAAATCGGTATACGTTTCTCGTTCGCCGTTCGATTCATTACAGACGCTAGATAATGAATATTTCAAGAATGACGAACTTTCCGCTAATACTGACATAGACACTCATAACGTTGAATCTGAGATGATAGGTGAGGATCAAGATTCAGCTTCTAATCCGTCGAAGAACTTGGCCATTGTGTCAGACGGAATGGAAGCAATGGAAGTTGAAGGTGAAGAATTGGATGAAAAGGATCCCATCCTGGATGAAAAAGACCCCATCCTGGATGAGATGGAAGTCGAACAAGCTGAAACACATTCGAAATCCAAGTCTCCAGCCGATGTTTCAAATGAGGGGCAAAAAGATCATTCGGAGCAAACCCCCGACCCCAAGCTCATCCACAGCGAAACTTATAGAGTCAAAGATGAACCCCAAGCAGATATCGCCACAGCTTCTCTGGAAGATGCAACACCTCAAAGTCGAGCTCTGAACTTAGAGGAACCTAAACCGAAAACAGGACTAAAATTGAAATTAAACTTGAAGAAGTGATTCTATTCCATCACAAAGCTGGAGCCTACGCACCGTCTATTGCCCTGTCTCGTGAAGTCTTGTTGCCTCCTATCGTTGAAGTATACCTTCGGTAAACATTGTGGCCCAAACAAAACTTACCAATTACAACTAAACCAGTTTGGCTCAAATCTGACAAAAATAACGATCATAAAAGAGTGATTCAGTGCTCTCTACCTGTATATCTGTAATATAAACTCACTGAACCCCAACTATAACTGTAGCCATAGCTTAGCATCACAATTTTTTTGATCATGTGATTGCAATATCGATATCTGCTTAATTAGATTAGAGATACATTCGAAGGGTTCTATGCAACGGGGCCAATACAGGTGGATACGTTAATACGAGATGAGCCAAGGCAATAAGTTAACTTTCAATGTGTCTAAATCGGGGCCTACAACATCTATGACGAACGCTAATACAATTTCAACGGCATCCACAAGCAGTCTGAATGATTTAGACATCAACGATAATGAAAACAACGGTTCCAAATCACAGCATTCACAAAACATGTCGCATCGTGCACCATCTGTTGAAAGGAACGGGATGAGTTTTCCTACGGGGAGTCTGATATCATCCCCAAAACTAGCGTCAGCAGTGTTGACTACAGAAGATTCCACGAATGATAGGGTGAAGGTGGGACGTGGGCAATCAGACTTGATCGGTCTTTTCGACAAGTTTAACGTCAGTGACAAAAAAGAATTAGTGTTGGGACCTGAAGGCTATAAGGAGTCTGACGTAGAAGGCGAAGAAGGGCTGAATAGCGCGATAGTGGATGGAGATATCGAATCAAAGTCTCGTGATGCAGATGAGGTTGACGAAGATGACGAAGGGGAGGAAATAATGAACGAGAAGTTGGACAGCGAAGAAATGGACAGAATAGTTACTTCAACCATAGAGAGACAGGTTGTGGAGAAGAATAGAGCTCCATTGATGATGATGCAACCTTATACCCCTCCTCTCGAGGTCGCCAAAGATGAGATAACATCTGTAGATCATGGCCAGGAACGGGACACCAATGATGCCGTCACGGATACAAATGTCATTAGTGGTGGGAACTCTTCGATCGGTAATGATTCCAATTTCATGTCTGTGGCTAACAAGGACAGGCGGGATTGCGACCAGCCTCATAGTCTTGCGCAACCCCTGAGCATAAAGAGTTCAGAGGTCAGGGACAAATCCGAAATTTCGGATATCGCTGTTGAGCGTAAAATCGTGCCCACCAGGAAAAACTCTAGAGAGATGATGAGTGGATTGACAAATACGATCAATTCTGAAGAGCAGCATAAACAATCACATAAACCATTTGATTTTCAAAACTTTTTGGTCCATTTAAAAAGAAAGAGCGCTGACCCTATTGTTAGGTACGTCAGATCTTTTTTAGTATCATTTCTGAAGCAGGGAAACTCTTTCACTACTGAACAGAAACAAAAGATAATAATGGATTTCAAATCCTTCATGAATGACAAGTTCCTATTGTACGAGCCATTCGCTTCTATGGATGATACCGATTTGGAAAACTCAAGAGAGGGGTTGGAGAAGTTAATTATGAACAGACTTTATGAGCATTGCTTTGCTCCTGAGTTTGTCGCAATTGCTACAGACCGCATTCCAGAGACTTTTGCTAAAGATATAGAGGAAGATAAGAAATTCACGGAACAACTAGAGAAATTCAGCTGGGTAAATGCCACACACTTAGACTTGGATTTATTTTCAAAATCAAATGATAATACCTTATTATTTCCTGACAATGCTGTCAAAGAACTTAATAAGATCAACAATTATAGAGCACCCAGAGACAAAATCATATGCTTCTTGAACTGTTGCAAGATCATCTTCAGCTTTTTGAGAACCCTAGACAGAGAGACAAGTGCTGATTCATTTATGCCCATTTTAATTTTGGTAATCATTAAGGCCAAAACACCACAACTTATCAGTAATATTCAATATATCAAGCGTTTCAGAAGCGAGGAATGGCTTAATCACGGAGAGATAAGCTACTATCTTCTATCTCTAGAGGGAACTATTTCGTTCATTTCAAATTTGAGCTTTGATGACTTGTCGATCGATGGTGAAGAATACAGTGCACATATGGAAGCTTGGGAGGCATCTACGAAGCAAAGGCAACAAACGGATAAAACTGCGGATACGCTACAACAACCTCAACCACAGCATGCAAATTCAATCAAGCAAGAAAGGACACAGGCCCAGGCGCAAAATTTGTCACCATCCAACGTGTTGTTCACGAGTGCAGAGATGTTTACTAAGTCTTTATCAAACTTTCTATCGTCCCCTAGTCAGGACGCAGAAGAAACCGATACTTCCTCAGCTTCAGATAATGTGGCAGGAGACACATCTGCGCGTGGTAATCAGCCTAATAACACGTTCACCAATGACATGAATTCGACCTACAAAAACTTGAAGGAGATTTTCCCCACAATCGACTCTGCAGTGCTAAAAGACGTAATTGTCATGTCCAATGGTGATATGGACCAATGTGTCGATGCATGTCTCCAGTTAGTCAACGTTGTTTGATTGTAGTAAATACTGCTCTATAATTAATACTTTACATTTTCATCTTCCCGCTAACGACCCTTTTTTGGCTATCCAAATCTGTTCACTGATCTTCGTTTTGAATCTTGACTATGATTATCGCATGCCAATTTTGGCGACTGAACGTTTCCAGACTATCCATTATTACCTCAGACCCACGAGTGCGCAAATTCGTTACCCTAAGCTGTGAAAACGCTTCCACTCTTATCTTTACCCGATTCTGGGTATATCACCAGGGGAGCGATAAAGTGAAAAGGATTGTTAACGATAGGGATTATTTTTCCTAATTAGGAATTTGGATGAGAGGTTCTTGCAACCTCAGATTGAAACTTCGATCTCGATAGTGCCGCTGACTATATAAGAGGAGGCAATCCCCCATATGGTGGATAGTTTTAGTTACAGAGTACTGATCTTTGCAAAGAACAAACAGATCCATTAAAAAAAACTTATTCAAAAATGCCTATGTTATACAAGCCAGCTGTTGAGGGAAAAGCCGTCAGGCCCCCACAAATTCCTTCTCCAGGAAACAACTCCTTTTTGGGTGATATCTTCACCTCTGATGCTCCAAAGGACAAACAGCTCTCATGCGGTTTCTACAAGCAAGAGAAGGGTGAGCCATTGGTTTACACCTACGACTACGACGAGATGAAGGTCATCTTGGAGGTCGAGGGTGAATACACCATCACAGACGAGACCGGTTACAAGGTCAGCGTCTCTCCAGGAGATGTTTTCTATTTCAACAATGGTGCCACAATCACCTTCGAGACCACCGGTTACGGTTTGGCATTTTTCACTGGATTGAGACCAGCATTGCCTTAAGTCTGATAGAGATAGATAGATATTTATTAGTTAGTCTGTATCGACATGATACGAAGTGCAGATATACTGTAAAAATACAAGCACATCCGCGTGGATTTTCTTACATGTAGTGGATGACAGAATGGCGGTCTTCCGACGTCCAGGTAGCTTCCAATCGTGCCAATGGACCTGTCTAGTCATCAAGGTGGCATCGTCTTGATGATGGTCCTGTACCTAAGACGAAATTTCTAGAAGTGGATCAAAAACCACTGGAAGAGTTTCCTAGCAGTGACATTAACACATTAGCGTTGAGAATAAACCTAACAGTAATTTACCAATATGGCCATTGACTATTCGAAGTGGGACAAGCTAGAGATATCTGATGACTCTGACATCGAAGTACATCCCAACGTCGACAAGAGATCGTTTATCAATTGGAAGCAAAGAGATATCCATGAGAAGCGACAACAGAGGAACATTGAGATCAAGTCAATACTTGTTCAGTTGACTATGTATGCTGAGCTCAACAAGAGGGTTGACTTCGTTTTGGAGAATTTGGAGGAGGCGAAGTTTGTGGACACTGACGCTGTGATGAAGTTGATCGATGGCAAGTTTGACAAGAAGCAGAAATTTGACTACGATGAGTTGAAGAAGAGTAAGGGCGATACTCTCAGAAAGGGATTGAAGGACCTACAATTCGAACGCGAAGAATACGAGAACACGCCTCCTTATAATGAGATGATTGAAGACTTGTTCATTCAAATCAAGGAGGACAACCCGAAGGATAAGGACAAGGCGCCCAAGATCATTCAGCTCATCAAAGACCATCGTCGAAAAATAGACGATATTTTGTCTAAGCAAACTATCAAACTCGACGATTTGTTGAACCAAAAGGCGCAGCTTATTAGCAGTGACGATCTTCATACTGGTTTCGATAGGTCGTTTTTGAACAAGGAATCGGCAGAAAAGGAAGAGGTTAAAGATACCTCACAAACGTCGCAGAAAGTTACAACAACCGAAGTCATAAACTCTCCAGTCTCGAGTTCTTCTCCTGGTAGCTCAGGTGCGGTATCAGAGAAAGTATCCTCTGAACAAGAGACTTTAGATGATCTTGTTGTATTGCCAGAAACAGAAAAATTCTCCCATATAGATATGAATGACTTGGATGAAAGTGCCAAATATTTGTTGAAGAATACTAAGATCTGTAATGAGGGACAAAAGGATGCTTTAATAATGACAGCCTTCGATTATCAGTTGGAAGGAAACTCTAGTAAAGCAAAGCAAGTGATCCACCAATCCTTACTTCTTCAGTACATCGCACAGTTGGCAGGTCACAATCCTTCAAAGGAGCAGATCATAAAAGCAATTAGTTTGTTTTGCTCAAAAGTGAAGGATCATTCGTCTCCTGCAAGACAGGCATTTATGCTTGATGTTGAAAATACGTTCAATCATATTAAGACGAGATGCAAGGTGATTGAACAAGAGCACAGTCAAAAAGCAGACAACGAAGAAGACGCACAAATTCAGTTGAAATCTCTCGATGAAACTACAGAATTGTCTGTCAATCTTCCAGCTGCTGATTCTGAAGAATGGGCTGTTTTTTCTACTGAGTTGCCAAAGGAAATGCAAGAGGCTGTCAAAACGAAATCGTTGGAGCAAGTCAACAATGCGTTATCCTCGTACAAGGTAGAAGAGGCAGAAAGAATACTCGACGTTTTCAGCAGGTGCGGTGTGATTAGTATAAGTGGTTACATCGAAGACGAGAAGGAATTTGAAGAACTACAAAAGCAGTACAATGAAGAAGCTGATGAGGTTGATGAGGCTGGAGAAGTGGGCTCAGATCAAAAATTGACATCCAAATTACAAGAGTTGAATACCACAGATATGGTTGATTAGGCACTTATAGCTTATAGAAAAGTATTGAATTTCTGATGAATAATTTATTCACAAGTGCAGAGATAGGGTCATATAACAGTATAATAGAAGGTATGAATTCTATCTCCTGCTTAATCGAGCTAACGTATCCATGAGCTCTTGTGTAGTATTGTCATTGTTCAGTTGAGGAAGAGAAGGTTGTACAGAGTTGACATTTGACATTGGATTGTAGCCCGGTTGAGAATTTTGTAATTGAGATAGTAGAGCGTTCACTTGGTTGTTAGGACTGTTCTGGGGAATAATCATTGGGTTTACTGGTCGGCTCATATTACCATAAGCGTTGCTTAAGTTTGGGCTTTGCATAAAATGTTGTTGTTGTTGTTGTTGTTGTTGTTGTTGTTGTTGGTTTTGAAGTATGTTGATCATACTTTGCATAGAGGCTGGATCTAAGTTCTTCAATGTGTCAATCAAGTTTTGTTGAGGATTTTGAATGCTCTGAACGCTATGATGCGCTGGTACCGGCATTGAAGCTCCATCGGGGGATCCATACATATTACCATAATTGGTAGCGCTGTACCTAGCATTTCTTGAATCTGGATACGAGGGTCCTGAAGTGGGTTTCTCATTGACAGGCCATCTTTGGTTGTTATCTATTCTTCTCATAGACGATGTATCCGTGCCTCTATCGCTGTATCGAGCTGCTTGCGCCGCTCTTCGACTGTCTTGATGTTCATTCCTGCGTCTATTATTTCCATAACCGTAATCAATCGAAGGTGCAGCATTTGAATACGGAGCAATATTGCTATCCTGGGACAGAGGAAAGGAAGAAGGCATAGGTTGTCCATATTTTTTTGTTTTGGCTTTTCTCAAGATGCTAGCTGCATCTTCTGGCTCTATGTCTGCATATTCATCAAACCTTATGCCCCCGTCGGGTGTGTTTTCAAAAACCTGGATGTCAACCTTCATTTCCTTGATGATGCAAGCCGCAAGCACACCAGAGTATGCTGCCTCTGTGATTACTTCGGAAAGATCTCTATGTGTTATGTCTTCCGTGTCTATAGATAATTGTAACGATGAGAATGCCTTCTTCACTTTTCTGATGAAGAACACGGAAGATTTTCCTGTCACGTACACTTTACAATCGATAGAAGACTTGCGTCTTTTGCTTGCACTTTCGTGATCATTATACTGAGATCCACTGGGTGATCTCTCTTTTCCCCTTGAAGAGAACTCCTGTTTAGAATTTTTTTTGGATTTTTGAGGCCTTGAGGCATCCAACCTCATTATTTTATTGTGTAATGGAACATTTGACTCCCCTTTGATGCAATCCATACATGCCTCCGTGGTTCGAAACTGAACAAAACCATAACCTGCCTTGATGGAAATCTGTATGATTTCTCCGTATTTGCTAAATATTCTGAATAAGTCTTGTTTTGATACTGTGTTCGCCGGTAAATTTCCAATGAATAGTCTCAGTTTGTCGGGGAACTCGTCCCATAACTGAGCCTTCATGTAATGTGATTCTCTCTTTATGAACTCGTCGTAATCCTCTTCCTCTTCCGGCGACATAGGCGCTGTGAGGTTGGGTCTGCGACAAAATTCATTCACCGGAACTAAAGGAATCGGGCTTTTCAAAGTCTTGAAAGGCTTGTTGTATGAATAGACTTGGTCATAATTTATATTTGCTGGTAAAGTCGAACCCAAATTCACTTGTCGCTTCTCTAGCTGTTCCAGTATAAGTCTCATCTGCTCTGCTTGTGGTAGGTTGACAAAGTTGCCGTCTTTGACGATCTCGCTCTGCATGACCGCTTCGTAGGCTTGTTTGAGCTGCAGCAGAGAGTTGCTCAGGTATGGCATGTCATTTAATGAAGGGTTTGGCTTCAAGCTGGCTGCAACAGGCGGTTTCGGTGGAAGCCCCACGGGTGGTTTGCTTTTGAACACAGGCTCAGAGGAGGCACTTTTCGCCAGCCCGTCCGGTGCACCAGAACGTGCTGCCCCCTTATCCTGGTCCGTAAGTGCAGCAGGGGTGTCAGAGATCGCCATCTCGGGGTCGTAGTCGTCGTCGTCGTCGTCGTCGTCTCCGTTATCCAGCACGGCCGCATTCGAGCCTGCGTTGCTGTCTACATCCCCAGTGCCGTCGGCCTCGCCAGCCTCGCCAGCCTCGTGCAGGCTGCCCACAGACCCACCTATCTCGGCACCGATACGCTCGGGGTCGTAGTCGTCGTCCTCGTCGCCCTCCTGTCCGTCCTCGCCGGCGCCGTCTGCGCTTTCGTCACCGGTCGCACCCTCGCTGTCAATCTCGGGGTCCCCGCCTTGCTCGCCGACCTCGTCTGGCGTGCCCTCCTCGCCAGCCTTCACCTCACCCTCGACGGCGTCCGCTGCGTTTCCGTCGTTGCCATCTTCATCCGCGCCCTCTTCCCCCGGACCGCCCTCTTCTGGCGGGCCCTCCTCGTCACTGGCCTCACTGCTGCCCTCGTCCTCCTCCAACGACCCTCTTTCCTGGCAGTTTTCAGCGCTGTCACCACTTATCTCACCGCCCGGTCCGGCTGTTTCCTCTGACATAGCCCTGATACCTTCATGATCTGTACTAAGTGTATCTGCCATACTATTGTTAAGAAAAAGACTTATAGATAGACATTTTAGAATCAATTGTCAAAACGGTGCCACTGGATGCCGGATTGTTCCGCGCCGAGATTCTCTTGAAATGGGGGGATCCCCCACGCCATCATCAGTATATAAGTGCCCCAGATCTTCCTGAAGTATATCCCATTTGACGTTTGACAGTATAGTAGGATTTTTCAATTGGAACAAGCGTTTTAAAACGAAATCTTAATAAAAGGATCTTGATAAATATTGAGAATCTAAAGTTATACAATACTTGAGTAACTAAAAGATAATGGGAGCATCAAAGGAGTTAAAGCTTGCAGTTGTGGGGACGGGTATCTTTGCAACTGATTCACACTTGCCCGCAATTAAGGGCGTCGGTGGCTTGGAGGTGGCCGGATGCTACAACAGAACCAAGGCCAAGGCCGAGACGTTTGCCGAGAAGGCGGGTGTTGCCAATGATAAGGTGTATGAGTCGTTGGAGGATGTGTTCAAGGACGACGAGGTTGACTTTGTGGACGCATTGTTGCCCGTGCAGTACAATTTGGACGTGGTCAAGTTGGCCACGAAGTACAAGAAGCCGCTTGCCTTCGAGAAGCCCATTGCGTCCAACTTGGAGCTCGGAAAGCAGATTGTGGAGGAGTGCAGGAAGTCGGACGTGCCGATAGCCGTGTTGGAGAACTGGGTGTTTTCGTCGGCTATCAAGATCTTGAAGGAGGAGGTGCTTCCCAAGATCGGCGAGCCCGTCTCCTTCACCTACAAGTCTACTGGTGCTTGGCGCATGGGTAAATACCACGGGACCTCGTGGAGACAGAAGCCAGAGCACATTGGTGGATACCTTAGTGACGGAGGTGTGCATCAGTTGGCTTTGTTGACTGAGGTCTTGGGTCCCGTGGACACTGTCTCGGCGTTGACCACTCAACTCAGAGAGGCTAGTGGTGATGAAGACACTATGTTCTCGACGCTCATGATGAAAAACGGTGTTATTGGTACCTATACATATGGCTCTGCCTTTGGTGCTACTGACAAGAGTTCGAGCTTCATGATCTATGGACGTAATGGATCCGTTGTGTACGACTTCAGCCCACACTTGGAAAAGCCAACCATCACCTACCAAACTGGTGAGGACGCACAAAGTGCTTCGAAGAAGGTTGTGATCGAGGTTGATCCAGTCAATACTTTGCAAGCCGAATTTGCCAACTTCAAGGAAGCGGTGCAGAAGAACAGCAAAGACGTTATTGGATGTTTGCCCGAGACAGCTTACCACCACTTTGCCATTGTTGTGGCTGGAATTGAGAGTTCCAAGAAAAAAGGAAACGCTGTTAAGGTCTCTATCCCATAAAAGATGTCCAGATGTATTAAAGTTCATCTTTGATGTAATCTACAGAACTTTGTTGTGTATTGGAGGAAGTTTCTGTCTCCGTTGCACTGAGTGTGATTTTATAGTCTGACATAGTTTCAATAAATGACGATCTGATGTCCTTATGTGTTTGTAATGATGCAAATGTGCTTTGGCTGATGCTTGGTATTTTGGCAGCGGGCTCGCCAGCACGCAAAGAGTAATCACTTCCTTTGATAGTACTCGTTGTTTTCAGCGTGACCCAACTGATGACCTTAAAAAGTTTCAAGAAAGACCATAAGAAGAACAAAACTGGGATCTTCAACAACCGTCTCCAAATCACCCACATACAGCACAAGACGAAAAATGCTATGCTGAGATATATCTTCCTCTTATCCTCCTTGTCTTGTTTCTCGATGAATTTTACTATATTAGCAGACTTCGCCAAGACATCGGATAGCCTGAACAACAGCTCGTTCAATTCACCCATATCCTTCGATTGCTGATCTAATGAATCGATGTTGAGTTCAGTTTGCAAAATAGTGCTCTCGAGTAATTGCTTCGTTGTTTGTAGAGTATTTGTAATTTTGACATTTGCTTGCAAAATCTGTCCGCCCACTGTTTGCTTCTCTGCGTTTCTCGGTTTACCGGCCCCCCTACCCCCAAACAATGACTCTCTCGCATCCTTTTCCAATACAGCTTCCTTCGGTCCAAACTTTGCGAGCCTCTGTTGATGTATGAACTTGTTCTCGTTCTCGTTCACTATCAATTGTATCTCTCTATACTTCGATTTCAATTTCAAGTACTTCGTAGAGTACACTTCATGAACTATTTTATCGTCGTCTCGGTTGATAGTTGTTTCGAGTGCCTTTAAATTATCTCTATATAGCGAAAGTAATCTTCCTATCTGCTTCACGAGTCTTTCGTTTTCATTCTCTATTGAATCTTCTAAACCCGTTTCGTGTATGTGAGCGAGTTTATCAAGCTTTGCGAATACCTCATACTGTATCTGGTCTAGCGACAGAGCAATCTTGTCCATTTTCTCTTATATTCTGCCTGATCCTCAAGTTGATGCTGAAGGTGAATCGAGATTTTTAATTCAATAATTTCGAGATTCTTATTCAAAAGAAAGAAAGCATCTTGTCGATGGTTGAAGAAAACAGCACAGGATTTGCCAATGGTGATTCCCATATTCCTGCTGAAAACTCTCAGAGGATCAAGAAGAAGCAGTCGAACAAAAAGGCTAGAGATCCTGCTACGTTAACTCCAGAATACATAGAAGAGCAAAGACGTCTCAGAGAGTTGAAAAAGGAAGCCAAAAAGAAGCAAGCAGAAGAGGCTGCATCGAACACCGATGGAGGCAATGCTCCAGAAGGGTTGAAATATATACATCGTGAGATGCTCTCTTTACCTAGTGGATCATGTCTCAATTCTCAAAATGGTTTAAGTCTCAAAATCATGACATACAATATGCTAGCACAAGCATTGATACGGAGAAAATTGTTTCCCACAAGTGGGGATGCACTCAAATGGGCTATCAGATCTGAAGCTTTGTTGCAAGAGATCACAAACTATGAGCCAGATATTGCCTGCTTGCAGGAAGTAGACTACACCCAGTACAACACCTTTTGGAAACAGAAATTTGACGGTTTAGGTTATGATATGAAATACAATAGAGATCCAACGAAGAATCACGGTGTTGCTATCATTTTCAAAAGAAAATACTTCGAGGTCAATCATCAAGCTTTCATCAATTTTGATATCGAAGAATCGGGTTCTGTAAACTCGAGGACCATCACACAAAATGTTGGCTTGTTGGCTTACTTGGAATTTACGCCCTTTTTGAGGCAGAATTTCCCTCATTTGCGTCGTTCTGGTGTAGTAATAGGTACTTCTCACCTATTTTGGCATCCTTTTGGAACTTTCGAAAGGACAAGACAGACATATGTTATATTAAAGAAAGTGAAAGAGTTCAAAAGTACTCTCAAATCATTGTTCGGGTTCAAGAGAGACATCTATACATTTTTTGCCGCCGATTGCAATTCCCAACCTTTCGATGCCCCTTACTTGTCCATTTCGGCTAAACCTGTTTCTTACGAAGGAAGGGCAAACACCGTTCTCTGTTGTTCTCTTTCTTACCAATACTCGGAAAATAGAGGAAAGCCAAAGGCGACTATTGATGAAGATGATTATCAGCTGTCTCTGTCAGTTGAAAAGAACAAAAATTCGGAGTACAAACGAGAAGAGGAGAGGATGCAGAATCAACCTAAGGATCCTGTTCCAGACTCATTCACCCCTACAGATGATCAGCTCAGACTTACAGATCAATTGAGACAACATCACAACAACTTGGATATGCGGGCTATTTCTCTATATGCTGTTGGCTACAAATATCTTGATCCTGGGAATGCAGGCAAAGACAACAACAGAGGCGAACCTCTATTCTCCAATTGGGCACATGCATGGCGAGGACTTCTCGATTACATCTTCGTCGTTTCTTCATGGGACAAGATCTCAGATCACTCAAAGCAGGTGGATTCACCTGAGGATTTGGAGAAGGAACAAGATGTGAGGCTAATAAAACTCTTGAAGTTACCCCATCCAAAGGATATGGGACCTGAGCCATCGGGTCAACCAAGAATCGGACAATATCCTTCTGACCATCTTTGTCTTATGGCAGAAGTCGAACTACTCTAATCAATAGTTGTATATATTCATTCACTTAGTGTACATACTCGAATATAGCCCCACATTTTAGCATCTATTTCTGCATCATTGTATCAACTAAATCCTCCAATGGTCCGTAGTCTTTCTTTGTCAACAAGCTAAATTCATCAGCAAATAGTACATAGTGTTTCAAACTTGTATTCAAATGGCTCTGAAGTCCCAACTCACTTATTTCATGGAAATGATGACAGTATATGTGTGCATATATTCTGAAAAGTCGTTTGAAGATGGTCTTGACCAAATTTGGAAACTGTTGGGGAAAAGGAGCCCCGATCTTCGAGGGGAAGACGTTATCATCATCAAAAAAGTTCTGAATCCAGTTCATTAAGTTTTCAATGTATTCACAAGCTGGTAGCGATCTGGGCTTTCTGGATTGTACCGCCCCATTATCACCATTGGCATTACTATCCTGCCATAAGTACTCATACTCCTCTGTAGCTATCATCCGGGGACATGTCATCGGAGAGCAGAACTCTGTGATTGCTCCGTATAACATATTTATTTGATTGTAGAAGTCAACAACGTGAATAGCAAGCCACTCATTAATGTCTTCGTCCTGCGGAAGTTTTACCGCCTGTATCAACGCATTATCGGACCCAAGCGTCTGTTCAGCATAGTTACGTATATCTCTATGGGTAGCAACAGGCTTTCCGTCTACCCTGTCAGAAAGGTTGATCGTCTTGTATGTGTTTAGGTTGAGATCCTGCTGATATGGAGGATTGGGAAATGCTGTATTTGATATTGCCTTTGGAGGTGAAATCGTGGGAGATTGCTTCAACTTGAATCCCCGAGTGGACCTCAAGGAATGAGTATTGAAGTTTTGAAAGAACGACATTGTAGCTGGATCTGATCCTCTTTCTTCCACACAAATATTCCCACAAGAATATTTAGTACTTTTAAAACCATGATTGTGTTCTTCCACATATCTCTGTTTATGTTTAGCCTATTTGGGTTGCACGTGACTCATCGGGATGGGCTCACGGGGATATGATTAGAGGGCAACGATTGAGTATGTAAGTGACTTGACGGAGACCTGTTCCGCCTGCAGTGTGGTCTGTTCTTTCTGCGTCGTCCTCGCGGGCCTGTAATTTAGAAGCTCTGCTTCCTTCCACACGTTTAGTGTGTTAAATTCTCGCAACATTTTTCTTTGCAATCTCTCGAACAAGAGACAAAGACCATCCTCATGGCTCTGCGACGGGAGCGAGAACACAGCAGACTCTGCCTGCTGTGTCTCGCTCTTGACTCGCACTCCCTTTACGTCGCGGACCTCTTCAAGGTTGCGAACAGCCCAGTTGTAGTTTTGTTTGAAAAATCGTCTACCGTAGAAAGAGAACACAAAGGGCATCTTGTACTCTAGGTTGAGAAGCAACGAGGCAAAGAGATAGTTAAACCCGCCCACAATAGCAGACATGGGCAACATGTCGCTGGGAGTCAAGACCTCGTAGCTCACCCTCACCTCTGCTAGCTCCAGTCGTGGCACCGGCACTATCGATCCACGGATGGAGTTGAAAATGTTGCAGCCCAATCTCACCGTTAGGCTGCATTCCTCTGTAACGAAAAGATCTGCCTGGTAGTCGAGCTGCGCCCAGATCTCCAGCTGTAGTAGCCTAAAGCTGATCGCCTCGAGAAGATTACCTCCGTCCCTCTGCTGGAGCGAATTTCCGTTGATCTTTATATCAAAGTGCATCTAGACGTTAGTGTTTACGATATCATACAAGTTTTGCATACTTACATTCAAAGTACTGCTTGGAATCACAATTGAATCTCCTTCGAGCATATTGGGCTCAATCTCATACCGTAGAAGACAGTAGTCTTCATTTTTTCGAACACAGAGTTGGTTCATGGCTATTCACGCGGAAGACTTGTCCAGAGTGGTTTAGATTTCTTTCTATGGTTGTAAAAAATTTAGAAAAAGCGTATACTATATATTTAATCTTTTACGTCTGAGGGTTGAAAATTTGACAGAAAAAGTTGGCTACTTTAGTTGAAAATAGACCATTGCTAAGAGGAGTATTTGCATAGTCTGTGGGCTAAAGGTCCTTGGCAATGAACACAGCGAAGTACATCTTCAAGAAAAATGAGGTTATAGTGAAGAAACCTGTGATCTCGATGCTCAGTGCTGAGGCGCTTCGCCAGCTACCAGACGAACGAAGACGATACTTATGCTTGTACAAGCAATTCTACAAACTTCGATACTTGATAGACAGGGACGTGAAACTCCAGAGCAATTATGTGACGCTAATCAGACGTTATTTCACACATCAAGATTTCAACGAAAGACGCAAAAAGGTGTTTCCGGAGCTTGAGCGGTTGAGCATGGAAGAGCTCCACGAGCGCATGGTGCGCACGCAGGTGTTCGTTTTCAATGCGACGGTGGCGGCGCCAGAGGATAAACCTGAGGAAATTCTCTTCTACGAAGACACTAAGCGACCAGTCCGCATAGAAAGGTCGATTGTGCTCACCATGTTGCGCATGGACTACGAAAAGCCAGATAAGTTGAAGTACGACTTTAGGTACGAATGGATAGCTCGTATGCGGCGGTCTTTGGAGGATTTGCCCGCTCAGGCCAGCTCAAAGCAATATGCATCGTTCGGGCCGGGCCCTTTGAACTGGATTGGGTTTAAACTCTACGAAGAAAGATTGATGAGAATGAACGAGTCTTATCGTTTGTGCCTATGAGAGAAGTTCACAAATAGGAATGTGATGTTGTCACAAAATTCTTGAATATTTAGTTGCCCCATATAGACAGACAAAACGCTAATATAAAAATGTGAAATCGAAATTCAACTGCGCTCAAAGCAAAAATCATCTTGCTTTTGAAGGTCAAAAAATTAACAAGACAACAGCAGTAACAATGGGATGGTTTTCAAAGACAGAGAAGCCTCAAAACGGCTTGACAAATGGACCTCAAATTGAACAAAGATCGCATCAGAATGTGAGTGAACAGTCCGATATCTCGCATACGTTGCACCAAATATCAGATACTAAGCCTAGCTTGATAAAAGGTCTGAATGACGACCCAGAGAACTCTATTGATGCATTCATCATTCAACGTCCAAAGAACATGTTCATTATCGACGGTGAAAAAGACTCCAGGGAGAGCATCATCTGCACTAGCAATGAAAGTGGAGGCAAAACATGCGTCAAGCTTGGAATCAGCTCGATTCTGCTCTTCAAGCACATGCAAAAGCTCGACTACTTCTGCTCATTGCCTGATGATATTGATGCTACGTACTTTGAGTGTCGCAAGATTACATGATGTGCACAATATGATCCTACGACGGACCCTTTTCAACTTATAACATTACCAGGAACATGCACCGATAAGCATGCTTACGAATGATGATAGTTGAGCTACGTCTGTTACATGTGGAGTTTCTCATCCTATAATGTCTTCTGTAAAAGATTTTCTTAAGATTATTATGTTTTGTAAATAGATATCTAATCTCTACTACATATGCAATATCAATGAGTGATTGTAATGAAAAATGCTAAATCGACAGTTCCACAGTTGGAATTGTTAGACCATGAAAGACTCGCCACATCCACAGGTGCCTTTGGAGTTCGGATTCTTGAAGACAAACCTAGACGACAATTTGTCATCCTGCCAGTCCATCTCCGATCCCACAATCGAAAATAATGCCTTGGAGTCAATCATAACCTTGACGCCATCTTGTTCTATTGTCTCGTCGAACTTACCGGGTTCTGAAACGTATTCAAGATTGTATGTGAGTCCGGAACATCCTCTATTCTGCACACCTATTCTAATCAATTGAGGCGTTGGCTGATCCAACAACCCCTTCAAATGCTTCACGGCATTGGGTGACAATGTGATCAATGCTTTGCGGGGCTTCAATGTCCTTCTCTTCTTTGGTTTGGCATTGACCACCGGTGTTGGCGCTTTAGCCTCTTGGTTTTGTTTCTCCTCTGGCTCTCGGCTTTTGGCGACCTGTTTTTCAACCTTATTCTCCGTCTTGTGCTCTTGTGGTGCATCATCTGTCAACTGCTTCACTGATTTGTCGGAGAACTTCGACGTCCTTGAGCGCCTGATGGGGCGCTGGCCGCCCTCGTTCTTGTTCATGCTGTTCGAGTTTTCCGTGCCGAGGAAGCTGAGCGAATGCTTGGCCCACTTGTTCCCCATGCCTCCAGACCCGCTGTCCTTCTTTGCATTCATAGAATAGTTCAATCCCGAGTAGAAATCGCTCTTTGGCACCGACAGCGGTATGGTTTGCATGAACCGCTTGCCATCCTTCTTGGACTCGCTCGATATGTACCTCTTAGTCAAACTGGACGTATTGTTGAATACCAACCGCCTGCTCAACATGCTGTCTTCTTGAATAAATACGGCTCTTATCGCCAGATGTCTCAAACAGTGTCTAGTTTCTTTTGCTTGACAATCTCTCTTCAGCTGAATCAATTGTCCTTCACTACTTGCGTATGTTCAACAGTTTCCTATACTGATCTCAATTTTTCCGTATAGCTTTTTAATTCCTTATACGTGATTCTTGAACGCTGAACTCACTAAACCTCTTGTATCTTGCTTATACTCTGGTTAAATCACTAACTTATAAGAGTATGTAGAAGCTACTAGAAATGAACTACGGATTATATAGCTTAGTTTTTTGTCATTCTTTTTCTCTATATGAGCAATCGGTCAATGCACGACCGTTTTTGTTAGCAACGAAAGTAATCAAAACTTTGCGCGATGTGATTGGCTAGACGAGCGGTGAGCCACCACTCCGACCATCGGAGGGCCCACGAGAAGCCCATCAGTAGTCGCTTACAGACGCCAGAGCCCCAGGGAGGATCTGGGGTTGCGGAGCCGGGGCGCGGATAGGGGCACACGTACCGCGGAGGAGCATGTGGAAGTAGTAATTCGGGAGCCGGGAGTGTGTTTGCGGCGACGTTGGAGTGGGGCAGCGCTGCAGTGGACGATAATGTTCGCTAGTGGGAGGTGGTGGTCGGCGGTAGCAACCTGTGGCTCCGGAGGGCTGTGGGGCGAGCTGGCGGTAGTAAACCGCCAGCTCGCTGTCCCCCACGGTTGCTGGGGGCACGCTAGTGCGAGACACAAGCTTAGCTTTGTGCGCTCACAGCACATACTACTATAGCGCTACACAGAAAACAGACGCCCACAAAAGGCTTTCTACACCAAGCTTTATACGTCACTGTCCGGTTTGGTTACATAATATTCGGATACCTATAGATGGATTGTTTGATGCCTCAACCAAGTGTACTCGAGAGAGTCCTTCTCGAGCAACGGGGAAACCGAGTCCCACACGATGGTGTGGTACCTGTTGATGGCTGCAATCTCTTCATTGGATAGAAGCGACTTGTCAATGAGGTTCCTACAGTAAGGCACCCTCGTAACATTCTCAAACTCGTAGAAACTCTTACCGTTGTACCTCAATCCGGTGTCCTTCACGAACATGACGTTCTCAATTCTAATACCGTACTCGCCGTCTTCGTAGTAACCGGGCTCATTTGAGATTAAATGGCCTGGTTGCAAGACGACAGTGGACTTGGGACTAACACCAATAGGGCCCTCGTGCACATTCAAGTAAGACCCCACACCATGCGAAGTGCCATGGCCATAGTCCAACCCGAATTTCCACAAGAACTGCCGCGCGACCGAATCGACTGACGACCCTGGTGTGCTTTCTGGAAACTTCAACGATTCCAATGCTAGATTTCCCTTCAACACTAAAGTGTAGTGTCTCTTCTCTTTCCTGGTAGGTTCCCCAAAGTGAACAGTTCTTGTTGTATCGGTGGTTCCCTCCAAAAATTGAGAACCACTATCATTGAGGTACACCTTATGTGGATTGATGACAGAGCAGGACCCCTTTACCGGCTTGTAATGAATAATCGCTCCATTTGCACCGGTGGCGCTTATGGTATCGAATGATTTGCCTACGAAATTCCTTTCCTTTTCCCTGAAACCAGTCAAGCGTTCATCAGCTTCTACCTCATCGATCATATTTCCCTTTGATAATTCAGAGTCTAGCCATGCAAACAATTTTATCAATGCTTTACCGTCTTTGAGATGAGCCAGTTTTGTTCCTTCCAACTCGACTTCGTTCTTGATGGCCTTGAGTTCCTGAATTGGAGAACAATCTACCTGTTCGTATGAGCACAGAAGATTACGCACTATCTCCCATGAACTGTTGGACGGTAACAATATTTTCTTATTGCTCTCCTTGAACTGTGCAGTAATTTCTCTCAACTTGTACCAGAACTTTTCATAAGACTCGACTTTAACTCTGCTACAACCCAAAGCTTCTTCTACTTTGACGTCGAACCGACTCTTGTCAGCGAACAATATGATGTTGTCTTCGGTCAAAATCAAATAACTGTAAAATACGGGATTGAACTCTATGTCACTTCCTCTCAAGTTGAGTAGCCATGCGATATCATCCAAAGCAGAAACCACTAACCCCTGGCAATTAAGATTCTTCATCTTTGCATTCACAGAATTTAATTTCTCGAATATAGGTTTGCCCGCATACTTCATGTCAAGAGATTTGATGACGCCCTTGGAGGTCTTGGGAGCAGCTTCAAACTCAGTCCAAATACTGCTGATGAGATTCTCCTTAATCCCCACGAGTTCAACCAGGTCCGTGCTTGACTCACACTTGCTCTTGATTATACCACTAATCTTCTTAAACAGCAGAAGACTTATCAACTTCGGGTCCACTCCAATCTTGACGGTCTGACCACTATCTCCACTCATCCTTAGTGCTTGATCCACAGACCACTCCTCCCACGTTGGTTGGTTCTTGGCTCCGCTGCGCAAAAGAATCCAGTTAAAGTCCAACTCGTTGGCCGCCTGGATGAAGTACCTTCCGTCAGTGGCCAACGCAGCCATACCTTCTGGGGTATCGTTCATACAAGTCACATCCCTCGTGATGACGGCAACACCAGCGCTCCCCAGAAATCCGCTGATGAAACTTCTACGCTGGTCCTTTGCTGACACATACTCAGACTGATGTTCATCTGCAGATGGCACGATGTAAACCCCCAAGTCATGCTCCACCATCTTCTTCCTCAAGCTCTCCAAACGCTTGGACGTATTCACCTCCTTGGTGTCTGGAACACACAAGCTCGCAGCATCAATCGTAAAAACGGACCCTTTGCGAGACCCTCTTGGGGTAGAGGACCCACTGCTGCTTCTAAGATTAATTTGCTTGGCAACCCACGAAGACCGCTTGTTTGTCCTGGATAACAACCCAGGTGAGCACGTACAGTTCGAACACTGTGCTCTGGATACTCTTCTCACCGTTGACATCGTAAAGTCTCTAGTTTAAAGATTCTTAATGTTCTATAGTGGAAGAAAACAACTAATTATTTGTATTTGACTTTTGTAAGCTGATAAGGTTACGGAGCCCGGTGCTATATTTACAGTCACCCCATAGAAGAGCAGTCAAATGTAAGCTGTCAAGGGCCCAGATAGAGACGATAAGAATATGAGTGAGCCATAGCAGCACCACTGACTAATATACTGAGATTTCGCCTCTTTTTTCTGGGTGCAATAGCGATAGAATAGGCCCAGAAGACAGACCCCAGCGAATGCTGGTTGTACTATAAGCTACAAATAGATGATGGTATCCACCGGAACTGAGCAAAAATTCGGAATTGACAAATACGTATAGTGTTGGATCACGAGACAATGACCGGAATCGAATCATGGTATGGCACTCTATCACTCAAAGACTTGGCTGATGAGGCCTGTCAAGCAGGCGACAGTTAGAATTGAGACAGTCAGCAGAAAGACAAGACGAAGAACTACCAGATGGGAAATGGAACAGATAGTGAATGTGAGTAGTGGCATGGGAGACGAGGTGGGCTATATTCAATGGGTTTACTAACATCAAACAGAAGATAGAACAGTTGTATTCCACAGATCCGGCTAATGTGGTAGAGATTCAGAAGGAGCTCCAACAGATTCAGCGATCGGAGGACGCCTACGAATTGGCAATGTTGCTCATACAGTTGCCATCTAAAAACTGCAAGTTTTTCGGAGCGTCGACGTTCGGTGTATTCATCAATCAGCACAACCAGCTAACAGGCAAAGAGGTGGCGGAGATAGAGGACGTATGGGTTGAGATATTGGCACATTTGATGGCGGAGGAGCCGAGGCAGAATAGCATTGTCATAAGAAAGATGTTGAGCAACCTTCTTGTGCTCTTTTTCAAATACTACGAGGTGATACATAACCCGATGTGGAAAATATTGGAAAAGATAGGTGGCTCAAGATCGCTACAGCCGCTCATAAGCAGCTTATCAGTAGAACAATTGATTTTAATCGCCACATTCTACAGTCTGATGGCGGAAGAAGCGGTGAAAAGGGAACTCACTTCTAGAATACATACTGTTATAAAAGGTGAACTATTTCCTGACTTTGAAACCTTGATCAAGTACTCGGACCAGAATTTGTCGCACAACACAGACTACGAAATCTTGGTTTTGGATACAATTAATTCCTGGATCTCATATATATCATTCGCCGAAGGTAAGTCAGACGTGCGGTACAACGAGGACATTGAGTTTGTATTCGATTATCTCTCAAAACGATTGCTCGTATCTAACCCGGGAGACATCACAGATGACTATTGGGAAATTGTCAAGAGGACAATGTACATATTGAGCGAGGCGGTCGAGTTGTCCACGAGATTGATAACGAGGAAAAGAAAAGATAGACTTTTCAATATTTTGGTGAACCAACTAGGGCCATCTGTTTTGAATTACGTATTCAAAACTCAAGCACACGAGGAACTCCTGGATGTTGTCGAAAGCTACGCCAATTTAATCATAACATCTGCAACCTATGATTTGGAAAATTTATTGAAGAAGATCTTGCATCCAGAGATCCAAAATTTATGGAACATTTTGCTCAAACTTACTGATTATCCAGGACACCCCGTAATAGAAGAGCAAATAAGTACACAGTTAATCATATTTTGGCAGGAATTGGCGTCCCTCTTCGCAATGAATGGCGACGAATATGCTGAGTATTTCAAAGAATCTTATGGAGAAGTCTCACAAATGAAAAATGAATTGTTTCGAGCTGTCTGTAAAATTTACTGGAGGAAGTGCCAACTACCCGCAATGGAAGACTATTTTGCCAACAGAACAGACATATCTCATTATAGAAACGAAATAGCTGACATGTTCATAGAAATTTACCCACTGATGGAAGAAACATTATACGGTGAGTTGACAGGATCGGTGATTGGTGTATCAAAGAGGACATCGATAGACACCGACTCGATACTCAGCTTGGAGAGCTCTTTGTTTCTCTTGTACAAGATCACTGATGTGTTGTCGTTTTACGATTCTGTATCTCTACAATTGCAGGAAACGTTGATCAATGAGCTCTTCAGCAACGGATTGATCACATTCATGAGAGGAGTTCCTCGTTCACCTTTCTTTGTTGTCTTATTCTCATCTTTGATCAATTTCTTGCACTCTATCCAATTTTACTATAAAAAAGAACCTGTGTCTATTCCTCCAGTATTGGATTTATTGTTCAACGTCATATTCGAAGAGAAAAAGATTAGAGCTGAACAAGAGCAAAAATTTGGAGCATTTGAAGGACCAAGTGACTTGACTTTATTGGCTTCTAAGGCAATACTGAAGATATGCAACGAATCGAGCAGTAATCTCGTGTCGATTATACCTGATCTTTCAACTCTTTTGATTCAGCTGTTGCAGGATATCAAAGTCGATAGTCTTGTAAGAGAGAGATTGTGCAATTCATTGATATCGATAGCTCGCAGCACCAAAGAGCCTGAACAGTTGAGTAGAATATTATCATTTACGCTTGCCGAGATTTTCACCATTAGCCAAAAGGCCATGGCTAGTGACTTCAATGAACACATAGAAAGGTACTTGATAAGTCTTCTTGAATGTGTTTACCAGATGGGATGTGGTTGTGAACTTCCAGAAGAGATGGAAGAATATCTCACTGAACAACAGCAATTTGCAATCGACCAATTTTGGAATAGGGACCCTGATGGAATTAGAGATGTCATATTGAAACTAGTTGCACTCTATACTTTGAAGTTTCAACCGTTCACTGAGAACAGTATTGTGACTAAAAAATGTTTTTCAATATTGAATGTGGGATTACGCGATCCAATTGGTGGACCCTTCCACTTTTCAAATGATGTGTTGTTTGACCTCCTGGCCTTGAAGGTGGAGAGGTGTGACAATGCTTCTATTGCATACGTTCATAAATCGATCGCCAGGACAATTTTGATTAATCATAAAGACCTTAGCAAGACAAGTATCGATGATGTGATCAACAAGGTAGTTGTGAACAAAATCGGCATTATTCAAGCAGACAGCGATTTGATTCTGAGTTCGAATGAACTCTTCACCGCTATTTTAGACAAACGTCCCTCTCTAATCTTGTTCTCACACTCGTTCCAGCAAAATTTGGTCAACTTCTTCTATTTGGGGTTGAATTCCAAGCAAAATTCAAACATAAAAACTGCATCAAAGTTCTGGACTTCGTTGCTCACTTTGAAGAGAGGAAAACGTGAAGATCACCAGTTGTTGCAAGATTTAATTATCACTCAGAATTTGGGACGTCTTTTAACTGAGAATTTAACCAAGTCATTTATAAATGCATTCAGAGCGACTCTAGATTGGTACTACCCTATCTTTAGAGCTCTTCTTCTGAAATATACCCTTCAATTCAAAGCATGGTTCAAAGATGTCATGATTGACCTTGATGTCAAACAGCTAGATGAGATAACCATCAATTCATTTGTTAGTCAATTAGTATTGACTAGGGGTCATAGAGAAGCAAATGGAATTTTGATGAAGATATGGTTAACTTGCAATGGATCCATAGATTTCAAATCCAAAAATCTTAATGATTAATAAAGCACGAAATTATAAACATCATATAGAACATTATTTACCCTAATAAAGAAGACAATTCGGTATTCAAATGGTCAATCTCTTGACTGAAATCAACGTCATACAAACCTATGGCTTGATACCTCACTCTTATAGCTCCGTTATACGTATCTTGTCTGGCTTTAATTCTGAAGTTGAGCTCCTTCATGGTGACTTTATTGATTATTTCCTGGAACTCGTTGCTTTCTTGATTATTTTGCTTTTCCCTCAACTGTAATAATTCACCAGCGGACACACCGAGTAGCTTGCTGGCATCTTGATCGAACAAGGTGATCCAGATTTGACCAGATTGATCCATTACTGATCCATTCAAAATGTACCTGTAACATGGTTCACTCAATGTCAAATCACATTTCTCACACCTCCAGCTACCATCACCAAGTTCGATAACTTTTCTATTACACGTGTTTCCCTGCTGCTGTTGAGATCCTGTCAGCAATGAGTTGTTACAAGCGGGATAGCAAAAGTTCTCGGTTTTAAGAAAGTTTATGGTTGCCTTGATATTGAAAAATTCTGGCTTATCCGAAAGTCCTAGGTTCTCATCTTGTGCTTGTCCTATCAACTTTCTATTTGCTATCTTATTTGTACTCGAAGCTTCTGTCTTCAAAGTCTTGAAGTTTTCGTTAACCCCCTGGTTGTCATACCATCCTTTCAAAGTATAAGCTTCCGAAGCATCTGGATTTGGCACCATCAGGCCCGCTTGCGTCAACGTCAAAGATCTGCCTCCAAAATCCTGGACTTTACAGCCCTTGAGAGCTAAAACAGAGCCCTCTGGAATACTGAAGTCAATAGCCGTATTGCCCCATAAACCTACGACTATGGCGAAACCAGATTCATCAACAATCGTGACGTTTCTCCTGTCGAATGCTTTACCTGTTGACTTGGCAGTTATTTGAAATACGGGGTTGACTTCCTTCAAAACACCGATGGTATCGATAATCGCGTTTGGTTCTAGATCTTGTACTTTGCTTAGCTTGACGAAGTTGAAATGGAGCTTAGGTACATCAGAAGTATCGAAACACTCTGATATCTCCGTGTCCTTGTCTAGCGACAATTCGTACGGGTGCGTAAGATGTGAAAATTGTGGTTTAGACTGTTGGATTCTGGCCCTACTAATATAGTATACTTTGCCCTCTTCCAAAAGCTTGTAACACTTCTCAGCTACATCATTGAAAGCAGTAGCCCTTATTTCGTCCGATTCGTCCAACAAATTCACATTGAAAAGTTTACCCTCACCTCTCGCGTTGGACCATGTTTTGATATCACCTTTGAATGACACTCTTGCTTTGATAGTCCAGTTGTTTTGGTATGGCGACAACAGCTCAATTGGATTAGTGGGTCTCTCGTTCTGTTGTCTCGGTTTATTCAAGGCCTCCTTTTTCGTGTTTCCCAACGAGGACGGAGCAGGAGACTCGGACTTACCAGCCTGAACCTTGAGATTCAACTGCAAATCGTCGTCTTCCGGATGCTCTGCAAAGTACGTGTCACACATTATCAAACTGTTTGTGGGCTTCTCGCCGTTTGTAGTCAACAACTCCACGTCACTGATAAGGATGATGTGCTTCTGCGTCGTTGCAAGCGTGTACTCGTTGATTTGAATAATCGACAACTTGCGAAAGTTCTGGCT
Source organism: Debaryomycetaceae sp. ZIM 2471 (assembly GCA_031081905.1). Classification (NCBI taxonomy): domain Eukaryota; kingdom Fungi; phylum Ascomycota; class Pichiomycetes; order Serinales; family Debaryomycetaceae; species Debaryomycetaceae sp. ZIM 2471. The sequence goes on along the minus strand of JARYTF010000008.1, from coordinate 149,878 downwards.
CTCCAAGTAGGGCACGCACTCTGCGGCAATCAATCCATGCAAAGAGTACTCTCCGTCGTTCAACAATACTCTGTATCTTGTGGTAGGTCCTCCACCGTTGCTATCGGGGTTCTCGATCACCTTGACATTCGTTGCTTGTACAATAAGGGGTTTGCCTTGGTATAAATGTTTCTCACTCTTGGAAAGAATCCCTTTCAAGGCTCCCTTGGAAAGTTGGTTACCACTGCTCATCTAGAATACTTAGTTAAAGGCTTATTTTTGCCACTAATTGTCTACTTCGATGCTGCTTTAAGAGAAGAAGAAATAATCATTTGAAATCGCCACGCGCTGATGACAAAACATAAATAGTACGCGCAACAATTTACAAGACATCAACACCTGAACGATGGAAAAACGGATTGATAAGGAATTTTTTGAGGCCAGATAGATCATATATGTATATATGTAGCGTGTGTAGACACCTGTAACGAAAACCAGGCTGGAAAATCTATATAATATAAAATAGAGCGATGAAAACACGAAATGAACGGAACCCTGGGAGTGAAAAACTGTCGGAAAGCATCATAACTTAGGTTGGAGTGAGACTGCGTTGAAAAGCTCGTCCTTCTCGTTGACCTTGACTGCTCCGCTTTTCAATAGGGCTTTTGTAAGGTCATCGATCAAGTCGTCTGCATTTTCAATACCTATGCAAAGCCTGATAAGGTCTTCAGGGAAGTCGCGCTCCTCACGAGTCTTGGAATCGATGGAGGCATGAGACATTTTGCAGGGCATGGAGATGAGGGAGTTGACACAGCCGAAAGAGACGGCGATGCCAAAGATTTCGGTGCCCTCGACTATTTTTTCAGAGGTTTTGATGCTTCCGGTTTCGAAGGAGAGCACACCTCCTGCTCCCTTGCACATGGAGCTGTGGAGCTCGTGCTGTGGATGGTCTTTCAAGCCAGGATACCTGACTTTGAATCCGACGTTTTTCAAAAACTCGGCTATTCTGTTACAGTTCTGTTGTTGCCTTTCCATTCTGACGGACAAAGTGCGCAACCCACGGCTCAAGAGCCACGAGTCGAAAGGCGACAATCCACAGCCAGTTGAATTGATAACGAAATAAACCTTCTCAGCCAATGCGGAGCTTCTGGTGGCAATCACACCAGCCATGATATCGTGGTGTCCATTGAGATATTTGGTGGCTGACTCATACTGGATGTCGACCCCAAGATCCAACGGTGTCATCAACACCGGAGACATCATGGTATTGTCGAACACGACCACAATGTCCGGGTTCTTCTCGTGAGCAAACTTGGCAATGCTACGCACATCCACTACCTTGATCAATGGGTTGGTGGGAGACTCCAAGAATATCATCTTGGTGGATTCGGTAATTTTGGACTTGATGAGCTCGGTGTTTGTGGTGTCATGATGCGATACCTTCAAATCACCCTTGTTGTGCATGTATGTCAACAAACGGTGGGTTCCACCGTACAAATCGTCCCCAGCTATCACTTCATCACCAGGCTTCAACATCCGGGTGATCACGTCCAAGCACCCCATTCCACTGGTCACTGCATATGTGTAATTTGCCTTCATAATCCGTGCCAAATGGTTCTGAAGGTGGGTTCTGGTGGGATTTCCAGACCGGGTGTAGTCGAATTCTCCCATATTAGATAACGATGGTTGCTTGAACGTTGCAGACTGGTACAAAGGTGCCACCGAAGCATTGTACTGGTCATTTGATTTGGCCAAAACTAATTCAGTCTCTAAACTGTATGTCTTCTTGGAACTCATAATGCTCTTTACTCCTGATTATACGACACTAGAGCTGAAAAATTCTCATATACTAGAGATTCTCTTGAACTTTGACTCAGTCCTGCTCACTGGAGATTGTGCAATTTCAGGTCATGTGACTCATTTTTTTTTAATCTCATCTCCGATCGATGGCTCTGCTATGACAGAACCTAGATAGGTGATGTAAGCACCAGAGTAAACAATGGACAAGTAATATACAATCAAAAAACCAAGATTAATAGTCTTCCTCTACGATCAATCTGGCCACGAGAGAATTGGGGTTTAAATGTGGCTGGTGACCAGCGAGGAGATACGGTCGCACCTCCTTTATCGGCCCGGTGCCCCACGTAGATAGTTTGACAGACAAGCGAGAAGACGTCATGTCTGTTTGGCTACAACACGGCCGAGTAGGCCAGTAGGAATGCATGGGTATGCTACGAGATGAAAATGGAGTTACTGGGAATGTAGATTAACAAATATAAATAGCTCTAAGTGCTGGGCAAGATAGGCGTCCAGATGAATGCAAATAATCGATTTTCGTGGGGCTCAGATCCTGGGATCTGAGCCAGTGGATGGGCGCTGGGCTGGAGGCTTACAAGTCTGCTCTAGTGAACTTTCTCAAATCTGTTGGTTTGTTGGACAACAAAACCTTACGACCACTGAACGGCTCGCACGACTCTCTGCCACTTACAGGACCCAATGTGGACAATTCCTTGCCGTCCTGCAATTGTTTCAAGAGGTTAACAGTGGCCTCAGGAGTCAAGTCTTCGTGGTAGTCATCGTTGATGGCCAACATGGGAGCGTTGACACATGCACCGAGACATTCGACTTCCTGTAACGTAAACAACTTGTCTGGGGTGGTCTGGCCAGGTTTTATGTTCAAGTGATTTTGGACAGTGGCAATTATATCGTCAGAGCCACACAACTGACAAGGTGTGGTTGTGCACACCTGGATGTTATACTTACCCATGGGAGCTCTATTGTACATTGTGTAGAAAGTGGCCACTTCGTAGACTCTCATTGGTGGCATGTCCAACAACTTGGCCACGTAGTTCATCACAGAGATCGAGGTGAACCCCAATTGACGTTGGCCCAAGTCCAAAAGGGGCATGCATGCTCCCTTCTTGTACTGAGGTGGGTATTTCTGGATGATAGCGTCGGCTCTCTTCAAGTTCTCGGCTGAAAATTCGAATGGCATGTTTTGGTTGTCCTCCTTGGTGTCTCTGTGCACCGAAATGATCGACGAGAATCTCTTGCCCATCATTGTAGGGGTCTGCAGTCTTACTGCTACTCTTGGAATGAACTTCAACATATTTAGTCTTCCAATCCAGCTGCGATTTTCAATATCTTTCTTCTTAAACAAGTGTTGGTTATATCAGCAACACAGGGTACGTCTAACTACTAAAGATCTTTATCAAATACACCGTTTATTCTGTTAGAAAACAGTTTTTTGTTATTGGAGCTATTTTTTAAATGATTATGTCTAGTGCGTAAAACTGATTTAGCTTATTCTGATTGGCTAAAATGGTCTATGAAGTCTGGTGAGTAGAAGAGGAGGGTCTGCGATGGCAGACGCCTACGGACTGAGTACTGGACACGGACACAGCTGCTCGTGTTGCCAGAGTTGAGTGTTCCAGAGTCTTTAGTGCTGTTTTTGTGTGGTCAATATCAAGCAGTGTACTGGGGAACAGCGAAAAATTCGAGCTTGAGACAGAGACCGATGAGTTTCTATCACTGGAAGCTTTGGGACTGACTGTAGTAAAAGAGGCACTGTGCGCTGATGTCTCCGACATCAGCGCCGTCACCGAGATTTCTTTAGCTACGTCGTAGACAGATGTGTAGCTACTCGAGTAGTATGGGGCTTCTTTCGTTTCTACTGGAAACGAATTCACATCGGAGATAGCTACTAGCGAGCTAGACTGCGCAGCCAGTTTTAGGGGAGCAAGAAATATATGGTCCGTTTCGAGATCATAGACGACGTAGGTATACCTCAAGACGGAGTTTGGAATGGTGCCCTCGTAGTCTCCATGTCCAATGTCCACGGTGGTGAGCCGGAGGCTTGCATAGGCTTCACCATGGTGATCTATAGTCTCATCGATGATATCCGCAAGCGGGAAGCTGAGATTGAAGCCTGTGACGTTGAGCGAAACGATCAGGTCTTCGATTTCGTGCTGTGGAAAGTACGATGTGTCGTCGCTGGTGAAATTCGAGCCCAAACAGGCGATGATGTTCTCGTATATAGGCTCGGTGACTGCGAAAACATCTGCACCCGAATCTATGGTGTACATCAATGTTTGGTCAGATATTACAGAGCCTCCGAGCTCGATCGAGTTCACAGTGACGGCTAGAACGTTGTGATAGCTCCGGGTGGTTATGAAGCCGATCTCAAAAGGGATTAAAGTCTTTACAAGAGGGGCCTGAAAGGCATTCGCATCAATCCCACCGAATACCACGGACGGCGCAGAGGTTCTGCCATCTACGCTGAAAACTTCCACGTTGGTCAATCCCTGGCTCTTCAAAGACGCCGGGAGGTTTTTGTATTCGGGGAAAGCCTCGATCGCCTGGTATCCGACCCCCAAAACTCCCGAGAAGGAATCAAGCTCGCCGCTCGTATAGCCAAACAAGAAGTCCGGGACATTCCAGCCATGACCCTGTATCGTGTCGAAGCATTCACTCATGTTGAGCTGCTCGATCGATCCGTACAGCGCAGGATACTCCTCTCCACTGTCGTTGAATGTGGAAGACATGTCTGAGGCAAATGTGCTTTTCCCCACGACTAAGTCAGAGGACCCGGTGTCAAATACGGTATTCTCTAGCTCCTGACCTGGCGTCCCGAGCAGCAAATTCGTCACAAAGTACATAGATCTCTCATATTTTAGTGGTATCTCGACCATCCCAGTGGCAGATCTGGCATTGAGGGTTGCAGGTGCCGTGAGTCCCAGCTCAATCGCCAACATTAGCAGCATCGCCAAACCCACGAGTCTCATTTTCATCTCCTTGTATTCTTTGCATTCTCCATGTCTTCTCCAGCTGGCATTTCACTTATATATGGCCTCTCATGGAGTCTATTCCGCTGAGGTTCCAGTACCTGGTTTCATTACATTTCCCGTTCCGGATTTTTCAATGGTCTTCCCAGAGTTTAGTAGTAGTACATTGCGTGATCGTTCTACATCACGCACACAACAGTACCTCAATTGCATTGCACTAGACCCATCCGTCCAGTCCAAACCGGTGACTGTGTATCCAGGACGCAAGGTGCTGCAATCGGTGATTGTCGCTATCCTGCTGGGCCATCTAAAACCGCTTTACAATCCCTCCGTTCATTTTTACACCTAGTTGACTGCACCCAGAAGTTGGAGAGAGTCTAAATGACCTCGCTGTGATGACCCCAGCCGGCTCTAGCTGTCCTCTTTCAACCCTCTGCCAATCCACCAAGCCCTCTGCCAGTCCCATCATGCTGACACCGCTATAACTCGCACGTGATCTGAGGGTATATGACTTTTTAACAGAACTGACCACTTTGATGAGAACCGTCAACATCCCTACTGAGGTCATATACTTGGTGTTCGGATATCAGGAAACCAATACGTTCATCATTCTCAAAAGTAAATCTTGGAGATATAAGTTTCTACAGTGGTTGTATTGAACAGAGGATTTAGGAACATTGGCAGAAGTGAGATTGATATCCCTAACGATTGTGGAAAGTTTACGTGAACATCGATCACAATTAGAATGAACAGTCATAATTCCAACAATGGTAACAGATTTAAGAACATATTACAGACTCCACAGTCGCCGTCGAAGTCGACCACGGCGCTACCGCTGCCGCGGTTGAACGAAGCCCCTGCGCTACCGTCCACGTCGCCCAGAAGGCGGAATCAGAAGTCTATCTTCAGTGACAGATACATACCCAATCGTACGGGGGTGGATCTACAGGCAGCTTTCAGTCTCACGAATCAGGAGATCATGGCGGAGGTAAAGAATAAGAACGCAGATAATGAAATGGATATACGAAAGGAAGAGGAAGCCAACAGGACGTTTTCCACAGTGCTTAAGGCAGAGCTTTTTGGCGATAATGTGCCAATGGCCACTGCTAACTTATCTGCAAGCAATAATAACAAACTCTCGCGACCAAATAGCACTGGAAACATGAATGTAGGCTCGTCGGTGCAGAACTCTAGATCTGGTGGGCATCCGGATTCCGGGGGGAATAACAGTAGTACGTCTCCTTCGCGAACGAGCTCCGCCAACAACCACGCCACGAATACTCACGACGCCGAAGACAATATCACTAGCACTCCAAGACGCAAAACTAACCTTTTCACATATCAATCCCCCCAAAAGTCGAGACCAATTTCTCGAGATTTGCAAAATGAGCTATATTCATTGTCGCCTGTAAGGCAGGAGTCGCAAAAGCTTCTCCTCTCACCACAGAAGAAACCCAGAAACATATCGAAAGTGCCTTATAGAGTGTTGGATGCTCCAGAATTGTCTGATGACTTCTATCTCAACTTAGTGGACTGGGGTCTACAAGACATCTTAGCGGTTGGATTGGGCGACAGTGTGTATCTCTGGGATGGCACGACTCAATCGGTTGACCGACTACTCAACTTGTCAGATAAAGACAAGGTGACAAGTTTAAACTGGATAGGTTCGGGAACCCATCTAGCAGTGGGTACATCAAAGGGTTTAGTAGAGATCTGGGATGCTACCAAAATGAAGTGCGTGAGAACTATGTCAGGACATAGTCTTCGAGTGAGCTCATTAGCTTGGAACGAGCATATACTTTCCAGTGGGTCCAGAGATAGAACTATATTGAATAGAGATGTTAGAGTCGAAAGTCACTACATCAACAAGTTGGAAAGCCACAAACAGGAAGTATGCGGGTTGAAGTGGAATGCCGAGGAGAACAAGTTGGCCAGTGGAGGAAATGACAATAAGTTGTTTGTGTGGGACGGCTTGAACCCAAAGCCTCTCCATCAGTTCAACGAGCACACGGCAGCAATCAAAGCCATATCGTGGTCTCCTCATCAGCGTGGTATATTGGCATCCGGGGGTGGGACAGCCGATAAGACAATCAAAACCTGGAACACCTTGACCGGTACCATGACGAACGATGTCAACACAGGATCCCAAGTTTGCAACTTGATCTGGTCCAAGAACTCCAACGAGCTTGTTTCCACGCACGGATACTCCAGGAACCAGATCATCGTGTGGAAGTACCCTTCTATGCAGCAGATCGCCCAATTGACAGGACACACCTATCGCGTTCTCTATCTTTCTTTGTCTCCCGATGGTGAGACTATTGTCACCGGCGCAGGAGACGAGACCCTTCGTTTCTGGAATGTCTTCGAAAAAAACAAAAACGACGAACCTCCTTCATCTGTTCTCTTGGATGCCTTTCTGCAACTCCGCTAGTACCCCACACGGCATTTCGATCTAGTGCCTATGTATATATTTATTCTAAAACTAATATAAGAATGAACAGTACCTCGAGTTTTTTATGCTCGCATATTCATTACCAATTAAGTAATCATTCCTCTTCGCTATCTATTAGTCATAAAGCCTAGCATAGATAAGATTTTTCATATATACGGACCGATACATTCGAAGTCCATTGCCAACTAATACTGTTGAGTCATCTACAAAGCAGTGTTGAAATCGTATATAAGGTTGCAAAAAAAATCATAGAGTGAACAGCGAGATAACAGAAATCAAAATGACCAAGGAAGAAGTGAAAGATTTGAGACACCTCTTGTCCACCGAGGCAAAGGCAAGAACCAGCAGTAAGTTGAAGTCAGCCTTCAAATACTTCTCCCAGCCGGGGATGACGTTTTTGGGGGGAGGGTTGCCACTTTCCAACTATTTTCCATTTGACAAGATACTGGCAGATATCCCGGTCTCACCATTTCCCAACGGCATTGGGGCTGATTTGACCCAAGAGACCAAAGCCACAATCGAGGTCAACAAAAAGAAGGAGCTTAATAGCCCCAACCAAGTGGAGTTGGCCAGGTCTCTTCAGTATGGTCTCACCGAGGGCCAACCAGAGCTTCTCGACTTCTTGAAGGAGCACACCGATATGATTCACCATGTTCCGTACTCCGATTGGGGTTTGATTTCCTCAGTGGGAAACACTGAGTCATGGGACTCTACCGTGAGAACCTTCTGTAACAAAGGTGATACGATCTTGGTGGAGGAGTATTCTTTTTCTTCTGCAATCGATCCATTGGCTGCAGTGGGTGTCAAGGTTTTCCCTCTTCCTATGGACTCCGAAGGTTTGCTTCCGGAGAAAATGACCGAAGTGTTAGACAACTGGGTCGGACCAAAACCCAAGCTATTGTACACCATTCCTACCGGTCAAAATCCAACTGGGTCGTCTGTAAGTGCTGAAAGAAGAAGAAAGATCTATGACTTGGCAGTCAAGCATGATTTTATCATAGTGGAGGACGAGCCTTATTACTTTTTACAAATGGAGCCGTACACCGAGGACGTCTCTGCAAGATCCGGAAAGGCAGTTCACAGTCACTCTGAGTTCAAAAAGGCATTGGTTCCGTCTTATCTCTCGTTGGACAAAGAGGGAAGAGTTATTAGATTGGACTCTTTTTCCAAGGTTGTCGCTCCTGGTGTCAGGTATGGCTGGATCATAGGGCAATCCACTCTTTTGGAAAGATATGTGAGACTTCACGAAGCCAGCATACAGACTCCCTCGGGATTCTCGCAATCGCTTTTAAACGCCTTAATGCAAAAATGGGGCCAGGACGGTTACTTGAACTGGTTAATTGGTTTGAGATCGGAATACACCCACAAGAGAGACGTTGCTATCGATGCTGTCCACAAGTTCTTCCCCAAGGAAGTAGTGTCTTTCGTTCCTCCTGTTGCCGGCATGTTCTTCACCACCTCAATTGATGCATCCAAGCATCCAAAATTCAAATCGGAGTTTGATGAAGACCCATTGAAGGTCGAAACTGCTGTTTATGAGCAGGCTATCAAACAAGGAGCATTGATGATTCCAGGATCATGGTTCAAGGTTCATAGTGACGTTAAATCGCCCATCGAATTGACCACAGGAGATGAGAATTCTATTTTCTTCAGAGGAACTTATGCTGCCGTACCTCTTGATCAGCTTGAAGTTGGTCTTGAAAAGTTTGGCAGAGCAATTAAAATAGAGTTTGGAATACATGATACTAAGTAGCTTGTTCTAACGTATATAATCACCATAATGTCTACGAAAATCAATCTTTTAGATCAATCCACTGGTGTAGTTTGTTGTACTGGCTCGAAATTTTTGAAAACGTTTCTCGCGACCAGTTAGTCTTGAACATTTCAATCGAAATACTATGTTCTGATACTGGATTGCTACAAAAGATAGAAAAGAATGCATATTTTGAAGCTATCCTGGCTAGGACACAAGGGTAAGTGTTTATTTCCTCGGACCATGAAGCCTGAATATCAACAGGGAAGTAGAAAACTAACAATTTTTAGGAGAGCACAAGCAGGTGGAATGCTACTCGATCACGATAAGCGCAGATGGCAAGAGAATAGCATCGGGAGGACTAGATGGAAACGTCAAAATATGGGATACAGATACGGTCACCTCATTCAAGGGATTGAGTGATTATGATAATCAGACTGAAAATCCAGATCTACCAGATGCCTCGTTAAGACGAGCACTCTGTTCAATGAGTAGACACAATGGAGTGGTGACGAGCGTCAAATTTTCACCTGAGGGCCGGTTCTTGGCCTCTGGCTCTGATGACAAGATAGTCTTGGTATGGGAGAAAGATGAAGAGCTCGCGAATCGGCCGAAGCAATTTGGAGAAGCGGAAGCAGACTTAGAGCATTGGACCGTACGAAAAAGATTAGTCGCCCACGATAATGATATACAAGATATTTGCTGGTCGCCAGATGGTGCGTTACTTGTTACTGTAGGTCTCGATAGGCTGATAATTATATGGAATGGTGTTACCTTTGAAAGGATAAAAAGATACGATTTACATCAATCGATGGTCAAGGGAGTTGTTTTTGATCCTGCTAACAAATTCTTTGCAACTGCTTCCGACGATAGAACTGTGAGAATATTCAGATACCACAAGAAAATCAATGAGTATAACAATTATGAATTTCAAACAGAGCACATAGTGTTTGAACCATTCAAAAAGTCACCTTTGACATCATATTTCAGAAGGATGTCTTGGTCGCCAGACGGCCAACACATAGCCGTGCCCAATGCTACCAATGGACCAGTATCATCTGTAGCAATTATTAATAGAGGAAGTTGGGCCACTGACGTCTCTTTGATAGGTCATGAAGCACCATGTGAGGTTTGTTCGTTCTCGCCTAGACTATTCCGTCTTGCAGATCAATCGGAAAAAGAAAGAGATAACTTTACCACCATTTTGGCAACTGCTGGTCAGGACCGCACCCTCGGGATATGGAGCACCGCAAATAGTCGACCTTTGGTGGTAGCTAGTGACATAGTTAAAAGCTCTATCACTGATATATGCTGGTCCCCGGATGGTGAAAAATTGTTCCTCAGTAGTCTAGACGGCAGCATTACATGTGTCATATTCGAGAAGAACGAACTAGGTGAGATAGTTTCAGAAGACTGGAACGATATTCAGTTGCATAGATACGGGGCCGATAGAGAGTCTGTCGTATTTCCTGAAAGTGTCCAACAGCTCAGACTTGAGGAAAAGGCAAAAAATTCAGTCTTGAATGAAATAAACTTAGATGATTTAAGACCCAAATCAAAGGAGGAAACAACAGAAGTCAAAAAAGTGGAGGTGAAGGAAAAGACTCCCAGCGAAATGCCTTCCAATGGAGTGACGAAGTTGAATCAAAATGTGACAATTTCTAAGAATGGTAAAAAGAGAGTTGCTCCCACGTTGATTTCTAGCTCTTCTAGTGCTGCAAAACCTATTGCCACCAGTACAAGGATAACAAAGCCACGAAACAGCTCCAAGATATCTCAGCTGTCCTACTATTTACCTCGACTTGGTATTCAGACTGCTGTAATGGGATCAAAATCAAGGCAAATAGGAAATGTTCTTCAAAGAGAAGAAAATAATGACATTCAAGACAACGATAATGATGATATGGGCATTGATGAGGCTAATAATAATGTATATCAACAAAATCTTTCGGAAGCAACATTGAAGCGACAGAGAAATAGAGTAAAGCGTTCTATAATGGAGATGAGATATCCTACTAATTTGAAGTTGGTATCTAATCTTCCCGTTTCTCTATTCAACAATCAATCACTTGTAAATCATGATTTGAATGAGCTTTTGAGAGGTTCTAAGGAAGGTTCGCAAGAGACGTTTAATAGTACCTTTTTGGATGTTGATGAGGATCTTGTGTTTTCTGTCATAATGTGTGGCGTTGAACACAAGGTTGACGATGGAGAGAGCAAAGAGAAGCGTGATATTGTGTCCACACTTGAAGTGAGGAATGGGAAGCAATGGGACAATGATGCCGAAGACGTCACTTATGATAATCGAACAGATTTCCAAGATCCAACGGTTGTTATAATTTCTAGCAGCTTGGACAGAAAGGACAGAAAGAACATCTTGTATTTTCCTCATCGCATTCAGCATGCTACTCCAATAGTCATCGACCATGAATTGGTCTTCTATGTCTTGATATCGTTCAACGGGACTGTTCAAATCATTTTAGCAGACTCGGGAAACCTTTTGTGCCCCAGTTTTGAATTGGGTAATAATGCTGTATCAGTGAAGCACCTCAATTCTTATTTAATGATCGTCACTAGTGCAGGGTTGATCTACACTTGGAAGTTGGCCAAATCACAAAAGCAGTTGAAGTCTATTGTGCGGTGTGTTAGCCTTTCCCCGATTATCAACAATACGCCTCTTAGCACGTCTTCTATAAATCAAGTCAAGAAGTCGACGCAAGTGAAAACGCAAGGCGTCAGAAGCATAGACATAAATCCGATGGATGGATCCCCCCTAGTGGTACTTGAAAATTGTAACGATGTGTACGGCTATTCGCTTCTGCTTCAATCGTGGGTTTCCATGATGGATTCGTGGTATTTCCTAGCCGTTGATGAGGCACCCAGCTCCAGCAATACCCTACTTGCTGACATCTTCAGAAAGACATTCGAGAGCATGAAAAACGATATCAAGAGAAAAACTGTGAACAATTACATTTTCGACGACAACAGTCAGGAGCTCAAGATTATTATGATGCATAGATTAAGTGAGTTGTCTAACTTGGAGCTATAAACATGTTGAAAAGCTCTACTTGGTTTTCTGGGCAGGTGCTGATCCGTGGGAGGTTGCGTCTGTCTTTTCAGGCTTGGGAGGCACGTCTTCGAAGGGAAACACAATAATGGAAGCGACCGACGCCACCACGACGCCCGCTGCGAATTTCCATACCGTCAAACCCACTCCCCCGATCTTGACAAAGGGAAGAGCCAAAACCCATTCCACGTAGTACGGAAACACGCCTTTTGGTAAATAGAACAATACAGACTTACGAAACCACACTCGGGAGAACCAGATGGGAACCGTTGTAGAGAGCGTGATCGCCAAATTGACCGCCTTATCGATTCTGGTCTTGTTTCCACTCACCTTCTCCGTGAGTTCCTTCACCTCTGCAGCAAGTTTGTCGGACTTTCGGTTCAATTTCGTCCACTTGGCGTATTCGTCCTGCGCACCTATGCTTCTCTTTTCCTTAACCACCTTTTGGAGCTCGTTCCTCTTCTCTTGCAACTCCATAAACTCCTGCTTTCCTAACATTGGGGCCACTCTTGTATAAACGTCCCAGAAAAAGCCCTGGATCTTCCCCTTTCCTACTTTTGAGATCGCTTCTTTCACGACAAGGATCACAAGAATCCCCATCAATAGCGTATACGGGTGCAAGTCTAGCATCTTGTCTTACGGTGCTCCTATAACAGGTGAAAGAATACCAAGTGCTTAATCTGAATTTCGGTGAATTTTCAATCTTGCTTATTACACAAAGTGTTGAAATATGAGATTTTAAGGATGAATATCTAAACACCATAAGGAAATCTACAAGTCAGATAGGATGTCAAGCGATCCAGAAGAGGACTACATTCCATGGATCCAACAGTTTTGTGAGTTGTTTGGGCATGATTACTTTGTTCCAGTTTCCCAAGAGTTCATAGAGGATGATTTCAATTTGACTGGATTGTCACTGCAAGTGCCTTATTATAGAGAAGCATTGTACACTATACTAGACTACCAGGTGGAAACGGCTGAAGATAATAACGGGGGTAGCAACACCAAAGGTGGCAAGACGGAGCTTCCAAACAAGGCGCTTTTGGCGCACTCTGCTGAGCTATTATATGGGCTCATCCATGCACGATTCATCATATCCAAACCAGGGTTGACTATGATGGCAAGCAAATTTGAGCGCAACGAGTTTGGATCATGCCCTCGATACTACTGTGACGGGATGCATTTGATACCGGTGGGCTCTACGGATATCCCAGGGCAGGAGACGGTGAGGTTGTACTGCCCCTGCTGTAATGATATTTATCTCCCCTCTAGCTCGAGATACTTGAACATAGATGGTGCCTTTTTCGGGACAACATTCCCAGGCTTGTTAATAAAGATGTTTCCAGAAATTGAGAATCAGTGCAGAATAAGGATCAACAAAATCAACCAAAACGACTTCGGCTTGAAGCTATTCGGATTCAAAATCAATGAGTTGAGTGCCAGCGGGCCCCGAATGAAGTGGTTGAGATCCAACCCTCAATCGGAGCAAGAAAAGAAAGAGTATGAAAACTGTGAGTTGGGAATACCTAACACATACATCGAGTCTGAGGGTTCGCTCAACAGTGATAGCGATGGCATGGATGCCGATGTTATGGATGATGATGACAAAACTATGGCTAGTGGTGATGAATAATAAATAATTTTATGCCTATAGACAAAAAATAATTCACACGCAAGAGACCTGTGGTTCACATTGTAAGTCGGGTTCCTTTCTTTATACATATTTACAAACCTATCTAGTGCGTCAAGTGTACTGGTTTGCCAGGTTCCCATTCTTTTAATGCATTTTGTATATTGGCCCAATACTTTAATTTGATTGCTCCAATTGTAACCTCGGACCAGTCGGTGGGTTGCACACGTAGCAACCCGTCGATCACTTTCTCCTCCTCCTCTATCCGTTTCTCATTCTCAACCTTGATTTCGTCCAAGTCACTCTCCAGCGTAGCCATTTCAAGTGCCTCGTGCGCTTCGAGAACAGTCATCAACATGTCCTTGTACTTCATAGCGTTCTCCGGAGACGAGTTCTGGAAGTGAGCTATGAGCTCTTTGGCAGTCTCGTCCTGAGTGATGTCAATCTGCTCGGGATGGGTCAATCTGAGAAAGTGTGCTACTCTCGTATACGGATTGTTCAAGGTGGTGTAAGCCCTATTCACCATCGACGAGACATCATCCAGGCCTCCTTTGTCACTCAACTGCCTCGATCCTAAAATTATGTCTGGGTGATGTTCGCTCTGTAAAGCTCTGTACTCCCTCCGAAGTTGTCTTGAGTTTATTATAATGGAGTCCTTCGGTGGTCCTCCATTCGGAAAAGTTTGGGGAAACAACTCGTAAAACGAATTGACGGTCTTTGCCTGTGAATAAGATCTCCCAAGAAATCTGGAGCTTCCTTGCAAGATACCACGGCCTAAACACAACCTCATTCTTGTCTTGTCCTTAAAGCCAATGCTTCAGTTCCTGGGCAGCAATTTATCGATATTCCATTTATATACTGTATATGAAATTATCGATCTTGAAGTCATCTCGTAAGAACTATACCTTCAACGCTCTGGAAGCCTTCGAATATGTTCAAGAAGAGGAAGTTGAAGGCAGGAGTCGAAGCCAATAAGCGCAGGCTAAGCTCCTCCAGCGGAATTTCGCATGATACGGGCGAAGATCAATCGCCCGTGACATTGAAAAAGGCAAAGGCATCAGCTAGTGACAAAAACTACAAGATGGCAAAGGTGACTCCCAATGATAAGGTAGAGGCAACGGATCACGAAGGAGACCAGCCTGAAACCTCTTCCAATGCCGAATTCAGTGAGAGAGACCTGGCTGTGATGGAGGTGCTGAAACCGGCACAGGTGGGTCCTTTGAAAGCTGCACCCATGAACATCAGAACGGTCACCATCACCGACTTCCAGCCTGACGTCTGCAAGGACTTCTTGCAGACGGGATACTGTGGCTATGGTGATACGTGCAAGTTTTTGCACATACGAGACGAGTCGAGGCAGAAGAAACCAGTGGAGAGAGAATGGGAAAACGTCACCAAGCCGCAAAAGGAAAAGAAAGCCGACCAAGACATACCCTTCAAGTGTCCCTTGTGCAAGAAGGACTACGATTCGCCGGTGGAGACCGACTGTGGGCACATATTTTGCAAGTCTTGCTTTCTCCAGAGATTTAAATCAAAAAAAAGAACAACTTGCTTCATTTGCGGGAAGGAGACGAACGGTGTCTTCCTCCCTGTCCTGACCAAAAAGCTCGATGCAATTCTAGCTCAAAAATAGTGCACTTCATAACCAAATTAGCATAACTGTGTATATTATCAATCAACTGAAGAACCTCGCTCAAAAATATGTAGTAGCGAATTTGTCTTATAAGATTCTTGGTGATCCACTTTTCTGCTTAAGTTTTTGTGGTCTGGCTTCCGTTGATAAGTGAAGACACACAAGATGGCTCAATTGCAAGAACAACTCGAGGGACTCCCAGGATATGACATAATACTGGGGTATTACGATGATTTTGCGGACAAGCATTTCAATAGGCTAGACCCTTACGAAGACAAAGATGGGTCCCGCTTGAAGCTTTCGAAGCAGTATAGCACACCGGAAGAGCAGCGATTGTGGAAAAGTGTCCAGTCTAAGGCATGGACCCATGACAAGTGTTTTTTGGGCTCCTGTGGGGTTGGTCTTGATTGCGGTTTGGGGTTGGCACCATTGGTGGTGCTTCTTTTCCCTGCGTTGGGCCCCCTATTGATGTATGTGGTCCACCTCCACCTCGTCAACATAGTACACAAGCAAGTCCCCATCCCTCCAAAACTCATGGCGAAATTGAACTCCCAGATAATATTCGACTTGATCATCACCTTTCCGCCATTGATAGGATGCTTTTTCGGGTGGCTACACGGATGCTCTACTAGGAACGCCGCCCATTTGTACAACTATCTCGACTTCGTGGGTAAACAGAGACAGCAGATGGGAAAGACAACTTACATTGGTACAGACATGGAGCCAATCCCACAACCTAGCTACCAGCCTTCGGGCACGACAAAACAAAACAAATGGAAGGCTGTTCTACAACAAAATCAACCTAATAAGGTCGAGATCAGACAGGAGCAGCAGACAGGGTTCCTTTAGAGGGCTCGACGATCTCTAGACAGCTCTCTTTTGATCACCGTCAATGTAATGAAAAATATATGAATCGCACTGGAACATTAAAAATTGATATACTATATTATCATCAATAAATACAATCATTGTAGATGTTCGAAAGGCCCGAAGGGATCCAAGAGTGTAGAATCTGGGTAGATGGCTGTTTTGATTTTGCTCATCATGGTAAGTTGGTTTCAATTTCAGAGGATTGATGAGAGTTTAATGAAGGAAATGTACTGACAGTTCAGGCCACGCAGGAGCTATGCTTCAAGCTAGACAACTAGGAAAAGAATTGTATGTTGGGGTACATACTGACGAAGATATTATGCACAATAAAGGGCCAGTTGTCATGAGACTCGAGGAGAGAATTGCTGCTGTGGACGCTTGTAAATGGAGCACCGAGTCTGTTCCAGGAGCACCCTATGTCACGGATCCTGCCGTAATGGAGCAATATGGGTGCAAATACGTGGTTCATGGTGACGACATCACCACTGACGCAGACGGTAAGGACTGCTATCAGATTGTTAAGGATATGGGGAAGTTTGTGGTCGTCAAGAGAACTCCAAATATCTCTACCACTGATTTAGTCGGCAGAATGCTCTTAATGAGCAAAAGTCACCATTACAAACCGATTAAGGAGTGCAAGAGTACCTTTCTTTCGGAGGAAAATGTGGAGAAGATTTCCCAGTACGCATCAGATACTACGGGTTTGAATCCTGGCTCCGGTGTCTACTTGTACACCGGGGAGTCTGGAGTCGAGACCTACGTCAAGCCCTCCAACAAATGCGGTGAGAAATTGAAAAACATTTACTACATAGACGGAGGTTTTGATCTTTTCCACCCGGGTCACATCATGGCGTTGAAAAAGGTCTCCGAGGAAGCTGCACGCGTTAATGCAAGTGTTGTCGTTGGAATACACGATGATTCAGCCATAAACACTCACAAGGGATTGAACTATCCAATCATGAACCTTTTTGAGAGAACTCTTTGTGTGTTGCAATGTCGCTACGTGGACGGTGTCATCTTGGGCGCCCCCTACGTTCCTACTACAGATTACTTGAATGCTCTTCCGGGAAAAGTGACTGCCGTTTTTCACGGACCTACTCCCGTGCCATCGGAAGTTTACAATGAAGTAAAGTCTTTCGGTTTATACAAAGACGTTGGTGCCCATAAGTTTGACAACATGAACACGGAGACCATTGTCAAACGGGTATTGGACAACAAAAAGGCATACGAGGAAAGACAGCGCAGAAAGGGATGGAAGAGCGAGGTTGAGTTGCAACTCAAAGACAAAGAGACACGTTCTACTTGATAGAATATACTCTTTTGTGTATTATCACACCAATTGCATGAACTGATTAATTATTTAGTTTTTTATTTTCGTCGATGTCGTACTAATCGTAAATATATATCGTTGAATTAATGGACCTTACAGTGCCGCGGTGCTAAAAGCGAGTTGCTCAATCGTAGAGTTGTCTCTCGACAAGCTCGTTCAAATCTTCCAAAATTCGCTCGTTCTCCGAGTGGTTGGAGTTTCTGCGGCCGGTCTTGCCAAAGAAGTTGAACTCTTCGTCGAGCTCGTCTCCCGGACGCCCCCAGTTGCTTTTGCCGAACCCATCCTTCTTGACCTTGGTTGGATCCAGGTTAAAGTGTCCGTTGTGGGTGAACCATTTCGACTCGGACCTCGATTCGTGGAATGTCCACTTGTTTGTTCTTGCCATCTTCAATTGTATAAGACTCTATGCTTTTGCTTCAATTGCCAATCGTGTTAAGTCCTGCTAATCTCTATCTAGTTATTGCTGGACCTGGGTATTTGATCCGTCAGTTATTGCAGAAACTCTCCTATTTATAGTGCTATATGAGTCAACTTGGCAAGACTTTTCTAGAATGACGAATTTGTGGGGTTCGTTGGTCATTTGGAACCTATTTCCTGTTTGAGAAACTTGAAATTCTTAGTCTCACCATGAATTATCAACACACTGAGTCATCATGCGATTGTCAGGAGACTAACGTGAAGATCTATATCCGTACCGGCGCAAGACATGTAAGCTTGCGATCGAAATACGAGCTACACCTGATTCTATTTCTATTTACAGATATAGCGTAGTGGCTGGTAGTGTTCAGGATCTCTATTTCTCACATATTTGCGACATCGCACATTTAAGCTGCACAGCTATGATGCCATTAAGCACATAAGATACAAATATGATATGGTCAAGAGTATCAATTGTATTATCAAGACTTATCTCCTTCTGGGTTGAACACATAGGTGCCATCACACTGTAGCTCTGCTTGTGTATCAGCAAAGCGATATTTGATGGGTATGTGACACAAACGCCGGTTAAGACGATATTGAATAGCTGCAAAATACCATTTGTGTTTTGTGGACCTAGTACTAAGACAAAATATTTAAACCCACACAGAGACGTTGTAAATCAAACCAAAGTTAACAGTGTGTTTTCTAGACGAATACCTACTAGTGTGATACATTTCATAGTTCATTTTCAAGGGCAACAGAAGCAGGGAAAAAATGCACGTCAACTCTTTACTTGTTTTATCTTTACTTTCCGCCAGTGGCTCACTCTTGGTTGATGCCAAGCAAGCTCCAAAAATCAAGAAAAACCCACAAAACGTTGTGGCCATTGCAGACTTCCCATTTGGATTTGACAAGAATGTCAAGGGAAACATCGTCTTCACTGCAAACAAGGGAGAAAAGGTCAACGTCCATGTGGACATGACCGGGCTTCCTCCTAGCGGTGGACCATTTTACTACCACATTCATGAAAACTCTGTTCCTGGAAATGGAAATTGTGACCAAGTAGGTGGGCATTTCAACCCTTACAAAGGTGCTGCAGACTGTGACAGCCAAAAGGACGACTCCTACTGTCAAGTAGGTGACCTCTCTGGAAAACATGGTTGGATTGACACCACTTGTTTCGAGACCAAGTACGATGACCCATACCTCTCGTTAAATAAGAAGTCAAAGTCTTACATTGTTGGAAGATCGATTGTTTTCCATTTTGCCAACATGACAAAGTTTGCTTGTGCTGACATCCAGTTGGCCTCCGAGTTGCGATTAGACAGCTTACAACAAGAGTACGAGGCAAGCAGTAACAGAGACTTGCTTCAATTGAAAGCAGACTTGGTTCAAAGCTATGATTTTGACGAAGATGAGGCAGTGAAGGAGGAGTTCTTCGAGGAGAAGCTCGACTCATCATCACAACTCTCAAGACTGGCAACTAAAATCAACAAGACAACCCAATTGAACTTCACCAGCACCTACAACGGAACAGACATTGATTACCATGGTAACCACAGTAACATTTCATCCAGTCACTATTCCACCGACTACGAGAATGGTTCTTCCTTAAAATCTTTGGGCTTGGGAGCAGGTGTCGCTGGATTGTTGGGTTTGTTGATTTAATGTCATTAAACTCTGGACTGTTTGTCGTTAATGCACAGCTAAATTCTTGTCTGTCTTTCTAAATAACATTTAATTCTCTTTTGGTCTCCTCTTCTCCTTATCTCCTTTTCTCCCTTTCTCCTTTTCTCCTTTTCCTCTCTAAAAAATCATTCTTGATTTACGACTATTAACAGTTGGTGTGTATGTGTTTTGAATGCCACGCGTTACAGTACTTTAGCGTAAATATATTATTGTTATGAATAATCTATCACTTGGTCACTTATATGACAATCACCGATTCTTTGACTCTCTGTAGTCCAAAGAGCCTAATGCATTGAAGAATGGTTTCCTTTTCGTCGCTTTCCAATTCTCCGAAGCGGTCATGGTGCATCCTATATGAATCGGTATCGAAGAAGTTCATACGGATTCCATCATTGATTGTGCCATTCTCTAGCCACTTTAGCAATTGGGTCAACGGTATGACACCTGGTATCACATTGGGGAAAACGAGCATTCCGTCTCTATTATACTCTTCTATACCACAAACGCTCGCTATAGATTTCTCTGCATCATCAGCCAATTCATATGTCTCTCTTGAGTTGAAGAGTAATGATGCTATATTTTTCATTTCATGACCATGAAATATGCTATCTTTATAATCCACAGGACATCCGTCATATTCAAGCGGTATTTCTTTATTAGTGGAGTCTTCCTTCCCAAGAACAAATAATCTTCCATTCTTAATATGATCTTCCAATAAGTTGAATGGGAAATAAACTTCATTGCAGAGATCTAATAATTCGCCTCCAAACTGCAGTTTATATTTCATCTTCGGACAGTCCTCAATATAATACCCAAGGTAGTACCACGCATATCCGAGATCAGCGCATATGAGTATCTCTCTCAATCCCGATATAGTTCCCAATGATAGATTTGCATAATCGGGATCCCAAATGAAATAAATAGACGACACTCCTGTTGGCAAAAAGTCCAAAACCGATATAGCTATCAACTTTTCATCAAGGTAGTAGCAATCATGAGTGGGACCTATTCTTTTTACCTTCTCGATACCGCCGTTACCATAATTCTGAGCCCACGTATTGAGCGTTTCCCATTGCTCTACACTACCTGAAGCCTCATGATCGGGAAATGGATTTTTGCATAGAAAGCGCTCAAAGGATGACTTTGACAACTCTTCTGGTTTGTCGTTGTGAACCTTTATTTGGTACTTCTTGTATAATGCAAATTTTTCTTCACTGAATTGAGATGGCTCGAATCGAGTATGGAATCTAGAAGACTCTGCCTCTGCTCTGGCCAATGCAGACAAGTCGAAGGGTCTCTTGCTTGTCTTGGACTTGCTTGTCTGATCGGTTTTTTCTGAAATTTCTCTGCAAAATCTATTCACATACTTCCGTTGCTGTTTGGTAGGCTTTAACATGGACAAATTGGTTCTGATCGTATAATACCTACAGCAATTACGCAACATATCTGGCTTGTATAGAAAGTGACCAGACCGTCTGAAGCCCTTGTTTACAAACTCTTCATACGATTTGCTATCCGTTTGGTGCAATTGCGATCCCATGGTGATGCTGCTCGAACTGTTTGGGATCAGTTCTGGTCTCTCATATTTGAACTCCTCCAACGCATTGAAATCCTCCTTTTTTCCACAACAGTACCCGCAGTCCTTTGACACGATGTAGAATGGCCTGGAAAGAACAGAACTGGGTGGTGTCTCCATTCTACTTTTCACTATCTTCTCTTCATTAATCAAGATCTCGATTTTTTGTGTAATGGCATTTTATATCTGAATTAAAAATCATTTATAACTAGATTATTCATTGCTGCCTAGACCGACATCAACATGAGCGGGGCCATTAAGAACAATTCCAATCGGACCAGTCCTGTCAAGAAAAGCAGCAAGCCAACATCCAAGGGAAGTACGGATGTGGACAACGAAGATGCACTGGCAGATGGATTGAAAAATGAGAGTGGTGATGCCAATGGTGCAGACGATCCAGACTACTCTATATTATCAGATCCTGAAGACTATTTGGAGAACAATGAATCTTTGGACATGAACTTGGGAAACGGGGACCAGAAGGTGTGGTTGGTGAAGTTGCCACGGTATTTGGCAGAAAAATGGTCCAATGCGGATGAGTTAGACGGACAGCAGGTGGGGACCGTGAAGATAAGACAGGATAACAGCAATGGTAAGAGCAAGTTGCAAGTCAAGCTAGCATTATCGGAAAATGAACAGACCTCGAATATACCCCAAGAATATGATATCAGCATGCTCAATACGCAGGTGAATAATTCCTACGTTTTCAGCGAAGAGGACTTGAAGAGATTCAAACAGGAGCTAACTGAGGTGGCGGAAATGCCTGAACAGCCAGCATTACAACCCGTAGATAAAAAGAAAGCATTGACAGCCAAGCCATACAAATTTTACAGAATACAGAAAAATAAGGAAGGTCCCGATGGCAAGCCCATAAAAAAGTATATTCCGTTCGTGAAGACCATTCCGAAAAAGACATCATTGGTGGGCAAGATTTGTCATGATTGTCAAATAATCCCTTCTAAGAACGACTCGAGATACAGCCAGATCTTGAACAAAAGACAGAATATCCAACCCATCAAGCAGAGACCAAAGGTCACTTTATTGGACGACATACCTGGTGTTATTCAATCGAATGCAGGCCCATCCATCAAGGGTAATAACACATCGGTATTTTTGAAATCTAATCACAGCAAGAACAAGTCTGCTGAAGGCAGAGCAATCCGTATGCCTAAGAAAGATCTCTTAGATTTGTTATTCAGGTTATTCGAAGAATATGAATATTGGTCTATGAAGGGCTTGAAAGAGCGAACCAGACAGCCGGAATCTTATCTCAAGGAATCGTTGGATTCGATTGCCAACTTGATTAAAAAGGGACCATACACATCTAAATATAACTTGAGACCGGAATACAAGAAGTTAAGAGATGCCGAGAGAGCAGCTAGGTTGGGACTCGACACCAAAAGTCAAGGAGAAGAGCAGAACGAAGAGGATGAAGTCGAGATGGAGGACGTCATCTAAGGTCTTGTTCTACATTTATATATCCACATTGGCACGCATGATTTTACATAGTTACACGCTTGGTTTTTGAAAATTAACCACTTATATTAAATATACAATCATGATAATATGGGTCCAAGAACTTACAAGTTCTTGATCTCTAAGGTTGGTGGCAATGATTGTTGTAACTTCTTGGCCTTGGAAGCATCGTTGACAACCAAAGTGTATTGGTGCTTGGATCCTCTGACCTTGAACTTGGTTTGCTTGAACTTCTTACCGTTGGTCTTGACCTTTTGGTTAACCTTCACGACAGCAGACTTTATGTCAGCTCTTCTGGCCAATTCGACGAATTCCTTGATATCTTTGATTTCACGCTAAATCCGTTAGTATACTGATCTTTTCGCCATCACAAAATCGCAGTTTAATGAGGCCCGTGGCACGTTGATACACTACAGATCTCCTGAGTCTCTGGATAATTGGCTTAAAAATGCCTTTTCGTCGGTACCTCCAGCTCGCTTCTAGTGCTCGGTGTCAATCCTCAGCTATCTCTACTGGAGTGCCACTGACACCATAGACGAGCGTCCAGATGAACCTGAGGCCTTGCCAACATCGCACACTTTCCGACAAGCCGCTCGCCATGCTCCTCTCTTGCTTTTTAATATTTTTCGTTCCTACTACTGAATTTTTCAGTCTGACGATACTTCAACTTTTTCCCTTCGTATTCAAAGCATCTCAGATTCAAAAAGCACTTCCTCAATCACTACTGCCAATAATGCGATTCATCTCATATCTATAGTATCTGTTACTTACAGCCATGTCTAATTAATGATAATTACTATAGTCTAGTAGGATTCTATATGAGCTTGAAGATGAATTCTATATGACAATTAGAAAACTTTTATTGATCATTGCACGACGTTTTCTGCCCTAAAACTTTTCACCTGACAGAGGAGATGCTATGGGTGCAAAAGGAGGGAAGAGGCGAGACGTTGGTGGGCAGTGGGTGGTGACTGTGGGTGGTAGATGGTATGCCGGGAGATGGTAGGTCGCAGAGCTGAGAAATGTAGCGGATGACGTTGCTCATTTTTCCGGGTTGTACTGTGATTTGACTCTATCAGTTTTCGTGTAATGCTATTTACTCTTTCGATATCTATACATGTTGTTGAGAGTATGACTTCCGATCCATAAATGTTTTGATGTGAATTATCGTTGACTGTGCGAGCTCCGCACTGAAATCTAAAAGCCAAACTGGGCAGAGCATCAGTCGATGTAGTTTTGGGCGATTTAGAGCATTTGACACATACCACCGTCATAGTAGGCACTTGTAGGTATCTCGCCGAAGACGTGAAGTATCAAACGAGATATGGAGTCTAAGACGAGTTGTAGTTGTATCACGGCGGGATATCGCGTTTTCTTTCTACGAATGTTATTAGTCTCTTCACTGCAGTGATCCAACGGCGGGTCTTTTCGTCTATCATGATGTTCGAGCTTGATTTCTCGCCGGTGATCTTCAGATCCGCTCCACGCATATGTATGCCCACATGCTGTACTCCTATGGGCCAAGCAACGTTCCCGATGCTTAGTTTCATGTAGCTTTCGTTGGCCTTCATGAGATCATCGGCTTGAAGATAGTACATTATGGTGGCCAAGCTGATCCGCATGTCTGGAGCTAGCTTCAGCGTTCGGAGCTTGTACATGAGCTTGACAAGGTCCCGCTTTGTCTCGTTCAATAACCTCTCGTCCTGATCGTTTGAGACCTTTGAGTCCCATTCGCTGACTAGCGACTTGATGTATACGCGAATACGTAAAAGCAAATCATCCTCCTTCGACCCCATTATGTCGCCCACGCTGATTGTGCTGCCAACGAGCTTCTCCCTCTCAAGAAACTCCTTATACTTCTGCTTCTTCTCTTCTTTTTCTATAATGTTTCTCACAAACTGGAACTTCTCGACCTTGCTCCACGCATCTGTCTGTTGCTCCACTCCCAACCCCTTTAATTGCAGCTCTAGCTTCTCCTCCGATACCGAGTCCAAGATCGTCTGCTCCTCGGGCGAAAGTTGCGCCTGTCCGAGCCCATTACCGTCTTCCACTGGTGCACCTATCGCCTTTCTGTCCCCTTCCAAGACTCCACAGCCCTTTTCTTCGGTTTCTGTTTTCTCTCCCGCAGCCTTTGCGGTCTCTTTATCACCCTTCCTCGATCCAATGTCTACTTTTGTACGCTTAGCACCTTCGATCTTATCTTTCTTCGATTCATCACCTCGGCTCAGGTTGAGTTTCTTAACTTTTTTGCGATCAATGTTCTGTTTCCGCTTCTTTTTGATCTCGCTTCCTAATACACTAGAGAAATCCATTGTCTACTTCATATTTCTATCCCTCTAACCGTATAGTGCATTCGTAAACGTGTAAATTTTTGAAGCTCAAGATAAATTTTGATCCGGGCTATTTCATGAAATTAGATTTTCTATATGGTTTTTCTAGTTTTGCTACCACATCTTTTCTCGATATTTAATTGTAATTGAAGAGCAAATGAGCCAAAAGCATTCAACATCTGTGGACTCAGACTCTTCAGCAGTTAGTAATCACAACAGCTCGCCTCAAGGAAAGGAGAACAATAATGAGAATGATGGAACAAACTTCACAGTAGCGGACGGGGTAACGGAAAAGAACAATGTGGAAGTAAGAGCACAATTCACTTCAGATAACGTATTTGCTACACACCCGGAGGAAAAATCAAAGCCACAGACATCGCCGTTGTTGTCTTCGACGCCGCCGACGGTTGCCAAATCTTTGATCAGGGCATATCCATATTTGTTGATCATGAGCAAGTTTCTATCCATAATTACGTGGACCAACAACGACAACTGGATAAACATAATAATAGTGAGTGTGTACACTTTGGTGGTGTTGTATTTCGAGACCTTGGTTACTTGGTGCGGCCATTTCATCATCGTGGGAATAGTAATTTTGTATGCTTTGCTAAATAATAAGATTGTGGAGGAAACGAACTTGCACCCGACCTTGGACGAAGTTGTGCAAGCATTGACAACTACATGCGTGAAGGCCGACTTGCTCTTGAGTCCCATCACGTCCTTATCATTGACGGCGTACGATATAAAACGATTACTTTTCACCACGGTATTCCTTACGCCTCTTTACTTGATCATCACATTTTTGTTGATCAAACCTCGCATAGTCTTGCTTGTGGTTGGCTTATATTTATTGACCTACCACTCATCATACTCCAGGGTTACAAGGAGAATCATCTGGAGAATCAAGCTTGCAAGACTCCTTTTCTTCTATTTGACAGGTTTGGACTTCCTGCAAGGGAAGAAGAATTCTATATTCGCTGCTGCATTGGCCAAGGTGCAGAAGAACGCAAACAATTCGTTTAGCCCTTATAATTCGAATAACGAAAACAAGCCCGTGAGATTCACTTATGTGATATACGAAAACCAGAGAAGATGGCTAGGAATAGGCTGGACAGCCAATTTGCTATCGTATGAGAGGACTCCATGGACCGACGAATTCCTCAACGAGTCCGCTTCAATCGACAGCTTTGAATTGCCCAGCACCGATTTGAGCTCTTTCGACTCCCAAAAGCTACAAGGTGCGACGTGGAGATGGGTCGATAAGGCCTGGAGACTCGACTTGACCAACGACGGAGCCATCACCCTCAAGAACAACAAACGAAAAACCACCGCAAACCCCAATGGTGATGAGGGCTTCATCTTTTATGACAACACCTGGAAAAAGCCCTCCACAGAGGACTCCTTCTCCAAGTACACCAGAAGAAGAAGATGGATAAGAACTGCCGAGCTTGTGTTCAACAACAGCACGGAGTCTAAAGATGAAGTGGAAGATCTACAACCAATCGACGGTGCGCTGAAAGTGCGGAAGAGCCTTCGGTTCGCCGATCCAAACTCGAACGAATCCGAGAAAGCGACTCTTGATCTTGACGCGACGGATCACCAATCGGTAGGCGTGATTCTGGACCTGCTTCAAGAACCCGCTATTCACGATATCCCGCAGCAGCCCACCTCTAACCCGGAGGGTGCCAGGTCCTCCTCGGTTGACGTCCCACTGGGTGCAAATTTGAAATAACTTATCGCGGAATCTTCTATAGTAGTTACATACAATTCGGTGTACTCCTGGTCTCCCACCCGTATATATTTCAATTCTATCCAAGACACGTCTGAACTCCGGTATGTTTATTTGTAAACCTCGCCATGTCTTGCCCAGCGTATGAATCCACCAATTTCAAATCATGCTATTTGGCCGCACAAGACTTTTATGTAACCACTACGACAGTGAGGCGATCGCTGCAGCACCGTAAATTCCTCGCCTGCTTGTAGACTCCGCGAAAGCAACATTACGACATGATTAGTCGAGTGTCCCATCGTGATAAAGCAAGACGTCAAGAAATCGGAGAACTCCGCGAATTTCGATTGCGATAAAGACTCTATCATTTGAAAACTATAAAGGATTAAATTCCTCCCGCAAGCAATCAACGCAATACACTAACGTTTAAGCCATCAGACACTATGGAATCGCAGCTAGTAGACTCATCGTACGGGAAAACCAACGTCAAGTTTTTGAAGGTGAAAAAATCGCCGGAAAACCCATCAGAACAAAAGATTTTGGAAGCAAAAGTACAGGTTTTGTTGAAGGGAGACTTCGATTTTGCATACACCAAGGCAGATAACGCCTCAATTGTTCCTACAGACACGGTCAAGAACACAATTTTGGTTGAGGCGAAGAACACAGATGTGTGGCCAATCGAGAGGTTTGCGTCGCACTTAGCAAGGCATTTCACCAGCAAGTATGGACACGTCGAGAGCGTTGAAATTGATATTTCACAAATGGCATGGACCAGATTACAGATCAATGGTAAACCGCATGCACATTCATTCAGGTTGGATGGGCCCGAGACCAGGAATACTTCGTTGAAGTACTCTAAGAAGACCAAGAAGTTGGTGATCACCTCTTCCATCAAGAACTTGACCGTGTTGAAGTCCACAGGCTCCATGTTCTACGGCTACAACGTGTGTGACTACACCACCTTGCAGCCAGCCACGGACAGGGTCCTCTCTACCGATATCGATGCTAGCTGGGTTTACGATTCCAAGCAGATCAAGGATTTTGCAGATGTCGAGGCCCAGGCAAACAAGGGCTTATTCGATCACGCCTACGATAACGCCAGAGAGCTCACTTTGGATTTGTTCGCTCACGAGAACTCCGCTTCGGTACAGGCCACCATGTACAACATCTCCCACAAGATCTTGGAGAACGTTCCAGAGGTCGACAACGTCACCTACGTCTTGCCTAACAAGCATTATATTCTTTTCAATTTGGAATGGAAGGGTATCAAAGACAATAAGGATTTGTTCTACCCCTCTCCAGACCCAAGTGGTTTGATCAAGTCTACTGTGGCTAGAAAAGGAGCGGCTAAACTTTAGGACACTTATCGATCAATCGTACTAATTAAGCCATAAGCGTCGGGCTTATTTATATACAAGTATAATATTGCATTTTTAAGTAAAAGGTATTAGTGTGCCCTCATCTCAATGACAGTATATGATTCTATCTGATTTCAGCTCATCGCATCTAATCTTATCTTGATCTTGATCTTGACCTCTTAGCTAAAATATCGAGTAAGCAAAAAAAAAAAAGTTCCAACATCATCGCAAAGCTCTAAGATATTTATCCAGCATGTTTTGGAAAGACAAAAGCCTTTTGATAGTAGCTTTTTCTACTGCTTTGGCTACTTTCGGTGCTGTGGAGGCATACCATGCTGTAAAGGAGAAAAAGAGTGGATTCAAAAGCTCTCCTGGTGAAATAAAGCAGCGTAAAGATCATTCTGAAGAGTTGATCAGAGAGCAGCTAGCACGAAACTATGCATTTCTCTCAGAAGACGGGATGAGCAAAGTGCGTGGTCAAAAAATAGTTGTCATTGGTGTCGGTGGAGTTGGATCGTGGGTCGCCACAATGCTCGTACGGTCTGGAGTGCTGAAAATCAGAGTCATTGACTTTGACCAGGTATCGCTTAGTTCATTGAACAGACACGCTGTTGCCACCCTTGCGGACGTTGGAATTGCCAAGGTTCGGTGCTTGAAGAACCATCTCCAGCAAATCGCTCCCTGGGTTGAGATAGATGCTGTCAACCAGTTGTGGCACATCAAGTCAGCTGAAGAGTTGATATACGGAAACGAATTCAATCCGACATACGTGATTGACTGCATTGATAACATTGACACGAAGGTAGACCTCTTGACTTTTTGCCATCAAAATAGCATTCCTGTGATATCGTCTGGTGGAGCTGCTTGTAAGTCGGATCCTACAAGAATCAATGTGGCAGATATTTCCAAAACCGAGGAAGATCCATTATCTAGAGCGGTTCGTGTGCGTTTGAAAAAAAGAGGAATCATCACTAACATTCCTGTGGTATTTTCAGCTGAGAAACCTGATCCCAGGAAAGCCCAGCTCTTGCCCTTGGCAGACGATGAAGTTCAAAAGGGCCAGGTTGATCAGTTAGCTGCAATACAAAACTTCAGAGTTAGAATCTTGCCGGTCTTGGGAACTATGCCAGGTATGTTTGGACTCGCCATTGTCTCACATTTGCTTACATTAGTGGCAGGTTATCCCGTTGAGTCTATAGAAGGCAAAGACAGGAGTAAGAACTATAACGAGATCCTTCAGAGTCTTATTGGACAACAAGCCAGAAAGGGTGACGATGTACGTGTCCCCTTCACCATTACCGACATAAGCTATCTCTTGGAAGAAATATACCACGGGAAGTCCCCCATATCGAATCTCTCGACCAGACTAGTTCTCTCTCGTTGGGACCCCAAGAAAGATTTGAACTTCCAAAATGTGGTTATCATGACCAAGGAAGAGCAGAAAATTCACGAAAAAAGAGTTTTGAATGGTGGAGAGAGCCTCGAGAGCGTGTATGATCTCGCAGTTTTGGAGCTTGTTCGTAAGAGGTTTGGAGAGGAAAGCTTTTACTCACAGTTCCGCTAATGAATAGATATATAAATATACAGGAACCTCATATAAAAAGTATCCATCTCACCAAATCTTCAAGATTTGACGTTCTAATCCTTTAGCTACATTGTTATGTCCTTCTTCCGACCATTGGTGAGGTCAATTCCTCCATTTATCAAGCCAACAAGAATTTTCAATGGTAGATTGTTGTTGAAGAAGCAAGCATTCTTGTCTCGGCTTCAAAGCACTACTAGCCAAGCGCCACCCAAGAAAGGGCTTAGAGCATTGATGAAAGAGTATGGATACTCGGCATTAGCCGTGTATCTCGGGTTGTCTGCTATAGATCTTCCTATATGTTACTGCTTGGTGCATATGATGGGAAAGGAAGAAATTGAGTATTACGAGAACAAGGTGAAGCAAACTTTTGGCTTCGGAGTCAGCGACGACGACTTGAGGAGGAAGCAGGAAATTAACGCGGTCAATGATGAATCCGAGCCTTCCGATGTCAAACCTGGCGAAAGCATTTCTTTTTGGTCGACCCTTTCGTTTTCCTGGGCTGAGTTCGCCATCGCCTATGGGATTCACAAATCGTTGATATTCATCAGAGCACCTATTACAGCCGCAATAACTCCAGGTATCGTCAAGGCATTAAGACGTTGGGGCTTCAAATTGGGAACGGATAAATTAAGCAAAACCGCTACCATTGCAAAGGACAATATCAAAGACATTACTGCCTCAAATCCGAAATTTGGCACTAGACCAGACAAGAGAAAAAAATGGTTCAGCTGGTTCTTCTGATTACCAGTGTAATGGTACCGTGTAAATAGAAATTTCAATCCATTACTGTTTAGTAATAAATCTATATAAATATTGCGTGAAGGTAATAAATAAATAATGAGTACGTGAGTTCATCGTAAGTTTAATACCATGACTGCGAGATGAATGCTAGGTTTTCGAAATTCATATTCCGAGTATCAACTTACTCCTTTCATAAACAAAGAACGAACAGGCTCCCATGGGGATGACCTTGAGATAGCCTATACTGAGCCCGACGAAAAAACCTCTGAATCCACTTTCCTTGTAAATCAACTTAGCAGTATGCTTAAAAGAAAGAAATTGGCCTTGGTTTATCACCCCTCCGATTTGCATTCTTCTTCTTATGACCTCAAAAGGATAAGCAGCAGTCTGGGAAAACATACCTGCAAAGCCACCGGCTATCAACTGGGCGTACGCCTTCAAAGGACTCCTTGTGTCTCGGGTACTAACACTCTCCTTGCCTTTCACTATGTTGCTGGTCAGCGACTGTTTCTGAACAGTATACCTTTCTAACTTCTTAGACCTAAATATGTCATGTATCAAATCATGGGTATAGAAAGACACTCCAGCATATGGAATCATTCCCAAGAGTGTGGGAGCAAATCCTCTGTAAAAGTTGGATACAGACAGAAGGGAAGGCGGTAAAACAGTTCGAACAAACTTGAGAAATGAAGGGTCGTTAAGCTTGTGCGGTGGCTTTTCATTCAATATATCAGCGATGGTCAGAGTCAACCTCCCTTTATTCTGTGAAATGAAACTTTCGTTATGCTGATGAGAGTGAGTCCTGTGTTTTGTTTCAAATGCCATTCGAACTCTGAGCAAATCTAGCGGATACGTGAAGAATACACTTGCTAGACCACTCAAAGAGCCAGCCAACATTCTTCTGATGCCGGTTTCCATTTCATCGTTAGGGATCAAAAGCGTTCGGATCTGCTCATATCCTACGAACTTTATGGCTGCATATGGAAAAATCCGCAATAGTGTCACCGAGTGCCCTTGAAAGAGCCCATAGGGCCCGTCACTGATCCATATCCGTTGTCCAGCTTTGAATAAACCAGCAAATGTGCCTCTATACTTGAGAAAGTCTGGGTTCGACGTTTGGAACAATATTTTGATTCTATCCAAGGGGGCCACAAGTGTCTTCGCTGCACTTCCAGCGAAACCCCCTGCGATTCCCGATAGTATCACATACTCGAGCGATTGTTTGTTGATTATCTTCACCCTTTCTATGGGCGTGGACTGATCGTTGCAGGTGGTGAACGGCGGCCTGTCTCCTCTTGTCTTCGCCCCGGCCCCCTTACCGGTCTCATGAGATGCCTCGTGATGAACTCTTGAAGACTCACCGGACATTTATGTTTGGTCAACTCCGTCTAGTGCTTCTTTGGTCACCGTCTACTGATATTCACTTTTTGTTTCCTTCTTTTGTATTCAAAAATCCTCGATATCAATGAATTCAGTCTATCACCTTCAGAATATAACTGCCAAGCTCTATATCTCGTGCTTATTGCCTCTGCTACAATAACAAATACTCACGTTAGTGTTTAATATTGTATATGAAGTCTGAAATTTTGAAGTATGGGGTCCGAAAAAACGCTTCAGACCAAATCTCGATGATTTTTTTTTTTTTTTGATCATGACCTAAAGTCGATCAATTCGATAATGCGATGGACCATTAAAGTCCATAGGACATCGTAGGATGTAGTGAGTAGATGCTCGTGTTTGAAATCATACATCTGCTACTGGCTGTTGTGTGTAAGATTACGTGCATGGCCCAACAGGGAACCGAGTCTCGGAGATAAACAATAAAAGTGATCCGATAATGAATTCAATATATAAATTACAAACTAGGCTAGAATTACATTTGTTAAAGTTTGAGGTGGAAGATTCGAGCTCAATGATGTAAGTGAGGTCTGTAACCTGATGTCCTGTCCTTGTGATAGTTGGAAGGAGATCTCCCTCTGATGATTAAGGGTGGAGTCTCGATAGAGCTCAATAATATTGGCTGGATCTGCGAATCTTCGTCTTCTATGATACCCAACAACTCGACGTGTAGCGTGAAGTACCTGGAATTCACAGAAGTGGACTTGATTCTAATCGAGGAGGTGAACTGTATTCTTTCGAAGCGGGCCACTCTTGCAATGGAGTCACTCGGGTAATTCTTCAACACCGAGTCGTCCTTCAAGGTGTCGAGATTATTGTTCATGTAGTACTCGGCTCTGTCGAAGTAAAAGACCTTGTTCATGTTCTCGATCTTCGAGCCGTTACGCTTATTGCAAGAGGCCTTGACCGTATCGTGATCGGGCAAATCGCCAGGCACCGCAGGATATATTGGAGGGGGGAATTGGGGACCTTTGTCTCTCTTGGCAGTATGCTGAACTAAACTTATGGTTACATCATCATCTGAGCACTTCGCGACAAGTCTTATGGCGAAATAGCTGATTTCGACCTTGTTCTCGCCAACGGACTCACCATTTTTCGAGGACTTCTCGAATGTGTAGAACTTGTTCAGTATGAATCTTTCGAAATCGAAGTTCTCAAGCGAGAAACCGGCCACCAAAGTGAAGTAATTTCTTTTGTATCCGATCCACGTTCCATTCTCACCGACCTCGAATCCTCTATCGATTCTAGCCTCGAGAATAGGATTGACATCCATGTCATTGCTCTTGCAATAGATATCCTGATGGTGTCTTGTCTCGCTAAACTGCGGTCCGACACGGAACAAGTCGCTGGATCTCGGAGCCACCTTGCGGTTGCCCGACTCCAACAAGTCCTCACCGTTACTGCGAGCCAACATCTCAAGGTGATGTTGTGTTTGTGCCAATTGCTGCTGGTGTTGGTAGTGTTGCTGTGCAAGCTGGTGGTTGATCTGCACGTTTAACTGGTCATGCGCATGCTGCTGGTGGTGATGGTGAGGCTGATAGTGCTGCTGCTGGTGCACATACTGTTGGTGCAAGTGGTCCTCGTCCTTAAGTTGTGGTATGCTTGCCACCGCCGAGTTGGCGGCCGCCACGGCGGCTGCCGCGTCGTCGGCAGAGATCGTGGGCTCCTCGTTCGGAATTGTCATCATCTTGAGCTCGCTAAGTCGCTCCAACTTGTATTTATTCGCGTCCACTGTGTACCGTTTCCAGGCTCCTGCTCAATTATCTCGAGCAATCTCCCGCTGTTTACTATTTTTCGTCTTTCCAATACAATCTCTTATATCAGAAAGCCATACACTCGCGTCTATCCTGTCTTCCTACTGTCTGATGGATTATCTATCGATCTAACCCAAATCAATTTTGTGCTATGTTTTCGTTTTGTATCCCTAGTATAAACAAGAGTAAGAGGAGCTTTGACCAAGAGAAACGATTAAATTTGTGTAATCAACTGTTGAAGATTTTGTGGCGATTGTATTTGTGGGCGCACGACCTAATGTTCTGTCGCAGTGGCTAGGGGCGGCGGTCGCGGTGAGCTGGCGACAGCATCGCGGGACGTGCGGTGCCGTAGCGGTAGATTCGCGATGTTTTCGCGATATTTTGGCGATATTTCTGCGACGGTGTTGTGGTGTTTCTGCGGACTGCCGGTGTTAAGTAGAACTAACAGCACAGCAGTACACCACGACATGGCGCCCTGGATACTGGAGTGTCACCAGCGTTAGAGAAAACACGCCAGAGACTTACTCGCCATATGAGTGCGTACCATATGACAGGGCGCCGCGTGACAGATAGCTGCTGCTAGGATGAGCGCAAACAGGTCAAGGGCCATTCTGTGTCTTCCTGAAAGCACCCGGTGTTTATGCTTCTGATACGTGTGCGTAGGCGTATTGTACTACAAACTTTCTAAAGTAAAATTTTCAAAATTTGCCCTCATGGCCAAGTTGGTAAGGCACCTCACTAGTAATGAGGAGATCGTCAGTTCGAGTCTGGCTGAAGGCATTTTTTTTTGGTATCTCATCGTGAAATATACATTGAAACCGAGTTTCCATTCTTCGCTTGAGCCCCAGAAGTGTTAGCGTTAAAAGAACGGACTAGTGTGGTGTTGCCTGATAATACTGAGTGAGTTCTATATACATACTCATCTGGGTAGTACGCAGACTGATTTCGGCGAATGGATATTGAGGTCAGCACGGAAGGCCAAAGAGATGGCGGTGGAGGCACCGCCGTTCCACAGAGAACAAGCGAGCAGATTGTGGCCGAGGCATACGACAATCGCAGCGAACGGTTGAAGGTGCACAGCAGTCGGCAGTTTTTGGATCTAGAGGAACTTCGATTTTATCAACAGAACAAACGGAGGGAGTATGAGAAGCATCTCAACAAGAACCGGTTGAACTTGCGGGAGTGGATGCGGTACGCAAGATGGGAGGCGGAGGAGAACCACGATGTGTTGCGGGCTAGATCAATTTTCGAGCGGGCTTTGGAAGTGAATATAGAATACGTACCCTTCTGGACTCACTACGTCCAGTTTGAATTGGTGCACAAGAACATCAATCATGCACGCAATCTACTAGACAGGGGAGTGACCACTCTTCCCTTCGTCGAGAAGTTGTGGTTTCTCTATGTCCAGACCGAGGAGATGCTCAGAAACTACCTGGCGGTCAGGGACGTTTTTGAAAGGTGGTTGCTCTGGAATCCCAAACCGCCGGCTTGGGATGCGTACATAAACTTCGAGAAGAGATACGATGAGTTCGATAGGGCTCGACTGTTGTTTTCCAGATATGTTGTGGCACATCCCAATGGAGACACATGGCTCAGATGGATCGATTTCGAGGCCGATGAAGTTCCTACTAGCCCTGGCCAAGTCTGTACTATTAGATACGTTTTTGAATCGGCGGTCGATCATCTACTTGCGCATCAGAAAAAAGAAGCATTGGATGATGCTTTCGTCATCCTTGTGGAAAAATGGGCAAACTGGGAAGTTTCTGTTCAAGAATTCGAGAGAGCAAGAACTATATATCGTTTGCTTCTCGACGACAACGCTCAAAAAATTCACATAGAGTCTGCCACTACAACTCAACGGCTCAGGAATGCATTTACAGATTTTGAAAAAAGATTTGGCAGTAAGGAGACAATCGAGTCGAGTGTAACTGTAAAAAGGAAGGCAAAGTATGAGCAGGATTTAGCAAGAGATCCGACCGATTATACTGCTTGGTGGCTCTATTTGAATATCTTGCATGAGAACAGGGAGAATGAGGCCTTGGTTGAAGCCTATGAAAAAGCTATTGTAAATGTTCCCGATGATGACTACAAATCTCTCAGGTGGAAACGTTTCATATATATATGGCTACGCTATGCATTTTGGTGTGAGTTTGACAGGTTGGAAGTTGCCCTTGCAAGAAGCATTTGGAATAGATGTATCAAAATAATTCCACATAAAATTTTCACTTTTGGTAAAGTGTGGATTGCTTTCGCCAAGTTCGAGATCAGAAACGGCCAAGAAAATGGTCTAAGCAATGCCAGGAAGATACTAGGTCGGGCCATAGGCTCCACGATTCTCAATGGACCAAAGGAAAAAATTTTCAGGTATTACCTCTATATAGAAACGACATTGAGTGAATGGGACAGGGTGAGAAAATTGTACGAAAGGTGGATGGAGCTCTCTCTTACAAAAGAAGACGACAACAAAATGCTTACTCAAGTTTGCTACGAGTACTCCCAATTTGAAAGGAAAATGAGTGAAATTGAGCGAAGTGCATCCATCTTGGTTATTGCTTTGTCCCTTGTTGCTGGTCGTGGGGGATCTTTTGAAGACTTGGAGTCCATTTTTGATGAGGTATTGTCTATCTACTGTGAGGAACTTCTATTCGAAAGAGCCAAGGACACTTTTGTGAAGCTTTCAAATATATCTCCTGACCCTAGAGTATGGATCAAGAATGCGTTGTTCCAGCTAAGAATCCCC
The DNA here is from genome assembly GCA_031081905.1 of Debaryomycetaceae sp. ZIM 2471. Taxonomy (NCBI): domain Eukaryota; kingdom Fungi; phylum Ascomycota; class Pichiomycetes; order Serinales; family Debaryomycetaceae; species Debaryomycetaceae sp. ZIM 2471. The sequence goes on along the minus strand of JARYTF010000008.1, from coordinate 113,584 downwards.
ACTCATGATCAGTTAGCCACTTTCGAATCTAGCGACAAGGAAGAAATAGAATTTCAAGTCACTGAGTTACAAGTGGAAAACACCAGAGCGATATTCTCCCAGGCTGTCGCGCACTACAAGGCCAATGATGCTAAGAAAGAAAGAGCAACGATTTTGGAAGCGTGGAAAGATTTTGAACAGGCTTACGGAACTTCTGAATCGGTAGCCCAAGTTCACAACAAGCTTCCCCAAGTCATCCAGAAGAAGAGAATTGAGAACGGTATAGAGGAAGAATATGAGGACTACATCTACCCTGATGAAGAGCCTTCTACGCAACCCGTCCAGGTCAACAAGTTCTTGGAAAACGCTAAAAAGTGGGCATTACAAAACTCCTAGAGCCTGTGCTCGAATTCATTTTATTCCATATAGACTCAAAGACTTTATACGATATTCTAACGAACTCCATCTCATGCATAAATAGTTCACCTCTAGCGTAGCGCTATGCATCTTAACTTATCCACATTACCTTGCTCTTGCAGAGATATCTAATCTCTTGTTTCAGCTCTGAGCAAAATTCAATACCCCCCTCTCAATGTCAACACCAAGTGTAGGGAGGATCCTGCGCTTATACCTGATTCTTGTACGCTACTTTCATCATCAAGTTGAGAGCCATTAAAGATTAACCTCTGTTGGGATGGTGGTATTCCCTCTTTTTCTTCCATCATTTCCTTGATACGGATAATCTTGTCTGTGGGCTCTATGTCCACAAGGATGTCCCTACCAGTCAATGTCTTCACTTTAACTTGCATCTTTCACTATTCACTTAAAGGAAGGTAATACTCAGTTCTTAAAAATCGATTTTCGATCTCGAAGTGACCATTTTCTCTTTGGTTTTAATGTTTCTGACACCAGAGACTACCAACGTGGACTATGAGAGGGTGTACGAACCCAGTGAGGATACTTTTCTCATGTTGGATTGTATGGAACTCGAAAAGGAGTTCTTAGAGCTGAGGTTTGGTGGAAAAATTCCGTTGGTCACAGAGATAGGTACTGGATCTGGTGTTGTCACCACATTTCTACACCTAAATATACTTCCTACTGCATTGTATATTAGCACAGATGTCAATCCCCACGCTTGTGAGACGGCTCGTGAAACGCATCGCCACAACTTCAAATCTACAGGCCTGAAAATAGTAGATGTCGACATATGCCAAATGAATTTAACTTCTGGTATACGACAAGGGAGCATAGATCTTCTAGTTTTCAATCCTCCCTACGTTCCCAACGAGGACGTTCCTGCAATTCCTGATGGGCTGAACTCTGATACCTGGCTCGACTTGGCCCTTTTGGGTGGAAAAGATGGCATGATCGTCACATCCGAGCTTCTTCAAAGCTTAGACCTGATTCTCTCCACGGAAACGGGCATTGCATATATACTTTTCTGTGCTAGGAACAGTCCTGATAATGTTGCGGCCTATATGCGCAAAAAGGGTTGGAATGTAGACGTTGTCATCACCCGAAAGGCTGGTTGGGAGGTTTTAAGTGTGTTGAAATTCTACAAATAAGTACAGAAAACAAAATCAAAGCATAAAGCATCTTCTATGAGTGTCGATGAAGGCACCCAGTAGCATACATCTCATTTAGAGCTCTTCTCATCAATAGTTAATAAACTTTATCAAGTTCAGTTTAAGCTAAATAGAATTTTTTCTGATCTTTAAGTTTTATTTCACACCTAATAAAGGCTTCTTTCACTCGAAAATGTTTTCTTACAGCCGAAGAACGGCAGACGGTAACGATAGAAGTGTAAGAGGGAGATCTGAGATCAGACCTGGGCTCTCCAACGATACAAGGATTCCCAATAATAGCGTTGGTGTTGAAAAGAAAACTAAATGGACAGGAAGCCCATCGAGATACAAGAATATTGAACGAGCACAATTAGACACAATTATCACTGGACATTTAACACAAGAGCAAATTCAAGCATACCAGCAGTATTTCAGAGTGGAGGAAATATCAGAAATATTTCGTAAATCACAACAGGAGCGTAAAGATGTTCTTCATTACCTTCCATCTGGAAACTTGACAGAGAATCCCCACTACAAGAGAGATCCTTCTCCACCTCCCACATATGACAATCACGGAAACCGTACTAATACACGGGAGGAGGTCACGAAAGCAATTCTCGACAAAGAGAGGCATTACTTGGTCGAGATTGCAGCCAGTAATATCAAGGAATATGTGCCACCGATAGACTACCGCAAACCACTTAAGACGTTTGAAAAGATATACATTCCCGTGAAAGACTATCCGGACATAAACTTCGTAGGGCTTTTGCTAGGTCCTAGAGGAAACACGTTGAGGCAATTACAAGATGAAAGTGGAGCTAAACTAGCAATAAGAGGTAAAGGCTCCGTTAAAGACGGTAAGTCAACAGCTTCGAATGAGGAAGACGGCACCAGCAATTCTTTAGCAGTGTCCTCTTTTTCCAATCCGTTTGCAAACGCAAACTCTGACGATTTGCATGTAATAATCACATCAGACTCTCAACTGAAAATCGCGAAAGCGATAAAACTCACAAACGAGGTTATAGAGAAAGCTGTATCTTCTCCTGTCGGTCAAAATGACTTGAAGAGAGGTCAATTGAGAGAATTGGCAGTCTTGAATGGTACCTTGAGGGAAACGAAGCCATATGACCCAGAAATGTATCAAAGAAGACAACAATCCAGATATGGGCCTGATGTATCTCAGATTGTGTGTAAGATCTGTAACAAGGTTGGCCACTTTGCTAGAGATTGTAAGTTCAAGAATGGCTATAGAAATGACTACGGGCAGGAAGGCCTGCCACAGTTCCAGGGCGAATCATCTTATACGCATAATGATTCTCACGGCGACACTGAAAAGGAAAGGGAGAGGGAAAATGAAGAGGACCTCCCACCATGGAAGAGAAAGAAGCTCAATACACCGTTACCTCCATGGCAAAGATCTGAAAGTCCTTTGGTGACAGCGAGCCCACCTCCGCCGCCTGGCTTCCAATCACAACCTCCACAACCTCCACAACCACGCCATGCACCTCCTCCACCCCCACCTAGCACGGAAAAGTCTGTCCGTCCGCCACCTCCACCTCCTTCGTCTAAAGTCGTCCCTCCACCTCCAAAAATATCCAATCCATCAAAATCAGCGCCTCCTCCACCTCCCCCAGGAGCAGACAATGCGACTCGTCCACCTCCTCCACCCCAACCTGATGCTTCCAACCAAGACAAAGCAAATTAGTCATACCGAAGAAATATTCGCCATACATAAGTCAAGCACCGATCCTTCATTTCCATAGCTAATTGTATTATCAATCTATGTCATTTAGTTTTATCCTACATCTTCGGTTTTTTGAAATAGTTGCGAATCTTGAAGTAAACAACTTCTTCAATTGTAATAAGCTAAAACTGACTCTATATTTTTAGTCGTTGAAGAAACCCGGATAGAAGAACGATATGTCAATACTCGGGAAGGATGTAAGAGATTGTTTAAAGGGTACACTCAAATGCAAAACACATTTAATCTACTTATCATCTTATGTGCAGCGAACAGGGTATGAGATGTGCCAATACAAAAAGTTTTAAGGGTGATGCGGTGGCTCAATGGTAGAGCTTTCGACTCCAGATCGAAGGGTTGCAGGTTCAATTCCTGTCCGTGTCAATTCCTTTTCTTTTTTTTTTTTTTTTCGCAATGTCAAGATGCTGCGTAAATTTTTGCTCATGATACGAAAATCGCATAAAGAGACATCTTTTTTAGTCGTATGTGCAATGTGACCTTGCTGTTGCGACTCTCAATTCGACGTTCAGAGGAACAAGTCAATGTGGCAAGAAAACATGATATATTGGCATTCAAAAACAAAAAAGAAATCTCCGATACCGGGAGTCGAACCCGGGTCTGCTCGGTGAAAGCGAACCGTGCTAGCCGTTACACTATATCGGATAGTTCATGGAAGTTTTATTCACTTGATAATGGCATTATGTATCTATCCTCCATCAACTTTAGCTGTATATTGAAAATCCAACTTATGGATATATGGATCGTAGATATCAATAAGCTGCAGAGACAAATACCTAGGCTAGTTATGCCAGAGGCTGAACGGAGCGAGAGGCTTGATTACTCGATTGAAAAACTTATCACTGGCTATACATACCAAAATGACCCCCACATATTGGTATAAATACGAGAAACAACTTCTTATTTCTTTTTACAATGCCTATATATCTATTGACTAGTCACAGCGGACTTCGAAACCGGACTGGTGTAGTTGCTGGGGAAGTTCAAAGTATTAAATATTGGGTGCATATAGTGTTGGTGAGTTGACTAGCTCACGATCTTAGTATCCGCTCCGGTGTCCGTTATGCCAGAGGAAGAGATCAGCGGAACACTTCTAGTCTCACGCCTCGCACTGTGGCCATCGCTGAGCCGTCTATGCTCCATGCTTATTTTTCAATCAAATCGAGATTCTCGTACACAGCTCCCGAGGACTTGTACAACTCCAGAGCCGTTACGCCGCTTTTGCTCTGCTCGTTTTCTTTCAACTGCTGCAACATCAATCTTGTTCTCTCCCTCTCCTTGTATCCATGTAAGCATTCGAAATAGTCATCGTATTGTGGTGTGCATTCCTTCTTCGATATTGTGTCTGCAGATGTAACGCACGACATGAGTGTTTGAAACTCATAGAAACATTTCCTGGTACCACCAGATCTCGAGTACGGCTGCATTTCTCTATTGAGTTCGTCAAAGCTACCTATAGGACAAGATTCACTCCAGTATCTTCAATGTTCATTAGTATTTGATTTTCATCAAGATCCATTGGCTACTCAAAAAGTCGTGTATACCGATTTTCTTCAGTCTATATAAATGCTAGCATTTCACGTATACAATCCTTTACTTCATAGTACAAAGCACCAGTAGATCCCTCAACAACGATGTCACCAGTATCCTCACCTTCTAGACTAGTGTAGCTCACTTTCTTTATGGCGATAGTGTCGTCCACGACCAAGGTACCCTCACTTTTGAATTCTGCATTCAAGTTTCTGTTGAGCAACTTCTTTTTGAGCTCTGGGAGCCTGATGTTGCCTATAGAGAGCTTTGGAGCCGAGAGAGTTTGCGGGTTTAGTTTCCTATCAACCTCTGGTACGTAGCGCAAAGTGAACTGAGTGGATGTGTTAATGTAGTCTGAGACAGTTTTCTGCCTCTTGTTAGAAAGGTTCTGATTGACGAGATCAAGTTTTCCATATACGGGAGCGATACGGTAGCTTCCGTCAAGCTTTTGCCATTTCAAGCTGTCGATCAAGGTGTCGTCGAGTTTGACTTCGAAGTTGCTTAAACCAGAAGTATCGTTCTCACCACCAATATTGATTGGTGTATTCGAGACGACAGAATGCACAGATGTCTTTGAGATCGATTGTCCGCTTCTTGAATTGCCCATACCATTTCTGATCGAAGACAAAGACAAACTTTTAGACGAGGTGAGCTGATCGTTTTCCTCTTCTTTGATTTGATTCTCTTCTATCTCAAACATGGACTGCACCTGATTCAATCCATCGAGCTCAGGGTCCGTGTTTTTGTTGAATGTTAAATCTGGTAGTAAAAGTAAGCTGTGCGGTTTCAAAGACTTCACGATGATACTCAACGATCGTAAATCAACCAATCCAGACAAGTCCACAAAAGACAAACCGCATCGCACGGCCAAGTCCTGTGACTGCACGGAGTATGTGGATGCAGCATTATATGGAACTCTCTTTTTTGGATTGAAAAGTGTATCCAAATTTTTTTGGAGCAATTGATTGTTCAAAACTTCTTGGGGTGTTATCTTGTTGGTTTGATTATTTTTGTTCTGATTCTTTCCCTTGCCTTTGCCATTTTCTATGTTTCCCCATTTCTTCTTCTCGTCGAACTTCCTTTTACTCTCGACAATTAATTTGCTGTTTGCAGAGTCGTCTGTCTTCTGGAAATCATTAGGATCTATGATTTCTCCATAGTCATCAAACTTCTTTTTATGTGAGTTTACGAAGTATGGAAACATTGCTTGACGAGGCTTAAGTCTTTGAGTTATTCTGATATCTAAAGGTCTATTATCGTCTAGTATCAGCTTTACGTTATCAGATATGAATGTTTGTTCGAAATCAGGCACACTCGTTGCTGTTGCAGCTATTGTATCCGTCTTCTTAGCGGTTGCTACTGTCAAGTCGCTCAATTTGTCACCTGTATCTTCGTCAGATTCACCATCAGAAGAGTCATCAGCGTCAAAGTTATCCGCATTGAGTAGATTCTGATTTTTTTGATCTCTGACCTTTGCAATAAGCTTCTTCTTTCTCTCATTGGTTATTCTTTCTTGAAAGTCTGTAAGATCAGTGCCCGAAAGAGGAACCTCCCTCACCCATTCATTCATCAGAACCTTCTTCTCTAGAGGAACTGCTATTCCATCTTCTACTGAACCATTCTTTTTCTTTGCCAAATTGTACCAATCGTAGTATAATTGAGAACTGAGGGTGCCTTCAAATCCTAGTTGAGATTTTTCAGTCAAAATGATGGTGGTGTTTTGATCCCGACAAAGATATTGGAAAGCTTCTGAGGAAATGTCACCGCCTTTCAAATCAACACCTGAACAAAATACAATTTTTGGGCCACTGAGTTGTATCAATTCGTTGGGATCCAGTAATAAATCGACTTTCGAGGGATCGAAAGGAAAATTGTTTTTGTTGGACGAAGTATTAGAAGCAGAAGAGGCCTCCTCCCATTCTCTGATTAATTGTGAAGACATCCATTCCAACAAATTGGAAGCATAGGTCAAAACCTTGGTACCAGAATAAGACAAAAAATATACAGGTATAGGAGCACTCTTCAAATGCTGATCAACTAGATGGAGTAACTCCAAGAATCTACCTGATAAAGATGTTGGCAATACAACTGCACCTCCATTGGCTAGGGTCGCGTCTATCAATGCCAAAAATTTTTCTGTACGTTTTTTATGTGACATCGTTGATCCCAAATCTGTGTTGGTGATCAAAGCGGTCGGCCTCATGAGTTGCGATATCGGGCTGCCATTAGAAACAAAGCTTGCCGAGTTCAAGAAAGAATCCTTAGAATGATTCCAAGATGGGGCGTATATAACCTTTTCGAGCCTTTTGGTGATTAGCCAGAAGGTTCCTCCCAATGAATGTCCCGCACTATAGGGCGTGATAACAAGTTTATTATCGAATAGATTCAATGACTGGAAATGCCTTAATGTCGTGATTCTATCGAACCATTCATCGACTTCTCCCACCTCCAAAATGGCGGATTCCAAAGGCCCCAATATTCCACACGATCGATAATACTCGACCGTTGACACTCTACCCAACTGATTCACAGGTAACGTAGAATACACAGCTATGTTACTCATTAGGTGTGGAAACTTGAGGCATAACAAGACATATCCGCTCAAAAACTCCGGTGTGGGGTGCGATAAGAGTATTATACTGACTTCCCTCAAGTGCTGTTCCATGTACAAGATGTCGTCTGGATTCTTTCCGTCCCAGCTCGGGTCTGCCAAAATCTTCATAGACTGGTCGAAACATAGCAACGCCAGCTTACAGGCATAATTATCAGCATCCTTAGTCAACAATTGGAAGGTAAACATCTCCCACTGACCCTGTGAACCTATACTACTTCAATTTTGGTAATTTTTCAATTTTCTCATACACAGATGTCGTGTATAATTTAAAAGATTGATATTGACTATGATATGAATACAAGAATATAAAGCCTAAATAAAATGGACTTCTTCAGACACACTGAAAACAGTCCCCGTGGTATAATTAGATGGTCGTGAGTGAATTTGAAAAAAAAAAGAATTCAAAAATCTCTATCTTTCAAAGTTAATACTGCTTCTAGCATGGTATGATATCAAGGTTTCAGCTTGAGTCAAACCAGGAAGCTGGTGAGTGGTGTCTATTCTCTCCAAAGAGGCTCTAGAGTTCAACTCACCATCTTTGATCATTTGTAGTCTCAACTCGTTGAGATTGATCGGTTTTCTGAATGTCTCATTGAGAGTATCCCTTCTGTGTCTTCTGATGGAACTAGCCCTGGGCTTGGTTAATGTAGCTCTTCTCTTTATGGTCTTAAAAGCCTTTGAAAGCTTGTTGTCGTCCTCGAGAACGGAATCCTTTTCGAAATGAGGGTCGTATGAATCTAACGCTTCGGGATCTTTGTCTATGATTTCGGACAAGAGTCTGAATTTTTCTACATCATCCTTGTTAGTTGGGTCATAACCTTCTGGGTAACGGTCGTAAACACCTCTCCTGACCTGCTCACGAATGATGTCGACGTCCTTGGGTTTGAAATTACGTCTCAAAAAATCTATCGTGAATCTTGGTAACAAACAGATCAAAGTGCCAATGAAAATACAACACCAACAAGCGAGCGTGCCCAAGATTTGCGATCCGGCTCTATAGAACTCACCTGAATAGACCCTCGAACTCCATACTCCAGACCAGAAGAAAACAAGTAAAATTGAAATCGCATCGATCAACAAAGAAAGCCAATCCCATCTGTACTGTTGCATCAAAACATAAAGATCACAAGCTACCACCGAAACACAAGCAACGACAACACCCATCCAGAACCTGTGATCGATAGTTAAACCCTGAGGGTTCTGGAAAGACTTGTAAAATATCAAGTAAGGAAAGAAGAACGAAACGACAGATTGATAGAGTCCATCAATCATATACAACACAAAAGTGTATTGTGACCATTCTTGTCTGAGTATTCCTGATTTATACAACTGAGGAACAAGCAACGAAACTGTATCGCTGACATCCTGGTCTAAAATGGCTAGCACTATGACCGGAAGAGAAGTGAAAGCCAAATTGTAGAACATCAAAAATGTGTACTCATACAAGTACGAACCATCAAAATTGTTAAAAATTCCAAACCAGAAACATGTGAAGGTGAAGACAACATTTTTGTAAAAGAAGCAAGGCACCATTTGAGCTAATCTTTTGTATGACCATCTACCGTGCACCAAAAGCAATCTAGTCAAATACCTGAATTGTCCTACCGCATAGTCTGCAGACATGACTGCCTGCCTTCCCTCTTCACCCGCAATACCAACACCAATATTTGCAGCTTGAATCATGGCAACATCATTTGCTCCATCACCGATAGCAAGTGTCATCACATCGAGGGTGTATTTGACCAATTTGGTGACCTGTGCCTTTTGAGCTGGAGAAACTCGACAACAAATAACCGACTTACAATTCTTGCAAAGTAGCAAAAACTTACGCTGCAAATCGGGAAATTCGTCATTGAAAACCAAACTTAAAGCGAATCCCTCAATAATAACAGCGAATTTTTTAGATGGTGTTGAATGGTCTGCTCGAGCATCCGTTATCATCTGCGATATATCATTGTTCTCAGTGTCGACTCCAAATTCTTCATACAAGTACTTTGTAATCAACCCCTCCACATGCTCTATACTATTAATTTCATCTGGTCGAATCACCAACAACTTCATGTCACTATCAAGTAAATTACACGAAAACCCGATATTAATAGCGGTCTCAATTCTATCTCCCGTCAACACCCAAAGTTTGATACCTGCATCACCTAAGATACTGATTGCATCCGGAACACCATCTTGCAATCTGTCTTCGATAGCAGTTCCACCTAAAAGAACCAAATCCTTCTCAACTTCATCAGCTAAAGCCAGCATAAGTTCCTCTTGTTCTTCTAAAGAAGCCTGAGCCTCTTTGTATCTCTGTAACCAACCCTCAAAGTGTTTGGGAGAAAGCTCTTTTTCAGCAATACATAGAGTTCTGAGACCCTCTTTTGCATATTCTTCTAAATGAAGAGCAGTTTTATGAATTACTTCATCATCGTTCAACTTCTTATCCAATCTTTGATATATAACATTATCAGCACCTTTGCAGTGAAGGATTAACCTATTGTCAGGCATCCTCACTACTGTTGACATTCTTTTCCTAGTCGAAGTGAATGGTATAACATGCAATAATTCATACTCTTGTCTCTCATCATAAACATCCAAATATAAAGTCTTTCTAGTCCTCTTGTTGAAAACAAAACCCAAATCCCTGGAAACAGAAACTAATGCTGTTTCATCAGGAGACTCAGCCTTAAAGTTCATATAGCCAGAGTCATCATCTCCCTCTTCAGTCACAACGGTGTGACACAATGCCAAAGCTAACATGAATCTTTCATTGGCGGTTTTCTGAGGCGAATCGGTTAATATATCATCAACATAAGAACTGGAAACAAAAGTAACAAGTTCGTCTCTCAATTGACTATTGACTGCATGCTTTCTCAATTTGTCTACCATTTCTTCTCTATCGTTCTTGATGAGCTTCTCCCATTTAGTAGCTTCTTTCACTATGTCGATACCTTGCCGTTTATCCATACCCTGCTTGGCTTCAGTATAAGCCATACCGTAAGACTTACCATTTATAGTACACTTTTTGAATTCCATGACATTTTGAGTGAGGGTTCCTGTCTTGTCACTGAATATATACTCAATTTGTCCCAAGTCATCTGATATATTCCACGACTTGGGAGTACATGGAAAGTCTAGCTTTTGGTAGTACATCTTGAGGTCTGAATAGATTAAAAAAGCTTGGAAAGACTTGATGATCTCAACTGAGATATAAAGTGAGATTGGAACCAATGACTGGTAGATGATTAAGGTGACAAAAAACAATATCACACCATTAATCGCAGCAGTAGAGCCAAACGGTCTGAGTTCGAAATACAATCTCGAAACATCATCTCTATCATAAAATAAACCGTTGATCAAACCCGAAACAAAGCATAGAACGAAGAGTACAACGAAATTGATGGTAACGGACAAATTCAAGTCCTTGGAGATTCTTGACACCTTTGTAGGTGTGATTCCAGAGTTCAACATGATCTTTGTTTCTTGTCCTGTGTAAACTACCACTCCGACGACCCACTTAGTGTTTCTTAAAGTCGAGCCTCTTAGAAGCACACTATTATTGTTCACTGCTTCTTTCTCGTCTGGGTTCACCAATTGACCTTCCTCGTCGAATTTCTCATAGTGAATTGTTCCCCTGAAAGAATAGAGCTGGGCATTAGGAGAATCACATTCCAACCAAAATTTGAGATTTGATATATCCCTGGCATGCTTGATATGGGTTGCATTCCCACAGTTTGGTGCGTTTTTGTTTTTGAGATTTGTTTCACCATCAAGATTCTTAGTCTCTATATAGCAATTTCCTTCGGGGTCGGAGCTCGAAAGAAGTACTATATCAGCAGGCACTTCTTCGTTCTCTCTCACTCTGATAAAATCACCCACTTTCACATCCTTCCACCTTCTGTTCTTGAAATTGGTTGCATTGGAGTCCTCTTTCTGCAATTCTGGATTGAGCAAACTGTCGGGCATCAATTTCTTCATTACACGGCTCTGCCTACTGTGAGCCTGAGAAACTCGTGCCTGTGAATGGAACGAATAGTCTGAAACGATGGTACTCACTCTATGCAAGGCGAGGTCTTCCTCCTCGACTTCTTTCCGTATCAACTCAGCCTTTGTTTTCTTGTTACCAAATACACGAATGAAAAATCGCTTGATACCTCTTCCTGTTGCATTTGAGCCTTTGGTACAAGACTTCTTGAATTTCCTCCATGTGCTGACTTCGTCATTGGTAGCATTAGAATTGTGTAACCCTTCTAGTAAATGAATAGGCAGGTTGTTTAACTCCATGTCACTATTTTTACGTCTGTTGTCTTCGATGGCATCTTTAATGGCAGTGATACATACAATGACAATCAACGGCACGGCGGCCAAACCGGGACTGGCAACACCGAAAAGTTGGAAGGCACCCAAAATCACCACTATCAAGAAATAAAAGTTGGCCACATTAGTGAACTGCAAAACCAAGTTCTTGGGTATGAAAGACAACGGTGTGTATTTCGTAGTTCTGATTTTGTTTCTGGGATAGTCGAGTATCGCATTCCCATGCTCGTCTTTCATCTCGTCCGGCAAGTCGTAGTTGACGTACAACGTTCGCGGGATGTTCTGGTATATTCTCCTCAAGTACGAGGGCATCGAAGCCATCCCTCTGTAGTAGAAGAACGTCTGCATCCGGCTCTTGAAGTCCGGTGCCCTGGCGTGGTAAAAATCCTGTGCCGAATATGTTATGTTTTCAACAGTGCTGTCCTTGGAGTCCTGGTCGGGCGACCGTGCCACCTCGTGCGACTGTGCCAGCTCCTTCTTCTCCACCACATCCGTCGGGTTGTTATGCGACGAGTATTCCGACGACTGCGAGTTCTGCTCCATACTTCCCCGTTGTATGACGTCTTTCTCCGTTGTGCTTGCTTCTGCCATGAGTCTGCTCCGAGCTCCTGTGTCTCTACTGATCTCTCCGGCTTCTGTTTTTTAGCACTCTCCGCCTGCTGGATTATGAAAATCCGTATTCCTCGCCCTGTTTCCCTGTTTATCCCAGAGCGTTCCACGGGCCTATGTCCTTATTTCCTTGAATACTCAGAGCCCGCAATATTCTCGAATACCTTGTATTCAGTCTACTGTTCGCCTCGAGTGTCTAAAAGTCCCCGAAGATAGCCTGTCTGTATCTCTTGTCAATACCTTTACCAACAAGCTACAATATTTTTAGACCTAAACTGCTTCCAAACGCTTGATGAGATGATTTCTAATTTTCAGCCTTAGCTCTATTTACTCAATTTTTATAACGGCTCCAACGGAACGATAAGAAAGTGCAGGAGTCTTTAATACTTTTGCTAGAGTAACTATTGGCCTTGACTATAGACTTAGGTAACTGTGAATTGTAGTAGCTAGAGACCAAGATGAGTACAAGTGTGTATGAGCTAATTTGTGTTGCTGGGGATGGCTGTCTTTTTATCGGTATGACGTCCCAGCCTGTAGTATGGCATACATGACAGTATGGGATGTTAAACAATATTGCCGGCCCGGGAGACGAACGATTCCGAGCCCAATTGAATAAATCAACAAATACGGATGGCGGCAGGTGTTTTCGTTTGGCGGTGAGCGGCGCAGATTGGCGGGTGAGGCGGGCGGCAGGGCTGGCGAGGGTGGCGAGCGCAGACGGAGGATGGTCGTAGGGGGTGCATGGATCGGCGGTGGAGTTGCTGCTGAGTTGCGGTTGAGTTGCGGTAGGGTTCAGGCATGGTGATGTCGACTTAGTGTAACGTCGTGTACGGCTATATGTAGTGCTGGAGACAGTGGTGCTTCGGGGACAGAGGTGCTTCGGGGACGGGCGACGGAGGGTGTGGTGACTCGGGCTGCGTGGTGTGGTCCGCAAGTGGCGCCAGGCCAGCTTGATGCATTGGGCAGCGCAGACGCTGGAGTGCTGGGGCGGCCGGGCCCCGTGATCCTCGCGTGGCCTGGCGAGGGTCGTGGTAGACGCCGAGTCTGTAGCGAGCGCGCGGCGGTGGACGGCGGGGGTGTAGCGACACCGGGTAACCTTACATAATCAGCGGGCACCTCGACGTTCGCGGATGAAAAATTTCACTACTGGCAGCTACAGTTGGTGGTTTATCGTACTGATTGTTACAGCATACACAAGTAAAGAAGCAAAATGTCCATTGAAGAGATCCCGCAAGGCGCCGACGTCAACATTATCCCAAAGGAGGAGAAGAAGGCCAGAGATTTGATCAAGAAGTTGAACTTGAAGCAGATCACCGGTATCACCAGAGTCACCTTCAAGCAGAGAGGAAATCTCATCTACTCGATTGACCAGCCAGATGTGTACAGATCCGCTGCCGGAACATACGTTGTTTTCGGTGAGGCCAAGGTTGACGACCTCAACAAGAGAATCGCCGAGGCCCAGGCCCAACAAGCCCAGCAAGAGGCTTTGGAGAAGACTGCTGGTGACGCTGCCAAGGAGGACAAGTCCCCAGAGGCTATCACTGCCGACTTGGAGAAGGCCACAATTCAAGACGATGCCGAGGATGCTGGCGAGGAGGACCTTGACGAGAGCGGATTGGATCCCAAGGACATCGACATTGTTGTAGACCAAACGCAAGTCTCCAGAGGCAAGGCTGTCAAGGCAATGAAGAAGCACAATGGTGATATGGTCAATGCAATCATGGAGTTGTCTTAAACTATATACCTGGTAGACAAATAAACATCGCACTAGTCGTACACAACTAAATTAATCTGTAATTACTGGCTTTTCTGATCCAGCAACAGGCTCTGGAATTGGATCTGCAGATTCGGAGGCAAAATCGGGAGACACCACGGCATCAGCCTCCACGGGAGGGCTTGCCTCTTTGTCAATTTCTTGGGAGTTTACCACTGACTCTTCTCTCGAAGAAGTAGGACTAGCAACACCTCCGTTAGCGACGGCATCATTCGCAGCCGCCAAAACTGCTCCGTCCTTTCCATTGGGAAAGCCACAATAAGGGCAAATATACTTCACCTTGGTGGGGTCTTTGCATCCGGGCAACGCCAAACCGTTATGCTTATAGCAGTTTTGACATATGAGAGCAAATCGACTTTCGATCGCTTCGTTGTTGTCGGAGCCCACAAGAATATCTAGAAGCCTATCTTGAAGCCTTCTTGAAGGTATATGTTTCGACGCAACGGTGTCTTGTTTTTTCTCCTCCGTTGCAGCCCTTGGTTTGCCGAAACCAACGCTGGGCGACTTTACATTGATATTTCGTGTTGGTGGACCAGCAACCCTGCCTAAAGTCTCCAGTTTGGGCATGGCACTGGGCTTATGACGCAAGGTGCCATCGGCCTCGTATTTATTGATTAGCTCGTTTGTCACGTTGAAGTTCGTTATCTTCTTAAGCTCCTCTATCTTGAATTTATGTTTCTGTTTCAAAGCCCTAAGATCCTTCTCTCGCTTGCTCACCAACACCCTCAACGCATATCTTATGATCTTTACCAAAAGCACTATCCCCACAGGAAACCCGAATACGAACAACAACAGTGCACGGCTCTGGCCTTTCATAAATGCCTCTATCCTGTTTCTAGCGGTCAAATTCACGGGAGTGTAGACGTATATGTAAGTATTGGCCATCATATAGATTAGAACCAAGTATTTGATAGTGGACAACGTCCATCTTTTCGACTTCGATCGCAATTTGTATATCTGCTGTTCGGTGACATTGATTCTCTCTGTAAGCTGTGTGAGACTCTTCTCGAACTCAGCAGGATCAAATCCCTTTTTGAAAATGTTGAAGACCCCCATCCTATCGGTTGTGTTATATATTTTCATTTGAAATAATTTTCAGTCATCTTGAAGAAGAACACTTGTAATTAACACAATCATTTGTACTGGGTTGAACCAGCTATGACATACACAATAGGTGACAGGAAGATACGGCTCAACAGAGAGCTTAGTGTTGAGGATGAGAAGTTAATCGTGGCTCATCCTGAGATGTTTAAACACTGCTTGGATGATGTCATGTACCAGTATCTCACCAAACTAAAGAAGATCATCCATCTATACGGGGATATCATGACGATCTACGCTACCTTGTTGACTAAGATTCCCAATTACGATGATGTGACTGCGATGACCAACAGGACGAAGCTCGAGGTGCTACAGGTGGAAGAAGACTTCAACAATATTTTCGGTGGGCCATTCAAGTCGCACATAGGATACTGGAACGAGAAGACCTACAAGACGAGCATAGAGAAGCTATCGCTTCTCTGTGTGGAGACAACTAGCGAAGTTTTCGACGCTATAATGAAGACGTTGAACTCGGTTGATGTGTTTTTTAGCAGCTTCGATAACTTGATGAAGCTTTCAATTCCCTTCCTTTTGGAGCACACACTAGGACTACACAAATCCATGAAACGCACAATGGAGGTCATCCGATACACCACGATCACAGAGGATATTACCACGATCAAAGTCATTACGCCTCCAATCGTGAGCCAGCTAAAGACAATTGAAAAGATAACGACCAGCATAGAGAAAGAGTCCCATAACTTGGACGTCGCCTTTCGAACATTTGACCCGTCTCTTCAGCAGTATACTAGCATATTGCTAGGAAGGGCTATATTGAAACGAGATGTCAACCTTAACGATTGCCAGATTTTGAAGAGAAGAAGCATCTGCCATCAAGCTGGAGAGCATGTGGTCAGCATTCCACTAAGAGAGGATCAGAATACAAAGCTTTCGATGAGGTACATCGTAAAGTACTTCTCGTATGCCCTATTAGCCATAATAGTGGTGGTGGCCGTCATGATTTATAGATTATTGAGAATCTTAATATAAAGAATTTTTTAGAGACATACGACAGATTCAACTACTACAGAGCAAAATCCATAAACACACTCGTACAGAGTGTCTTCTATAGTTACTCTTGCTCCTCTCATAATGCAAATACCTGGCATAAGAACAACATCGCTGGTGATGTTGACATTGTTACACAAAACCGAGAACTGATGGTATCGTTATTTATTCGTAATACAGGTGAGACTTAAGGTGGAACTAACCTGTTCATTTGTTTTATTCCATACCTTGGGCGAGCAATCAATTAAGAACATTTATCAGAGATAGTTCCAGAGAGAAGGCTGATGCTTTTTACTTTGTTAAGGAAACTTTGAATATATAAATTGAAGTTAAGGTGGAATTCACAGGACAGGACATTGCAGGTTGGTGATATCAGATTAAACAATAAGTAATACAAATCTAATGTCAAATAAACAGATTTATTCTGCAACATACTCGAATGTCCCAGTGTTTGAGTATGTGACGCCCGAGGGGCCTATAATGAGAAGAAAAAATGATGCTTGGATAAATGCTACTCATATATTGAAGATTGCCAAATTTCCCAAAGCAAAACGAACGAGAATCTTGGAAAAGGATGTGCAAACAGGAGTGCACGAGAAGGTTCAGGGAGGGTACGGCAAGTATCAAGGGACTTATGTTCCTTTGGAATTAGGAGTGGATCTTGCAAAGATGTTTGGGGTCTTTGAAGTGTTGCGACCTATATTTGAGTTCAAATACATTGAAGGCAAATCGGAAACTCCACCTCCTGCTCCGAAACACAACCATGCCTCTGCATCAAACATTGCGAAGCGGCAAGCCAGTTTGGGTACTGCAGCAAGAAAATCTCGAAGTACCAACTCAATGCCCAGTGAGCCACCTCGTAGGCGGGGTAGGCCCAGAAGAGTGCCATTGGGAGAGAAACCTAACTTAGAACATGCTGACACTACTCCAATCGATAGTTTTGGTCCAAACATCGGCACTTTCAAAAAATCACGATCTTCAATGCATATACCACCTTCCTTATCCAGACAGGACACTGAACAAGACAGTATACAAAACACATCAAATAATATGAACGTCAAAGATGAAGACCTAGAACCGGTAGAAAGTGAGGATGAGGAAATGGGAGAGGAGTCACAGGCACTTATGTCAGTGAGAGAGTTATTCGGCACACCGCGAGATTCCTTCGAAAGGATAGTCCAACTACATAACCACGATCCCTACGGACTTCTGCAGTATCATCACATCACCTCCTCTAACGATATAAAGGATGATCAAATTTTCAACGAATATTTTTCAAGTTTGCTCACATATTTCCTACAAGACTCCAAGTCACGCTCTAATGATATTCCCGATCGAATATTGAACCCTCCACAACCTCTTTCCAAGATCAAAATCAATCAGCCAATAGACAACGATGGGAATACGATATTTCATTGGGCATGCTCCATGGCAAATATTGCTGTTGTGGAGTTTTTGTTATCTACATTTAAGATAGACCCTGACCTACGAAATCACCACGGGGAAACGCCATTGATGTTCTTGGTGAAATTTAGCAATTCATTTCAATTGAAAAATTTTCTGACTTTATTAGATCTTCTTTTCGACTCTATCCTACATGTCGATAACACAGGGAAGACCGTTTTGCATCATGTCGCTTTGATCGACAACAAAAACAAAGAAGTTTTTGCACGTTATTATATGGAGACGCTATTTGCCAAGATAATTGAGTTCCTGGATGATGAGGGAACCTCAGCGAAAAAAGAGCTAGTTGCAAAATTTATCAATCACCAAGATGCGGACGGTAACACTGCTTTCCACATTGTGGCATATCATTTGTATAAAAAGTGCATCAAGGTCTTCATTTCCTATCATAGGTACATTGACTTTACCTTGAAGAATCTTGTATCATATACTGCAGAAGACTACTTGGCATCTCACAACTACGTCTTGCGTCTTGATGAGGAGATTCCTTCTGAAAGTCATGAAATCAACCCCAAGTTGGAGTCGACTCAAAGCTTCGATTCGCAGCTAAATCTTTCCAAGATGGCGATACACCTTCAAAGTACTGCTTCCAATTCGGTTACGGAAAAGCTCACTGAATTAGCATATGCCATAGACAAGGAGCTAAGTGAGCACGATGAAAAGACGCTATCTTTGCTCAAAATTCTCAAGATATTCAATTACGAAAGGCTTCAGTCGCAGAAAAAGATACTTTCATTGTTTAAACTTGAGTCCGCTGTGGACGATGTGGAAGCGGCTTTCAAGCAATCGAGTCCGGATGAATTTGTGATGGACCCTGCCAAAGACAGACTCGTTCAAAACGAAATCCAGCGCTTGGCCAATGATTTGAGCTTTCGGTTTTTACAGAATAAAGACGAATTGGATGCAAAATTGGTAGAGTTTAAGAAAGCTGTGACCAAGGCACATCTGGCCAAGCTCCAGCACCTCATTGCACAGCATGTAAAACTGTCGCAGGAGGCGGCTGCAGATGGCTCGGCCTCCGAAAATAGACTAGATCTCGCGGCAACACTCTCTCAGCTCATGCTCAAGAAAAACGCCCTCGCGGAAGAATTCTTCCAAAAACTGCCCCAGGTCCCTCTCTTCACCGACGAGTTCAAAGAGAACAAGCTCAGCTCCAAGTCCATCGTCTCCAACTACCCGTCGGACGACAAGCTCCACAAGTACTGCAAATTGATCTCCATATGCTGTGGAATGGACTTCCACGAGGCAGAGAGCTCCATCGACCTCATAGAGCTGTCTCTCCTGAAGCATAGCTGACACTGCAATTTACTTCTTCATGCATTATCGCCATCTCTTTGCCCTCCCGACATTAATCGCCCCACTCAAGGTGAAATCAAAATTAATTTCTGCAATATGTATTATTGAACTTGTTTGACCATATATAATCTACGAAGTCTTCTATATACTGGCCCTGTCAATGTCGTCCTCACGGCTGACGGCTGACGTAAATTTTTTGAGCGTTGAAGTTTTTCACGTGAGGTCCCCCCAACGTGTTTCCCAGGTCAAAATTTTAAGCCCAGTCGGTAGAGGGTTTGACTGACTATCGAAGGTAATAAACAACCTGCCCCTCGACTTATAGTGGAATATACCCCCGTAAATCCAAATGTATGGCAGGAGGTATGTTAGACTATTGGTTCTAGTAACTGCGCTACTACTTTTCATCATGATGGCGTTGATATCACGCGACTATCCTTTGATGGGTATTCTGGACCTCAATAAGAATACCGTGATCAAGGGAGGGCGTATAGTGCGTCTGAAGAGTCGAAGCGCAGTGTTATCGCGTGTTCTGAGTACGAAGGAAGGCGTCGACATATCAAAACGAATTCACGACTTTCCTTTGCACGAGGATCTTCACAAGAGTGAGCTATACAGTGGACATAAGATGAAAGTATTCTCGGACCCGCTTCCGCACATCAAGAACAGGCCTGATAACTCTGACTTGAGCGAGGAGGAGATATGCCCAAAGTTGGCGTACAATGGAGAATTGTTCATGGCCGAGCAGAAGTACTTGATTGCGGACTATGAGAGAATTCAGAATGCTTTGAATGGAAACGAGAACTACAAGAAATTGATAGAAGACGCCAAAAAGAAATTTGCGCCCAAAATCGCGGACGAGAAGCAGTGGTTCAGGTTCGCGGGGTCTTCCACATGGCTTTCAGAGTATGGTGTTCATTTCATGGTCAGCCGTATCATGTATTCACCCTCAGGAATTCCCAACAAGGCCTTTGCAAGTTTCCTTTACGCGCAGATTTTTGACAGCAAGTGGGAGGAGGTAACTGAATTGAATATGAACGTACCATTCGAGTCTATTTCTCTGAGACAAACGCCTAACCCTGATGGTACGTTCACAGAACAGATACTCAAGAAAAATGTTGAATTCAGAGATATGGTATTTCCTTCTTTATTGCCTATCCCATTCGACTTTTATATGCATGTTGACAATGGTAAGTACTACTGGGGACCCGAAGATCCACGTATATTGACCAGGAAAAACCCTCTAGGATTTGAGGAACCGATTGTTGTTTTCAATATGAAGAGCAACCAATTGGTCAAAAGAGTGATGCATCAGTATTTGCCTTTCTCCAACAGATTGAAGGTCTTGAGAAAGAGAAATGTGCCATACGGATACATTGAGAAGAATTGGACTCCATTTGTAAGTAGCCATGGCGATGGTGAAACGGATTATGGCGTATCCAAACTAAACTTCATTTATTCCATCGATCCTATGGAGATATTGTCTTGTGACATTGACACTGCAATGTGTGACTTTGTTCAGAAACAAGAAAAGGCTGATTTCAACTATATCGGACCTCTTCGTGGAGGCTCACAGTTAGTACAATTGCCATTCACTGAGGTGATACCCAAACACATATTGAACAAATTCAAAATGCCGAAGAATAGAAATGTTTATGTTGGGTGGGCAAGGGCACATCTCAACAAATGTGGGTGTGGAGAATCAATGTACAGACCGAATATGATAGTTTTGGTGGAAGATTACAATCCCGAGCTGAAAACGTACTATTATAAATTGAATTCTGTTTCTGAGTATTTCGACTTTGGTGCAAAGGTTCGTCCTTGGACGCTACCCAAGATAGACGATCTGGGAAATTTGGTGGAGGATCAGAATTCCGAACAGTGCGTGGGAAGAAATGTGCTCATACCCAACTCAATTGCTTACTGGGAAATAGGTGCTATAGTGCGGGACAGTGTATACTATGCACGAAAGGATTTCAAGAGCATACCCACCGACGAAGATATTGTGGACAAGAAAGCAGAAAGAGTGATGAAGCATGAGGCGAACATCAAAAGAGATACAGAATCCACTGAAATCAGCTTTTACGATTTCATGGGTGTGACTCTTTCATCTGCAGATGCGGACGTCAGTATTGTACAAGTCAAAGGTCTCTTGAACTACATTCTCAAAATACCGTCCTTGTTGGATTCTGACTCCATTATTGCTTCAAAGGATACTTTCCAACCAAAGGGCTACGAGATGAATGAGATATGTGCCATGCGTGCCAGTGGCGAGTACTGTCTCAAATATGCCGAGGCAAACGGTGGTGTCACGGTTTACGAGGGTACCTCGTGAGCGCTGTATCGTAACTTTAATGTCTTTCTATATAAGGGCTGTCGATTTACCAGATAAATTGCGCCCGACGCCCATGAACACAGGTCTTATAGGCCAACTCTACTTAAAACTGTATCCTTGTTATAGATTCTTTTAAATGTCAGTTTTTCAGTAATCCATCACCACAGCCGTGCAATGCCTTCAGATCTTATGCAGGTGTTACGTCTCTTGCACAATCATACGTCGCGAGGGGCCATGTTGCTTGTTCGCCATCCCGTGATCGGTGTCAGCAATATTCACTTTACGTTTCTTTTCCAATTTGTCGCATTACCAGCGGAGGATTTAGATGAATGGTATGAATATGTAGATGTGCCTGGAAACGCCCTCTATATCTAAACATTGTCTCATATGAATCTGTAGTCCTATTGCGTCGTCTGTGGTGGTGTATTCTCCACGTACTACTACTCCAGCTGAACATGAACTGTATTCATAGACGCAAATCTTTTTACTTATCTCCGAACTCCTACCACAGTTGTGTTTGGACTGATTGTGTCGCATCTACGCTTTCCGGCTCCATTGACATACTGTCCACTGGATTGTCTGTACCATGCAGGGCGCATTAAAGCAGCCATGGAATCTGTCCTCCTTCTTCGCACGAGGGTTGTTTGCGTTGTTCAGACTATACGGAATTGTCTTATCGACATAGATTCCCGTTTCGCAACCTCTAGCGAGGTTGCGAGCGGCCATGCTCAGGTTCTCGTTTGGCTCTGCTTCCCACCATTCGCTAGAAACATGTACGACGAGCTCACTCCTGACTGGGATAATACGCTGTGTGCCGTGACTGCTAATTTCTTGGGTATTCCGTCCCCGATCTTCTGCTATACATACGGCGAACGTGTTAGAGCATACGCCAACTGGAGATTCGAGATCCAGCAAGCTTAGAGAGGCCAAAAAAAATTGAATAGACTTAGGGGTCAGTGGTGGAGTGACACACAGACGCATACGCCTTAGCAGACCTCTATATATTACATGAATGTACGATTCTTTCCGTGAAAGAGTCTGTGGGTAGCACAGCTTGCGATGAAAAAAATTCATGATCTCCAGATATTGAATTTCTCCCCACGATACCGGTTCTCACACCAGTAGACACATATAGACCATGTGCAGCGAAAGAGCCACCCCTTTACAAATAGATAGTCTTCCTAGAGACATTGCGCAGTTGCCCGACTCCATTTTGAAGCAAATTCTAGAGCTGGAGAAGCTCTTGCGTGGGCTTGCGGCGAGCTTAGAGGTGTCCCAGCAGTTCTCTGAGACGGTGGCCTCGCGACTAGAGCACCAGAAGAGGCTCTTGCAGGAGTCTATGAACATGTGTGACGAGTATGAGAGCATCAGCGAAGACATCAGGGCCAAACTACAGCAGCTCCGCGCCGTCCACGACGAGTTTGTCAACCTCGAGACCTACCAGTACCAGCTTCTCTCGGCCAATTTCAATCATGGGTACCTCAAGAGCAAGTTCACCAAGCTGGTACAACGATCGGACGCACGCTCGTTAGACATAGCCCGGCAATTGGGTCTGTTGCCCAAGGATAGCGTGGACTCGGACTTTACTAGGCTACTCAGAGACTTCAAGGACGCGAGAAAGGACTACCACAACAAGAAAGAGAAGTTAAATCGCTGGGACGAGGACCGTGTGAGCGGCTTCGTATGACCGACAACTTCGCTACAGTACACCTATCTCCCACTTCTTGCCAGGAGCGCCCATATCCACCCACATTACTTTTCGTCTCGGCATTGCATCTCCCGTATCGGTCTACAATCCTAGGGCATTGCCTGAAAGTGAAGCAAACGGGGAGGTCGATAAGGCTTCAACCTCCACCCTTTGTGGATCAGATGATGCAATGTACTCTACATAGAGAACCTATTAACGACTTGCTCACTGTCATATTGGTCTGTGCTTTAACCTGAGTAGCTGATTGGCAGTCTTGAGTTATTTCAACGGTTAAAAAGAATACCGGAGTTAAAGTAACCGAAAAATTTGATTTATGCTGATACAGTTCATTCTTATATAAACAATTTTAGGAGCAAGAATCTAAGGTAACGTTGAAGACAGATTCATAAGTGAAGTAAGATGCTTGGAAGAGTCGCACAGAGAAGATTCTTATCTTCGTCTCGTCGAGTGTTAGAGGAAAGCAAGCCCAACTTGGGAGCAGGGGCTAGTGGATCCAAAAGCTCAGTTAGTACGTTTTCCAAGATATGGAAGAACACCAAGAGGGTGACAGCGGTCTCAGTTTTAGCGGGAGTGTCTGTGTTAGGATACAAGGTGTACAACGAGTCCAATCCTGGCACGCAGATGAAGCAGGTGCCATCTTTTGAAAACGGGCAGAAGAAGAAGACGTTGGTATTGCTTGGGTCGGGATGGGGATCGATTTCGCTCTTGAAGAATCTTGACACCACGTTATACAACGTCGTGGTTGTGTCCCCAAGAAACTACTTTTTGTTCACGCCATTGTTGCCATCGTGTCCCACGGGAACTGTTGAATTGAGATCTATCATAGAGCCTGTCAGAGCAATCACCAGGAAATCGCCAGGTGAGGTAATATATTTGGAAGCCGAAGCAACCGAGATTGACCCCAAGAACAACGTTGTGACTATCAAGCAATCGACTACCGTTCACTCCGGCCACTCCGGGAAGGATACCAGTTCCGCCAAGTCCACTGTCAAGGAATACACGGGACTCGAAGAAATCACCACCTCTCTCAACTACGATTACTTGGTGGTCGGAGTTGGTGCGCAGCCTTCCACGTTCGGCATCCCTGGTGTTGCTGAACACTCTACCTTCTTGAAGGAAGTCAGCGACTCAATGACGATCAGAAAGAGATTAATGGATCTTATCGAGGCTGCTAACATTCTTCCACAAGGTGATGCGGAGAGAAAGAGATTATTGTCAATTGTTGTTTGCGGGGGTGGCCCAACCGGTGTTGAAGTTGCCGGTGAGCTCCAAGATTACATCGATCAAGATTTGAAGAAATGGATTCCAGAGGTCGCCTCAGAATTGAAAGTTACTTTGGTGGAAGCTTTGCCAAATGTCTTGAATATGTTCAACAAGAAGCTCGTCGATTACACCAAACAAGTTTTCCAGGATACGAACATCGACTTGAAAACCAATACAATGGTGAAGAAGGTTGATGATAAATCAATTGTCGCTCAAGTTAAGGATCCTAAAGATGGATCGACTACAATGGCTGAGATACCATACGGTATGTTGATTTGGGCAACAGGAAATGCTCCCAGAGATATTATTCGTAACTTATCATCTAAGATTGAAGAGCAAAGAAACGCCAGAAGAGGTCTTCTAGTGAGCGACAAATTGCTAGTTGATGGAACCGATAATATCTATGCGTTGGGTGATTGTACATTCACTAAATTCGCTCCAACTGCTCAAGTTGCTTTCCAGCAAGGTGATTTCCTTGCAAGACACTTCGAGAAGATACATGAAATTGAGGCAACCGCTTTCGCTTTGGAACATCCTAAACCATCTGACAATATTGAAAGATTGACCAAGAAGATTTCTGCTTTACAAAATAGATTACCTATCTTCACATACAACCATCAAGGTTCATTGGCTTATATCGGTTCAGAAAGAGCCGTAGCGGATTTGGTATGGGGCGACTGGTCTAATGTTTCAACTGGTGGCACTTTGACTTTCTTGTTCTGGAGATCTGCCTACATATATATGTGTTTGTCCGCCAAGAATCAAATCTTAGTCTGCTTGGATTGGGTGAAGGTTTCTTTGTTTGGAAGAGACTGCTCTAAGGAGTGATTATTGCCTGTATGTGTTTATATTCTAATCAATTGAACAAATTCAATGGATGGCTATTGACCGTAGGTGAAATCGTGACGAAGGAGCAATGTGATTCTTTATACGATTGAGTTACAATGTGGAAATGAATGTAGAGGTATTAATAGTGTCTAATCGAATCCTAGGAATACGGGAATATAACTGACAATTCTGTATTGATGAGAATCGATTGGAGATGCAAATTATCATCCTTCCAATGGATACATCAGGCCGCAAGTTTTAGTCAAACCATAGCAATAAAGACTGTTTGAGATGACTTTAGAATTGGATACCAGATCCGAACATTCCTAATTACGGCAAGCATTGAGATATCAAAACCTGAAGTCAGATTCGTTATCGTTAGTGGTGTAGTCGTATTTCTCTTCAGAGTCGTGGTGACTGAGAGTGCGTTTTTCATTTTCTCGTCCAAAGTTGAAAGAGGGTGCTGGGGAAGGTGGCGTCATCAGTATTTCCTCCTCACTGTCAGATACCACATGCGACATAAAACCACTCTGCTCAGCAGTGACAATGGCCCTGACCTTGGCTGGTAAAATGTCAGGTCTGTAAAATCTCAAGTCTACTCTTGCAACTAAGTAGATCAAAGATATTAATGCTTCCAACCCGCCCCAACATACGAACATCACATTACGCTTAGTGTAATCTCTCGCTTCATGGTTGTATATCTCCCCAAATACCGCCATTGCACGTAGTATGGAGGGAACGAGAATGATCAAAGTGGTGACAAATAAAACCATAAGAGATACATTGTGCTTTAGACCGCCTCTTTCATTGGACAAACCCTCCACCATGTTGTGGTGATGATGGGTGGCGGCGATGACTCTAATGGCATGACGGTGATTATGGTTTCTTTTCATGAACGTTTCTTCTGCGTCTCTGGCAGCGTTTTTGCGTACGAAGTAGAACGGGGAGAACGACTCGATCCACCACGGTTGATAGGTGTACAAGCTCTCATCTTTCTTCGTTGGTTTGAAAAAGTAAGATAGTCCGATCAAAATGATGGATGTCAAGGTATAGAGAATGATCAAAATTGAAGTTGCTTGTACTACATTCTGCCACTGGAAGTATGCCCGGTGCGATAAGTAGTGCAGATAGGGAATGAACGATGCCATCGCTGTAACTGCAATGATGATGAGCACAAGCCCATACAAGGCAAACA
Source organism: Debaryomycetaceae sp. ZIM 2471 (assembly GCA_031081905.1). NCBI lineage: Eukaryota > Fungi > Ascomycota > Pichiomycetes > Serinales > Debaryomycetaceae > Debaryomycetaceae sp. ZIM 2471. Next base: position 87,248 of record JARYTF010000008.1, on the reverse strand, counting down.
TAAAGTTCCAGAAAAGCATTCTGGAACCACCCACCGGATGTCTCCAAGTGAACAATCTTTGGGACAAGATCAAATTAAACGAGACAAGAACGTACAGTGGAACGATCATGAAAAACTCAGCTGCCATTCCAACCTTGAGCGTCGTTATGTCGTGACCCCATGATGCCCACATCGAGAACCCCAACATCCTTCCTACGCAATGCGCAATCCATCCAAACGAAGGATAGAAGTAATGCCCTCGGCTGAAGTTGATGCAGAACAACGCTGTATGGACCAAGCCCAACACACCAAACAATGTGGCAAGGGCCACTGCCGGCGCCATTACCTGTTGATCGGGGTACCCACCGAAAATTTGGTTCTGCAAGCCTATGTTGAAGACGATGATGATGTCCGGCACCCTGGGTCCCAAGAGGTTGTGAGACAAGTCGATCAACTGGCCGACCCCCGTACCGTTTTCTGGGTTGTTGTAGAGCGCATGGACAAGGTTCATGAAACCGCCAATGGGCGTATAATCGTTGAAATCGGGATCCATAGCTCTTCGAAAAGGACCTCACTGCTGCTTCGCTGCTATTTCACGGTAACTTTACTGCTACTTCACGTTAACTTCACTACTCCTTCGCGGTAATTTAGCGATAACTTCGCGGTATCTGCACTGCGACTTTTCACTGGCCACTATGTCGCTCCACTATTATAATTGAGACTATTTATCTCTGATATTCTGTTAGGCCGCGAAGTGCTCTTTTTGTAGCTGTTTTATTCCCAGCTTTAATTACCAGGTCTTTCTTTCCCAGGACACATCCAGCCTATCCTAGATCTTGCGTTATAATATATGCCACCCTATATGAATGAAAAAAAAAAACTCCTCTTAGCTGCGAAATGTTGCTGTGAGTTCTCCACACAAAATTTCCCTTTTCGAATAGACATATACAGACTTCCTAACTAAGATATTCACTGAAATGTGCACAAACGGCGAAGATGGCGCAGAGAGAGCGCAGAGAGGGCAGTGGGCGAGTGGAGCGGAGAGTGGCCTGGTGGAGGAGCGAAGGGGTGGAGCATGGCAGACGGGTAGCAGCCAATAATCCGCGCTCTGAGAGCACAGCTGAGCCGGTGAATTCAGCTGTATGTGGAAGTGCAAAGTCACAGGCAAATAGAGCATGGACCGCGAGGTGGGGATCGAGCCGAGACATGGCTTCCAACGGTCGGCTCAGCGAGCCGAACGACCTTCTTCACCCATCGAGACCGCTGTGGGACTGTTGTAGGCACGACAACGATCCCACATGACGGGTGGGACTTGGAGAGAACTGTTACAAAATTTTGACACAATCATTGATATACTATTTTCATATACATTGCGTAATCAGTCCCAGCCGGTTTTGGACCAGCGGGGTGTGCTGGAGCACACGATTGATCTATCCAGTGCTAGAGCTTGTCTGTTGGATATCCTCTGATGATGGTATACTAGCACCTGTAGGCACATGGACGGGGAAAATGTTGGTAAAATGATGCTGGGAGTAATTAGATTAATAGTGTTTGCCCAAAAAGGGAATTTTTGACGTGCTAGGCCATTTTGGCTATAAAATCATCACTAGAGCTCCAGGGTATATGAAGTGATACAAGGGTGTGAATTTCGATCGGAAACTCTGTAGGCATGTAGGAAAACGTTGGCTCCGTTTAGAAATGAAATTCCGACTCGGTATCGCTTTCGATGGCCTTTTCATGGTCGTAGTGTGTTTGATTGAAACCAAACTCGTTGTTTTCAGAGAAGTATGACATTTGCTCCTCGTCGTCAGACTCTTCTGCTTCGGACACGTTGATGGACTGCTCTGCGGTGATGATGGCCCTGACCTTTCGGGGCAAGACGTCTGGTCTATAAAATCTCAAATCGACTCTTCCGATTATGTATAGGAGATTGATTATAACCTCTAAGAGACCCCACATGATGTACATTACCACGGGATTGCACAAGGGCCCCAGTTCCAGCTCATACCTGTTTTGGAAGACGGTCACGGACCTTAGGACCGCGCCAAGGAAGATGAAAAGAGTGGTGATTGTGATGATGAGCAATGAGAAGTTATGTTTGAGACCACCTCTCTCAGTGGACAAACCCTCCACCATGTTGTGATGATGTTTGGTGGCGGCGATGACTCTGATGGCGTGGCGGTGGTTGTGGTTTCTTTTTACGAACGTTTCTTCCGCGTCTCTGGCAGCGTTTTTGCGTACGAAGTAGAACGGGGAGAACGACTCGATCCACCACGGTTGATAGGTGTACAAATTCTCATCCTTTTTGGTTGGCTTGAAGAAATAAGCTAAACCTAGCAAACTCATTGCCGTCAAGGAGTATAGAATAACACAAATGGAAGAAGCTTCAGTGACTTTCTTGTATCGAGTATAGTTTTCCTCCGACAAGAAATATAAGTATGGCGAACCTGCTGAAACGATGGTCATAACAACGATACCAGTGACAATTGCATACAAGGCAAACATAGTATTCCAGAAGAGCATTCTTGAACCACCCACAGGGTGTCTCCATGTGAATATACGTTGCGCTAGGATCAAATTAAAGGACACTAGAAACACTGATGGGACAATTAGTAGAACTTCATTTGCAATTCCGACTTTGATCTGAGTCAAGTCCTGGGACCAAATGATTCTCATTATCCAGCCTGCCACTCTGAACAAGCAGTAGATTGCCCATGCAAACGATAGCCAGAAGTAATGGCCACGAGACAAATTGATGAAAAATAGAACGAGATGAAGTATCATCAATAATCCAAACACTGCGGCAAAGATAGCTGATGGTACTAGGTCCTTGGAAGTAGGATAATCACCAAAAAGGTTGATTTGGTAACCTTGTGTGTAATCCTTCATTACTGGAGGAACACCCCCTAACAAATTATGGGCCTGCGAATTCAATAAATCAGCCCCAGTACCCAATGCCGGGTAGTTATTCTGGTGCCTCAAGAGCTGCATTAACCCATGAGTAGCAGTATAATCCTCGGCAGACATGCTACTAGGTTTTCAACTTCAGTATTCTGATAGAAAGAAGGAATATAAAGACTGACCAGAAACTTTCAATTTTGAATCATTGCTCATTTCCACATGTAATTCAATATGGTATTTATAAATGATAGTGTTCATGAATGTCTAAGTCAACTAAATCATTTTGGGCACCTCGGACATCTCAAATTTCCTTTTCGAGAAATTTTTGTTAATCATGTCAATATAGAGATTTCCTATTTAGTCAAATTGGATTATCTTCAACCCCGGAAACGACGAATAGAACAGTTACTACTAAGTATATAAAGTTATATATTAGAGCGTCGACTTGCATGAAGTACTCAGAGTACCCACACATACTCAGGATTGAACCAAGTAGTGCTTACCTCTCCTGGCAGACATTTCTTACTTTTCATTTCATCTCTCTCGCTCTCACGAACGAGCCTCTATCTCACTCGTCCTCAGTTTTTTAGATTGAACATACGGGCTATAGTGTGATATATTTGGTGTAGACTGGTATCTCAGTGAGAGCCTAAGCTCTTAATTATGTAAAGGTAAACTGGCGAAGATTAAATTTCCTAATTAGGAAATCATATTAACAGTACATCAAAATCAACATATACGTGTAGGTGGATTATTCATTTCTGAGTGAATTCATTTTTGAAGATCATCAAACAGTAATATGCCATCCGCTAATCTCAGGTACAATAAGCTACAGAGCTCAAGTGGCATCAACCAGAGCTTAAGAGAAAATGTGATATCGACGCCTTTGGGGCTCGTTCTTTTGGAGATACAAGGCGAGCTCAATCTACCTCTGTCAGTTCCAAGTACTTCAGATCTGGACAATGAGCAAATCGAAAACTTTTTCAGGGTAGATGATACTAATGTTGCCGTGAAGTTTGGTAAACTAGAGATAGATGAGAACGATCCTACAAACGCGGTGCTTTATGTGGGCAAGTCTCAGAAGCTACAGGGTTCGGTCAAAGAGTTGGATATACCATTGGCCGTGATGAGGGTTCCAAACAAAAATTCGGATCTACATGATATTGATGCCAATGGGAAAGATATCGATATTGTAGACATCATAAGAAAGAAAGTCATATTTAAGAATAGGCCCTTGCCCATAATGTGACGACAACCTCATATCTTGGCTTCATGCTTAAATTCTGGACTATCACCAGAGCGAAGGGCAAGAGTACTGTCATGTCCGTGGCATATGAGATTACGGAATATTTTCAAAAGATCGGGCTTACTATAGCCCAATTCATTTGTCATGTACGAAAGAACTCCACCATACTTGTCATTGAGCAACTTAATTGTAGAAAGCATCGCTTCGTATCGAGAGCTGATGAGATTATTGAAACCATCAACCTCGATAGACCAATTCTTCCTACCTTGAGAGATTTGTGATTCGAGATCCCGTGCATTCTCCGTCTTGGCTCTTATTCCGGCTACTGTTTCAATAAAATGTCTTCGAAGACGCGGAAAATCTGGCTTTAAGCCAACGGCAGTCATTTCGTACTCTTTTGCAATGGTATGTTCATCAACACCTGCAAGCATAAGTATAAGCATACCTATGATACCCGTGCGATCTTTCCCAGCGGTACAATGAAACACGAATGGCCTCTCATCATCCCGTATGTAATTGAAAATCGTTCTGAACGACTCCTTTCCCTTTTCTAGCATATTATCATATACGTTAATATATGTCGACCAGCAAGTCATAAGATTCGTATATCTCAATGCGATCTCTTGTGGCGAGTAGTCATCTTTAAAATACACCGGTGCATGTATCCTTTTGATCCCATACTTAGCCAAGTTCAAGGTGTAAGGTTCGCGACGACATTCACCGTCAGAACGAAGATCGAATATCACTTTTATACCGAGATCACGAAGAGATTCAATTCCCTTCTCGGTGACTCTGGCAACATTCGCTGCTCGATAAATAAACCCTGGTTTGACAATTAGAGGTGAAGAGAGGTCAATATTAAATGTTGGCTGCGAAACCAGCCAACCACCCATATCTCTAAAATTGCTAACTCCATCAATAACCTTCCATCTAGGAGAAGCTTCTACTTGATCGTTAATGCTCATGAATCTATCCAACTCATTTTCAGGTTGCAAATAGTCGAGCACTATATCAGCGACCTGATAATTGTAGTTGACTAAATTTTTTTTATTTACTGGGAGCTCTTTTGGGTTGCGTTTTTCTTGTTCCCAGTCATCCTCTATTGGAGATGTTCCATAGAAATTGTGGTCAGCGTACTCTATCAATTCTAACTGGTGTGTTCCCTTTCCACGACTAAGAGCGTTCGCATATCTGGCACAATCTGTGATGGGTATAATAGTATCATCTAACCCGTATACACTCAAGACCGCCCACTTACTAGAGAGGTGCTTCAACTCGTTGAGATCGGGGGTTGCCAACGATACCAATTCCGCTTTGGGCACATTCACTTTTTGAAACTTCCCGTGGCGTAAACATACCTGATCTAAAGACTCAAAGCCTTCCTCAAAGATAGGGTACCTTTCAGCAATTGTATTCAGCATGAATCTGGCAGAGCAGTTAATGAGATTAGGAACCACGAAAGCACCCTGATGCCCCGATTTTTGCAACTTATCCTGCTCAAGGGCCCATAAGAACATGGCCACACCGCCCCTGCTATGCGCAACGATCGCGGTGACAGTGAACGACATACCGAAAGGGTTCTTTTTCTTGTCCGTCATAAAGTCCACCGTCGCTTGAACATCTTCAATATCTTGCTCGATAATCCGTCCAACCTTCGCATCTTCATTGTCCCCAGAGTCTCCGCATCCTCTAAAATCTATGCGAAGCGAGTATACGCCCAACTTGGCAGCAAGTCTGTGTGCCAAGTGCTTCTGGTAGCAATAGTCCCGATGTCCTCCTTGCCCGTGTAACAAAATCACCGCCTTATAACTCCAAGGTGAATACCCTTCTTCATACAGATTGCCCGAATCTTTGCTGTGGGGTACAGCGACGACCCCTCTCACATTCTTTCCAAGCGTTACCTGGACTTCTCTTGGTGCCTTCATATCAGCTGGATCTTCTTATGCTCCCACAACAGAAGAAATCATCAATATTTATAGTTCAACTTCCTCAATAAATGCCAGAGTCCGGTGAAAACCATATATCATGTGAAAAAAAAAGACTAAACCGGCCTCTATAGCATCTGACAGATAGGTGATAAAGAAACACCATAGATGAACAGAACTGACCACCATAGATGAATAGGACTGTGAGGAACGATGAAGATGCTTTCAAAGAGCTAGGGACATATTTGACTGAGAGGCAGTCTGGCGAATTGTCGACTCAATTGTCGGTGTTGAGATCAGCGTTGATAACCTTCGCTAATGAGCATGGGGAAGAGATCAAGCAGAACAAGGAGTTTAATGGGAAATTTTCCCAGATATGCAAACTGACGGGTATCGATCCGCTTGAATTGATGATATTCACAGGGAAGAAGGCATCGAAACACGACAGGGAGAGGCTTTATATTGGCCTTTCGGTGAAGATTGTGGATGTGTGCCAGCAGACCCGATCGGTCAACGGGGGGTTGATTTCGTTGAAGGAGTTGCATTCAAGGGTGAAGAAAAGCGAGTCTATCGAGCTACCGGTTAGCATGGAGGATATACAACAGTCGCTCACCGTGCTTGACAAGTTGGGGAAGGGGTACAATATTCTCGACATCAACGGCAACAAGTGGCTCAAATTTCTGTCTGCGTTGGGTTCGGATATCTCTCACGACCAGAAACAGGTTTACGAGCTTTGCAGCTTTATGGGTGGATACATTACGAGTAAGTTATTGCGGGACAACTACGGATGGGACTCAGTGAGGTGTAAATCTGTGATAAAAGAGATGATTATGAACGGGTTTCTATGGATAGATGAACAGGGTAATGACAACGAGGTTCAATATTGGGAACCATCGTGGATATCAAAGTGATATTATGTGGCTGCCTTGGTCTTTCTTTCCTTCTTTTTCTTGTATCTTGCATTTGCATGTTCAAAGCTTTCACCCATTTCTCTGCTGAGCACTGGAACATATTTCCTGAAGTTTCTACCTCTGCCGTCTCCAGTGTTGACAGCACCACAGCCTTCGGGTAATTTCACTTGGTCCGAATCCTTGATAAAGAAGCTTTCCATAGTCTCAACTACGGTTGTTCTGATTTGATGGTCCACAACGATAGCATTGAAGTCCGCATAATCTCTAAATAACTTGGACTTATTGCTGGCAAACACATCGGAAACATGCATCCACTCTATGTTTTCGTAAGCACAGTCATATAAGATTAGTGGAATATCGTTGGCCATTTCATAAGATGGTTTGGATGGGTATTTTTCCACATCTAACAAATTATCTATCAAACTTGTTGATTCCAACTTCTGACCCACCATGAGAAGCACGGCCATCATACAACGTACCTGATGCCAAAGGAATGCTGTGCCTTTCAAGTCAAACATATATAGATCATTATGTAAATGAACAATATTTGAACTTAGTATCATTCTCTTGAAATTGGTAATTTGCTTGGATCCATCGATTTTGCAAAAGTTACGATAGTCATGATGCCCTTCGTACTTCTTTGCAGCCTGCTTCATTATTTCGATATCAAGTCCGTCCAGTTTGAAGAAATAGTTATAGTGCCTGTATTTACAACTAAATCTTGCATCGAATCCTTCGGGTGGTCTGAGAGACATCGCAGTCACCCTTATGTCGGAGGGCAACAAAGAGTTGAGAATAGCCACATACGGAATCTCCTTTTTATCGTTTTCTCGAAGTGCTTGTTCCTCAGGCTTGAGATTCGATCTGACGTTGAGTGAAATGACCTGATTCATCGCACTGACTCCCTTGTCGGTTCTACCGCAGCGACTAAAGTTACAACACGTAGGGTCTACCTTTTCAATGAGTTTAGATAATTCCATTGCCTTGAGAATTTCCTCCTCTACTGTCGGTAATGGTGTCGGTTCATACTGGAAACTAAGCCCGTTGTAATTCCATCCCAAATATGCAAATTTCAAGGCAATGAATCGCGTACTGTGCTTGTGAAAATTGAAGTCCTTCTTCTTCGTCTTCTTCTTTGGTGGCATAACGTCTTCATCCTTCTGGGGTCCTAGTTCGTTCTCCTCTGCTTCATTGCACCTTTCTAATTCCTTGATCCTCTCAACCAATTTCTGTCTAGGCCAGTTTTCATACTCCATTATACTTACTGCATTCTGTTTATCCAACGACCATATACGATTTAAGGCTCTCTTTAGCATATCTATATGTGTCGATTCGATATGGTTTTATCTCATCTCATCAAAAAGCATATTCGAATTTTTTTTTTATTTCTTGACTATTCATTGAGACCTTTAGTGACAATATTTTGCAATGGAGACAAAGAAGGGAAACCTCTCATGGTCTTCTCTCGAGGATAAGCTCCATTCATGGATAATAGAAGCTCTTGAGTCTTTGGAATTTCCAAAAATGACTCCAGTCCAAGCGTCTACTATACCAATACTCAGTGGAAATAAAGATGTGGTGGTGGAAGCAGTGACAGGGTCAGGAAAAACATTGGCATTCACAATACCGGTACTTCAGAAAGTCAGTGAGAGGATGATAGGAAAATCAGAAGCTCTGGATGCTGAAGAAGTGGAACCAATCAAGAAGGGTAGTATGTTGGCTATTGTGCTCGCACCTACGAGAGAACTTGCAAACCAGATTCAAACGGTATTCGAAGGTTTGTTGAAGTTTCAACCTGAAAGCATGCCTGAAATCAAGACACAGTTATTAATTGGATCGTTGTCCAGCGTCAGAGAGGATATCGATAATTTTTTGACCAACAGATCACACATTCTCATCGCTACGCCAGGAAGAATGATGGATTTTCTCTCCTCTAGTAAAATCAAAACAGGCGAACTCGAAATAGTCATTTTAGACGAGGCGGACAAGCTCTTGGATATATCGTTCGGCAAGGATGTTACGAATATATTAAAAAGGCTTCCCAAACAACGAAGAACTGGTCTATTCTCCGCTACAATCTCTTCGGCTGGTGATGCCATATTCAAGGCAGGTATGTCAAATCCGGTCAAAGTATCGGTGAAAACCAGAGCTGGTGTTGGGATGAATGCTCCCACATCGCTCAACTTAAGCTACATGTTAGTGAAACCAGAAAATAAAATCACAACGTTATTAAAGTTGCTCAATGAATATCACTTCAAAAAATGCATAGTTTATTTCCCAACTTGCACATCTGTGAAGTACTTCTACTCTTTATTCGAAAGTCTCAACAATAACAAAGATATCAAGTTTTTTTCATTACATGGTCAGCTCGCAACGAAACCCAGATTGAGAACGCTTCAAGGTTTTTCTGATGCTGATCATCTAGATCAAAAGGCAATATTGATGACCACCGATGTTGCAGCAAGAGGTATCGACATTCCTGATGTGAATCTCGTGTTGCAAATCTCTGCGCCTACAGATCCGGACGTATTCTTGCATCGATGCGGAAGAACAGGTAGAGCTAACAAAGTCGGTCAAGCGATTTTGATGTTGAATGAAGATAGCAGAGAAGAAGATTATGCCGACTTCATGGAAGTTAAAGGTGTTACATTGAACAAGGTCAATGCACCCGAAGTCAACAACAATGAAGAATGGCAGGATAAGGTAAGAAGTTTTGTACTTGATGATCGAGCCAGACACGAGTTGGCTGTGAAATCGTACGTGGGGTTTATTAAATACTATTCAAAGCATATTGCATCATCTATTTTCAGATTACAGTCACTTGACTATATAGGGACCGCAAAAATGTTTGGTTTGTTGAGACTACCAAAGATGCCAGAGACCCGATTCATACCAAAGGAGCTGATGCCCGAAGATGGTTGGTTGGGTACCCCAATCGATATGGATAAATACAAATTTGCCGATGAGCAGAGAGAGAAGGTCAGGATAGACACATTGGAAGAAGTCAAGCAAAACAGAATACTCAGTGCAAAGAAACGGAAAGAACTAAAGATCAAGAATGAAGCATGGTCGACTAAGAAGGACACCAAAGAAACGAAACAAGAAAGAAGAGAAAAGATGAAGAGGAAGAGAGAGGTAATAGAAAAGCAGATAATGGAAAACGATACAGATAATCTGGAAGAAGAAAAAGACTGGAAAGATGTTGTGAAGGAGAACAAAAGAAAAAAAACGTCTGAATTACAAGGAGCATTTGATGATTTATAGATATTGTAAATGTATATTGGTGTATGTTAGACTTTCCATTTATCACTCACTGAACGAATACCATCAAAAATGAATAAATTATCAAAAGGAATGTATTGCCTTGTTGCCATTTTTAATATCTCCTGAGAAGCAACACCACCCATCAAACTGCTTATATTGTGATAAGACTTCGCAGGATGACTCAACATCTCTCTGAATACTAAAATGGCTGAATCTGGTATATCTTCAGAACCGACAGAAAAGGTTTTTGAAAAAAGATCAAGGAAGTTGTTAAGATCCAGGATCGTTGGAGAAGAATTAAACTTTTGTGTGTAAAAATCCATAGTTTGCATTCCAAAATAGATTGCCAAAGTATTAGTGCTACTATCGTCGAATTCACTTTTGTTCTCTATCAAAGACTTAACAAGCTCTGGAGTCCAAAGATGCTTTGAACCTTGCGAAACATGTAGTAGCTGACAATTTTTGCAGAATGTTCTGATCGATTCGTGAGAGATATCGCTAGTAGGTCGATCAAACTGTTCGAAGACTTTTATGAGTTGCTCTTTGAAAGCTTGTTGGTCACGGGAGGCTTTCTTGGTAAAGATGTCTTGCAACTTGATAAAACTCTTGGTGTCAGACGCCATATCTGGTAATGATCCAGGCAAGGGCATTATATTATTATTGAGATCGACAAAACGTTGCAATGCTTTGACGTATAACCAAAATGGTTGGGTGTTCGAATTGATATTAGCATCCATAATGTTTTCATGCTCGAACAAAATCTTAATAGACTCCGGTACTTGGGTTACTTGAAGTGCTCTATGTACTGCAGCACATGCTTCAATAAAATTTTCTTCTGTATGAATGTTGCGAGACATGCTCTCAATTTGCTTTTTGAAAGCCTGTTTCTCTTTGAAATTGATTGGGGCTCTTCCATCATTTCTCTGCTTCCACTCGCTGAGTGCTTTGATGAAAATGATTAGATACGGAACATGCGCGTGCTCCATATCGTCTAATATTTTAAGATCGATGGAATCTGAATACGCCTGGAGCTCTGACCATGGTTTGTCAATACGTAAGTCATATATCTTTGAAGGATCATGAGTCTCAACCACTGTGACCTCATTCGCTACGAGCTTGAGCGAACCATAAAATCCCACATTATTTGCTATCAACAAAGGGACCTGTAACTCCCATAGAACCTCAATTAGATACTCAAGTTGAGGCACATATTCACAGACGACAACAACACTATATTTTCTCCAGTATATGAGCTCTCTTTCCTCGAATACCTGCTTAAGTGACTGTTTCACTGGGTGGCCCTTCACATCGCTATTTAATTCCAAAAGATGTTTGGTGACAGCCGACGCCCGATTGCTTCCCAAATCTTGCCTTTTCAAAAAGAAGCACGACGACACATCCTCTGCTGACACATCGCTGTCATCTATGATGGTAAACTCGCCTATACCAGGCAAAACCAAATTTTTCAAGATCTCCGATCCAGTAGAGTTTGCGTTGATCAAACAGATATGACTGTTCTCTAGTTTAGATTGACCCGAGTTTGCCCAGAGACGCAATTGCCGGTCATACTTGCCGTCATTATCCACTGTCGTCCCCATAAAAAGTCAACTTTATTTGAATTTCAAGAGAAGCGGCCTGTTTAATCTCGATTTTTCGATAAATCTATAATGCCCGATAAACGATTCTACACAAATTTGAATTCTGTTATTACTCCATAAAATCTGAAACATTATTGAATTATACACTTTTTTTGACCAACCAACTCGTCGTACTTCTCCTTCTCTCTCTCTCTGAGCTTCTCTTTGACTTCAAAGGGGAAATAATTTCTCATTAATTGCATTGCTTCAACGTCTAGATTCGAACTGTCAGCTTTCTCAATCGCACCGGAATATCGGCACATAGGACAATCCACCTTGGTTTGTTGCTTGAGTTTGACGAGACACCTGACACAAAATAAGTGACCGCAAAGTAGACGTATGGGTTTGTATGCTATCGAGCAACATACGGGGCAGGTGTAGTCGTCGAGCTGGGGAATTAAGGTGACAAGAGAATTCTGCATAAGAAAGCAGATCAGCTTCGCGATGGACTCGCCAGTGACGAAAATATGGTCGTTCGAGACAACCTGCGGGAACTGGTACTTCACGCCCAAAGAGGTTTGCTTATCGAACTTCTTAAGAATCTTTCTTAAAGCTGTAGAATTTATAGATTGGAACTGTATGACTTTTAAAAGGTGCTCATTGACCGTGAGAAAACTCTGGAATGCCTTGATGCTGCTTTTTTTCGTAAATCTGTCCAAAATCGCTGATTTCTCAACATGAGACTGGAAGTCTTCAAGATTGCGTTTGATGGTGTCGATGCTCCTTTCTTGCAGTGCGTTGGCATCATTGTACTTGAAGTAGATTTCTGCATCCAAGTACATCTTGAATAACTCCCTCCACTGGTATAAATCACCCTTTCGTCGAGACTGACCAGGAGGAGATATGCTTTGAACAACATCGCTGATACTCTTGACATGCTCTACCAACTTTTCTTCTTCTGTTTTGCGCAATTTGTCGAGACTCTCCAACTCGAGTTCCAACATTTGAAAGAACTTGGTATCGGAGTTGAGCATGATATATATTTCCTTGTGCTCCGCACTATTTGAGCCTTCAGCACCTTGCAATTCTTGATCGTCGATGGGAGGACTCAATTCTCGAGTTGATTGCGGAGAAAGCACCAACTCGTTGTTTTCCTCCTTTATTTCTATTATCTGGTTTCCCAAGTCAACGTGCTCCTGACTGTCCATGAGGGATTCGATCTTCTTCTTTATCTCGCTGCTCGCCCTCTCTATGTCTTCATCGCTATATCTCCCATCTGTGTCATCTAATGAAATCTTGAGCATGGGAATAATGGTATCGGTACTCTTGTCTCTCACCTTCTTGAGTGTGTACTGAGCGACAGCCTTATTGCTTGGTACTGTCTCCTTCTCGTCTATTTCCACAACAGTTTGCTTCGACAGGTCCTCGATCAACAACTGCAATTTATTCTTCTCCAATCCGAGGAATTCTAACTCCGTAACAACCTTGCTAATACATTTCTTGAGTGCCTTGTACTTTATGGCAGCCTCCACCCAATCTTCGGGGATGTCCTCCTCTATCAAAGTCTGCTCGAAAACTTTGGCAAACTTCATACTTGTAGACAACTATATAACTCTTGAGGCCTATCAACTAATCTCCTGACCCACAGATCTAAATGACATTCTCAGTGGCCTATTCAATCCAACAGAGCGTATAAATAGTAACAACATGATATCCATCTCGAATGTCATCTCAGAGAATAATGTCACACGTGCGAGATGCATCATCCAGATTCGATCCCCAGATATTGAATGTCGTATTCTTCCCGGTTGCGCTAGGGAGGGCTATAAGTTCAATTGGCACGCTTATTTCAAAAGGCCACCCCTCTTTCCCCCTCTCTTTGGTCTTAGACTATCGCAGTACGTAGAAACACATTCTATCGTAGGGCCGAATATCATGCTATCGCTGTTTACAGCAGTCCAACACCATTTAAAAGTGTTCATTTTGTGCTATACTTGTGCTTCTTGTATACTAAGGGCACTTTAGTAGGCTCCAGGTACTTCAATGGAGGTACCTCGCTAGAAATGTCATGATTCAGACTCGATTCGCAGCTATTTAATATAAATGGAGAATCGTGTGCAAGTTGCGGAGGTGCTGAGATGCCAGATTTTTCCGTCTCAGGCGAAGACGGTCTACCTGGACTATATACGTATTCTAGGGGGGGACCGGCTGATTCTCGTCCTAGAAAGCTGTCTGTTGGTGGATCTTGACAAGAATATTCTCGAATCGTTTTCATCATTTTGTGTCCTTGTGAAATTTGAGCTTAATATATTAAAAAGAATCATCTACTAGTAGGCACAACAGAAGAGCATAATTGATCATGGATTTGGAAATAGAGCCAACTTTGGAGTCAATAGTCAACCACGACACCCTCAAGTGGATTTTCGTCGGAGGAAAAGGAGGTGTTGGTAAGACCACCACATCCTCCTCCATCGCTGTACAGTTGGCATTAGCACATCCAAGCGATGAATTTTTACTTATTTCTACAGACCCGGCGCACAATTTGTCAGATGCGTTCTGTCAAAAGTTCGGAAAGGATGCCAGGAAGGTCGACGGGTTGTCCAATCTATCTTGTATGGAGATCGACCCAGAAGCTGCGATGACAGATCTCCAACAACAATCGTCTCAGTTCAATAGTGATCCAAATGATCCTTTGAAGAACATAATGAACGACATGACGGGTTCTATCCCAGGTATCGACGAGGCTTTGTCATTTATGGAAGTATTGAAGCATATTAAAAGTCAGAAGGCTGGCGAAGAGGACGGAGACTCCAACGCTATAGCGTATAAGACGATCATATTTGATACTGCTCCCACAGGGCACACTTTGCGTTTCTTACAGCTTCCATCCACACTTGAAAAACTACTTTCGAAGTTCAAGGAGTTGTCGGGTAGCTTAGGTCCCATGTTGAACATGTTGGGTAAGGGACAGCAAGTTGACATATTCGGAAAACTCAATGAAGTGCAGAAGAACGTGGCCGAGGTGAACGAACAATTCACTAATCCAGATCTTACTACGTTTGTCTGTGTCTGTATTTCGGAATTCTTGTCCTTGTACGAAACAGAGAGAATGATTCAAGAATTGATGTCCTACAACATGGACGTGAACTCCATTGTGGTTAATCAACTCTTGTTTGCTGAGGGAGAGGGAGATTCGTGTAAAAGATGCCAGTCTAGGTGGAAGATGCAAAAGAAGTACCTCGACCAAATGGCAGAGTTATACGAAGACTATCACTTGGTCAAGATGCCCTTGTTGGGATGCGAGATAAGAGGTATTAATAATTTGAAAAAATTTTCTAAGTATTTATTAGAACCATACGACCACACCAAAAACGGCAATCTTGTGTTCGATCTTGAGGAGTGAAACCTGATACCTCTCAATGATATTGTAGCTTTTATCAGTAATTAGTCCATTTCTGCAAATTATATAGAGCACAATAGAAGTCGATGTGCAATCAGCAAAGATAGAAAGCTTGGAAGCTCAAACAAGCACTGTAGATGTTTAGCATCATTCCGAGAATCGTGTTACAGAGATACGCCACAATTCCGAAACGTGTGGGTATGGATGAAAAGCCATGTGTTCGAAGAGTACGATAGAAATACGATGATCGAGAATGTATGATGCAGAAAAGAAGTATAATTACGAGAAAGAATGTAGATCAAGGTGTATAATCTCACCATCAAGAAAAGTATGAAGTGCCAAAGCATTTTGAACCTGGAAAAAGCCTACAAGAACGAGCAATCGAATTTTGTATTCGAACTTGATATTTTGCAATTGTTGTCGTAATGTAAATGTAGACGCAGAGGGTGTGAGATCACTCTGCTTCTAGCTGGGCATTTTAAGCCCTTCTAACGATAATGAATACTTAACGAAGTACCTGGCCTCGATATTTCCCTGTTTGTATAACTTTTAACACTTCCAATCATAATATATCTGGCATCGCATGCCTGCTCGAAGGTTAATATCTTGAGATCTCTTATCTATAGTGAGAACCATTCAAGATCTTTTTTATTTAGGAATCTTTGATCCTCGAAAATTTATGCAGTGAGGTGCAACTTTTCCTTGTTTGTCCCTTTATTCAGATGATCTGAATGGGCTCCGGAGGTCCAGCTACAACTAGGCTTTCAGAGTAGACTCTGATTCCCTGCTAAGTTCTTCTATGTTTATGTGCAGTATATATGAGAGACCTTTGAATATTTTCTGTTCAGAAGTCGAATCATACGGTAAAGATTGAATTCTGTATTTGTATAGTTTAAGTGTAGAAGATGGCTAGGGGTAACCAGAGGGATCTCGCAAGAGCCAAGAACATGAAGAAAAAACAGGATGAGATAAAGGGCCAAAAGAAAGCAGGCGACCCAAAGAAAAGAATGGAGAGCGATGCCGAGGTGATGCGTAGAAAACAAGCCGAAGGTAAGTAGAAACATCATGGATTACCGACATGACAGAACATAATACTGACTGATGATAGCTAATGCAAGGAAGGAGGCCGCGGCTGCTGCTGGTAACTCCGAAAAAAGGTGATTGGGAGAAAAGTAGGTGTAATAATCAAGCACTTGAGCAATATCTTGCGACAGAGTGACATTACGTCTAGAACTCATGGGTTGACCTTGGATATCGCTTGGTCTATGCAGTGAGCCGTCACTTTAGCAAGATTATAATAAATGAACTATAACGAAAATGTTTACAGACTATGTAGCCCGTTTCTCCGCTTCGTGTACGATATAACCATACAAGATACAGATACTTCTATATCAGAGTCCAAGTTGCCTCTGAACTTGACAACAGTTGATCTAAAGCCATTCGTGTCCATTGACACCTAACCTGTTTTCAACTACGACGTTTGAACCACATTATTGGAGGGAGGCCCAATGGTCCTGAAAAGGCATCAAGTGATTATACCGGACTGACTGAAATGATCTATGATTTGATTCTCCGTACTGTTTAGGACTATAAGAAAAGACAATGTTAATTGAAGAATACCACTATGACGTAAAGACGTCCTACGGGACTACCATGAGAGTGTTTGTTTTTCATCCCAAGATACCAAACTATCCTAAAGTAAGGTTTCCCGGTGTTGTCGTATACAGTGAAATTTATCAAGTGACAGGCCCAGTTTCAAGGTTTGCCAAAGACATTGCTGGGCAGGGGTTCATCGTGGCTTGTCCACTGATCTATCATAACTTTGAAGACCACGAGGCATTGGCTTACGATGAAGAAGGTACCAACAAAGGCAACCAATACAAAATACAAAAAGAGCTCAAATCGTACGACGAAGACAACTCCTTGACTATTGACTACTTGACATCACTTCCCACATGCAATGGAAAGATCGGTGCTACAGGAATGTGTCTTGGTGGACATCTAGCTTTCAGAGCTGCCCTTGATCCCCGTGTGAGAGCAACCGTATGCTTCTTCGCTACGGATATTCACAACCATGCTCTAGCGAAGGGCCAAAACGACGATTCGTTGAAACGATCAGGCGAGATCAAAGGGGAGATTATCATGATTTTTGGATGCAAGGACAACCACGTCCCGCTCGAAGGCAGAGACCTCATTCGCAGTGAGCTTAGGAAGAACGATATCGATATGACCTTTATAGAGATCAACGACGCCCAGCACGCCTTTGTCAGAGACGAATTGAGTAAAGGCCGTTACGACGCTGCCACGACCAAGCTCTGTTCTGAGTGGCTTTTGGAGCTCTTCAACAGAAAGCTCAAGTTGGACTACGGAGAGCACGACAATAAAGCAGTTGAAATTGAGGATGTGTGCTGAAAAAAAACACTACTTTTATCGTCCACATACTCCACTGCTAACTCTGCCCTTGTAAATGCCCTCTCATGGTCTCCTCATGGTCAAGTTGAAGCAATACCCTTCAGTCGTCGTCGTTGGCTCCGTCTTGAATATCACGTGATTAAATAAATTACATAAGCTGACAATTTTTTTAGAAGCATCGTTGAAAAATAATCGATTCAAGGGCCAAAAACTACGTAGTAGCATTAACACTGATTTAGACAAGATGAGACCTATCAAGTTGATGGGACATGAGCGTTCCTTGACGCAAGTGAAGTATAATAGAGAAGGAGACTTGATTTTCTCGGTTTCCAAGGATAACTCGGCATCTATCTGGTATTCTTCCAATGGTGAAAGATTGGGAACTTTAGAAGGTCACCGTGGTACGATTTGGTCAATCGATGTTGACTCGAACACAGTGTTGTGCCTCACGGGAAGTGCTGACATGAACATAAAGTTATGGAAAGTGGCAACGGGAGAGTGTGTTTTCACCTGGGAATCACCCACGCCTGTCAGAAGAGTTGCATTTTCACCCGACAACAAGAAGTTTCTCGCGGTTACTGATCAAGTCATGGGTCAAATGGGTACCATTTCTATTTTCGATGTTAATTACGAAGGCGATTTCACGCAGCAAAGTGAGACCCCAGTTCAAGTTATCAGGACGAGAGAAGACAGCGCCAAAGTTAATGTAGCAGCTTGGTCTGCTGACGGTGAGTACATCGTCGCTGGACACGACAATGGTTTTGTCTCGAAATACAGAGCTGACGGTGAATTCATTCACACCGAGCAAGCACACGGAATTCACAACGAGGAATCAAGCGCGCTGATCACTGATATACAACTATCCCCAGAAGACGGTTCATACTTTATCACAGCTTCTAAAGATAAGTGTTCTGTCTTGATGGATGTCGAGACCTTGAAGCTGTTGAAGGTTTACAGGGCAGATGCTCCGATGAACACGGCTGCTATCACCCCTGTGAAGGATTTCGTGATTTTGGGTGGTGGTCAAGAAGCCAGAAATGTGACTACTACCGGAGAATCGCAGGGTAAGTTTGAAGCTAGATTCTATCATAAAATTTTCGAAGAAGAAATTGGCCGTGTCAAGGGTCACTTCGGTCCTTTGAACTCTATCGCCGTCCATCCCGATGGTACAGGCTATTCAAGTGGAGGAGAAGATGGTTTCATTAGAGTGCATTCTTTCGATAAATCATACTTTGAATTCTTATTTGATGCAGAGAGAACTGAGAGAGCATTGGCCTCTGGTGCAACTTGATTGCCAATGTGTTTATAGCGGAATCGGTTCCTTTTGCATTGACAAATAATCACTTTGTATACTAAAATATTGACTCTTTCAATTATCTTATTCCTCACCACTTCTTTTAGACTTGCAGTAGGCCAATATACAGCTCATTGGGATCATATCAGCTACGTGGACCAAGCCCGTGGTTCCCTGACTTCTTCTAGAACCTACCATGAACTTGGCTCGGTTGCGAAAAACGATTACTTTTTCTGGAAGGTTCTCCTGGACTACTATATATTCACAAGTCGTATGCCACGATAAATACCTACAAAGCAGTATAAACCATCGATAATGAATGACTATACGCTAATCGATAATATCCACTTCACCCCCCTTGCATCAAGCTTTTTGTTTCCTATGTTCGGTAAACTGTGCGATTTGATCAAACCGTCTTATGGGATTGAGAGTCACCCACAGCAGTTAGAAAAGAAGCAGATTAAGCTGACCACGCCGGTGAAGATCCAAAAGTTTGTCACTCGAAAGAACTACTGTATTCGACTATCGGGTTATCACGGAAGCTTTGAAGATTGTGAAGTAAAATTGCGCAATGTAGGACACCGTCCATATTTGACAATCAATTCGAAGCTTCCGAAGTTCAGAAGATTTTACAAGCTTGATCCTGGGAAAATGGATATCACAGGTATCACTCATGCCACTCATGAGCCGGGTTGCTTATTGATCAGTATCCCCAAGCGACATGCCGTGTCAAATAGGCTACATAAGCAACGAAGACAGACCACTAGCCACAGAAAACACCCCCGCAGAGAACGGAGCTCCCTGTTCTATGGATTAGAGCAGAAACAGCCTTATGGTGCCAGCCCATTGAAGGACAGCTATGCAGCTACGCAATCGATTATCGAATCGACCGCCCATGCTGATAACCTGTACACGGAGAGTGACCATGACTTTACTTCCTCAATGGAAACACACTACTCTGGTTCATCTCCCCACCACTACAGCCCCACTATAGAGGAGGTGGAGGACGAAGACTCCTTGCTCTTCAAGAAAAATCTCAAGAGTTACGCTACAGCTTAAGTCTTGGATCTGAACGTCTTATTCCCTCGTTATCTTATGGCATTGCCAATCCTTTCTTTCTTTATATCTTAGTTAACGTATCACGTACATATATAATCACAGGATGATTATGTTTATTGTCGCTCCCTTCGTAAGAGAATAGCTACATTTAGCCATAGAACTGTTTTGTAGTGTGTTCCTAAAATTTCGCAGTCAAAGATACCGTTATCTATTTAGCATTGCTTGATCTTTTTCCCTTTGTCAAAGACTAGCCACTCTATTGTCCTGATCCAAATATCATAATTAGCCCATTTCTCTCGATCGTTAGCTCTTTGACGGTCAAGACCTTCCTCCAGGCACCAGGTGTACTCTCTGGAGCCTATTGCTCATGCATCGTAGATGTCAATAGATAATCACGTGATTGGCTTGCGATCTATATTCAGACTTTTCATATCTTACAGAGCAACTAGAATGCTTTACATCAGATACTCGCAAGACCTTTCACATAGAAAGCATGACGTCTCAAAGAGATGAAGCTGGCAGCGAGGACCATTCTAGTGATTTTGAAGCAGGTGGGTTTATAGTGGACGATTCCGAGCCTAAACAGAAGAGAACTCGAAGAGCCAAGTCCTCCAATACGTCTTACAAAGAGTCTACAGACGAAGAACAGGACGAGGATGCGTACGATTACAAGCTTCGGAAGTTGAATAGCTCGAAACCCAGCACGAAATCGAGAACGCCCAAAAGGACAGCCAAGTCCAAAAGTAGGTCCAAGAGCAAATCTAAGAATTCTGATGATTTGTCAGATGATTTTCAACCCGATGAGACTCATTCCGATGATGATGTGGAGAGCTTAGGGAGTGTGATTATAGAAGCTAATGGTAGCAATGTGGAAAATGCCATAGATGTGTCTGAGGAGGAAATAGTGAATGAAGCTGCTGTGGAAGAAGAAACTACCAAGAAAAGAAAGGCGAAGTCCACTGGCAAAGGAAAGGGAAAGGGAAGCAGGAAGAAAAAGGAGCCCAAGGTGAAGGTTCCGTATTTCACTCGAGCAACGAACAGGCTCTACGAACATCATCCTCATTTGAAAGATGTTTTTCCTTATCTAGAATCACTTGAGGGTATCAAAACTGAGAAGGCAGAACACCCAAAGGGTATGAATATAAAATTACTACCCTTTCAATTAGAAGGTTTGAACTGGCTCATTAAACAAGAAGATGGCGAGTTTGGGGGAGGTATTCTTGCTGATGAGATGGGTATGGGTAAAACCATTCAGACCATAGGTCTTTTCATGACAGACTTGAACAAGCGACCGAATTTGGTAGTTGGTCCAACAGTCGCACTTATGCAATGGAAACACGAAATTGAGAATCATACAGAAGAGGGTAAGCTAAAAGTTTTGCTTTTCCACGGCGCAAACAGAAGCTCGGATTTGAAAGAATTGAACAAATATGATGTGATTTTGACATCTTACTCTGTGTTGGAATCCGTGTACCGAAAAGAACAGTATGGATTTAAACGTAAAAATGGTCTAGTGAAAGAGAAGTCGCCACTTCATAGTATTCAATTCTATAGGGTGATATTGGATGAGGCACATAATATCAAAGATCGTAATTCCGGTACTGCAAAGGCTGCAAACAATATAAAGTGTGTCAAAAGATGGTGTTTGTCTGGTACACCTTTGCAAAACAGGATTGGTGAAATGTACTCATTGATCAGATTTCTTAAGTTGGAACCGTTCCATAATTACTTCTGTACTAGATGCGAATGTTCAAGTGATACATGGATGTTCTCCGATTGGAGGCATTGTGACATATGTGGACATTCTCCCATGCTTCACACTAACTTTTTCAATCATTTTATGTTGAAAAACATACAGAAATATGGTGCAGAAGGTGATGGTGCTATCAGTTTTCAAAATATTAGGCTTTTGTTGAATAACGTTATGTTGCGAAGGACCAAGATAGAGCGAGCCGATGATTTGGGACTTCCACCTCGAATAGTTGAAATCAAGTCTTACAGATTTAACGAAGAGGAGAAAGAGCTTTACACGTCCTTGTACACAGATTCCAGAAGAAAATTCAATGATTATGTTGCCGAAGGTGTAGTGCTCAACAATTACGCTAATATATTCACTCTTATAACCCGAATGAGACAAATAGCAGATCATCCTGATTTGGTCTTGAAGAAAATTGGAAATAACCAGTTACTGGATCAAGTCGATGGTGTGATAATTTGCCAACTTTGCGACGATGAGTCTGAAGAACCAATAGAGTCCAAGTGTCACCACAGATTCTGCCGAATGTGTATCCAGGAATATGTTGACGGTTTTGATGGAGACCCAAAATCTTTGACTTGTCCGGTGTGTCACATTGGTTTGTCAATAGACTTGCAACAGCCGTCTTTAGAAATTGATGAAGAGCTTTTTGGCAAAGCCTCCATCGTCAATCGTATAAAGATGGGTACGCATGGAGGAGAGTGGAGATCATCCACGAAAATCGAAGCCCTCGTCCACGAGTTATTTAAAAACAGATCTCAAAAGCACACGCTTAAATCTATCGTCTTCTCTCAGTTCACCTCCATGTTAGACTTAATCGAGTGGAGGTTGAGACGAGCAGGCTTTCAAACTGTGAAGCTTCAAGGATCAATGTCCCCACAGCAACGAGATAACACAATCAAATATTTTATGGAAAATACCCAAGTGGAGGTATTTTTAATCTCTTTGAAAGCAGGTGGTGTTGCCCTTAATCTCACGGAAGGTAAGTCTTATTCATTTAATCTATCATACCTATGCGTTCTTTACTAACCAAATCTAGCACTGCAAATATATATAATAGACCCTTGGTACAATCCTACGGTCGAATGGCAAGCTATGGACAGAGTCCACAGAATCGGCCAGCGCCGACCTGTGAAGATCACCCGTTTTGCCATAGAGGATAGTATCGAGCTGAAAATCATAGAGCTTCAGGACAAGAAGGCCAATATGATCAATGCAACCATCAGTTCAGATGATTCAGCGATTAACCGTTTGACACCAGAAGATTTCCAATTCTTATTCAACAACTGATCGGACCTCTTCCTAAGCCTCTAGTATTTATAACCCAGTCATCTACATCATTCATCGTTCAATATTGTCCTTTAGATAGCTGCAAAATGTTGCACTCATCACTCTCTTAGTTATCTTCACGTGAACCATCTGACTCATCTTCGAGTCGGCGAACTCTCAAATCTCTCCATACAAAATGAAATTTTTTAGTTAGACATTTAGAACTCTTGTAAGTCTTAATTCGAAGGAGATCTCACACTGTTGTCGCTGTATAAAATAGACTTCGTCGCAGAGAGTCCTAGGAATTCGGAAGAGAAAAGGTCTATACAAAATGGCAGACCAAAATTTTTGGTTGGAGTACTTGGAAAACCCTACATTATCCATCTTGCCACATGATTTCTTGAAACCAGCAAACAACCAGTCAGTAGAAGGTAACCATTCCTTCAAAGTGAGAAACACTGATGAGGGGTTCGTATTTGGGCTTGCTGTGTATGCTGCATTAATATATCGGTTGACGGGAGATGAGGACATCGTGATAGCGGTGGACGAGACGGCTAGAACTCCAGAATTCGTGATTCGGGTAGCACTGGGTCCTCAATTGAAGTTTTCTGAGATCTTGTCTAAGGTCAAGCAAGAATACAAGCAAAACAGTGCTAAGGTCAACTACAAGTCACTTGATGAGGTTGCCGAGGCAATAAAGAAGAAGAAAGGCTTAGATGAGTATCCGGGACTTTTCAGGCTTTCTTACCAACACCATAGTGACAACCAACAGCTCTCTACTACTGTAAGGGGTTCAATTCGTGATGTTGCTATATTCACTGATGGACAAAAGTTCGACATATACTATAATTCATTGTTATACAAACACTCAAGAATCGCCATCTTTGGAGAACAATTCAATAAGCTCTTCAGTGCGGTGCTTGATAATCCTGATTTGAAAATCACCGAAGTCGATATTCTCACAGAATCTCAGCTCAAGGAATTGCCAGATCCAACTAAGGATTTGGACTGGTATGGATATAGAGGTGCCATCCAGAATATCTTTTCCAATAATGCTGCGAAGCATCCAAATAGACCATGTGTCGTTGAGACGAAATCATTTTTAGATCCAAAGTCCAAAACTCGCACGTTCACCTACAAACAGATCGATGAGGCATCTAATATTGTGGGCAATTATTTGAAAGAAACAGGTCTTAAAAAAGGAGATATTGTTATGATATATGCGTATAGAGGAGTTGATCTCATGATTGCGGTCATGGGTGTATTGAAAGCCGGGTGCACATTTAGTGTCATAGATCCAGCTTACCCTCCAGCAAGACAAAATATATACCTTTCGGTTGCCAAGCCTCGTGGTTTAATTGTGCTTGAGAAAGCAGGAGAGCTCGACGATTTGGTTATGGACTACATCAAAGACAAATTGGATGTTATAAGCTTTATTCCAAAATTAAAGATCGCGGACAACGCAGATTTGGTGGGAGGAGCCACTGAAGGTTTATCGGATGATTCTCTTGCTGCTTATCAAAAATATAGAGATCAACCAACGGGAGTCAAAGTAGGGCCGGATTCAAACCCAACCTTGTCTTTTACTTCAGGTTCTGAGGGAATCCCCAAGGGAGTTTTAGGTCGTCATTATTCTTTGGCCTACTACTTCCCTTGGATGGCAGAAAGATTCAATTTGTCTGAGAAAGACAAGTTCACAATGTTATCAGGCATTGCCCATGACCCCATTCAAAGAGATATGTTCACTCCTTTGTTTTTAGGCGCTCAGTTGTTAATTCCTACCAGTGATGATATTGGTACTCCTGGCAAGCTAGCTGACTGGATGGCTGAATATGGAGCTTCCGTCACACATCTAACCCCTGCAATGGGTCAATTATTAAGTGCACAAGCTACCACCCCCATCCCAACTTTGCATCACGCCTTCTTCGTCGGAGACATATTAACAAAGAGGGATTGTTTAAGATTACAAAGTTTGGCTGAAAATGTATTCATCGTCAACATGTATGGTACCACTGAAACTCAAAGATCCGTCTCCTATTTTGAGATCAAGAGTAGAAAATCTGATCCAGTCTACTTGAAGAACTTGAAGGATGTGATGCCAGCTGGTCAAGGAATGTACAACGTTCAATTACTTGTGGTGAACAGATATCTGACAGATCAACTTTGTGGTGTTGGTGAAGTTGGAGAGATATATGTTAGAGCGGCAGGATTGGCCGAAGGCTACAGATATCTACCTGACTTGAACAAAGACAAATTCGTAACTAATTGGTTTGTAGATCCTCAACAATGGATTGACGTTGATAACAAAAAGAAAAGGAACGACGAAGAGTGGAGAGAAGCAGGTTGGCTAGGACCCAGAGATCGTCTATACAGAACCGGTGATCTTGGTAGATATTTACCAGATGGAAATGTTGAATGTTGTGGTAGGGCTGATGATCAAGTCAAGATAAGAGGATTCAGAATTGAGCTAGGTGAAATTGACACACACTTATCTCAGCACCACTTGGTGAGAGAAAATGTTACTCTAGTGAGACGTGACAAAAATGAGGAACCGACTCTTATATCGTATATCGTTCCTAAAGACTCATCTGAGTTACAAAGTCTCAAATTAGAAGTCAAGGAAGAGAAAGAGATTTCGGATGCAGTAGTAGAAGGACTCGTTGTTTATAAGGAGTTGATTAAGGACGTGCAGAGGCATTTGAAGAAAAGGCTAGCATCTTACGCAGTGCCCTCCATAATTGTTCCATTGAAGAAATTGCCCTTGAATCCCAACGGTAAAGTCGATAAGCCTAAATTACCTTTCCCAGATACGGTTCAATTGACAGCTGTTGCAAAGATCTTAACTAATCATTTGGGTGAGAGTGTGGAGGAAGAGAATTTCAACAAATTGGAGAGGGAGATCAGAGATTTATGGATAGAGGTCTTGCCTAATCGACCCGCTACCATTTCCAGGGATGATTCCTTCTTCGACTTGGGTGGTCATTCCATATTGGGTACTAGAATGATTTTCGAATTGAGAAAACGTTTGTGTGTTGATGTTCCTCTAGGAGCTATCTTCAAAAATCCCACCATCGAGTCCTTTTCTAAAGAGGTTCAAAAGTTTATCAAAAATGATGACTTTGAGTTAGCCAATGGCGACCATAAAGACGAAGAGATAAAAGAAAGCGGAGTCAAGGGCTACTCTGAGGACGCAAAAGAATTGACTAAGAACTCTCTCTTATCAAAATACCCATCATTGAAAGGTGTTGATTTTGCGAAGACCATAAACATCTTTGTAACTGGTGTCACCGGTTTCTTGGGGTCTTTCATTGTACAAGACTTACTCAATGCGAGGTCTGGAGTATCCGTGAAAATATTTGCACATGTTAGAGCCTCTTCCAAGGAAGCTGGTTTCAACAGATTGCGGGTTGCAGGTTTAACTTACGGCATCTGGGACGAAAAATGGGCAAAGAATATCGAAGTCGTTTTGGGTGAACTATCCGAGGAACGTTTCGGTTTGAGCCAGGAGTCATGGACACATCTTACTGAAACAATTGACGTTGTGATACATAATGGTGCGTTGGTTCATTGGGTTTATCCCTACTCCCAGCTCAGGGATGCAAATGTCATAAGCACAGTCAACATTGTGAACATGTGTGGTGAGGGCAAATCCAAGTACTTGTGTTTCGTTTCATCTACTTCATCGATCGACACCGATCACTTTGTTCGTTACTCCGATGAATCACTTTCAAAAGGTGGATCAGGAATTCCAGAATCAGATGATTTGACAGGATCGGCTAAGGGACTAGGTACTGGTTACGGTCAGTCCAAGTGGGCAGCCGAATACATTATACGTAGAGCTGGAGACCGTGGATTAAGAGGATGTATCGTGAGGCCTGGTTACGTGACTGGATACTCGAAAACAGGGGCTTCCAACACCGATGATTTCCTCTTGAGAATGCTCAAGGGAAGTGCTGAGTTGCGTTTATATCCCGATATCTCCAACAACGTCAACATGGTTCCTGTTGACCACGTTGCGAGAGTTGTCGTGGCTTCTGCATTAAGTCCCCCACGTCTGGACTGCGTCTCGGTGGCCCATGTGACTGGCCACCCTAGAATCAAGTTCAACGAGTTCTTAGGCTCCTTGCAAACATACGGCTACGATGTCCAGCTTAAGGACTATTTAGAGTGGAGAAGCTCTTTGGAGCGGTTCGTGGTCGAAGAATCTAAGGATTCAGCTCTTTTTCCCTTGTTGCACTTTGTCTTGGACAACTTGCCCCAAAACACCAAGGCTCCAGAACTTGACGACACCAACACAAGAATCTCTTTGAAGAAAGACACCCAATTGACAGGAGAAGACGTCAGTGAAGGGAAGGGTGTCGATACCAACCAGCTAGGTATCTATTTGAGCTACTTAATCAAGGTGGGCTTCTTGCCCAAACCGACAAAACAGGGTACACCACTTCCAGACGTGGAGATTTCAGAGGAGACCTTGAATCTCGTTAGCTCAGGTGCCGGTGCCCGTGGTTCAGCAGCTAAGTAGTTCCAAACGACGTAAGTATCGTCTTTTTATAGGAGTGTACATAGACTCATATCAGAAAACAGTTTTTATTAGGTAAACCATCACAGTCCTGTGCATTGACAATTGGCAGTACAGACTTCAGCTCACCAGTGGAGTCTATAATCGACCGGGGTGATCAGATGAACTTTGACAACCTACCGAGTTCCTCGAAGGGGCAGCATGCTGCGGTAGGTGGTGCAAGGTCAATGCCAAAAGAGCCACACAGCGGTGCCATGAGCACGCACAGTGGCAGGCTACCACCGAAAGGCGAGCTATCGAGAGGTTCCAGCAGCACATCGCTAATGATGTCGTCTCTAGCGACAGCTCAGTCGCCTCAGAAGAGCAGCAAGACCAATTTGGCGTCACAGAAGTCCAGGAGAAATGGTACTCATGGTTTGCACAGTCAGCTGCCGGTGACACCTGGTAACAGCTCTTTAGATGATTACGCCAGCAAGAGGAAGGGCTCGGACTCGCAACTGCTAGTGAACAGCGACAAGAAGCGGTTGGTGCAGCAATTTTACGACACGATGAATGACAACAGCATAACTAAAAACTCGAGCTTCAGGGATTTGAACGACATACTCAGCACCAAGAACTTGAATCTGCCAATACCGCCCACAGGAAGCTCGGTGTCTCCAGATATGAGGAAACCGGCGTTCGGAAGCATCATGCGGGACATCATTGCCAGCGGAGGCTTCAGCGGTCTTTCGCCCCAGCTCCCGGGTCAGAACGATCTTGGCGAAACGCTCGACTATCTTTTGAACATCGATACGGTGCTACAGAACATTTCCACCCAAAAGCTGAACACCGATCTCCTCGCCTTGGGCGAGTTCTTGGAGTCGCTCAACATGCTGCTCATGGTGTTTACGGACTCGACGACCTCCGTTGTCGGCACTGCTCGTCCCTCGCAGTCCCTTGATCTGCTATCGGAGTTTCTTGACAATTTGGCATCTTACACTGACCAACTTGTTCACGAAATCACGAATGTGTCCGATAACATCCGCTACACGAAGCAGAACGAGACCCAGGTGGATATCCGCCGCATCGAGCTGCTCGCAGAGAACCTTTCATATCTCGAGGCCAAGCTTGCGTCGCTCAAGGCCAGTATCAACTCCGATAAGCACCTCATGTCCAATGTAATTCTCGAGAAGATCGAAGTTCTCGACTACGTCAACCAGAAGTTCAGAGAACACGCAAAAATTACCAGGGACAGACAGCTCAAGAACTTCTACATACTCTTGAGCCTCCTTGTGATCCTCATAAGCATCTATCTCATCTATCGAAGAACTTGATCGTCGTTGGAAAGATCTCATCGTTCACGTGACTCGGTAACAATGAAAGAATTTTTAATGATATGAAAATAACAACCCAATAAACTCTACAGTAAAACCCAACAAGCTTGCATCTAAATATTCTCTTAAATAAAGACTTATCTATCGGGTTTGATACTGGGGAGTCATATCGACTCATTCACGCATTTTTTCATAATTCTTAAAGAAAATCGTACCCAATCTTTCGTTGATTGGTAGTCGAAATATATTTCAATACACTACCAAGATGGCAGAGGTTTTGGTTCTAGAATACAAAAAGAGATCCAAGTTAGAGGGTCTCAACTACTCTACAAGCCTGCTGTTCGGATCGTTCAAAGCATTAGTGTGCTCGTTGTTCAAAAAGGGGAACAATGAAAGCGACACCAATCATGCTACTCTCGTTGTGCTAGACGCAGGGAAGCTGAGAAAGTCGAGGCTCGACGCTCTTTCGTTTGAGGACAAGGTGCTCTTGCTTCGAAACTTTTTTGGACACATGAACTTGATAGTGGTAGAGAGTGGTGTCTTGGAGAAATCCCTGACGATCAAAAGTCTCAATCAGGCATTTAACAAGATTAATTCATTAATAGAGCATAGAATATCTCGGGTAGAGGTGTGGACTGGAACAGGGGACAATTCTGTCGATGATGTTTACAGTGCTGGGGAGGAATTAGCCCTCGGCATCAGCAGCATCATTTCGACAATGTCATTCACACTAAACATGAGCCTCAACAAGTCGGAAAAGACCACTCATCAGTTAAAGCATATAAAAGACATCATTGTAGAAGAGATAGATTTCTTCTCTTTGTTGTCTGATGTTTCGACCAAGCATCTCTCAAAATTGTGTCATTTGGTTGGGCATTGGTCCTTCCCTGCTCATGAAATGTCTAATGACGATTTGACGTACTGTGTCTACATCATGTTGAAGTTTGCATTGAACCAAGTGAAATTGGATTCATTGCATATCCCTACCCTGAACGAATTGTTAGGATTCATCTTCATTGTCAGGGACAGCTACAAGAGTGGAAATCCATTTCACAACTTCCGTCATGCAGTGGACGTTTTACAAGCGTGCTTTCACTTTTCGGTTAGATTGAATTTCTTGCCATTGTTTGAACAGTTTGAACTAGATCCCAAGGCAGATGAAAGGTTGTACATCTCAGATTCCAAGGATTTGGATGACAACGTTGAATTTGTCTTGAAGCCTAGTGAGCGTAAGCTCCCTTTGCTTAGTCCTATAGAGACCCTAGGTTTACTCATAGCTGCCTTGGGTCACGATGTGGGCCATCCCGGCGTCACCAATGCATTCTTGATAAAATACCAAGCGCCTACGTCGTTGCTATATAACGAAAGATCGGTCTTAGAGTCATTCCATGCATCTGTATTCATCAACAAAGTGGTTTCCATATACTGGCCAAGCTTGCTTACGATCTTCACCGATCAAGATTCGCAGCTTTCGGTGAAGAATCTTGTCACCTCTTGCATTTTGGCAACAGACATGGCAGAGCATTTTGAGTATCTCAAAAAGTTGACCATATTTGAGTCATCGGAAACCAACGACGAAAACAAAGTCAAACTCATTTCATCCTTACTTATAAAATGTGCGGACATTTCTAACGTAACGAGGCCCCTTCGAGTCTCCTCGCAATGGGCCTTGGTTCTTTCCCGAGAATTCGACGAGCTCATCAGTCTAGAGAAGAAGTTGAACAACGAGTCTGTCAGCAAGACGGAGCTAAGAACCAAGTACGGCAAGGTGCCTTCCTCGTTGGCTGACATCCTCAACAAAAATCCTTATCTCCACAAGGGCCAAGTCTTCTTCATTAATACGTTTGCAGAGAATCTTTTCAACAACATCGTGGAGTTGCTTCCCGAATTGGAGTACACAAGTGACATCATAAAGGAGAATAAACAGTTTTGGCTCAGTCTTACATGATCTCTACGTTTCTATAATTTGCATTTCCTCCTTGGTGCTCCATGTTCATCGATAGATTCTCGATACCTACCAAGCATCCTACAGCCCACATCTCATTTGTTTTAATACACCTTGATATACTGTTTTTTTCATACACCCCGTGATCCTGCCTCCTCCCTACATGTACCAGTATATATAGATTCATCTTTCAAATAAACATCTTATGAAGTTTCTAGAGCAAAAAAATTTCACACGTGAGCTCGAGATGAGATTTCATCTTTTCAAAAAGGCCAAAATAGTTTTCGAAGATTTTCATACTTAATTTAGAAGTCGATTCTCTGGTTAATATCGGTGAATATTCAATCGATCTGTAGTTCAGTATTGCAGATAGACGTATAAAGATTGGATAGTTGGCAGCGAACACCTCAAAGTGATAAAATAGGAATCGTTCGGGGTCCATATTTCGTTGAAAAATTTCATCCATCCACTGACTGTCACTTGATCGACCAGAGATCAGATACTGGCTACCTGAAGAGCAAGAATTCGGTAGATACGCAACGATGGAGATGAACCAGAGCTCTAGTCTGCAGAAGGACGGCGAGAGGCCGATTATTTTGTCGCCCCCTGCATTGGAGTTGCATCAACTCATGAATAACGGCATGGGTTTCCACCAGAATAGACAACAAAGTGTGGGATACAACCTCCAACAAGAGTTTGAGACTTTGAACGCAGATTTGGACTTGGATTTGAAGAATAAGGAGCGGGACAGCAGGACCAATAATTCTTCGTCGTCGTCGTCCAACACCAACACCGGATCCTCTGGATTAGGAAAAGGAATGATGGGTGCAGGGGGGTCGAAGTATGGCTTTCAGCAAGACCTCCTTTCTAGTTCAGGTGCATTGAATCCGCTTCTTAGAGAGAAGCAGTTCAGTTCTGTACCCAACAGTGCACTGGTGAATAGCGGTTTGGGTTCCTTGATGGGCTCCAGTAGTGTCAATTTTCCTACGCCATTGTCCGGTTTGCCCAACAGACCACAGTCCGTCAACGACTTTTCAAACTTTTTCAACAATCAGCTGCAAAAGCAACAGACACATGATGGTCAGAGGCCATCCAACTTCTACCAAGACTTGGTTGTATTTACCAACTGGATTGAAAATCTAACCGCAGATGAGTGTATGACTATGATGCACCACCTTTGTCAAAGCTTACAATACAACACCCTTTATTTATTCAAGGCAAAGCTAGATGAATGGATGGCACAACAAGCTGCTAACCCGGGACAATCAGCACCACAATATGATGTCTTGTCACCTTATCAGCTGCAGGGATTACAGAGGGATCTTTTCAATGACATCGAAAGTCTTAATTTGAACGACGATGGCAAACCCGCTAGTTTGTCTCAACCTCCGTTGCATCAACCAAAGCCCAAATTCAACGCAATCAGAAATGGGCAGCATTTATTTGTCGATCAGAAAAACCAAAGGCCCAAATCAGCGGAACCAAACTTGTACAGCAACATGAGACTCAACCAGCAACAATCTGAGCGTACAAGGTCTCCGACCTCTCATATGTATGAGAAAACCAACTTTTTGCAGTTGGCTGCTGCCAACTCGCCCTCTTCTCAGCCTGTGGGGACTTCTGCTAGCTCAGAAGACTCTTTGGACTTATCTGCGCATACAGCTCTCAAATTGGGAGCATTAGCAACTATAAATTCTAGAGTTGTCTTGGACTCTAACAGAAAGAATCTTAGTGGAGCTCATACCTTCAACCCTTTACAGGGACAGAATAACAGGCCGATACATACACCTATTGGAGCTCATCTTGATGAGTCCATTAACCGTAACTTGAATTCGTCCTCTGTGCCACTTTCCTCGCAGCGTCATGATGGTTTGGCGTCGAGTAGGTCTCCTTCAATCAAGAACAGAAAAGCTGGTGAGCAGAAAATTGAAAGCACGCATCTTTCACACTCCACTGCTTCGCAGCACGCATCCAACTCTTCCATGCCAGCTGAGGTTTCCAACCCCGAGTTATTGAGCAACATTCCAGCTTGGCTCAAGTTGCTAAGACTACATAAATACACTGATTGCTTGAAAGACTTCGATTGGAAAGATTTAATGGAATTAAACGACGAACAGTTGGAGCAGAGAGGAGTCAAGGCATTAGGCGCGAGAAGGAAGTTGTTGAAGGCATTTGATGCCGTGAAGAGTGGTCTTTGAATTTAGCAACTTTAATGTAGTATGTATATTTCTTACTTATGAAATAAAAATAAATGGTCATAAATTAACAATTAACAGAGGCGACTGGCACGAACCACCATGCTCGGGTGGAGCCGTAGAGCTTGGGTCCCGCTACATGATAATACAGCAAGAGTTGGTCTTCTTTGCCTGCTTATAGAACATTCTCGACGAACTGGACAACGCCTCCGACTTGTCGACCAACGAGTCGAGCTTCTCGCCTCTCTGCAACACGCTCTCGATCGTCTTGTGCAACACGATCTTGGTCTCGTCGAGCTCCTGTTGCACCTTCATGATCGAGTCGGCCTGGCTGGGGTCTTGGTATTTTTTGATGTACTGTTCCAAACTGTCCAACTTGAGCGCCGGGTTCGTGGCACTGATGTTCGCCCACTCGTTGCTGGGGTGTATCGACAAGTACTCCTCCAATATCTTGTTGATCAACGAGTATGCGGGCCTCACAGGATACTCTTTGTCTGTGATGATCACACACGACAACCCCTCCAGTCTTGTGTACGTGTGCCCCACGTAGTTCCCTTCCTCGATGCTCTGTCTCTGTCCCGACTGCGTTCTCTGTGCCACCGTCTCCGAGAAGAACGTCATGAACTGCGACACCCCCGTTCTTTCGAAGAACGAGAACTGCGTCAACTCCCTTGCTGAGGTCAACTCCAACGCTTTTTCGCCCAGACTTCTCAAAATTCCGATGTAATAGATTCTCATACTTGATGCCTTTGCTTTATGTCTTCTACTGCCGATGAATGCCCTCGATATATCTGTCTTTAACCACCAGATGAATCCTTAGTATAGAAAAAGAGCTTTTGATTTCAATTTGGTTTATCTACTACACAAAACTCTTCGTCAAACAAAAATCCAAAGATTCTATATAAAGCAGCAGGAAGTCGATGGTGAGTGGCCGAGAAAGCGGAAAGCAGCAGCCTGCTAGTGCCAGCTTGAAAGTCGTGCTTCTTGGGGATCTGGGGGTAGGAAAAACATGCCTACGGTCGCAATTCGTTCATCACGCATTCACAAATGCCTACAAGGCTACCATAGGAGGAGACTACTTGACCACGACAGTGCGACTACCAGTGAAGAACACGAAGGGCGGAGATGACGGAGAAGTGGTGCACGAGCACGAGAGGTCGGAGGAAAGAACGGCGGGCGTGGAAGAGAGCCGGCAGGTGAATCTCCAGATATGGGACACGGCAGGACAGGAGCGGTTCAACTCGATATCACAGGCGTTCTACCGCGGGACAGACGTGGTGGTGTTGGTGTACGACATCACGAGCTACGAGTCTGTGCTCAGCGTACGCAACTGGTTTGTGCGATTCATGGAGCACTGTCACGTTGACCAGCCTGGGGTGATGATTGTGGGCAATAAGATAGACAAGACCGGCGAGCGATGTGTGGACATCGAGGAAATCCGCGAGATATTGACACGCAGCATCAGCCCCAACGTGGAGGACTACGTGGGTGATTGGGACTTGGATTTGAAGGAGGTGAGTTCCAAGCGGTTGGACCAGGTGGAACAGTTGTTTGCTCGTGTCGCAGAGATCGGAGTGAGCTTGTCGGAGATGAATGATGGCCAGGAGCAGCAGAGGCCACGCAATATAGTCGGTTTTGATAGAATAGACCTAACCGAACGCATGGGTGAACAGAGGCACTCTTCTAAGTGTTTCTGCTAGATATTAATGAGTAATACGTCACATAGATCTTTAATACAACGGAATTCTTTTAATCACCTATAAAATACTATATACAATTTTAGGTGCCTTCTTGAAAAGTCGGTAAATATTTAGTGTTTGGTTGTCTGTTGTCCTTGCATTTAAAGCTGGCTACTTTGTGCCCTCAGATGCTGCTTCTATTGATGCGTCTCCTTCACTTTTGGGTGCGCTATCTTGAGTTGAATCCAATTCTGGGGCACCCTCAGGTTCATCGTCTCCTAATAACTCTTCCTTGTAGTGGTCGGGATATCTCTTGAAGCACGACCTCATGTTTTCGAACTTCTTGATACAATCTATACCTCTTGGTTCAGTCTCCGAATAAATAAAACATGCAAATGCTTCCTTGAACTCCTCGCCACAAGGTCCATGAGCCATTCCTCCCAAACATGGGCAGTCCCAGTTTATTTCGCCTGTCTCGGGATTGTAAGCACCCTGAGGGGCTTCTCCCTCTTCAGCCGTCTCTCCGGTCTGTTCCTGAGAGGTCTTGCTCTTCTCATCGGAAGCAGTGGTTTCAGGCTTGCCCTCTGCGACCTTCACATCACTTCCACCTGCAGAATTCTCGACTAAAAGCCTTTCGGTCTCGACCTTCTCCTTGTCAGCTTCATTCAGAACCATCACATTATCCCAAGAATTGTACATCATCCAAGATGTGGCCAATCCAAGTCCTGCTCCAAGCATTACCTTCTGGCCAACGGCACCCGTGGAAAACTGTCTACTACTCCTCACGCCCGTTGAAAGAAGTCTTTGACTGAGCCTTGCTGAGTTTGAGCTTCTGTATATTGATCTGAGTATGGCGCGGTTCATTTGGACTGACTATCACTTGCAATAGGTACTGTTCTGCTATGGATTTCTACCTGGAATTGGTAATCGAAATTTTTCAATTTACAAAGCTCTTTATATGAAGGATGATTGAATCAAAGAGCAACGTCAACGATGCCTTCAAGACACTTAAATGGTGTTATAGAGGAGTTTACAGTACGTTTCATCTATTATCATTTAATTTTATGCTATGTGACCTTTTTACGGTGGTTTTAGAGTATGATCAATGAACATTTCGACCAGTGGTGCCAAATAATTCAATGTTAAAGTTGATAGATTGAACCGTTTGCAAGTATTTGGCATTTGTCAGTGTGTATTTACAGGGCTGTTCTGAGCTCATTGGTAGCAGCAGGACACTGTAGTTGCAACTGGCAGAGCTACGAAGTGTATGCAGAAAATATTATCGAATGTGAGCCTGCTATGATGACTTGTTTATATGATTGGTGCTGCCCACTCGTTCTACCATCCAGGAACACCGCATGTGCTCTAAGTTCAGCAGTCTCGATCGATCCTTTCGTTAGCTGTGACGCACGTCCTTGCCTAAATCGGAGATCACCACCTCTTCCTCTATAGGCTCTGTCAAGGTACTTGCCCACATAATGGAGCATATAACCAAAACTATCGACCAACCTCCAGCCATCCTTAAGTACTTGAGTGTTTTGACTGATTCTTTGGTACTTTCATCTCCTATCTTGTTCAATGATTTGTTAAAGTCCTTTATCTTATTTGTCACGCTATAACTTCTCAACTGTGCAGCCGTGATCAAAATGAGCCGATCCAGACAGCTCCTTTGTACCCCGTTGGTCCTCAACGCTGCATTGAGGCCCCTCAACTGTCTAAACATCATCAATTGCGTTTCTTTAACGTTAGATGACTTTTCATTTCGAAATTTTCTATGCTCAGTAAATGACACAAATTTAATAAAGCCGTTGAGATAGCTGATCTAAGCTCAAGGGTTCAAAGACCCTTGCTTGGATGTCTTGAATATCACTGGACACCCAAAGTACATCTTCCAGTATGTAGGCAAGTAACCGATTACCGTTGAAACTTTCAATTCTGTATAGAGGAAGGCCATTTTCCGGATGGTATCTCTTGATCGCAGACATAAGCAAGGCATGATCAGTGCAATACTTTTGAACAGCATCCTTGAATGATGAAGTTAGTGCATATGATGGAATACCCTCGACATTTGTAGACTGAGCCTCAACATTGATCAATTTGGCATCATAATTGATGACTGTATCTACTATTGTTGATAAGGGTGGGCTTGATGATCCGAATAAAGTTGGCACGAGAGGTTTCGCTTTGGCTCCCCCCTCGTGGAGAAGGCTGATACGCTCGATTGATGTGTTGAAGTACCACTCTATCATTCTGGTAATATCAGGATGAGAAAGAAGTCTGGACCTGTTTTTGAAGTATTTGAACCAAGTGAAAAACCACTTTGCAACGTACCTTGCGTTCTCTCTTTTTCCTAATTGATTGTACAATTCCTCCACAATGCGGTTCATTAGAGTGAACTGGATCGATATTAGTATTTGATTCAAGCTTACGTGTCCAAGATCAAGCATGTCAAGAATAATATCAAATACCAAATCTAGCTTCATTTGGTCTTTCCTTTCTAGTGATACGACATCGGTTGTGCCTAAGAATCTGACAATAGAAGCCAAGATGGTTGCTTCCAATTTACTACTTGATCCTTCTTCCATATACCTATCAAATATAATACCCCATACATTAAGTATCCTTCTAATTTCCATGAGAACTGCTTCTTTATATTTTACCTCTCCAGTCTTGAAAAGAGTTGAGTCCCACAAGGATATAGGGTTTAGAAAATCAACAAATTCATTGAACTTTGAAAATATGCTCCTTAGCAAATCTCCAAAAGCGTTAGATTTGTCTAGAGATATTACCAGCAAATAGTCCACAACGTAAACGTGTGGTGCAAACCCTTCGGTGTCACATGCTGGTGCCCATGACTCAACTTGCTTTTCAATTAAGGGAATTACAAACTCATCGCGCAATCTTTGCATCACTCCCAAGTTTTCATCAATTATAACATGGTTATTGAACCATTCTCGTAATATAACCAATATTTCAGAATGAAATTGTTGTGGCGTGGATTTTTCTGTGAGCTTCCTCAATTGACAGAACAAACTGTCATATATGAGCAGGTCCCATTCTTCTGATATAGTGCTACTGTCGTCTCCAATCTTTTTATATAAGTATAACCACTCCATTAAAGTCCGCATGAAGAAACCTTCATAGTTTTTAAAATCATCAAAATGGTTCACAAAAAGTTGTTTCATTTCATCTTGTATCACGGATATGAATATCTTTTTGGCCATTTCGAAGGAACGAAATTCATCGTGGGTAATTTTCTCGAGTACAGACGTGACATACACTATTCTATCCTCTTCCTCGGGTAGACCAACGAGATGAGACTTAGTTTCTTCCAACAACCTTAAGAAATTTTTGGCCAACAGTATATTGCTATCTTGCTTTAATAGCTTTGATGACAGCTTGTCTATCTGAAATTGTAGAAAGGTCTCTTGTTGGCCTAACGTTTGTAAGTCATTATCAATTTGACTCAATATTTTATAGTTCTCTTCCAACTGTTGATACAAATGAGCTCCTATATTATCTCCTTGTGCGCTGTCTGATAGCTCCTTAAACTTGAGAGGAACTTCGACTCCTTTGTTTTCCAAGTTTCGTATAATTTCGAACAAATCTATCTTTGGACGCTTCCTTTCCATCTCATCATCACTACTATCTACTTCCATCCTATCATCTGTCCTCTCGTTTATGGCACCAACTCCTAAACCTTGAGGCCTCAATTTTGTTTGTATTGGGTTCACAATACCCTCCTGCTTCATTCCAAGACCCTTACCTTCTTGGTACCCCATCTTCATCATAATCTGTGCTCCAACTCCATACTTTTGAATATGCTCCGATGGCGTATCTACTTTAATGCCGCCTCTATGTATCGCTGACCATTCCGTTTTCTCGGGAACAAACCTCATATCACTCTCCGTTGCATTCGTGCCCTCGTTTCCGTCCTCTTCATCTGAGTATTCATCAATAGAATTGTCAGACATCGTATGCATCATCGACATCTGAGGTCTGTATTGTTCATCTTTTGTGTTTTGCGTACCACTAGCCTCAGACAGCTTCGTGAAGCTGACCATCCTTGACTTCATTGCTGATCGTGTACTAATAAGTCATCAAATGCCACTATACTTGTGTTTTATTATACTATCTACATACATAAAGATGAAATCAAAATATTTTGTGCGACATCGTTTTAGGTCTACCGATCTTCAACGCTTATCTTCATTTTACGGGCAAAAGAGATGAGGTCCTCCTCGTCCTTCTTCATGTGGTTATCATTTCCTTCTATTTCGTCTTGCACAGACTCTAGACCCTCTGTGACGATTTGTACAATCATCGGTAGGTTAGCTTCGCCAGGAAGCTTCAACTCTTTAGGAATAAAATCACCATTTGTCGATAGCCACTGCTTCCTTCTCTCCCGCTCCTTATCTTGCATGACTCCTAAGTCTTCGTTAAGGAATTTCTTGAGCCTATCTATCACCTTTCGAGGATAAACATATTGCTCGTAATATAGCTCATCGACGTATTTCGTCTTGAAAACACTGAGAAAACAATTGTAGTGGTATATCAATTGGTGGATGGTCTCCAAGTACATTTCGATCGTTCCGTTCTCCTCGTCGCCTTGCGAATTGGGAGGAGGAAGTCTTAGCAATTTGTTGCTCTCTCGTAAAAGCATCAAGAATTTGAGAAATCGTCTAGTTTTGAATTCTCTAAAGTAATCCAACTGCTCTGATGCGTATGAAATAGACGACTCGAGGAACGGGAGCCTTGCATTTATGAACTTCAAGGCTCTGGTTTCATTGTTGGTGATTATATCACACACGGCCCTGAGCTCCTTCAACACCTCAGGAAGCTCCGAAGCATCGTTCTCCAAGACGTTGAAATTGATGTTACTGGTATCCTCTCTCTTGACGAGCTGGAGTGCGTGCGAGCATTGGTCATAGTGGTTGGTTAGCATTTCCAAAATCGAGACGAGCTCATGCTCAAGCGAGGAGTTTTCCTTCATGATTATGTTTGTCAAAGCTTCGTGTTCTGGCGACGACTGTGTGGTGGTCCACTTGAAGTCCAATTGGAGCGGAATCAACTCATCGTAAGTCTTTAGCATGCGTGTGTGGCGCTTGCTGCACTTTTGGAAAGAGTCATTCAAATTGTTCTGGAATTCCTCATGAAGCATTTGGTACACCTTTTCAGTGTTGGTTCTGTATACGTGGACATTGTCGAAGAGAACAGTCAACAACCTGGTCGATATGAAATCCTCCAAGTTCCTGTACTCCGAATTGTCCCCCTGTTTCGCCAATTCGCTGCGTTCAATCAAGTACCCCGGCACCTCTGTCTTGCGGAGTCTGGTCACTATCGCATTCAACTCCTCGATGGCCGGCACCACGTCTCTCTCGATCCTCTCTAGCATCACCGCCCTATCCTTGTATAGCCGTCTCTTGGACTCCTCCACCATGTTGGACACCAAGCCAAACTGTTCCTTCGCCGTGTCTATCATTAGTGCTGCGTAGTCTAGTAGGTCAGGAATACGTTCTGTTAGAAGTATGCCGATATTTTGAAGCAGTGTCTGGGCATTTGAGCACAATTCTCGGGCTCTTTCGAGTGTAACCTGAGCCTCTTCGGTCCATTTTATCACCTTGTTGCGCTTAGACACACCAGTCATACCATAATGTGATGATATAGGGCTAGCTATTTATCAGCTCTCAATGATTTAGATCTCCATGCTAAAGCAATATACAGGCGAACATAATGAGAAATTGACTGAAATATATTTCAAGTCAGAGGAAACCAGCCGTTTTTAAGTGAATATAGACATCTGGCATCGAGCTATTGCATTTAGATACTAGAGAAATAATGGTCGGTGTTGGCGTATTGCAGAATTTGCGTGAAGCAACCCTTAAAAAAGAAGCCATAGAGTTTTCGATAGCTAGAGATGGGACCACCGAGAAGACAGAGAGCATCAAGGAGGCCACACACGTGCAGTTCGGGGCCGGTGGGGATGTGTATGAGCTTAATGAGCTCACCAATTTCTACAACGAGGACGCACCGCAGACTTTGCGGGCTGTGGTGTTTTGTTGGCTCCACGACAGGTCGTCGATTGTGGACTACAAGAACGAGTGTTTGGAGAATGGGATAGCAGACTTCAAGTTTTTGGTGAAAACCGAGCTCACGACATGGCTCAACGGTAACTCTGACACTTGTGCGTTCATAAGGGATGAGAGTGCAGGACAGGCTCAGAAGAACACAGGAGCCGTGCAGAACGGAGCAGAAACTAACGGCAAGAAACACCAGCTCGAGGACCCACAGGTCGAAAGGATCTTACAGAACGAGAGAGAGTCGATAGACCACAACGGGGTGTTGAGAGGATCCAAGAATTTGGATTTCGGATACTTGGTGTCTGATGCTAAGAGATACATCAACCAGTTGAAACGTTCAAAGCCCTCGTCACGGACTAATGACAAAGGAAGCAAGGCAGCAGCTCCGAAAAAGCAGCCCATCATCATCATATCACCAGCTTCCACTGCTATTTTGTCCTTGAACAATATAAAGAGCTTTTTGGAGGACGGAAAGTTTGTAGAGCCAAGCATATCAAGTAGCCATGGCGGTATCACAACTATAAATCACAATTCAGAGAGGTTGATCAGTTCTGCACACCAAATAATGGTTGTGGATAATGTCGATGCTTTTACCAAACCAGAATACTGGGATAGGGTCGTGGCAATAGTGACCACTGGTCAGGTCTGGCAATTTGCTAAATACAAATATTCCAAGCCGGAAGTGTTATTCCAAAAGTACGCTGGATTTTATTTTGGATACCAAGGTGACGTTATTCCTAAACAGATTCAAGACTGGAATGTTCGTGTGGTTCAGGTTGACAGAGGAGAGAAGAGATTTAGAGACAAAGTGATTATTAAGGACTTCTGGTCAGAAATGGAAAAAATATTAGTAGCTAAAGGTTACGGTAAGTATTGATGATACATAATTTGAATGCTGTAATTACAGGTCTGCTAGATTTATAATAATATAAAGTATATACAAGTTTATTCATAGGACCTCTCTAGTTTTATGAATTTGTTATAAATATCTTGAGCTGTCAAATTGCTTACTCTTCTATCGTCTCTAGAGCGTATTGCGAATGTCCCGTTTTCTATGTCTTTGTCGCCTATCATTATAATGTAGGAATAGCCTTTCACCACAGCTTCCTTTATTCTCGACCCGACGGTTTCTGATCTTTTGTCGACATCCACATGGAAATGGTAACCTGTGAGAGGTGATACGCCAGTATTAGCACTTGAAATGTCGCCCAGTAATTGCTCCCTCAAGTTTTCTGCTGCAGCGATGTGATTGTCATTGATGGGCACAATGATCGCCTGTCTTGGATTGATCCAGAAGGGCCATTTTCCCTGGTAATGGTCAAGTAGAATTCCAAAAAACCTTTCTATGGAACCATAGACTGCACGATGTATCATAATCGGCCTTTTACCTCTGCCCCCATCGTTGGATATATAATTGAGGTCGAATCTCTCGGGCAATTGGAAATCTAATTGGATTGTTCCTACCTGATGCTTCTTTTTGAAAGCGTCAGTAAGCAATATGTCTATTTTGGGGCCATAAAATGCACCATCACCTGGTCTCATCAGCCAGTTATTCTTACCCTTGGTAGAATCCAATACATCACTTAGTTGAGCTTCTGCTTTGTCCCAGCTTTCCAACTCACCTATGTAGCCACTATCTGGTCTCGTAGACAAAAGAAACTCTATCTCCTCTTCTTCTATACCGAAAACTTTATACGACTCAACAATTAGGTTGATGGTGTTCTCTATCTCTTGTTTTATTTGTTTCATCTCACAGAAAATATGACCGTCATCCTGATGAAATCGCCGCACCCTGGTAAGTCCCGAGAGCGCACCACTAGACTCATTTCTATGCAATGACGAGAAGTCTGAAAATCTCACGGGGAGCTCATTGTATGACCTTTCGAACTTAGAAAAGATCAAACAGTGACCTGGACAATTCATTGGTTTGAGACCGTACGCATGCAAATCGTCCTCGTGATCGTGTGTCTGTTCAACGGAGAAGCCATCCTCTTCCTTACTATGGTCGTGGCCTGACACCTTGAACATGTCATCTTTGTAATGATCCCAATGGCCAGACTCTTTCCATAGCTTGTTCTTGTAGATCAATGGAGTAATGACCTCTTGAAACCCGTACTTTATTTGTTGATTCTTCATGAACTGAATGAGCTTGTTAAAAACTCTTGTTCCATGCGGTAGAAAGAATATCGATCCTGGTGT
Organism: Debaryomycetaceae sp. ZIM 2471; assembly: GCA_031081905.1. Lineage (NCBI taxonomy): Eukaryota > Fungi > Ascomycota > Pichiomycetes > Serinales > Debaryomycetaceae > Debaryomycetaceae sp. ZIM 2471. The sequence goes on along the minus strand of JARYTF010000008.1, from coordinate 44,325 downwards.
TAGAGGATCTGTTGTAAATAGAAGCTGCTTACTCGATATCAACTGGTTGGATTGAGTCGAGGACTCTTTCTTGCCCACATTAGAAGTTACTCTATTCTGAATAAAGCGTCTCGTTATCAAGGTATTTACACCTGGGAACCTCTGTATAAGAGGACCTTTGCGAAGCCCTGTTATTCCTTTCATTCAGACTTTTATGGTAGAAAGCTAAAGCTATCAAAGTTGAGAATATGGATCGTGATATTTCAAAATTTTGAAAAATTACTCCAGCTCTTACAATAGGAACGTTAGATTTGAATACAACTGGTTATATATATGTATATGATGATTTTCTTGATGCCGAATTGTCGTGCTTGTCTTCTATGCTTCTTGTTTTACCTCGAGGGGATTTGTGGCCTCTGATAACTTTGCCGATTTTTCTTCCTTAGATACTGAACCTGCAGTAGCATTGCTGGTGGCCTTAGACTCACGCCTGGTATCTTTCTGCTTCCATCTGAAGTACTTGACCTTGAATCCACTGAAGGTCTTGAATTGGGTGGGTCTCTTTGCCCATTTTTTGCTGGCCTTCCTGGTCTTATCGAGTGAGAACAGCCCCGTGGCGATGCTGTTCATAGTCAAACCAGATGTAGACGACTCTCTCAAGCCGGAGTTGATCTTCGAGTTGTTGGCGTTGTAGGTACTCAAGTTGTTATTGTCGATATTACCGCCGTTCTTCGTCACCGCTCCCTTCGCTGCTCCAGTGGCATTTTTTCCTCCCGCAGGCGACGGAGACGATGCCTTCGACGCCTCTGAAGACACTGTCGCTGTTCCCTTTTTCGTTCTAGCCCTTGAGGGAGACGCAATAGCAGGCAACGATTCCAAGAAGGTGGAAGGCACGTTCAACTTTACCATATATTTCTTCTGTGCCATGCTCAAACTCTGCAAAATTTCTTATACGTGAACCAAACACCTTACAGATGTGCTCCTCGACCCGGCTTATACTTCGCAGCTGTAGATATACTGTCCTGACTCTGCTAACGAAGAAAAAGTAGATCTCTAAAATTTGATTTTTCAATGATTCTCTACCTTTATGTAAAACTCATTTTTCATATCAGCTAGATAAAGATTTCATTGATGTGTTCTTACAATGTCCAGGCCAATTGAAAGACCAGGTGAATTCACGGTGTTGCCTTCAGGGTTGGACATGCTTTCGGACAACTTGAAGCTTGATGTTAGAGCGCATCAAAGAACATACGAAGGAGCCTACACTAGAAGTGCTATAGGATGCTTGTCATTTTCACTCTTGTTGATCAAGATATTCTCGCTGGAGTTCTTGCCAATTGGAATCGTATACACCGTGTACGGCTGTATCTTGTACGGGATAGGTGTTATGAAGGCTTCGAGGGTGGACATATACTACAATCCAAAGAAAGACATGGAGGTGTTTAGGACTAGTGGGGATACGGTTTTTATGTTGAGCATGATTAGTTTGCTCAGCTATACAGCTCTCTTGGTTTTAGTTATTCGTATGTGAGTTTGCAAATATATTTACAGGCAAAATTGTCCAATCCGTGTTGGATAAATGCTATATCAAGTGAGTGCACCCAAGCCGAAGACGATTAGTTGGAAAAGCAATTGAAGAGACCAAAACCCGACTTTTCTCATGCGCATGAGTTTTGCCTCTTCATCGGCCACGTAATCAACAAAGCTGTCGTATACTTCTTCCGAGATGTCGTCCATTAGTAGAGAGTCATAAACTGTCCAGGATCCACTGAAATCAGCGATGTTTTTGACAATCCTACTCTTTATCTCAATGAACGTGTTCTTGGAGTTTATGTATGCGACAATAGGCCTGATCAATGCGTAATTGATATAAGAAAGCTCGGGGGCCTTGAATGGTAACATGGCTCTGACGTTGTTGAGGCGAATGGTGAGATCAAGAACGAAATATTTCAGAATATCATTACCATTGTGCTCAGTAAGACGTACGTGGTGGTCGGGATACTTTTGTTTTTTAACTTCAGGATTCTTATAACGGTTCGCCTCCTTGGCAATGGATTCTGCTATCAAGTTAACTATTTCAGTTACGTTGAGAACGTCATTCTCCTCTGGAACCATCACATCTCCTATCATATCCACTTTACCACTAGTGATCCAACCAAACGGGCCTTCTAGTCCCGTATTTAGATGGTCAAGGTTCAATGAGTCTACCCTTAGTCTTGTAACTCGGTTCCAGTGCAAAGACATGTCACTATCGTCGTCAAAGTCGTTCAATCGTTGCTTTTTATGTATTGTGAATAACGAATTATCATATGAGCCGCTCACAATATTTGCATTCAAAAAGTCAAAAAACAACCAGTGCTTTCTAAGTCTAGAAAGCTCACAATTGTAGATCGCCACATCGAAATGCCTGAAGTTGTCTGGTTGCATTAATTTGAACAAAACGTCTTCCATTCGAAACAGGTTGAATTCAAAATCACCTGGCTGCGCAATGTTTTTATAATTCGTGGCATCATCGTCAGGATCCCAATGGACGTGTGTCCTATCCACAACTCCCCTTAATCCTTTGATTTCGATCTCATCGATTATTCCTGTCGCATTCACCCATTTATTAAATGACAATGATACATTAACTTCCTCTATTGTAACGTCAAATTGAGTATAATTTCCGTCATCGAGATCCTCCTCTGCTTCTAGATTTATCAGCTCAATATCGTCTTGGGGCTTCTGTAAACTAGCAGCATATGCTTCTGCCTGTGATCCCTTCATGAATTTTTTGGACGATTTAGGCCGTCTACTAACGAAGCATTTCTTGAAGCTGATTTTTCCGTCTGACCAACCAGGGACTATAGCATGTTCGAAAGTAACAGTGAGCTTTGAGTTCTGAGTGAGAAACTCACCGACCTTCCTTGCGACAAATTCTTGGGCAAAAACTGTGTTAAAGGTTAATATGATTAATGAGAAAAAAGTAGTCGTTCCTAAGAAAAATAGTAGGGCATTCCCCATAACAATCCAGGAAAACAATGCCGAGTAGTCATCTGTGTTGAAGGGTCGGTTTGATTTTTTTAGGAACCACTTGAATCTCACCCTTAGCCTTGAAAAAAACGACGTCGCCTCCGAAAGAAGTTGCTCTCTTGTTATTCTTAGTCTTGAGGGTTCCTTCTCCTTAGTTAACTGCTCTATTTCGAATTTGTCCTTCTCTGTAGATATTTTCTTATCATTCTGCGGTCCCTTATCCTTCAAATGCACTTCTTTATTTCTTATATTAAAGTTGGAGCTTATCTTCGATGATCCATCTGATGCACTCGGTTTGAAATCCTCTACCTTTTCGTTCTTCTGAAAGTTTCTCCCACCTTGTTGTCGATATCGGCTTGCCGAGTGGAAGTATGAGACGCTCGAATGAGTGTTTCCAATGCGAAACTGAGGCTGTCTCAACACCGTTGGTCGAAGAATAAGACTGGCCTTGATTCGTCCTATGCCACAAGACTGCCGTATCGGTCTGCAAAGGAGCATGGCGCTTTGAAATGCAGTTCTTTTCCTCTCAATATAGCTTTACCACCTTCTTGTGGATTGCCTTATCAATCTTCTCGTCCTTCAGATGACAATGAACTACTACCCCAGGACTTCAAAGTAGCAATTCTTCGGAGTGGTCCAAAAAAATTGTGTGCTCCGGTATATAGATCAAGCATCTTGGATGCCTTCACTAAGCTCTCTCTACGTCAGCCCACACATGAGTCGTCGAGAGACAAGGAACGAATCCCGTTGCAAACGATGACTCTAATTGATGCTTGGTATTCTCAATTACGCACTTGTGGTGTCCATTTACAGTTGTGTTTTGGAATTCACTCACCGTTCCACGGCTGAAAGATTATAATATTTGCCAAATTTATGAAATGTATGGAATAAGTCAACATCCAAGAATACAGGTGAGCACTGAAGTATAGCTGTGTAAAGCGGCTTCGGTCAGTGGATCAAATATGTCCGACCGAGTTCTAAACGACGCACATATTATCGGTGCAACAATTGAAAATACATCCTTTCTGCCACCTTGTACCCACTCTCGTAATAACGCGGTTCTCGCTAACTCTTGATGCATATTGGCCAGTCCAAAAACGAGGCATCTTATCGTTATTGGACGGGTGTGACTTGATCTTGTAAAAGCCAAATAATAAAGAGAAATGGGTGCCGGTGGAATATGTGAGGTTCGGTTGTTTCTGACTCATTTCGCAGCAATTTGAATTGGCATTGACAGAATGGGAGTTGATGCGACATCAAAGCCGGAAGTCTGCAACAGACAAGACGCAGCCAGTAGACAAAGAGCTTACTTATCGGCACGATGAGCGTGGAGTTGGTCTTACAGGATCTTGATAAAATGACAATTCATCGTTCTTGGAGTCTCCACCCATAGTGCCTAATCGGGAAGCTCGTATCAACTATCTCGAGATATAAAGGAGGTGCTTGATACAATATAAGATTGGCACCATCCTCCTTTTTCTCGGAAGAAAGAAGTATACGAACCCAGGGGATTTTGAAACAGTATGTCAGGCAAAGAAAGTACGTCAAAACCCATTGTGCCGTTCGGTAAAGAGTTCAGAAGGAAGTATTTCTGCAATTTGGAGCCAAACGTTACATCAGTGAATCATGGGTCATATGGAATGATCCCACAGGTCATCCAGGATAAGTTCACGGAGTACATGACAAAGGAGTATCTTTTTTCCGATGGATACATCAGAATACAACAACCAAAGGATTATCGAAGATCTCTTCAACAGTTGGCGAAGCTTTTGAACTGTGACTATCAGAATTTGGCGATAATAGACAACGCTACCGCAGGTGTGAACACTATTTTGAGAAGCTATCCGTTAGATAAAGGGGACAAGGTGGTTGTGCAGAGTACAGTGTATGGCTCTTGTGGTAATACTGTACGATTTCTAGAGAAAAGATCTGGAATTGTTCCGTTAGTAGTAGACCTAGAGTATCCGGTTGATGATGAGGATATCCTTGCAAAGTTTGAAGCAATATTCTCCAAAGAGAGTCCCAAGATGTGTATGTTCGATACCGTAACCTCCATGCCTGGCGTAAGATTCCCTTTCGAGAAGATGACTCGCTTGTGCAAGAAATACAACGTTCTTTCACTTATTGATGGAGCACATGGAGTTGGCTTAATTCCCATCAACCTCCAATTTGCGCCAGATTTTTTTGTATCCAACTTACACAAGTGGCTTTTTGTTCCTCGTGGGTGTGCTGTGCTTTACGTCAATGAGAAGCACCATAGACATATCCAAACGTTGCCGGTGAGCCACTCGTACGTTGATGATGATGCCAAGCTTTCAGACGAGAAGAACAAGTATCTCTTGGTTTCAAAGTTCACCTTTACTGGAACGAAATCATTCAGCTCGATCAAGTGTATAGAAGATGCAATAGCATTCAGGAATGAGGTCTGTGGAGGAGAATCCGCAATTCAAGACTACTGCAATAACTTGGCAGTAAAAGTGGGAGAAACCGTCGCCAAAAGATTGAACACCACTGTTTTAAAGGGTAAGGGTAATGATTACAGTACTGCGATGGTTAATGTCGAATTTCCTTTTGATCGTCTAGCAAAAGAGAATGGAGTAGGCATAGTGTTGCAGGATCTAGAAAGAGACCCCTTCTATATCGACTATTGTCAGTTCAAAATGATAGAAGAGTACAATACAATGGTGCCCACGATCATACACAACAAGAAAATGTTTGCCAGGTTTTCTTGTCAGGTTTACAACGAGTTATCAGACTATGAATATGCTACTGAGGCGTTGATAAAAAGCTTTGTCGATTTCTTCCAAAGTGACTACTGCCAGACATATAAAAAGTTATGTTGATTCTATTCTAAATAGTTTAGGTGTAGCGATCTAGCCGAACATCTATATGGCAATCTTTAATTGCTGAGAAGCAAATATTACCAACTGTATTAAATTATTGTTAGTCTTTTGTCAATCATCTAAAGTCGAAATCAAATAATCAAGATACTATAGTTTTCTCAACCATTTGAGGTATGATTAGTATCAATGTATGAACATATAGGTACAATTTTGGTATTTGCATGAAACTAGCCTCTCACACTAAAATTTACATTGGTTTGGGAATTGTCTATCAGTGAGTGGACTTGGATATACGCCTGCTGCTGTCAATCTTTGGAAATCCCACTCTATGGCATCCTCACACTTCCAGTTCCAGAAGATCCATCCTCCAGTGTACTCGAAGGCATCCAATTGTGCTTCAATGTATTTACGAACGTTTGTTCTGTATTCATCGGACCAGCTAGAAACTTCAAGATAGCTGCTGCAACTATCAATATAGGTGGAGCCTTCAAAGTCACCTGAGTATCTTGCACCAAGGCCAACACCGTTAAGCCATCTGGCACAGTCAGTCAAGGCAGCCGCCCATTCTCCAGCCACGCTCCAATGGTACTCCTTTTTGATATCTGAACCCCAGCTACATGCGACTTCAACATGCTGGTCAATGGATCTTGCCAACTCCTCTGGAGAGAAAACCTGGTAGTGATGATGGTCAATGACCACATTCCATGCACCATCCTCGACGGTCATGAAGTCATCCCAGTAACCCGGAGGCTGGAATGCCTCTTGAAGAATCACAGCATTGACAGAGCCAGTTGCCCTGAGATTGTCGTATCCGTCTTTGTAAAATTGCTTCAACTTGTCCATGTCAAGCACCGAACCCAAGGGCTCGTTAAGTAACTCGACGCCAACCACCACGTCCTCGTAGTCGTAGGCTCCATACTTATTGCTCATGTATTTCAAGACATCCAAGGTAATGCTGGTGTTGTCACCCTCTTGGAAACCGTATACGTCTCTCCAACCGGAATTATCAAAACCATTCTGGGAACCGGGTGCACCGTGTAAATCAACCCACGCCTTCAAGTTATGTTTTCTACACCATTCGAGCGCCTGATCCAAGTACTTCTCTTGGCCCTGGACGTAAGGGTCATTGTCCAACAAGTGGAAAGCCCAGTATCCAATGGGGATTCTCACCGTATTGAGCCCTGCATCCGACATCTGCTTGAAGTCGTCCTCGGTGAGCCAAGTCTTCCAGTGTGCTTCCAAACGTTGTTTGCAGACTTCCTTGCCCAATTTCTGGCAGTAGTGGTACTCGTCCACCGGCACCTGTGAGTCGTCTCCTGGCTGCGACCACAAGTCGAAAAGCGAGGGAGTGATGTATGGCTCAAGCACGAACCACCCTCCCAAGTTGACACCTCTCATGATGTCTTTCTCGTAATCCCAATTCAATCCTCTCTTCTTCAACCCTGCTCCAGCAGCGTTCGCCTGCAAGGGCACCGCCTGCGCGACGCTGAGTCCCAAGAGAATCACGATACTGAGTATCAAATTCATTTCGCACTTAGCTTATTCTTACCCGAAGTCTCCAAAGGGTCCTTCTGCGATGATGCAGTTGTTGAACTAGTGTCTGTACCGTGCTTCAGCGTAGATAATGAACCCGTCCAGTATCTGATGCTCGCCTGTTTCTTCTGTCGCGACCGCTGTTGCTCTCGCCGCTATTTCTGCCTTACTCGTAGTATGGCACCGTCGATCCTGATCTTGTTGCTAAACCTGCAAATGCTCCAGTATATATAGGATCCAATTCGCAACCCCTGGTTATATGTGGGTTTAAATACAAACTATTTATAGTTCGGCTGCTCCGCTGGATGTCTAACAGGTCTGTCTTCTTATACACCAAAGAATCGAACCGCCGCCTTGTCGTTCAGCTGCCCTGTCGATCTTTTATTTGCGCTATTTCCGTAGTCGCCTAGCCGCCGAGTAACACGAATGGTCTGGTGGCTTGTCGCTGTTTGTACACTTGTGTTTGTGTCTGGCCCACGCTGTATTGTCTGTGCTCAAGCTGTCGTCTCACCCGAGCTGTATCGTCTGATCGAACTGGGTCGTCTACTTGGATATACGTTGGGTCTATATACGTCCCGGTTAATAGTGAGCTGTGATGGTAGTAAACAAACGAAGCGATTAAAACCCAGGGCCAAACGCACTCTATATAGTAGCAACCAGAGAACGTCAATTTGTGAGCTGTTGCATAACCCTACAGGGAGAATAACCAGAAGGCCTACAGTAGGATCCGTCTGCGTGCCTGATGATACACGGGAATATCACATTAAGGGATGAAATACAAGGGAGTTCACAGAGCGCCTGAAACGCGTGATGATGTGCAGAATTGCACGTCCCGACAGAGTTTAGGAGTAATTGCATCGGGGCGACAGATGGGAGGCGGCTGCTTGATAAGGAGAGGGAGTTTCAGAGTTGGGAAGGAATTATTAGCACCGAAAGTGGAACAAAGGTGGAGGTTGTCAGGGCCACAAATAGCTGCGTCGGGGAGTCGTTGTCTCGGGGGAACGGTGGTGGGTACCGCTTAGGGTGTCGCGGTGGTGGCGAGGTTGGGGTGGCAGGCTAGGGGCTGCTACTGCTGAGCAGCATTAGAGCGTATTTGTTTTGCTGCTTACTTGTTACTGCCTTTTTGTTCTACTGCTGGGATGTAGACGGTGGGAGGCGACGAGAGAGGCGACGAGGGAGTCGACGAGCGCAACCACTGAATCATGGCATTAGTCAATGGCATGACCCAGCGTTTAGTGCCGAGCATGTCGACCTTGCAGCCCGGCTTGGGCTCACTGTGTCACAGGAGTTCTTGCCTAGTGACCGTTTGCAGTCTCCAGAGTTGATGCTTCTCCGCACGTTGCAGCCCTCTGGTGAGGGTTGCGCCGCCTCTGTCGCCCCACGGGCCCGTAGGCCCTGTTTCCAGTCGCCACGGTTAGTAGAACGCACCCTGGCTCGCTGCAGTATAGTGGTGCTCTAAAATACCTAGTACAGTAGTGGGTCTCGAGACGTCTCTATTGTTAAGGCGGCAACGCGAGCAACTGGATTGAGCCATGTTTCCGACCTGCATACGCGCCGGTCGCCCTTTATGCTTTGCGGGCATCAGCTCCAAGAGGCTGACGGGTGAAACAATACATTGGTGTTGGATCGAGCACGTAAGCAGAGACGCAACTGCGCTTGGCCGAGTCGCCAAGGGTTGAAAACTGGTGTCATTGGCGCTCGCGGTGACTGAGGGCTGTGATGAATGACACTTGGCGTTTGACGATGATCTGCCGGAGAAGAAACTCGCAGACTATTGCTTGTGGAGTCGTGCTGTAGTAAGCGCAACAGCGAGGAGAAGTCGTTGCACAATAGCACTGTTGCTACTCGGTGCCATGTGACGGTCGCCCAGTTGTACAATTGTACAATTGGACATTTATAGACATTCTTGGTCACTTTCGATCGGCGGTTTCAGTAAGCGAAACTCTCTTCACTATTGCGTAGATGTTTTTTTCCCTCTTGGGAAGCATTTTAGCAATGCTCGCAGCGCTCCTTTGTGAGCTTTTCTTGCGCAAGAATAACGACGATCCTCTAGATTTACACACGTGATGCTAGTGGGCGTCGCAAGCTGTTGTGTCGTTCAAGAGGGTCATTGAAGATCGGCATCGAAGAGTGTCGTTGTAGGCGTGTCGTTGTAGGCGTGTCGTATCTCAGGCCAGTGTCGCAGAAATGTGTCGTTCCAGACAAATGTCGTATCGCACCTGACGGAGTGTCCGAGGCAGACGACAGACACTCAGGGGGGTCAAATGGGGGCACCAGGTGGTGGCAGTGAACCTTGAGAACTGGGCTAGGAAGGACCATCCGTGTGCCGGTGTGGGGGACTTCGGGGGCAAGCGTTTGACGGCTTGGTGGTCCTGGTCTTTGATCTACAATGGTGTTGATGCTATCTGTGATCAGACAGCATATGATTTCAATGCTGAGAATTGATGATGCTCACGAACTGGATCTGCTGCTATTAGGGACTTGAGTTCCTTCGCTGCCGATTGACACACTCAATGGAGATGTCAATATCGCTCTAAGATACCAAATCGACCCCTCTCCTGAGTCTGAAAAACTACCTACGCACTCTACAGATCCATATGCTCCGAGCCGTAAAGGAACTCATGTCCCGCATACGTGCAGCTGTCGCAGAACAGTGTGCTGATCGTTCACTATATTGGCGATACTGATAAGATAGCGAACGTATGGCTCTGGGGTTTGGAAGGTTTGCTCTCGTCTGATTGGTTTGCACCCGCGCGAACTCATCGAATCGGTTCCAAACTTTTTCAAATGCCCTCGCTGTCTCGAAATAGAAATTCTAGCCTTGTACAGAGGAGCTTATCAATCTTAATCTATAACGAACTATTGGGAGAGGACTATCGTTGGATTGACAGCTGGAGTGGCTTCCAGTTTAATATATTAATAACGTTGATAGAATCGACAATTCCTTGTAATATACTTTTTATATGACAGTGTCAGGATGCCCATCAACTCTAGGACGGACGAGGATTTTATTCCTGGAACATTGAACATATATGCATCTGAGGCCAACGAGGAAGAGGATGGCGAGTATTCCACAGAGCCACAGCTCAAGAAAAGAGGCAGAATCATTCTCATTCCCCAACCAACCAACTCCCCCAACGATCCGCTAAATTTTTCAGCTCTCCACAAGTTCATCAATTTTTTCATCGTCGCCTTCATCACTGGACTAACAGCAGCAACATCGAACGACGCGGGGGCTACTCAGGATGCTTTGAATGAGTTATACGGCATCAGCTTCGATTCCATGAACACTGGTGCTGGTGTTCTTTTTTTGGGTATTGGTATTGGAGCATTTTTCATCGCACCTTTGGCCTCTTTGTACGGAAGAAAAATAGCTTATTTTATTTGTATTTTAAGTGGATTACTAGGAGCAGTATGGTTTGCATTGGCCAAGAGGACGGCAGACACCATTTGGTCTCAATTATTCGTTGGTATATCCGAATGTTGTGCCGAAGCACTAGTCCAGTTAAGTTTGAGTGATTTGTACTACCAACATCAGCTTGGTTCCGTTTTGACAGTTTACATTATCGCAACCTCTGGGGGAACATTCTTAGGGCCACTTATTGCAGGATTCATCACTCAGTATTGCGGATTCAGATGGGTAGGCTGGGTCGCTGTTATCATATCTGGCGTATTGCTCTTAGTCATTGTGTTTGTGATGGAGGAAACATATTTCGACCGATCACTCTTCATGGGGGTGTTGAATTCCAACACCCTGGTCCTGGGAAACAGTTTTGAAGCTACGAAGGGAGAAAAGGACCAGAAGGATTTCCAAGATGGAGAAGGTAAATTTCTGGGACGGGTCGCAGAAGTAAGTGAAAACGGATCTGATAAAGTGCAACCGGTTGTGAGTATGGGTGAGAACGATCCCCGTAAATCTTATTGGAAACGCATCCAAATGATTACACCATCATCGAACTTGAAAGGAACAGGGTTCCTCCAGTACTTGAGATTGTTGAAGATGCAGTTAAGAGTCTTTCTATTCATTCCGGTCATTTTTTCAGGGTTGGCCTGGGGTATACAAGATGCATTGCTTACGTTCTATCTTACAGTGGAAGATGACGTTTACTACGATGCTCCCTACAACTATTCAGATACTGGTGTTGCTTTAATGAATATCCCTACCTTGATAGGTTCGATTATAGGGTGTGTCTACGCAGGTACCGTAAGTGATTGGTTCACCATATGGCTTGCGAAGAGGAACAACGGCATACAAGAGGCAGAATACAGACTTTGGTTCATGTTCATCCCAGCCATTTTGTCTCCTATCGGCTTGGTAATTTTTGCAGCCGGTACAGATCAACATTGGCCTTGGTTCCCAACCTATTTCGGATTGGTTCTTGTGGGTCTCGGATTTGGTGCATCTGGCGATGTCACCTTGTCTTTTTTGATGGATGCTTACCCCGATATGGTCATAGAAATGATGTGTGGTGTGGCCGTAATCAACAACTTTATCGGTTGCATTTTCACATTTGCATGTTCTCCATGGCTTGAAGCTATGGGCAACACCCATACATTCATCATACTTGCTGTGATAGAATTTCTTATTATGATGAGTGCCGCGCCCATGATATATTACGGTAAGAGAATACGTATATGGACCAAGGATTGGTATTTGCAATACTGCGAGGTCCGTGATGGTATTTAGAATTTCATACGAATATATGCAATGTCATATTTTTTCACTCGGTAAGGTCGTAGCACATTGCAGCTGCTATAAAGCCACTCCTTATATCACAGACCCGTCAAATATGATTTTGCCCGCTCCGTCTACCCTTTTCATTTTGGTCAATCTGCCATTAGCCGCAAATTGTCGCAGCCATTTGAAATCGAACACTAAATGATCCTCCAGAAGCATCATATTAAAAAAGTCAGATTTTAAAGCTCATCAATGTCCAGAGGGTCATCTAAATATCAGTGTGTCGTCATCTGGAACAACCTTAACGGCCTGGGTATTGTCGTTGTCCATTCCTATAGTTGTTTTGCTAACGTTAATTCTCATAGGGCAAAAACCCTCGCTCCATATTACGTGCACTCACCGAAAAGATTTTTTTCAAGAATCATAAAATTTCAACCACCAGTCTTTAGAGAAGTCTTATAGTCAACTATACAAACTAAGAATAGTCTGCACAATTTAATATTGCTTAAATTGATTATCTCTAGTTAAAGTACGAAAGAAACTATGTCCGCAGAAACTGCTTTATCATACGCCGCCTTGATCTTGGCTGACGCTGAGGTTGAAATTTCCTCTGACAAATTGGCTACTTTGGTCGCTAAGGCTAACATCGAGGTTGAGCCAATCTGGAGTGACATCTACGCTAAGGCTTTGGAGGGTAAGGATTTGAAGGAGTTATTCTTCAACATCTCTGCTGCACCCGCTGGAGGTGCCGCACCAGCTGCCGGAGCTGCTGGAGCATCTGAGGAGGCCGCAGCTGAGGAGAAGCAAGAGGAAGAGAAGGAGGAATCCGATGACGACATGGGTTTCGGTTTGTTCGATTAAGTTCATTGATTTATCAAAAAGTTGGAATAATGTTGGCTGGTATTTCATTGAAAAGTAGGAGGAACTGTTCGATCAGTGGCCTATACCACTCAGGTGGAGCCTTTGTAATATCTAATTTTGTCGAGACGATACAGTATTTAAGTCTATATTTTCTAGTTGATATGCATATAACTTGTTGAATAAAAAGATAAAAAACGTCGAAACAAAGGTGTAGCTTGTAGCACTTGAAGAGATTGGTCGCAATTTTACATGGTAATTTTAGAGTACGATTTTGACTAGTGATGGAAAAGAAGAATCAATGATGATCTGATCCTCAACTTAACATGTACAGCAGAATTACTCCATCTTTGGGGGTCGACTACAGATAAACAAATACTTGGACCATGTCTTTATTACTATTAAAACCAAGAAAATATGAAACAGCAAATAAAAATATACAAACAGTCAATACATCAGCCGCACTCCCTGAAGATGGGAAGATGGTAGACGAGAATGCGAGTCTATCTCCAAACACCCAGGCTAATGAATGTGTCTCCTTTCTACTATTTCATTTATTTCTTCTTTTTATCAGATTCAGCCTCAGCCTTCTCCTTGGTACGCTTCTCTCTGATGCCCTTGTATTTTTGGTCAGACTTAGCCAATCTTAAGGTTCTGAAAGCGGTTTGCTCTTGTGCCTCAACAGCTCTTGGTGTAGAGTCCACAGCAAGTTGTTCAACTGGGAAGAGAGCAGATGTGTCAGCTTGTTTGAAAGATCTGGCCTCAGATGCTTTGGTTGACTTGTCGAAAACAACCAACTTGCTCAAGTATGCTTGTAATCTGGCAACATTGACATCGAATGTTTCTTGTGATTTGTTCTGTCTTCTGTGATCGACGGCAATACCAACGGTTCTGGCGTACTTGGCAGTCAATCCAGCAGCCTTCAACTCAGTCAAGGTGAATCCTCTACCTGCTCTGACCTTTCTGTTGTATTTGATGGTTGGTGCTCTGACAACTGGTCTCAAAGCATCGATTGGCTTTGGTGCAACTTGTGCAGCCTTTCTCAATCTAGATTGTCTTCTAGAAGCCTTCTTACCGGCCTGGTCAAAGTGAACTTTGACACGTTCTTGCCAGTGTTTTCTAAAGTGGTTCTTTAATAATGGTAAGTTCTTAGAGATAGCCATTTTACCTGTCTGATACTTTGACTTATTTCAAGATAGAAAACTGTCTGTATTAAAACTTTTCAGATTGTAGAATGAAAACTTTTTAAAGAGAGTGAAGAAAATTTTCCTTGAGTGGAGGTCTCAGGGTAACGAAGGGGCGAAAAAAAAATTCGCGAGACATCGACTTAGCGAGCCGTAGCGAGAAATCACAGGGGGGCCACGGCGATATGTGTCGCAGTGGTCGCGCAGTGTGTTGCGGGTGCGGACGTACGACTACTTGCATACTGAAATATACCGGGCACGAACCAGATTCAAAAATGTCGTTCGTCTCGAAACCTGCTGAGTCACTGCTTACGTCAACATTAGATCTGAAGAAGTCACCAGCGTATGGCTGGAGCAGCTTCGAGAGAAAGAAGAGGGCTCTGATGCTCGCGGGAAAACGTCACAAATGTCAATGCGTAGGAACTGATAGCCAGAGTTTGCTGGAGTGTTATGCTTTCACAACAGAGCTGCAGCACTGGGACTGGACCAAGTCCGACCAAGTAAGACACAGCAGCCATGCCAACAAGTGATAAACACGTGTGGTAATACAGGGCTAACACCTAGCGAAATAACAGAACAAACGTGCAATATATACAGGATAATAGACTGTTTTGTGTCACAAAGACTTGGACGAAATTTTTTTTGTGTCGTTCCGAGTGAAAGGTCTCTCTGAGAAACTGTAGAGCTAGTGAAATTTTTTAGATTTCATTATTGAAGCTGTTTTAGATATATTTGAAATATATAGAAGAAGCAAAGATGTCTACTCCATCTGTTCAAGTAAGTATCATGAGGACGAGAAAGCTAGAGGAGTTCTGTTGGGAGCTGTGGTACGAAAGTGAGAGAGATTGGAGGTACGGGACAGGAAGACCAGAGATGAAGTGAATGGTAGAATTAGAGACAGAGGTCAGAAATTTGAAATGGGTGCGACCATCCGTTGGATAGTTGTATCACAGAGGAGAGACAAGCTAAGGGACTCAAGGGGAGGGATATTGGAATCGACCGACTCGGAGGACACAAAAGATTTCAGTCGAGGGCAGGGATCTGGCTTGGTGAAAGGCCACCTGCGCACCCATTTGAAGGCACCACGAAGTCTCGGGTGGTTGTTGAGAGGCACTGGCAACACGGATCGACTAGATGAGGGGGTCGAGATTTTTTCAGATTATTCGGTTTGCGGCTCTATCTTGGCTTTTCTGTTCCCTATGTTCATTTCGATCACTTATCACTACACAACTGCAATGACTATTCTCGAAGCAGATCAAACTATGTATTCGGACGAGCAGGTCCAAGGATACCGTTTTTGACGTTTTGAACACAGTTACTAACAAACATAGACTTTCGGTAAGAAGAAGACTGCTACTGCCGTTGCCCACGTCAAGGCCGGTAAGGGTTTAATCAAGGTTAACGGTTCTCCAATTACCTTGGTGCAACCAGAGATCTTGCGTTTCAAGGTCTACGAGCCATTGACTTTGGTTGGCTTAGACAAGTTCCAAAACATTGATATCAGAGTTAAGGTCACCGGTGGTGGTCACGTTTCTCAAGTTTACGCTATCAGACAAGCTATCGCTAAGGGTTTGATTGCTTACCACCAAAAATACGTTGACGAGGCTTCCAAGAACGAGTTGAAGAAGATCTTCGCTTCTTACGACAAGACTTTGTTGGTTGCTGACTCCAGAAGAATGGAGCCAAAGAAGTTTGGTGGTCGTGGTGCCAGAGCCAGATTCCAAAAATCTTACCGTTAAGCTATTTACTACATATTATGTTACTATAGTGCAGTTAATCGGCTTTTCTAGTGTTGGGGATTTCAAATAGCTTTGAGGGTATTTGAACATCTCTGCTCATCCTTTTTTATTATCTAATGTATAAATAAAAACATGTACTCGTGAACCTCAGTCGTAGATCAAGACTACGAGAATATGCTAGTCCAAGAAGGAAGCCCTACCAAGTGTTGCAATATGAGTGTCTGCACAAACAATAGAGCTCAAATGTAAAACAAGAAAAAAGAACATGGGGCGAGCTGGGAATTGAACCCAGGGCCTCTCGCATATTTGAAGTTGAAGAATCCAACAAGCCCAAAGCGAGAATCATACCACTAGACCACACGCCCATATTTACATTTGTTTTATGCTTTGGAAAATATACAATCTATACATACACTGGTGATCTCGATCTTCGAGTAGTGAAATATATGTTGATATATAGATTACAGTCTCTGGTTGATCAAACGTTTCTATTAGTGAATTTATAAGCTTGTGGTTCCGTCAAGGCTCAGAAATATACCACCTCATCAACTGACTATCAGAGAGATGTTCTGGATAGACGGATGTCCTCGATTCTCAGTGCCATTTAATGTTGGCGAGGACATAGTTCGAGCCATACATTTGGATCACACCCCTTTGATCGTGGTGTTGACTAGCAAATCGGTAATGATATATGACCAGAATACTTTTCTTCCATTGACAAGGCATACTAGGTCAGAGGATAGTTTGCATCAGAATGGCATTAACATCGATATGCAAACAAAACTGGTGTCGTTGAATACTGCCCAGCTACAAAAAATATCCACCGCAAACGTGTACATACAAACAGACAAACAGAATATCATCATCTACCAAGTGTTCATTGACTACTCGGGATCCTTGTACGAGATATCCAGTTCTAGCAATGATGCGACTTTGCAGGTAGGCCTTCCCTCCAGCAGCATGAGTTCCAAATCGATATTGGCCAATTTGGTTAAAACAGCCACAAAACACATAATAAATGGTGGTGATCACTTACCTGGATTAGAAAATATAGAGCATCATGAAAACGACACTATAGATGACCAATTTGGGAACCTTCACATTGTAGATGCCAGGTTGTCGATCTATCGGGTTTTAAAAATTGGCATAGGTATCAGGAACTACTGGCTCAAACCACATTCACACAACTTGATCGTATTCAATAACTGCAATCAAAAATGCTCCACCAATGAGAGTGATCTACCCGTTGATGACAATTATTTCCAGATTATTAATTTGAAGAACCTTAAGAATGAAATTTTTCAATTGTCCAAACTAGACGGGTATGATACGAATACTAAAGACGGCAAACTATTGTATGTGGCATATAATTCAGGTGAGAATTACATTTTGGCTCTAAACGAGCTGAATGAAGTGTGGGTTTTCTTTTTCTCCTCCTACGACGATAATGAAAATGAAATACGCTTGAAAGGTCAAAAAATTCACGAATTTGATGAATCGCCAAGACTAATTGAGATGATCTTCATCCCTGGCACAAAGTTGGTTTTATTCCAGTCTCTTGAGCATATCAAATTATACTCAATTCTAGAAAGAGATGGAATATATCGATTAAACCATTTGAATGATGTTTTGCAACCTTTGAATCCTAGTGAAATCACAATTGACGCTCAAAATGGTCAGTATCTCACAGTGATGGATAAAATTCTGGGGTACTGGTACATTTACTCCAACTTGGGATCTCTCAGATTTAGTTCCAAGAGCGTGACTGAGGAAGTAAGTGTCAATGGCTCACTGAACGGGGGACAAGATTTCTTAAAAGCATCGCATCTTATAAAATTACCGAATGCAACCACAATGGTGGTTATCAATCTGGAGAAGACAAGGTTATACTATATCGATCTAGCAATGGTTGTTCACGACGGATGCGTACCGTTATCCTTGAGTAGTGAGTACATCAGTTTGATCTCCAATCAAAAGTTTGTCAGATTTCCCTTGCCTTCAAGCTATAAGAAGCTTATCATGGATATGGAGGTATATAGCAGACCGTCACAAAAGAGCAGAGCTTATATTGGAAACTTGAAGGTATCACTGAACAAGTTCAATCAGTTATCTCTTTCGTTTGGTAATAAGTTGAGCGTTTCTACGCCTTACTCATCTGGTATGAATGACTTCAATCATATACTTTGGTCAAATTTCTACAATCATTATATTCTGTCGTTCAACATCATAGATCACTTTTGGTTCAATGGGTTCTTGATCTTTGTAAACAGAACAGTGGAAGACGAAGATGCTATAAAAGATGAAATTGTGATAGTGGATGCCGAATCAACCAGGTATGAAATTGCTGGAACAAAAAAGAAATTTGACACAGACCTCATTGTGTGGCGATATGGCTTTGATAAGGAGTTCATAAAGGTTACATGTATCGAAAAGTCTCCAGAATCCGCTTCCCTAGTGATCATTACTAAAGAATCAGGCATAATTTCTATCGATATGTCAACAAGACACACTGAGTTGAAGAAGAATGTTTCTGATGAAATCGAGACGAAGCCCTCAAAGCTTTACATTAGTGTGTTCAAGACCATACGCTTAGATGCTATCAAAGACAAATTTTCCTTGCATGATATCGTCCAAGTGAGAATGGTGAAGAGACGTAATTTTCTACTTCTATTCAATTATGGTGACCTCTTTTTGTTGAGAAGTCACATACATTTGTCATCAGATGGGTCTACAGAACAGCCTGGTATCCCAAAGGGAGTGGAGATGTATGACTTGGTGAGACTCGGCCACTGTGTAACACAATTCAAATACAAGACACTTGAGTTGGGTAGCCACAAGAGAAAATACATTGCAATCTTCAAAAATTCGAACATAGAGGTCTACAATGTGAATGATCTATTAAATGCAAATATAGAGGCACAGGCAGGCGCAGAATTTTTGGATGTGGTGAATAGTCAAGCTCGTCTGATCAGCATAGAGACAGAGGGGTATCTTCCTATAGACATTCAGTGTACAGTAGAAAGTGGCACCGAGAGATTTCAGTCAATCGATTTGATCGTGGCAGAAAATGCAGCCTACTCAAAGGACAAGGTTGTGTTGATGCAAAGCAAGATATTTCATAAAACGATATTGAATGCATTCATCCAATACGATTTGGAAAACGAGATTCCGCTCAAAACGATCTACAACACCTACAATCCCTTCAAAACATTCTCGTATTGCTTAGAACTTCTTCTCTCACAGTCTCTTATAGACGCCAACCACACCCTCCTTGAGCCTCTCATCCAGCTTATCGAGATGACGACATTACCTGAATCCATTTACATCAACTGTTTGCGAAAAGTCGAAATCAGATACTGGGCAGGTTTTTTTGCGGCATTGCACACGGACTCTCACTCGTTCATGGAAAGACTACTATCAAAAGACAATATCGGGTTATGCTATAACTACTTAATAGTATATCTCAACTACAAAAGAGAAGGTGAGGATGATTCGGAAGCAGACTTTACATTAAGCGCCGCCGACAAAACACTAATAACGAGAATTATAAACATGATAGCAGATTCGGGTAATTGGGACTGGTGCTTTGAACTTTGCCGATTCGCAAAGCTACTTGAACCCTCTGGGGAACTACTAAAGTCAATAGAGGAGCTTTTAAGATAGATTTTTCTATAATAGTAAGTAAAAAATGGTTATGTAACCCTGTTCATAATTTGAACCAACCAAAATTCGGCTTTTATAATTTCAATATCATCTTTAATATACTGGAGACCATAGATTTTTGTTAGATACACCACAATGACGTTAGCCACGGAGTTTGCAGAGACTACACGTCGCTCTGCCACCAATGCTGAGATGAGGAAAAGAGTTTTGCATTTGTATCGTAAATATATAAGATACTCCAGGGAGTTTTGTGATTTATACGAGTTGGATATGCCAGTGTCCAACGTAAAGACCAAGATCAGACAGGAGTTCGAGAGACAAAGATTCGTGGAGGACTTGTCAGTACGGAATGTCTTATATATGAAGGGACAAATGGAGTTTCAAGAGTTGATAAATTTCTGGAAACAACAATGTCATGTCATGAGATACTTTGAAGATCAAAGCAATTATGGGGTTGTTGACAAGAACGATTTCGTCAAGAACTTCTTGAGAGGGAACTAAGACACACAGCATTATTGAATGAGCAACAGCCATGCTATCTGGTATTGGGACATCCGGTACCAGCAAAATAAAGATGCAAAAAGGATATGCCAATGTGAATTATTTGCATTCACTAGAGGTATAGGGAGCCTTATACTATTTATAAAATCGCCACGCATATTTGAGCCAACTCCTTGTAGTATTGGATAGCGATTCGTTCGCTACTAACAGGATTTAGAGATGAGCTGTGTATTTAACCATTATAATAAACATAGTAACATTTGAGATTAAAGAAGAGAAGTATATAAAAAAAGCAAAAAAGGGGGTATAAGATTATTTACGATCAAATGTGACTATTGAATTTACTCCATGGGTTCATCTAAAGGAGCCTCATCGCCGTATTCCACATCCTCTTCTTCGTCGATACCGGCTTCTTGGTATTGTTGATACTCGCTGACCAAATCGTTCATATTTGATTCTGCCTCAGTGAACTCCATCTCATCCATACCCTCTGAGGTATACCAATGCAAGAAAGCTTTTCTTCTGAACATCGCACTGAATTGGTCACCAACCCTCTTGAATAATTCTTGAATTGAAGTTGAGTTTCCGATAAAAGTGGCTGACATGTCCAATCCCTTAGGTGCGACTGAACAAACAGCAGTTTGCACGTTATTTGGAATCCATTCGACGAAGTATGAACTGTTTCTTGTTTGGACCTTATGCATTTCATCATCTACCTCCTTGACCGAGACCTTTCCTCTGAAGAAAGCTGCAACAGTTAAATAACGTCCATTCTTTGGATCAGAGGCAGCCATCATGTTTCTTGAGTCAAACATTTGTTGGGTCAATTCTGGAACAGTCAATGAACGGAAAGATTGAGAACCTACGGAGGTCAAAGGTGAGTACCCCACCATGAAGAAATGTAATCTTGGGAATGGAACCAAGTTAACAGCCAACTTTCTCAAGTCTGAGTTCAATTGACCTGGGTAACGCAATGAAGTGGTGACACCTGACATAACAGACGAAACAAGGTTGTTCAACTCAGCGTAGGATGGTTGTGGCATCTTCAAGGTTCTTTGACAGATGTTGTATAAAGCCTCATTATCAATACAGAAAGTCTCATCAGCATTCTCTACTAATTGATGAACAGACAATGTAGCATTATATGGCTCAATAACTGTATCAGAAACCTTGGGCGATGGCATAACAGAGAAGGTGGCCATCATTCTGTCAGGAAACTCTTCTCTGATCTTGGATATCAAAAGAGTACCCATACCAGAACCGGTACCACCACCAAGAGAGTGAGTGATCTGGAAACCCTGTAACGAGTCGCATCCTTCTGCTTCTCTTCTGACTACATCCAACACAGAATCAACTAGTTCTGCTCCCTCGGTGTAGTGACCCTTGGCCCAAACGTTACCGGCTGAGCTCTGACCGAAAATGTAATTGTCTGGTCTGAACAAGTTTCCTATGCCCGATGTCTTGACTCCATCAATGGTTCCTGGCTCCAAGTCAACCAAGACAGCACGAGGCACGTACTTTCCCGAGCTGGCCTCGTTGAAATACACATCCAACTTCGACCTTTGAAGCTCATCGGTTCCGTGGTAGTTACCCAGCTGATCCAAACCATGTTCTCCACATATAGTCTCCCAAAATGCTGCTCCCTAATTCAGTTAGTATAAAGCTCTATTCGTGGCATTCTTTCGACCTGAGCCCATCATATTCTTTTCGCCCAAAAGGCGTCCTCCCTGGCTCGTATCGTCTTCAATCCCGTCCTACTTACAATTTGGTTACCACATTGACCGGTTGATAAGTGAATCTATATTCATGTTAGTACTGCCGTCTCCAATCGCCCGAGCCGAGCCCCCCAGCTCCTTCCCTCATTTTTCGTCCATCAAACCATCAACACTATTAAGCGCGTGATTTTCCTGCTTTTTACTCGTCTGACACGGGCCCTCTGTAATTGCAGTCGTGATACATACGATTTCTCTCATAGTGACTTTATCTAATCAACAGTCCAATGTAACTAGCACGTCCTTACTTTACGGATTATTCAGTAATGAACTAGTATTATGAGTGACTTACAACCTATAGTGTTTTGATTTTAGCGTTTGATTTCGTCTAAACACATAATTGGCGATTTGCACGACCTCTTTCACCGTGTTTATATTACTGCCCTAAATGGAAGGACGCTGTAGAGATCTGTCGCGGTGGTACACGAGTGAGTGGCGAGAGGAGCGTGGTAGCGGGGCGTCAGCGCTGGCGGCAGGCCGGAGGGCTCGCGGTAGCGAAGGCTCGCGGCGGACAAGCTGCCCGATGGCCGTTTCGAGTAAATGTTGCGAATATGTCTGATGTGACGAGGTGGTCGCAAGCCCTCAGTGTCTCTTCTACGTTCTACAGCTGAAGCCTGTGAACAGGAGACGGTAGTAGAGAAGACGGTCGAAGTAATGGGAGTAGTCCAGGGTCTGATGGCGGTTGTTCTAACCGCCATCAGTACTGTGCTACACGCTACTCTCTTCGGGTGGGGCACTCAGCAGCCAAAAGAACACCACGGACGGCCAGAAGCAGCACCACTTCGGTGACCGCTCATTATAGTGTCTCGCTGTGCTGTGTCCCAATACTTCGAATAGCACCACTGCTCTCTGGCGAAGCACAGACTCGACCGTTGTCCTCAGACGATATTGTTGCCTGCATATAATTGAAGTATTGAATTATTCCATTTGCTGTTATCTTCCCTTTCCCTTGGTGTACTACAACACAAGCAAGCAATACGAGAATGGCCACATCCATACAGAATCGGACCTTTGAATTCCAGCAGTGTGTGTCGTCGTTTGACAAGATCAACAAGGTGCACAGCACAGGTGGTGCTCAGGATGGGAAGCCGCCTGTGAAGAGAAGTCGGCTTAACCAGCAGGCAAGCATTATAGCCAAAGATATCGTACATGTGACAGATTTATTGGGGAAGTTGGCATTTTTGGCGAGACAGAGGCTGTTGTTCGACGACAAGCCTGTTGAGGTAAACGAGTTGACTTATGTGATAAAGCAGGAGATTTTTAAGATAGAGAAGAATATACAGAGCCTTCGACAGTTTGTGAACGGGGACAACACCATCCAGATAGATTCCCAGATCTCGCAGTACTCCAAGAACGTGTTGAATTTGCTCAACTCGAAGATGAAGAACATTAGTGGGGAGTTCAAGAATGTGTTAGAAACGAGGCAAAAGACAGAGCTAATCAACAAGTCCCGAACGGAAAACTTTTTGTCGTCTACGATTAACAACCGCTCCTCCAACGACAAGTCGCCCTTGAACACACCGTCTGGAAATCTCAGGGGACTCGGAGAGAATCCTTATTTGGCTGCAACACTGTCGAATTCATCGCTTCCCTTCGACCCAGACGCAGACCCCGATACCTCCGAGCCCTACAAGTCAGACGCCGACTACTTGACCATACCGGAACAAACACAACAGATGCTCTTGATGGAGGAGCAAGGCAGCCTGTATCTACATCAGCGTAACACAGCCGTCGAGTCCATAGAGTCAACCATCAACGAGGTCGGTAATCTTTTCCAGCAGCTTGCCACCATGGTCACCGAGCAAGGGGAGACCATACAGAGAATAGATCAGAATGTGGAGGATATCAGTCTAAACATATCGGGGGCTCAAAGAGAGTTGCTCAAATACTACGCTAATATATCCAGCAACAGGTGGTTGATATTGAAGATATTCGGTGTCTTGGTGGTGTTCTTCCTTCTTTGGGTTCTAGTAAGCTAGGTCTCCAATCAACAACTGCATCTGATGATATATAGCGTCTCCCATGCCCATGTATTTATATATGTCTTCGTTCAAGGGGGCGTGTACATTACCAAAATTTACACCCGAACACTCTTGTCATCAATAATTAATTTCATACCATCCTTCTTTTACAGCTTACAAACCGTTTAGATAATTCACAAGGCTTCTGTTTGAGGTCTAGTGTGAAAGTAATCAGACCTTTGTGATCTTTAATATCCGTGAGAGTAAGTACATGTGATGTGGCGGGCTTTTGGGTTTATAAAAGGGATTATGGATTGGCCACTGATAAGAGAATCCATAGCGAATAAAGACATCTACAGGCGCCAAAGTGATAGAACGTATACTAATAAGCTGCAGTTGGACACATATAGAGTCCCGTTTTTTCAATTGATGGAAATATAAGCAGGTCAGTACCAGAGATAGAAACGAGGAAAGATGTGGAATTATTTCTTTGGCGGTAAGCAACAACTGAAGAGGGAGCTTCCCAAGAAGGCGATAGTAGAATTGAGGGAGCATGTGCAGATGCTACACAAGAAGCGCACACACTTGGAGCTGCAGATGAGCGACCAGGAGGCAATAGCAAGAAAGCATATTACTACGAATAAGACGTTAGCCAAAAATGCCTTGAAGAGGAAAAAGGGCTACGAAGCCAACCTCATTAAGATAGAGAATCAGATTGAGTCACTAGAAACAGAGTTGAATGCTATTGAAAGCGCCAACTTGAACCTCGAGACCATGAAGGCCATGAAACAAGGTGCACTGGCTATGAAACAAATACATGGTGAATACAATGTCGATAAGGTTGAAGACACCATGGATGATATAAGAGAGCAGGTAGAATTGGCCGACGAAATATCAGATGCCATTTCCAGGCCGGTAGGTAATAACTACGTTGATGAAGATGAATTAGATGAGGAACTCGCAGCATTACAAGAGGAAGAGCAGGAGCTGAAACAAACGCAAAAGGTACAATCACCAAAGGTGGAGGGGACTTTGCCTGACTTCCCTACAGTGAGGAAGGAAAAGCCACAGGCTGCTGCACAAGAGGACGAAGACGAGGAGGCCTTGAAAGCGTTACAGGCGGAAATGGGCCTCTGATCTGTAACTCATCACTTTCTCTTTGTTAGTTTTTCTTTATCAAGTTCATAATAAGTCCATAATAAGTCCATAATGTATCTATGACGATCACACATGTTAATGACGTTTGCAAAACAAGAATTATCACTGCTATTGACATTTCCATATCTCAGAGACAAATGGCCAGTCTTCTAATATAACACACGAACCAGTAACAGGTATATTCTTGAAACAGTAGTTATTAGCAATGATGTTAGCCTAGTATTTGTAGTCTTCTTATGCATTACTATGTATCTCTTGACTGTTTCCTATATAATCGGAGTGTTCCTTGAAAAAAAAAAAAAAAAAAAAAAAATCTACTGTGTGTAGTCACAAGAGATGAAAATTTAGAAAAGCCATCAATAGATACTTGCCTACCTTTCACGTATATCCATATAAAGCATACCACTTAGCTAGAGAGGGACTGCAGGAGAATGAAAAGAATTTCTGGAACTATTACAAAATCGAAAATAGTGAAAGATGTAAAGGCCATAGACAAATTACAAAGGAAAGAGCTCACCTCATCGGTCACTGCAGCACCGGTAAAGGTTCAGTCTTCAATATATAACTCATTTTTACAAGACTTGAGAGACAAAAAAGGGTTTCCCAACAGAAATGGAGTCTTGAGTAAGAACTTTATGGAGATCAGTGCTCAGTCATTGAAGAATATCACACCGGAAGAAAAACAAGAAACAGCATGGTCATCACAGTATGACCCAGTGACAAGGTCACCCTTTGCAAAAGACGTCCTACACTTGCAATCTTTATTGGATGCATTATTGGGTAGTAAGAATTTTGACAGAGCATCCAAGATATTGGAATCAATATATCCTTTGTTGGCTTCCCCCTCTAACTTCATCTTCTCATTGAACAAATATCTAGAGGCATGGGCACTTGATGGAACACCGAGCCTAAAGGAAGTGGAGAACTTTGTATCTTCTATTCAGATGAGGTACACGGGCGTCGATTCAAATGATAGGACTTATGCCATATTGATATCAAAATGTTTACAAACAGATAACGACTACATGGGGTATTTTGAAGGAATGAGCGCTTCTACCCTCAGAAAAACACTCACCCATATTGATGTGATAGGGGTAGATGGTCTCGTGAAAATCTTCAAGAATGAATCAATCCGAGAGGCACATGTACCTTCTGACTTCATGTTCTTATTCAAGCAAATTAGAAGCCAATCGGGAAAGGAGTTACTTACCACCGGCGAAGAAGATGTCCCAGATTATTTCAAGAGCCAGAATTCATCAGTGCCGATAATTGAAAAAGATGTTGATGCGTTAAAGGCTGTTGATTCTTTTGGTTTGAAAGTGATAAGACATGTTTTATTGGGGTTGGAATCGGAAACGAATTCATCTTTAGATGATCTACTCAAGAACTTGGACGACGAATCCCGTAAAAACGTATTGCATGATACGTCTAGCAAGAAGCAAGATTTTTTCGCCATTTTCAAAGGCTTGAAGACAGATGAACAACGAGTAAAGATGAACGAAGCTTTGGATCTATTTAACGAAGACAGACAAAGACAACTTGAGGTGCGTGGTGTAGATGGAGCTAAGGAAAAATGGAAGCATGCATTCGAGGAAATCCAAAAGAGGGGGGCCATCACATTCAACAAAAATTTGAATGTTCAACTTTTCAAATGGTACTCTGATATGTTGCCATACGTTGCAGAGGAAGTCGAACAATGTCGTAGAATTGTTGATGGGGAAGTTGACATCGATAAATGTGGCCCCGAAGAAAAGAAAACAATGAAGGAGAGAGCATTTTATGCACCCTTTATGCTTTTGATCCCACCAAAGAAAATGAGCGTAATTGCTATTTTGGAGATATTGAAGCTAAATTGCACTGGGGGTATTGTGGACGGAATGAGAACAGCTAGAGCAGTTATCTCTGTGGGCAAAGCCTTAGAGTTAGAATACAAGTCTCAAAACTTGATGAAGGCTGAGGGCAGGTCTTTTTCAAAAAAATTGAAGACGACATATCAATGGAAGAAAATGCTCAGGAATCGTAAGGATTATAACAAGGAAAATCCGACATCTAACGTTGAATGGGAGTATCCCATTTATGCAAAGGTTGGATCTGTGTTGACTTCTTTGTTGATACATGTTGCCAAGGTTCCAGTTAAAGGTACGGATCCAACTACGGGGAATACAGTAAAAGGCATGCAACCGGCTTTTCACCACACTTATCAGTATTTACAAGGTCAGAAATTAGGTGTTTTGAAGGTCCATAAGTATTTGATTAAACAACTTGCAGGAAATACCTTGGGAAATTCAGTCCAACCCCAATTGTTACCCATGTTAGTTCCACCGCGTCCCTGGAGTAGTTGTAACGATGGTGGATACTTATTTTCTCAAAACAATTTGGTCCGAATTAGAGACTCTGCAGAGACTACAGCATATTTGAAGGCAGCATCGGATGCTGGTAACTTGGATGGTGTTTATGATGGCCTAAATG
Source organism: Debaryomycetaceae sp. ZIM 2471 (assembly GCA_031081905.1). Taxonomy (NCBI): domain Eukaryota; kingdom Fungi; phylum Ascomycota; class Pichiomycetes; order Serinales; family Debaryomycetaceae; species Debaryomycetaceae sp. ZIM 2471. The sequence goes on along the minus strand of JARYTF010000008.1, from coordinate 16,975 downwards.
TTTTGGGGAATACTGCTTGGACTGTAAACAGAAAAGTTTTCGAGGTTATAACCAGATATTGGAATACAGGAGAGAAATTTTTGGACATATCTCCCATCATCGAAGAGCCTGAATTACCCCCACCCTTGCCTTTGAATGCGGAGCCTTATGAAAAAGTGGAGTATCAAAGGAAGGTAAGAAAAATCATGAATGAAGCCGCATCATACAGGTCCCAAAGGTGTGATACCAACTACAAACTTGAAATAGCAAGGGCGTTTTTGGGCGAGAAGCTTTTTTTCCCTCATAATGTCGACTTCAGAGGACGAGCTTATCCATTATCACCACATTTCAACCATTTAGGTGGTGATATGACTCGTTCCCTCTTCTCATTCTGGGAAGGTAAAGAGCTTGGTGAGAAGGGCTTAGAATGGCTCAAGATCCATTTGGCCAACGTTTACGGTATCGATAAGGCTTCATTGGATGAAAGAGCAAAATTCGTAAACGAGAATCTTGATAACATTTTCGAGTCTGCTAAGAATCCGTTTGATTCTAATGCTTGGTGGCTCAAGGGAGAGAAGCCTTGGCAAACTCTAAGTGTATGTTTCGAGCTTCATGAAGCCTATAAATTAGAGGATCCAATCAAATTTGTTTCCCATATTCCAGTTCATCAAGATGGAACTTGCAACGGATTACAGCATTATGCAGCTCTTGGAGGTGATATAGAAGGTGCTAGACAGGTTAATCTTCTTCCTTCTGACAGACCTCAAGATGTCTACAAATACGTCGCAGGATTGGTCCAAAAGAGCATAGACAAAGAGGCTGAAGCGGGAAACGAATATGCAATCTTTTTACAAGATAAGATCACTCGTAAAGTTGTTAAACAGACGGTTATGACTAATGTTTATGGTGTTACCTTTGTTGGCGCGGTGCTTCAAATTCAAAAGCAGATTGATCATCATTTCACTAACGAGAACTCTGATAAAGCATCAGACTATGCCAGATATTTGACCGGCTTGGTGTTTGCTTCCATAAGAGAATTATTTGAGGGTGCACATTTAATTCAGGATTGGCTAGGAGAGTCTGCTCGCAGGATCAGCAAGTCAGTAAGAATCGATTATGAAGAAAAAAGAGCAAATAACGCCAACAAGCCAAGTCATTTATCATCTGTTATATGGACAACACCATTAGGTCTTCCTTGCGTTCAACCATACAGGGTTACCAAGAAGCAGATCGTTTCAACAAATTTGCAGGACATCGTAATTTCCGATCCATTTGGGGCAAGTCAAGTGGATGCAAGAAAACAGCAGGCTGCATTCCCACCAAATTTTGTTCACTCGTTAGACGCAACTCATATGTTGATGACAGCAAGAGCTTGTGGACAAAAAAATTTGTCATTCGCGTCGGTCCATGATTCTTACTGGACACATGCTTGCGATGTGGATACAATGAACGAAATTATAAGAGACCAATTTGTTAGTCTTCATGAGGAAAATTTGATAGTACAATTAAGGAATGAATTCGAGCAACGTTATAAAGGTTTCTTGCAAGTCATTACTATAGCCGGTGATCATGAAGTTGCCAAAAAGGTGAAATCAGTCAGAAGACAAATCGTGAAGGATCTTGGACGTGCTTTGACAGTAGCCGATGAAATTTATTTGGAGAAGAAGAGACAACAACTTTTGGCTTCTGATGATCCCAAGGTCGTTAAAATGGGTGAGAGCATGGTGACTACAGTCAGCGTTGCCGAGGAAATCGATGTAAATAAAATAGCCGTGAGCTCTGCCTCGTCTAAGGCCATGCAAATATTAGCACCATTGAAGTTTCCAGACATCCCTCCGAAGGGAGAGTTAGATATTGCATCAGTTAAGGTTTCGCCATATTTCTTCTCTTGAACCAGGATACAAAGCCAAAAATCAGATAAGTAAGAAAACATTTAGCCTGCTAGATTATAAAAACGTTGGCTTACATGTGGAGAGCCACATTCGAAGTCATGAATGGGCATTGAAAAAGATGAATTAATATTAGCATGCTTTTGTACATAGAAATCAAAAATTTGTAATGAATATGAATATATCATCAAAGTGTAAAGAACCATGATCTACAACACCATCTACGACACCGTATGAAACCATGATTTCTATCTCTCCAATTATCATGCTACAAACCTCCTTCTCTCGCCTTACTTTCAATATGAATACAACCCAATTCGTAAAATGCGAGAAAAGAGAAACGGTTCCGACCCGTAAACCCAGATTTAGTGCCGATTGGTGCTGATGAGATTTGTCGTCTGAACTAAAGTACTGTTGATCTCATATTTTGAAAAAGTTGCACGTATTTTCATAGACCAAGTCAATGAAGTCTTGAATTTCGGATTCATCCTTTATTCCATATATGTCGCACATTAGTTGTGCTATAAGCCCTATAGCTACTGGTTCATTCCTTGATTTGACCATGGGAAAAGAGAATGGTCCAACTACAGTTTTTGAATTTATCACCTTCGACTCCACAATCTCTGCGACATGTTTATCGAAGTTCTCCTTTTTTATGCAAGGGAAGGGTAAAAACTCGTGCATGGTAGGTCCCGATTTTGCAATCCTTTTTATTGGATCTACCGCTTCAACTGCTAGTGAATCGTCTTGTCTTGCTACTAACTCCGGATAGAATTGGTTGGGATAAGGTTTGAGTGATTTGTAGCCTGCATGGGTTCTTCTAACTTCACACCATGGAGCGTCTGTTTCAATCATGAGATGAGACTTGGGTATTTTCGAAGCTACCTCAATGTTTTCGGGGGTTCTCAATGAGCAGCCATTGACACTGAAGTAAAATCCCAATTTTGAAAGTTTTTGTAGGTCGTCTTCAGAGCCCGTAAATGAATGTATAACCCCACTCCCTCTTGGGATATCACCATTCTCTATATAAGGGGCAATGATAGAAATAAAATCATCACAGCAACTTCTCATATGCAAAAATAAAGGGAGGGATAAATGTTTAAGATCGGCTATCAAATCAAGCTGTCTTTTGAACATTGTTTTCTGTTGATCCTTTGAAGAAAAATGAAGCCTGTCATAATCCATTCCTATTTCACCAAACGCTTTCACAATACCCTCATCATGACCGCGAATAATCATATCCCTAAGCTCCTCCAAAAGATTATCGACATCATCTCTCATGACTTCGCTTGGCTCACCATCTACTTTCTTGTAAAACTGAGCAGCTACTTGGCATGGATGTACACCCGCCGTTGAATAAAGCTTGCCCTCGTATCTTTTGCATAGCTCGATGTTATCTCTGCTCTCTTTAATCTCGCTGGAAGTAACAAGCATATGATTCACATTGAACGAGAAAGCTCTATCGATGACCTTATCCAAGTCTGGCGAGTGTTTCAGAGACCCATGATAAACTCCCTCAAACATCTTGTCAGTAAAATTGGTGCCTATTTCGAAATATCTCGGCTTCCACTCCGCTCTTATAGTTGACATTGATCTTATTATATTGTATTTACAGCTTTGTAGGCACTTAAAATGTCTCATCAAACATGAGTATGAATTAGATGAGATGAAAAATCCAGAATATTTTCAATTCATTATTAAGTATGTGCAGAAAGCTAGTAGTTCGTTTACGTCCTCCTCCAAAAATTAATGGATCGAGGTGAGGTACTCTCAAGAATGACCTTAAAGATAGGACGGCTTCCAAACTGGAGTTACTTTTATATGATGTATATAAATATATTTGTATGATTGTTAAAGTATCATGAAATTCATGGTATTAGAAGGTCCCACACTCAAACGTGTTGATGTATGATACATCTGCATCACTATTAAATATATTTTGCAATGTCTCTTTTATAATCTTAGAAGGGAATCCTGTAATTCTGAGGATTTGGAGAGCAAGTGACATCATCCAGTAGATCAAACATTAAATGTTCTAAGGCATACATTGCAACTCAGAAATCAACCCCAACACAATTTGGCTACAAAAATAAATCCTTACTTGTAAACTTTGTCAAGTATAGGACGTTTTTCAGGAACAGTAACCAAACCTTGCCCCTCCTTGAGCTTATACTGTACTACTGTCAAGAGTTTGTATAAGATTGACAATATGGGTGTATCGACTTTCAACTCCTCACCAACCTTCAACAAGTTTCCTAAGATCACCTGAAGCTCAATAGGGTTTCCTTTCTTGACGTCAACTCTCATGGAAGGCTCGAAGTAATCTCCATCATCGGAATGAACAACGAGGTTGATAACATCATCTGGTAGCTCAACATTGTCTGCCTTGGCAATACTGACAACCTCTCTCATAGCTGGGATCGCAAGGGAATCAAGTCCGCCTGACAATTCCAATCTCCCCGTGTCGACGCCAGTCAATGCACAAATAGAATTAAGAGTTGCATTGTAAACTAACTTTCTGTATCTATACCACTTAGCATCTGCGAAATATTGACAATCGTTCTTATCGTTCGAGTAGATAGAGATAAACTCCTTCGTTTTCGCTTCTTGCTCTTTCTTGGTAAGATTTGGATTTTCAAAGTAACTTACTACGGACTTGTCCTTTTGGGTCTGGTGGATTACACCGTCAGTGTTGTGAGACCCGATGTGTGAAACACCCGAGATTACGACATTCTTGGGGTACTTGGCGAAAAATGGTCTCCCTAAATCAAATCCGTTTTGCATCAACACAATTGTGGTCTTCCCAGGAGTAATAACTGGCTCTACCAACTCCTCAGGCTTGACAACATCGGGAAGATTCTTGGTTGCAATAACGATAAAATCGTACACAGTCTTCAGTTTGGCTGCGTCTTCGACGGTCGGGTACACACTCTGGGGCTTCCATCCCTTAATATTGCCATAATCACAAGAGTGAATCTCGTAACCCTCATCGACCACTTTCTTGTGGTCCCTTCTCACCACGATCGAAAGGTTCGATTTACCAACGTAATCGATTCCATAGGCCACAATTGATCCCACCCCTCCAGGTCCAACCAATAAAACGTTTTTTTTGTCACTCATCTCTAATCAATAAAAAATGATATGCCCTCTTCACATAAATCGTATATTATGTTTTATATCTTGTTCTTTGAGCTGAACTACTGAACGTCGTGCTTCAAAATTCCGTTCGCCTTTATCTATAGCTTTACCAATTGAGTAATACGGAACAGATTCAAGCAGCTTTCCGTCTGCAAAAGCGGACATATATGTGGTTTGCATATAAATCCATCTGTGTATCATATTCTTATCTAATGGCTGCGCTAGCCACAGCGAGCCCAAGGCAAGCCATGCCGATGATGAGAGTAAAAGTACGAGATGTTCAGAGTAATGCGTTCGCTAGAGCGATGCAGATGAACTGAAGGAACTCTGACGACTCAAACTCCGATTAAACGGATTTTGTTTATCTTATCGGTGGATCTCCAGGTTTAGATCATAAAAACTTCTCAGATAGGACGTTGGACATTTACTCTTGAAAAAGTATATTACCTTGAGCTGGGTGCTACGTTTTCATTGTTCAAATCAAGTGAAAAAAGTTATTCAAATGTTGTCTAAGGTAGCTAGTAGTGACGTTGAGAAGACAGAGGCTGACAAACTCAATAGCATAGTGACTGTGAAGTCACTTGATGGTCAAATCATCAGTGTCGATGAGAAATACGCAGATCAAGCATTGCAGTATGCGAAGATTCATGATGATTTCGAGTTTGATGAAGCGTTTGATAGAAAATTGGTGAGAAAGTTGGACTTCTACATTTTACCTTTGGTGTGCGCCTTGATGGCATGTCAGTTGATGGACAAGACTACCAACTCATACGCTAGTGTCTTGGGCTTGCGTACTGATCTCGATATGTTGACAGGACAGACTTACTCATGGGTTGGTAGTTCTTTCTACTTTGGATACTTGGTATCTCAATTTCCAGCCAATCGAATGCTTCAAGCCCTTCCGTTTTCCAAGACTTTGGGTACAGTCATTGTGCTTTGGGGTGTGGTTTTGGCTTGTCACGCTGCTTGTCGATCTAGTGCTCCTTTCTTGGTTTGCAGGGTGTTGTTGGGATTTTTAGAGGGTTTCATGAGTCCAGCTTATATTCACTTAATGAATATGTACTGGAAGAAGAATACTGAACACTTCTCCAGATCTTGTATTTATGTCGGGTTTCAAGGATTTGGCAGCATAGTTGGTGCATCTATAGCCTATGGCTTGTACAAGCATGAATACTCTATGCCATCGTGGAGATTATTATACGTTATAACTGGGTTGATTACAATAGTCTTGGGAATGATTTCAATTGTACATATCCCTGATTTACCAGTGAAAGCTTGGTTCTTGGATGACAAAGAGAAGAGGTATGTTGTCGAGAGAATAAGAGAGAATCAACAAGGTTTTGGTAACCCCAAGTTCAAGCCCAATCAGGCCATTGAAGCATTTAAAGATATCAGAATTTATGTTCTTTTCTTTTATGGTATTTCATACAGTATTCCCAACGGTGGTTTCACTAATTTCGGAACCATTATGTTCAATGAAGACTTTAGATTCAGCACTTCCCAGTCTCTTTTGATGGGTATGTGTGGTGGTGCTATCGATGTGGTTTTCCCTATCACTATTGCTTATGTTGGTAGTTTTTTCTTCAAGAGCCGTTTGCTCGTGTGTCTCCTCGTCAATTTGTTTTCCACCATGGGTATCTGTCTTTTCGCTTTCTCCTCCCCCAAGGGTAGTAGACTTTTCGGTTACTTGACTTTCTATGTTGCGACATGCGTTTTGTCCGGTATACTTTCATACATGTCCTCCAACATCGCTGGCTCGACCAAGAGAATGGTATTCAGTACAGCTTATTTTATAGGATATTGTGCTGGAAATATTGTTGGACCACAGACATTTATAACAACACAGGAACCAGGGTACGTCGGAGCCAAAGTTGCAATGACTGTTTCATTCATTGCTGGTGATGTCCTTATCCTTATTCTTTTGTTACATGGTATTATGGCCAATTCTAAGAGAGACAAGAAGAGAGCTGAGTTAGGAGATGCCTATGTTGTACCAGAGAACATTGAGTTTGCAGACTTGACCGATAAAGAGAATCCAGAATTCAGATATTCTATATAAATAATTGCCAAGTACATATTTAATGATCATTTTGCCCATTGCTTTTACTCTTGTTATACTTCGACTTTGACCGGTAGTCGCAATCTGTACAAATGACGATTGTATATATCAAGTGAAGCGATGAAGGTAATAACCTAATCGGATTGATTTCGATGAAATCCAGTTTACATGTTGAAAAGGAACTGGCAATTGGAAGGAAAGATTCTGATATCCCCCATACCATCTCATCGGATAGTTCATGCTATATTGCAATGCTATTAGATTTTTTCTATCTCACGTAGATTCCGTTTGATAGTCAAAACGGCTCTTTTTCGCAACAATCCTTCAACATATTATTTTGTCGACCTTCTCGATAACGGATCTAAAATGCAATCTTCCGTTTTTTATAAGATCCAAGCACGCATAAATTAAGCATCTCATGACAAGTTTGTAGCAGAAATAGATAGTTCAATTTGAATCAAAATGACAGAGAAAAAGCCTTTTCTCGGAGTTCTTAAAGTTAATTCACATTTCCCTCGACCAGCGGGAGATGTTGCTTCCTTGCATAGTTGGGATATTCCGGTAAAAGTTCTCACAGTGGAGAACTCTGATGTGCATCGTGTTGTCGAGACTTCAAAGAACTACAGTGATGATTTCATTCAGGGATGGGTTGACGCAGCAGGAGAGCTCATTGCTGATGGTGCCGTGGCACTTGTTACTTCTTGTGGATTTCTTGCAACTTTGCACCATATTTTGCAAGAGAAGTATCCTGAGACCCCCATTGGGACATCTTCTCTCTTACAAATTAGTATTGCTTCGAAGTTGATTCATCCCAAGAAGAGAATTGGAGTCATCACCTTCAACGGAGCAGTATTAGGAGAAGAGCACATGAAAGCTGTTGGTGCTGATGTCACTACTCCTATTGTTGGTGTGGCAAAGGACTGTTCTTTCCAGGATATGATCAATCATAAGCAAGGGTACGATTTCAAAGAGCACACCAAGGATTTGATAGAAGCTGCTAACAAATTGATCTCGGAAAACGAAAACATCGGAGGAATTGTGTTAGAGTGTGCTAACATGGCACCATTCAGAAATGCAATCAAGGCCGCTACAGGTTTGCCAGTTTGGGACATAGTTACTTTGGGAAATTTCGTATATGATGTAGGTTTCTCAAGAACTTTCCCAACGGAAGAGACTCTTTAAGATCGTCCATAGTGAAAATATCAATTATTCAAAAGCGGAATTCGAGCAGCATCTTTCCAGGTGATTTGCATTTTTAGATAAGATCTCGATTTATATATAAGTGCATAGGCAGAAGTTGCATTCCTCAACGACTACCAATAATTCTAATAACGCTCAACTGTTCACCCTCCTCAATGACGAAAGTAGTGATCGTAGGGTATGTATCGATCTATTTGCTATACTGTTGAACTTTGCTAACCTAATAAGGTGTGGGGTCATCGGCCTCTATACTGGATATATGTTGATACAGAGGGGCATTGATCCGAAAGATGTATCAATTGTAGCAAAGCACATTCCGGGAGACATGTCCCATGATTATGCGTCTCCATATGCTGGTGCTGTGTATTCGGGCGTAAAGTCTGATGACGACAAAACCTTAGAAGATACCAAGTTTAGTTACCTAACTTTGGCGGAAGTCAAAAAGACCTTGGGGAGCGATTGTGGATTGGAGATGAATCCTGCCCAAGAATTTTGGTTTGACCCTCCCTCAAAGAAAGCGATTGAATATTTTGCGTCATTTGTTGAAAACATGAAGGTTCTTCCAAAGGAAAAGATACCTTCGAACGTGAACTTCGGAATCAGCTTCGACACTTATCATTTCAACAGTCCCCGTTTTATCAAGACCCTATTCGAGTATTTGAAAGACAAAGGAGTGAAGATCACTGTCAAGGAGATCGCCCATATAAAGGAAGCAGTCGCTAGCGACACTAGGTACGTTTTCAACTGTTCTGGATTGGGTTCCCGCAAGTTGGGTGGTGTAGCAGACGACAAAGCTATGGCCATTAGAGCACAAGTCGCAGTAATCAGGGCACCTCATCTTAATCATAGCGTATTGTGTTGGGCAAAAGATTCAAGCACGTATGCTCTCAGAAGACCACAGTCGCACAATGAGGTGGTCTTGGGTGGCTACTACCAACCAAATAACTACAATAAGGATGTAATCGGTACTGAAACCGAAGATATCTTAAAACGGGTATCTGCAATATATCCCAAAGTGTTTGAGAATATCAAAAATCCTGAGGATTTACATATTTTAAGAACTTTATCTGCCTTCAGACCAGGGAGAGAAGGTGGTGTGAGAATCGAGAAGGAAAGCCTTTCTAACGGAATCGATTTGATCCACAATTATGGTGCAGGAGGCACCGGTTTTGCTTTAGGATTAGGTATGTGTAAAAATGCCATCGATTTGGCCTTTAGGAATGATATAAAGTTATAGTCATATATGCACGGACTTCATACTCTTCTAGGTAAGTAATTTTAGCGACAGATTTAGATAAGAAGTTCGGCATTTTGTTATCACCTTTTCCTGTTTGAAGATATAAGCATCACATGTCGGTTACATAAAGCGTAAGTTTCGATGATTTCTCGCTAGAATTTGTTTTGATATTGTATAGTCTTCATGATGGAGGCTTCGTGGCCATTGAATTGGTCTCGTAAGAGACGTGTTGTAGCTGATGAAAAAAGAAAGAAAGCACTATTTAGTTGCGATAGGTGCAAAACCCGAAAGATAGCTTGTAAACGGCCAAATGGAAAGTCGGAAGAGTGTCTAGCATGTACTAAATCATCAAACAAGTGTACGACCACAATAGAGAGAAAAAGAAGGTCAAATAGGCCTATCGAGAATATTAGTTTGCACTATAAATGTCTACTTTCTCTAGTGCGTGGAGCATTTCCTCACATCGACGCTAACAATATCGACTCTTTGATTGAATTCGGTAAGAGCCTTGAGATCGAAATGCCATCGAGGGATGGTAAAACGAGTGAGAAGGAGCTAAATGAGTTGAGTGAGTTGTCTAATATTCTCACTTCCAGTAGGGCCGAGAAGAGACCCAAATTGCAAGAAGTGTCTGACTTCGAGATGGCTTCTTCGAATGTAGCAGAGCCAATTGCACTGATGTCAACCCAGTTACAGTCTCGCCACTTTATGAATGGAATTATAACACAGGATAAGCTCCCTGTTGACTTGGGTTATAATTTGAAATCAATTCACCTAAAACCATTCATCCTCCCTGAAATAGATTTGAATGAGTTCTCCTTGCAATATGAGATCTCTTTACAATGTGATATTCCTTCTCCCGGAATATTCGACATGGTGAATGACACCAAGAACGATGGATTAATCAAAACACATCCGCTCATGCAACAGCCAGATAGCATAATTGTGGATCAAGGAGGAAATATTCACTACATTGGTCCTTATGGAGCACCAGGATTCTTACAGACAGCCGTTAATTTGATTGGGTTGAATGGTGGCTTTCGTTTGGTATCTAACTATCAGAAACTATTCAAAAGCGAGATTATAATCAGTTCTTCTAATGAACCGCTATCGGGGTCGGATCTTAAAGATTTGCAGAATGTTGAATTCCCTGTGGTTGACTACTTGGACAAAACAGAAACCGATTTCTACGTTGATCTCTTTTTTGAAAAAATTCATGAAAGGTTTTTCTGTTTCGTGGAGGGCGATTTCAGACGAAACTATGAGCTATTTTGGTTCTGTTTAAGGAATAAAGTCAGCTGGAAGAAGCATTTAACTTCTCATCAAATTTGCTGCTTCTATCTTGTCTGGATTCTCAGTGCTATGTATGACACTTGCTCCTCGCAGATCAATAGTAAACTCACGGACACTTTAATCACACAATACATCCAGGTCATCAAATTATGCTTATCGGATGTTCTTCTCACACCCACCCTCGATGGAATAAGGTGTTGCATTCTACTCTCCATTTTCATGGACAACAACAAGAAAAGGGAAATCGCATACATTCTTTTGGAATTAGCCTCGCGACAAGCTATCTCGTTAGGGATTAATAGAGAGTCGGTGATGACTTGCACAACTGAGATTGATAAAGTCGAGGCGATGAAAAGAACATGGTGGACATTATTCACTTTGGAAATCAACTACAGTATTCAAATGGGAAGATCAAGCTGTATGAATATTGAAGACATAACCATTGAATATCCTTCTCTCTTCGAGGATTTGGGAACCGAGTTTCAAAGTCTGTTTTCATGTTCTTCAGAGTTAAGCAAATGTCTGTATGAAATTCTCGAATATCGAAAGAAATTGTCTTTAGATCGAGACTTGTTATCCATATCCAATATACTAAAAGCTGAGAGCTTAACTAGGGTGTTTGATGAGTGGTTTGCAAATCTTCCCGCACATTTGTCGGATTTAGGGTCTGATGTCAAAGCTTCAACAATCTATCTACACTTGAGGTATTTCTATTACACCTTGTCTTTCACTTTTCCCTTCTTGATTTATGCTTCGAACAACATGGATTTGTGCCTTCAAAATGCTTGTTGTCGTGAATTGATCGATAAGAGTATTCACTCTTCTGTGAGAATTGGTGAGCTCTTGAACTTGAGCAATGATTCAGGGCTGTTTAATGGAAGTATTTTCCCTGATTTATTCATTGGCTACCATGCAATAATGGCATTGATCGTCGGTTATACTCTCTTGAAGGGAAATGAAACACTTCTCAATTCTGGCTCAATATCTGTGAATCTTTACGATATCAAGAGATCAGTTAATCTGATAAGGAATGTCAATAACTCGAATAAGGATTCAATCAGGGGATCGTCTGCGAAGATCAGCAGATTTATCGATATTTTCTGTAATGGCTTTGACATAATGGAAGAACATAACTGTAGATACAAGAAGTCCGAAGCAAATGAAACCAATGATAACCTGCATACAATAAACTACAATGAAGTCCATAACCAAATCTCCAGGATGATGGAAGGAATACCCATGTTCGATGTACCAATGACAGAGATGAAGGATTCCCCGTTACCCCTCGATGAGGAATACTCCATTTTAAATCTATTTTCTAATTAGGTAATTTTGAGCATTTGGAATCCTTCTACCGCTATTTTATCCGTTATATAGTGTATAAATGATAAAGAGGTTTAATAGATTGAAAATCAATAGAAATAGAAGTGAAATTATCATTAATTGCAAGAATGAATTTCCCATAAATAACTGCAAAATTGGATAAATTCTATGTTTATGATCACAACTTTCAGAGTTTATTTTTATCGAATGCCTAGTTAATCTTCTTATAATCTTGCTATCGCGCGTTCTCTAACTTCGAAACCAGTATGGAATGGAGTGATTTGTCATTGTATACTTATACTTCCCTTAGCACCACTGTCTTCTATGATGATCACAGATATCTCCGAGTTTACACTATCTTCGTCTTTATCTTCAAGTACCTTCAAGATACTCTCCTCCCTGTTGTGTATGAAGCAAATAATCCAAAACACACAGAAAATGAAGAAATTTATGCCGATAGATGTGGCAAATCCGATCTTAAATTCTGGAGCATATTTCATGTTGTAGGCAATATTGGGAATAAAGGCCGCAAAAAAGAAAGATAATGAATTCATGAATGCCAATGTTATCGCGCGACCTTCAGAGTCATCCCTCATGACATCTGTCACCCATGAAAGGTAAATAGGTGATTTTGCTGAGCCTGACAGGGTCAAGATGAACAGGAAGAATTTCAATCTTTTCGGTATATTCCAAACCAAAAGACAAGAGTACGAGAAAAATATCAACACGTAAAGCGGAGGGACAATTCGCTCTCTCGGATAGACATCCACTGCGGCAGAAAATAATAGCGCCATGACCGCACCAAATGCATGGCCTATTGTAGGATAGTTATTAATCTGGGGAACAGAATATCCTCCGTCAGCCTTTAAGTAGAGAGAAAACGCAGCACCGTAAGATGAAGAATTGGCGAAGCACCATAAAAGGCTGAATCCCCATATCGGCCACTTATATAGAGTATTCTTGAAATTCGACCAATTCAAGTCCTTAGGATTCTCCACACCACTTTCAACCATTCTTGTCCTTGCCAATCTCATCTCCTTGAAACTGAATGGGTTCATAGGTCTTTCAAATTTGGGGATTCCAGGAAAAAATGCAAATCCGTAGAATGCTGTAGGTATCGTGATTAATGAGTCAATTATAAACATCCATCTCCACCCTGACAATCCTTTCTTTCCGCTGAAATTTTGAAAGGCGGCCGACTGTAAGAACCCAGAGCTCATCGAGCCTGCAGCAGAAGACACGGCAAAGACTCCTGCTCTTTTGTGTAGTTCATTTGGCTGATACCAACTACCTAGGCAATAGTGAATTCCAGGAAAGGTGGGAGACTCGAAAAGACCTATCAAAAACCTTATAACATAGAGCTGATGTACATCTGTTACATTTGCTGCCCAGGCAGTGCACAATCCCCATAATAGTTCGGCAAGGGGTAGTAAATACCAAGAATTGTTTCTGGTCATGAAGATCAAGGCTGGTATTTCCCCGATACAATAACCAATGCTATACAATGACACCAAATTATTATACTCGTTGGCTTTCATCCCCAATTCTTCTTTCATGCCACTGACATAGGCGTTGGATATGTTAGTCTGATCCAAGTATTTGTTGTAGAAGTTGATGACTCCATATCCTAGAACGAATAGATCAATCTTGAATAATAGTTTTCGTTCCTCTTTGGAATAGTGTGCTGGGTACCAATCGAAAACTTTCAAGAATTCGAATTTGCCCCATGACTTATGCTGGCCCCTTGGGTACCTTTCTCTACAGTTTTGCGCACGGCAGTTTCTCAGTTGATATTCATCTTCGTCAAGCGAGGTTCTACTTGATGCCAAATGTTTGACAACTTTAGGTTGAAAGAAGTCCCTCAATTTGTCTTCAATTGCCATGCTTATCGAATCCAAGGCTCAAAGGCTTCATCACCAACTATATATATCTGAAAAGAACACGATCACCCGAAATTAACAAATTGCTTATTTTCGGGGCTACTTGACAACCATGGCATGATATAGGAACTGTTGTGCAAGATGAATACATGTGGCTTCACCAACACTACTTTAAAAATCGTGTTGATTTCAATAAATGCGATGCCTACCGTCTGTTGCAGCCACTATTTTCTCATACTGTGGCACAAATGGGAGCACAATTTTTCAATACGGAAGGGTATAATTACACAATAGCACGCTCATAAAGTCCAGAGGCATCTATATTCACACGAAGCGACACCAATGTCTAAAGAATGACTTTCAAATAGCCAAGATCAGAGACATTTTTCGGTTGCGTCCTAATAAGTGAAATGAAATTCAAGAACTTGTATTTATATTTGCAGCATAATTCAAGCACATTTGCTGACTATCACAGAACACTAAACAGTTCTAAATCACAGAGATAAGAAGCCCTTTCATAATGCCCAGTTGGTGAAAAATTCAATACTAAATAACTTAATGCGGTTCGACATATCTCTTAACCTTCTCATCAAAATGGATATTCAGAACCATCAATGCTGATTAGCTTTCCATTTCTTTCAATGCGTGCATACACGAAAGCGATACACTATTATCAATTGCATCAAATATACGATGTGAAATGAACAGCTACGCCATAACATCAGCTGACTTAAGGTCTTGTGATTAATGGAATGTCAAAGGAAAAACGTGAAAGTTGAATCCTGTCTGCGGACACTTCTTTGAACAGTCAACTGTCGAAGTAATCACCAAACCTCAAAATACGATTCAGCCATGCTCTAGAAAAAGTCGATATCTTGATCCGATCGAGACCCGTAATACCCAATTCATATATTCCACTCGAAAATAAAAATAGTTCATTATACATTAAATCAACGACAAACGATACCCATGGATAGCTTTAACCAGCAAAAAAGGAGATTTTCAGATAATACACTTAGAAGAGTTTTATTGTAGAGACAGATACAGGGCACTAGTATCGATACAATATATTGAGTCTAAGTCACATGCCATGCGCAGGGATCTTCCACATCTCGGTATCACACCTTTTAGATTGTTCTCTTGCGATATACACGTCAACAAGAAGAAAAACAATTATTCCAAAAGAGTTGCTTTTAAAATGACGTCGCAAGTGGTAGTCGAATGTGGATGTGGTATCAACACGATGCCCCTGTTACGGAGATCGCACGACAGTGCTCCACGTGGAGCGAAGAGATCCCTTGATGGGTTTAATTAGACCGCGCAAAAGTTTTGGACGGACAAGAGGCACAACAATGAAATTGACCATGTATCGTACCACTTGATGCCTTCACTTCGGCTCTGCCCAAAGTGTCCGAAGTCGAATCAGCACAAATTAGACGCCTTTTTGATTGATCATACAAGGCGAGCGTGAGAACAAGGCAGAGTTTTGTTTTAGGCCCCATTCAAATATGGTCACACCTTCCCTTTGAAATTCTTTCAGACATTTTTATGCCATGTTTAGGCTGTTTATTGTATTTATCTTTTTGTACCTGCGATAATGTAAAGAAGCTATCACATACGAGGCACACAAGGTGGCAGATTGGGACTTGACAGTTCTAGTGGCAGAAATCCAGACTTGTTAGATTACATGACTTTAAGTGTTAGGGCGCCTGAAGCAAATATGGTAAATAGCTGGTGCGTGCTGTTTTTTCGATTGACTCTTGATTTTGTTACGTGGAGATCTGATGTACAATAATTCACCGGAAAATTCATTGGTTTGATCCGGCAGTGAGTGAATTAAGGAATTGTTGCAAAAGTTTCGCCTATTGAGGATATCGCGAGATATATACATATAACATATGTACTACACGCATGATACATACATAAACGACATATATCCCGTTAGTGTGAAGGAAGAGCGGCTATAATATACAAGTTCGGAGTAAATGGTGAGCTGAAAGCCTGTCAAATGACTCTGGAAGACACCAAGAGGTGAAAACCTGTCAAATTTATCCGAAATACCTTGGTCTAGACTGAAACGCTTCGGAATGGAAAAATTGTTTCTTTATGGCATGATCTCTCAAGGTGAAAATACGAAGTCTTAAGTATAAGCGAAACGTTAAAAGCCCACTAAAAGGCACCAACATGAACTATAGGAATTAATATGAAGTACTTGCAAACTTTGCTTGCCTTTGTCTGGCTTTTCGTGGCAACTTCAGCTGACATATATAATCCGATCTACATCGATACAGATACTCTGGATTATGGAAGCATCGACTTTCCCCGGGATTCAACTATATATATTGCACAAGATACTTTTTGGTCAATAGTCGATCCCGACGATATAGAATTGGATCGTTTACTAAATAATGGTCGATTATTCATCACATGTATTAGCGAATGCAAGAGATTGAAGGCTGTTTTCAAAAGATATTCAACTGCCAATTATGGAACAATAGTCTTCTCCTATTTGAATTCCGGAAATCAATGCGATATTCATTTTGCATCAGATGACTTTTATAACCGCGGTCAGATGTATTTTTTTTTTGATGGCAATATAGAGGAAACACGGAACCCTGTTACACTGGATCTGTTCGAAAACGATGGATTGATACAATTCGAACGAAACTTTGCAAACAATGTAACAACCCATTTGGGACACAAAGTAATAACAAACAATGCTCAAATATCTTTCCTCAATCAAATTTATGAATTGGATACAGACATCAAAGGTGGTGGTTGTGTTACGGCTCGTGAAAACGCAACAATATATGTTAAGGGCTTAAACCTCCAGATAGATCCCGATCAAACGTTTTACTTGGAAGATTCAACGTCAAGTTTACTATCCCAGCTGACACAATATAAGGCCGCAATTAAAGTCGCTAATTTTGGTAATGGAAATATTATAGGAATGGATGTTCGAATCCTCGAATTTTCC